>CM035118.1:119412741-120612741 GCA_020205555.1 Panax stipuleanatus | reverse complement strand
ACAATTTGTTCCTCTGAATCCCAATTTAATTCCTCTTCCTCAGAAGGTATCATCATAAACAAGTGGGGTTGCTTGCAGACATGTCCTGGAACATAGGGTTCATCACATGAGAAACACAAGCCTTTCTTCCTTTTCTCAGAAATTTGTTCCCTGGTTAGGTTCCTAATAGGTAAGATCTTTTTAGGTTCAACTGTATTAACTCCCATTCTAATATCTGCATTAGTATTTCCAGAGTTCCCCATTCCTACACCACTAGGAAACTTTTGCACACCAGATGTTACAATAGAAGTTCTGCTCACCAGATTACTGTTGGTAGAAGGCCTCAAAACAATTCTACTCCTTTTAATCCAAGCTTCTAATTTGGCTTCCTCAACTCTAGCTAAACGAATAGCTTCTTTAAGGGTTGTAAAACCCAACTCCTGGATACCTAACTGAATCTCCTCACGTAAGCCCCCAACAAAACAGTCAATAAAAAATTGTTCATTCAATTTAGAATTCTTTATAAAAGCCCAACCCCTGAGCTCTTCAAATTTTGCTCTGTATTCATCCACAGGAACCACAGTTACTGTCTGTTGCAATTTTTTGAGATTAGCTATGGGATTAACTTTAGTTTCAGGACTAAATCTAGCCAGCAGTTCATCAATTAACCCATTCCATGTCAATTCAACTCCACTTTCAACAAAGCTAGAATACCAAATTTTAGCTTCTCCTTCATGATGCATGGTGACTAAGTAAAGCTTCTGATTCTCAGCAACGTTATGATGAGAAAACAATTTAGTACACTTCCTGATCCATGACCTAGTGTTAGTACCATGGAATTTAGGAAATTCGAATTTCATTGTGCAAAATATTCCTTCAGAGTTACTGAATGAAGGAACACCTCCTTCATAAGGTCCAAGGACATATTCAGTAGCATGCTGAGTTGAAGATGGAGGAACAATACCTGAGGGTTGTCTTTCAACTCCAGATGAACTCGAACCTTGTTTCTGATTATGAGCTAATAACATAGCTTCAAATCCTTTCAACATCTGTTCCAATTTCTCATCGAATCCTTTCTTCAACGATTCCACAGAAGATTGCAGCTGATTTTGTAAATCATGAACGTTACTCTCTAAGTTAGTTAATCGTTGATTATTAGTAGCCATTGCTGCCGATCGACTGAGCTTTGATACCAAATGTAAGGAACTGAGATCTGAACTTAGTTCTTAGTCACAATTAACTAAACTTCAAGAGAATTATGAGAGGATCAGAGATTTCAGAAGAGCCTAAGGTAAGGAAAGAAGGAGGATTAGGATACAGAGAGGGAAAGTAGAGATAAGATAAAAAAAATTATAGAGAGAGAAACAGAATAATTCATTTCTTACGTTTACCAAATACATCCCATGTATTTATAGACTTACAGCCAAAAAAACTCTCCCCTGTAACTACTTTTTCAGCTAAATGAAATACAACACTTTTATTTGGAAATGACATTTCTACCCAAACCAACTATGTTTAACTACTAAACTAACACCATAACAATTCCTTACAATACATTGGTGAATTTTAGTAAAGTACTATTCATAGTAAGATTTATTATTTCATAATTTGAATGAATCATTTCAATTGAGTTTGAAAAGTTTCAAATTGACTTTCAAAAGTGGATAATAATTTTATAATTTGAAACGGAGGGATGGGTTTGTGTGTATTGAGTAATTGAGTTGTGGGTTTGTGTTTGTAGTCGATTGGCAGTTCTTGCTGGGGGAGATGTACTGGCTTTACTGTTGTTCTCTGCAATTGGGAGGTTTAGTCATGGTTTATCTGTTTTTGACACTGATACACTTCGCACTGCTGACCCTTTTATTGCTGGTATGTGGGTATTATTCCTTTTTTGTTTCCAGTTGATTTAAGTTGTTGTATTGTGATGCTAAATAGGAGTGTTTTAGTTATTGTGAATTTGGGATGTTTGGGCTTTGGCAGGATGGTTTTTGAGTGCTTATTTCCTTGGGGGATACGGGGAGGATGGCCGAGGAATGAACGGTCTTTCCCAAGCTGTTATTGCTGCTGCCAAGTCGTGGGGTTTGGGTATTCCTGTAAGTGCACGCATTCTTTGAGAGTTTTTGTCTGTCAGTTTATTTTCATTCAGTGATTCTATGGCTTTTGCATTAATTCATGATCCCCTCCTCCTGCAAAAAAGAGTCTACTAACTTTTAAGTTACAATTGTATGGGTTGTTACATGTTTATATTTTAAGCTAAAAATGTTTATTTTAGATTTGAATTTGGAAAATGAAAGATTTGATTGCTTTAACTGAAAGGGACTGGTATATCCCATCCGAAAGAAAGGGAGAGACAATTAATAATTGTGGCGGTTGGAGTGCTAGTATAGGGTTCAATATGTTCTAAGAATTTACTGTTTCAATCATTAGAACGAGCATTGTAATATGTAGGACATGAGTTTACCTCAAGGTTTTCCCTACTTGGTTCCAAATTACATTTAATAAAAAATAAAATATAATTGTGTGTACGTGAGTCACTAAAATTAATATACATTTCCTTGGTTTATGGTTGCAGTATTGTACAACAATGAGCCAAAAACAGGCATGAGTTTATTGTTGAACTCGAATTAAGAATATTTGTGAGTTGAGTGTTTATGACATTTTGAAAGAATTTGAAATTCCTTTTATAAGAGCACCTTTTTCCTAATAATTAATCCTCTCCTTGAACATCAGACATGATTAGATGATAGTCCATGCTGATTGGTATATAGCATTTATATTTAGAAATGTAATCTTGGATGAAGTTGACCCTAGCAGCTGAAAGGACATTTACATTAGAATACTTACAAGGATCATTATTTCTTTCTAAAGCTCTACTAAGAGTCTGAAGGTTGAAAAACAGTGGATATAGAATCATATAGCGAAGGTACTTTTCATATAATATATCAAACTTTCAGCTAAACTAGAAAAGTAGGCACAAATTATAGTAGGCTCATGAATGTATTTTTCATCTAGATTTTTGTAGAATCTGTAATTTGGTTGAAATATGTGTTATTCGTGTCATTAGTGTGAGATATTGGCTGATGAGACCTTACTATGCAGAGAAGAATGTGTTGTTTCGTGTGACTTTAGGTTGTGTTGGGAGGAGAGAAGGGTAGGGAAGTGAAGGGGTTTTCTTTTAAAATTAATTTACTGATCTTTTTATTTTGGCTAACCAAGAAAATAAGAACAATTTGTTTAACAAAATTTCTCTTCCATACCATTGTTGTTATGCTTTCTCCACTTTTTTACCATTCCTCTTTGTTTTCTATTTTTCTCAAGTCCTTCAATAAAAGAGAAGAAAAATTTTCTTCTTTCAACATGAACCAAGGGAAAAATTATTAGACCCTCTAATCTTTCTTTTCTGCTCCTTATCCCTTTCTTGTTCTCTTTTCTTTTACATTCCCATCCTTCATGCAAGACACATGGCTGTGGAGTATTTGACAGAATTGTACACATTGGATTGATGTAGATTTCTATTTGTGTTACTTCATGAATGATCATTTTTCCCTAAATGTTTAGTTTTATATTTACTTCTTAGAATAAATTTTACGTCATTTCTTGCCTTCGGCAACACCATCAGTTTTGTTGGCGTCCTCTTTTGTGCATGATAAAGTAGTATAGTGGTTACACATTTTCTTATATTATGCCGCTAACTCTATTTTCTCAAAAGGCTCTCATTTCCAGGCAAATCAGTTAGTATATATTCGCACTTATTCATGAATATGCTGTTAGTTAAGTAAGAAACAGTTTTGCACTGACATGGTATGTTCTTTGTTGATAAAATAAATAAATTTGCAAAATAAATCAATTAGTCGCTTCATTATTTGCCTTGGAGGGGATTTCAGCTTTGTTAATGCAATTTCTGTGTGGGATCTTGTACGTTAAACTTAAGAGTATAAAAAAGAACGATATAGTGGGAGTTACGAAGTTAGAATAAGATCTACGTGCCCTAAATAGATGGTGAGGTGGAAAATCATGATTAGGGAAGTTGAATTCTGATCCATGGCCATGAAAATATAACAGTTCTAACTGGTCCAAAAATATAAACACTTAACTAAGGTCCATATACTGTTTTTATATCTATGTTCAAGTGTTTTATCGCTCTTTTGCTTATCTGTCATCTAGTCCATCCTAAACCTAATTCTATCTGACAAATTCGTAAGTAGGGCATATATGAACTACAATTTTTGTTCATTGGCAGTTGGGGATTATTATTAGGGCAGCATCCGTGGGCCATATTCCTCCAACACATTTTATCTTAGTTACCATGGGGAGCTCTTCTATATTACTCATTGGATGGAGAACGCTATTGTACAGCATTTTCCCTAATGATACGCGCAAGAAGAGCGATGTATACAAGCGTGGCAGCCCGTTTGAACTGTTTGAGGTTTGAATTTTATCCTGCTAAACTAGCGGCTTGGTATTAAAGTTGAATAGATGATTTTCCGTATGTCTTGCTATATAATACTTGCATGACAAAAGACGATTTAAAAACAATCTTATCCAGATATTTGATTAGCTTTCCCACAGATGAACTGCCTTGTAATAACTCTAGGTTTTCTTAGTCGTGACTGATTTATGTACTAACAAAGCAAGTAAAACTTCAAATTGATGAACACATATTTGTGATTTTTTTTTGTGCTGCGCATGGAGGTAAAGTAAACTCAAATCAGGATATGTTTAATCCAATTGCTAAGTAACAGAGTGTAGGGCGGTAGCTTTATGGTCCAACCTCTATCATTTAACTCTAGCAAGCTCTAAATAAAAGCTCAGACCCTAAAAGAGACTTGTTTTCTTTCCTTTGGCTGCTTCCTAATAAACATCACTTGTCGAGTGCACATGCAGAATAACTACTACCAATTCTTGGTATTGTAGGGTGTTAACATTATAGACCAAAGCAACAAATATACTTTATACATGGCTTCAAAGTTGAGCAGTAAGCCCGCTTTGATATTCTCATGGACCAGGATTCCCACCATTACACCTTTCATCCAATTTTTCTGCATTACACTTCAAGCGACACAAAAAAATTATTTAGCGATGATACCAACACAATTATTTGCGACGAATATTGTTGTGTTACCAAAAGCCACTTTTATGCCAATATATATATATGTTGGGGAAATTTAGTGAAAAATGTAATGACGATCCTCGTCCCTTAGTCTGGCTTCCTAATAGATCACATTTTATTTTATTGTTGCAGTTACTCACGTCATTGGTACGAAGATGGTGAAGATGAAGATAGCGATGATGATAATAGCCAATTCCAATGTTTGTATGCTGAATTTATCCTCTCTTGTTGTAGCAATTTTCAAATACGTATATGCAATTCCATATGTATATTTCGGCAATAAACTTTACTGGTGAAATGAAACTTAAGAAGAGCCTGTTTTCATACAATTTGTCTCTGAGCCTCAACAGCAGAGCAGCTTCTTGAACTCTGGTCATTGAGTAATACTCAAACTGTACCGCATAAAAGTCTCATACACAGAAAAAGTTTATTCCACGAAAAAAGTCCATTTTTTAGTGATAATAGTTTAAAATTATCATAATTTTATTATCATATCAAATTCTAAATGACCAACTTATTATTCGGGATATATATGGAATTACAATATATTCTAAATATTTGCAAATTTTGCAAATGAAACTTGTCCCGAAACTTTGTGGGGTTAGGAGTAGGGCGCATCTCCTTGACCATTGAGAAGTAACCCTAATTTCTTTATTAGGAGCTGTTTCTTCCCCGCGCCTCGACATAACGTGTGGAGTAAACATGAGTACTGTTGAAGAGGAGTCTATATTTTAGTCCATTCTAAAATTTTATATTTTAGTCTGTTCTAAAATTAGAAATTGTATGAAATTTTTTAAGGTGGTATTTGATTCGTGTCAAATTAATAGTTCTGTAATGCAATAGGCTATTACATCCATTTGACATATTTTTTGTTTGATTCACTTATTACATGTAGGTGATGCTATTACATCAATTTTTGACTTTTTTTTATTACATCTTCTATTAGCTTATTACATTATGTAATGCAACAGCTAGTGTTTTAAAAATTCCTGTCTAGGTCTGATTAATCCCGCCTAGGCGCTAGGCCTCCACTGGTGCTTCGCTTAGGCCTAAGGCGACAAAAAAATCCCTCCAAGAAATTAGGTGAGGTATAGGCGGGCTAGGTGGAGAGTTTTGTTTTTATTTTAATAACTACTCAAACCAGATCTGCCTTGTTTTAGGCGCGACCGTTTAGCTAACCAGGGAGCTTTTTTCAATCTTCAGAGAGGCACTGCCGCGCTTGGCTCCTTTGTAATTGAGGCGTGACCGCGCCTGGCTTGTTTTCTGCCCACTTCAGCCTTTTTGCATGCTAATTCCATCCCTTGCATCCTACTTCAATCCCAATGCACCATAACCTACAAATAAATACCAATGCATGTAATGTAACATAAAATCAATAAGATTAACAATAATTCAAGTTGAACGATATCCGATTCGTAGGTATGAAACCCACTCATAATTATGCTCTACATGAGGAAGAAGATCTTGAATAGCTCCTTTCAATCCCTGAAGATATCAACTATTAGATAAATGTACATAGCAATAATTTCAAGAATAAATAATGATGTGGATTATAGTTATTAACAAATATTAACAAAGATGCTAACTTTTTGTTGGTCAGATATTAAAGTCAGTCCATAGCCATCTCCTAAAGTAAGATCAGACACCAACAACTACATGGACCAAGTCCAACTATCATAATTCTCACTCTCCACCACCCCCATAGCTATAGGAAACATCTGATTGTTTCCATCCCTACCCACTGCAGATAAAAGTTGTCCACCACACACTATTTATAGAAAACAACCATTCAAGCCAATAACATGCCTACATCCACCTTTCCAAGCCTTTTTCAAAGCATCATAACAAACATAAAATCTCTTAAATCTTGTCACACCTTTCCTGAGCCTCGTGAGATTAGTCTCCTCTTGAGTCCAATAATCAGCCACCGATGGATTTTGCCTCCTGGTGGAAGAATGACACAATATACATTCACGTACATTCATCGCGCCTCACCGCATGTATTATGATGACATTGTGCGAATCACTAATATAAAGCATTGTAAAACATTCATTCACAAGCACTCAAAAACATTCATCCCACACATTCATATGCAGATAAAAGGGAATTGATCATAGTCCATCTAGACGGATAACTTCAGCTTTAGGGACTTGGTATGATAGTCTACCAGCATCAGATCATATATCAGTAGACCGGATGATGGGACATTATATTTCCTACCTGTCACTCCAGGTTTTTGATGAATTTGTAAAAGGTATGTTGGCACATTGGATTCTAGCGAGGCATGTCTTCCGCTTTGGTTCGGACAAGTTGACTCCTACTTTAGAAAAGTATCAGAGGATTTCTGGTTTACCCCTGGACGGGCCCTGTGCCAGGATGGCGGTCAGTCAGTTACGCCGTCAATTATATGAATAGGTAAGCTTATATAAATGTCACTTTCCTATACGTCAGTTTATGACAATGACCGGGTCATAAGATACTCAGCGAGGCTGAGTATCTTTTGTAGTACATATAAGTGTAGATTATCCATGTAGGTAGACTATCCCCAGCAGAGTCGCCACCCATTGACGCTGGGATTTCCTATGAGTGTTCTACCCTTTATTATTTTGATAGATTATTTTATAAGGTGAATTTTGGGAAAGGCCGACATACATGTCGACGATTTTGAAAAGATTGATTTTTATGCGATTAGGCTGAATTAGACAGAGTCGCCAGTTGGTATAAGTTCAAAAGGATGTACCAACTCATCCAGGTTTTGAAAGTTTTTTACAATATGGCCCAATATGTCACTCCATTTAATTGGTCTGGAACTCAAGATTCATAAAGTTTGGGGGCTTGCTTAAGCAAGGGGAAGGTGTTAGGCACCCCCTGACTTTAGTGAAACACGGTAACCGCGACTTTTTCATTCCATATGCATTAAATGTGTGTGTGTGTGTGAAGCATTAGAAAAGTTCTTAAGTGCTTTATTTTGAAACTAGTGTTGTGTCTCTTTGGACCTATGTACAAAGGGTTTGATTTACATAAAAGTTCATTTTTATCAGATAAAGCATATGAAAGTGATGTTTTGAAAGCTGGTTTTCAAACCTTTTCGCCAAATAGGAATCGAGGCCCTTTGATACTTCCAATTTTATTCGAGAAGCGGCTTGACTTAATTTTAATCCAGATGCGAAGCATCTCCGGAAGCTAAATCGAAACTATTTACAAGGGTAGGTCTCCTTGTGGGCATTGAAGCCATCGAAGTAAGCCCGAACACCACATACATAATTTTCCACTAATTCAGGGCCTTAAATTTGGACACCATTTTAAGGCCTGAGATTTACATGTATAATGGATTGCAAGCTCGCAATACAACTTAAAAAAGTCCATTACGGGAACCGAAATTAGATCCATTGATTGGATCTTCGATCTTGTGGTTCCTAGGCTCACATGACATTATTTAAAAGCTTGCACGATGAATATGTTGAAATAAAGTATATATATACTTCTAACTTCATCAAACAAGTGATTTATCGATTAAATCCTTGTACACGAGTACTTAAGCGTCCCGCTTCGTCTAAATATGGATATAGGATAGCGTGGTTGCACTAATATTTACAAAACTTGAAAATAAACTAGATCCTAGATCTATGCATATCTAGCTCGATGGGTCAAGCTATGAAGCTTTCGGACCGGTTAAAATGTTGGATCAAGCTAGATCTAGTCAAAACACTGCAAATGTCAATTATTTCCACGAAATGAATGGTAAAAAGCTAGATTAATGCAAAATGAAATAATATATATATATATATATATATATATATATATATATATATATATATATACTTAAGCAGTAAATAAGCACAGATCTGAGAAGATCATACAATATGGCGCGAGATCTACAAACGAACGGATTAAATCTTCACAAAACTTGATTTCAACCGATAGAAACTTGATATATCAAAATTTATGTATATAAGTGTTTATAATAGAGATTTACAGAGTTTGAGATGAAGAATCGCTCTCTTTCTCTCTCTAACTTTTAGATTTCTCTCTCTAGAAAGCAGGAAATTGAGATCTCTCTTTCAAATGAGCTGGGGGTTTGATATTTCAAGACCCGGCCAGCAGCAGGTGTACCTGCGGCAGCCGTAGGTAGACTTGCTACTAAGCCTGGTGGGTCTCGCAAAGTCCGTTCTTTCGATCGCTGCACTGTCTGCTAAAATGTCCATATCATGCAATCCGAAAATCGCATGGAGATGTGCCATACCATTCCGAAAAGCTTTTTCCAAGAACTTCGTAATGACATAGGGTTTGAATTTTTCTAAATTCAAAAAGATGGGTCCATGACCAGAATAGCATCTTCAACTCTCCGTAGGTAGTCCGTTGAGCTGTCTTGCGCAGTTTGCACTTGGGATTGTTGCGGTGGTTCTTTGTGAGCCTATCCTCAGCTAGACGGTTGTTGTTCATGTTGTGTTGTCAACATTCCTTCTTTGCCCTCCCGGGGTTGAGGCTTGTTCTCAAGGATGTTTTCGAGGTTGAATTTGATGATGTTTTCTCTTGGGGTTGTCTCCGGTGTTGAAATTGTGATGTTGTCTTTCCTCGGGGTTGTCTCCAAGATGTAAAAGATGTTTTTGCCCTCCTGCATGGTTAGTAACAGGAAAACAAAATTTCAAGTGTCTACAGATGCCCCTCTTTGTTATATTTATGAAATGCAATGAAATAAACATGACAAAGACTACTTGACACTTGAAATATGACAAGATATTCAATTATGCAATGCTATGCAACAAATGATATGATGTCATGGACGCTAAATCTTCTTGTTGGAGTTAATTCTAACAGCTTTCACCATCGACTGCTCCCGATGTTTTCACTATAATACTCAAAGGTTCATATCATCATCCGCTCCCGACACTTCTGTTGGGGTAAAGTTTTCAACGGTTGATACTACCAGGTATTCCCGATGCCTACACTAGGGCTGACACCAATGGTTTACAATATCGGACATCCCGATATCTTCGCTGAAGATAGTTTTCAACGACATACTACACCGGATCTTTCCCAATGTCTTCGTTGAAGATAATTCTCAATGGCTTTCATCATCGGACCATCCCGATGCCTACCCTGACGGTAGTTTCAAGGGCTTACATCACCAGACCATCTCGATGCCTACCCTGATAGTAGTTTTCAAGGGCTTAACCAAGGATTTACATGCTTTAGAAAGTTGATACCCTATTTCACGGTTTCAGGTACTTTATGCTCAATCGCGTGGAACTGTTTTGCTAATTTGACTTTTTGGCTTTAGGGGAACCTGTCGAGACTTAAATTTGATCGATCTAAAGGGGGTGCGACCCACCCCTGCCTGCCGCAGGTAGACTCGCAACTGGCCGCATTGGGATTTAAACCCCCTGGCTTCTTTCCTTTTCATTTTAAGTCACTTTCAAAATTTCCCTATTGAAATTCCAAACTTTCTAGCTCAGATCTACTCATTTCGGGATACTTTTTGCGAAATCCATCACCGTACAAACGTTATGCACATCTCTGGTAACGTTTGCATCCTTTTCTTTCACGTTTTGACCGTTAGATTGTTAGATTTCATGTTTAATGAGTTTTACATGCAATGTATCAAATATGTATGCATAGATGACTTAATAAAAATGAACAGGCTTAGTAAATGTTTATGTTTTACCATGCTAAACATTCTGATGTGAAAAAAATTTCCCTTTTTGGAAAATATTTTCGACACATTTTGGCTAGTTGGCCATCCTATTTTAGGATGAATGATCATGATGATGACATAACCGTATTTTCAATTGCCCATGGTAATTTGGCTACAATTATGGGGTTAGTTTAATGTTAAGATTTATGTATTGATCTTGGGTTGGTGTACTACTGAATGGACATCTGGTCATTGTTGGTTGCAAACGCGATCACTAAACACGCGCAAGTACACGCGGTCTAACAAGTAATATAGTGATAAGAAAAAGTCGATCCCACGAGGAACTAAATCCTAAAATATTCCAAGCATTGACCTTATATCGCTTAAGTCAGGTCTGAATAGAATAAATAGAAAGATTTGTAATTAAACTAGTTAAAACTAATTATCAAAACAAGTAAATGGATAAAGATAGGTATCAAAGGCAATTCAAGCTAAGATTATAATATCACCCCACACAAGCATTCTGTCGAACACTTTGTGTGCTATGTTTCATCAAATGTCCTAACCCTCTCTCTTTGGTCTAAATGGTCACGACGGATTGTCGACCAAGAACTCACAAGTATATCCTCTTCCGAGGTATGCATGAGCATATCCTCTCTAATCCACCCAAAAGGGAATAGACAGAAAGGAATATCTAAACTAGGCGAATAACCACACATTGCTATGCAAATTATCCCTAGCAAAGAATTAAGCAAAGGTTTTTGATAGGTCACACATGGCATACAGGTATATTCCTATCCTATAGGCAAATCATGCAGTCCATACAGACAATTCATAAACACATGCCAACATATAATGGTCTCAATCTATAATTCATTTCCAATCTTTGTAGAGTACCAAACAATCACTAATTCCTTAGCAAATTGATTAATAAGCATATATATTGAACCAACCCATATGGTGCCAACCAAAGAGATAAAGAAATTCAATTCAAATAAACAAATGGTTCCATTACAATCTTAGAGCCAATATGTAGTTCATAGCTAGTAAACTAAACAAAAGTAGCAACAATAACAACATCCATAAATACAAAATCAAAGGAAAGACTAGAGAAGAATAAACTCTGTCAAAGCTTCTTCAATCTCCAAGAACTCTCTTCAATATGCCTTCCAAACCGTTGTTGCTATGCCGCTCTTGAGCCCCAAGGAATCCCAATCTATCCCTAACTATATGTACAAACTAAGCTAAGCTTCTTTCTATTCTAGAGTATTTTCTAGAGAGAAAACTCAGAATAAAGGAGTTCTATATCTTCAAAAGAGGCAGCCAAATGAGTATATAACAAAAACTTCCAGCTGCTAGGTCATTTCCAAAAATATCTATCAGAAAACAGGGGCTGGCGCTGCGGCGCCGACATTTTAACCTTGGTCGGCGCTGCAGTGCTGGGTCTAGTCCACCGTCATTAAGTTGACGACGCGGCGCCAGTTTGTGAAGCTTTTGGGGCGCTGCGGCGCTAGTTAATCAAATCTTTTGAAGGCCCTTGGTGCTGCGGTGCCAGCTTTATACTGGGAAGTGGCACTGCGGTGCCATGTCTAGCAAAATAACCATTATGCCTCTGAAAGCTGGAAATGACCTGTAAACTCCTACAAAACATATATAAACCAAAGTAATAACAATATAATATAAAAAATATAACAGTAATGAGAACAGGCATTTTCTTAAGTATAAAAGTAGTCGATTTACGGGTATAAAACCCACTTATCAGTCATGCATATGTGCATGCAGATAGTCCATTTTATAGAGGAGACTGGCAAAAATTTTTCATTAATCTGGGCATTTAATGTGCACGCATATTTAACTCTATTGGGAATGTATGTTAAACTAGCGCAAGTTTACACGTGTAGACCATGCATGATGTGATAATCTAATTTTATCTTTAGGAGTTTATTATCCTATGTTGATGCACATGTTTAATTAAATTTGACGAAATATACAAACATACCTCACCCTTTCTAAGGTGATTTAGAGTTTCTTTACAGGCATGGATCCTTACAAGCCTAGTAGCTCCAGCTCCCGCAGGGCTTCTTCTGGCATTTGTAGGGCAGCTTCGGATGTTCCCTTGCCTCACCTGACTCGATAGGTGCATCGGTTGACAGAGTCTGTGATCCGTCCTATTGCAATTAATAGGATAGATCTTCCAGATGAGGAGGAGGATGTTCATACTGTCGCTCCAGCTCCATCTTCCTCTACCCAGCGCCGAGATCTTCCCGACATTCATGTGACCATTCCTAACCTTTTAGGCGATTTGAGCTGTTATTCGTCAGTCTATTTACACGCGAATGATGTATCAAAGCTTTTCATATTGAATTTTCTTCTTTCCATTTTTGGCAATGGTTGAACTTTGATTTGAAATGTGATGCAGGACCCTTCATGCTGATTATCAAGCTCAAGTGCACGCCTGGGGTTTCAAGGCTTTCTTTTTTATTACACTCGTCGCTACCCCTGGAGTTATTTGAGGGCTTTGTCCGAGAGATGGTTTCATCAGACTCAGTCTCTCCATCTTCTAGATTGTGAGGTGGTGATGACGCCGATGGATTGACGATACGTCAAAGGTTGGAGTTTACCGGAGGGAGGGTGCCTTTGTTGGCTAATATTTCCCCTGCTGCTGTTTGCTCACTTCTCAGAGTTCCTCTTTCGGCCATTAAGTCGTCTAGGTCCTCTGAGTATTGATGCTTCCAGCGGAGCCTTGTCAGAGCCCATCCCTGTTAATCCAAGGGTTTGAGGTCGCATCTTAAGGCGATTATTCCTGACTATCATCAGAGGTTGTTTCATTGTAGACAACTCCTCAACTGTCTCTTTTGCCTTAGTTGGCATTCTCTGCGAGGTGGATCGCATATGGGATTACTACTGGGGATCCTTTACCTTTGCGTATTTCCTTTGCGGGATGCGGATGCTCTTCGAGGGCGTTACAGATGCTTGGTTGGGCTTATTCCCAGTAACTTTAATTGTCTTTCAATTTCTCACATTCGGGTTTTTATTTCATGACTAATGTAGTTTGCTTCTGAATTTTTTTAGTTTTGGGCTTATGAGCGGCTTCCTTGCCTTTGTCCCACTACCACTTTAGGCTTGGAGACTTATCCGTAGGGACGCCGATGGCACCATTCTACCTTGGCGGAGGTCCCGGTGGCAGAGGGTTTTACTTATAGTCGCCTTCAGTTGGAGTTATTGACTACCTTCAATGTGACTTAGGTTCTTTATACCCCAGAGCATCTTGTAGAGGGTTTTGAGGAGGGTTTTTCGACAGGAGTCGAGTATGCTTTGTTTACTCGACGTATTCCTTTGCTAACGGAAGGTGGCTGGGAGCTTTACTTGGGAGAGCGAGCTATTAGATGCATCATATGGGAGATTTGCATTCCATATCTTCCTCATGCTCGGCGGTACTGGCCTTTGTCCCAGCCCGTTACAAATATTCTCTTGATGGGCTTGGAAGGTTTTATGTTGTCAGACAGTCCTTGTACTTAGGACACTTTTCATCGGTGGTGGACTCCCCGCTTTATTTAGTCTCAAACCCGTGCTACCTAGTTCTTGGGAGACATGGTAACTGGGTCCGTGATGATGACGGATTGGATTTCATGTGTTAGAGAGCCGACTCATTTGGCGCAGATAGCGAGCTTGACACAACAAGTGGAACAGATGTCCCTTTTCATACGTCATCTGGGCAGGGATCCCACTGAGGCTGCTATATTTTATCCTTTTGGGTCTGGTGCTGGTCCCTCTGTTGGTCCAGACACTGATGGTTTTGCGGGAGGAGATCCCTCTTTTTACCGTCCAGATATTCTCTTTAGCGGAGATACCGTGACTCAGAAGGAATTGGAGCAGGTTGATCAGCTTGGGGATATAGATATCCAAGATTTTTTTAGATAGGCTTTTGTTAGTAGTTGGGCGACTGTGCCCCATTTCCCTGTACTTTTTATTTTCAGATGTAGAACAGAGATGCTTACAGTTTTATGATGTATATAATGCTTTTCATTTATTGCACCTATTGTTATCTATTATGATGCATGTATTATATATCATGGATTTGCATTTATACTGTGAGTTAGAATTTACCCTTGTGTGGTCTTATGATACTGTTTTACAGATGTCGTCCTCTTCAGTGGCCCATATTGATCACAGCCCACCTACACGAATAGTTTCGACTTTGAGGACTTGGTATGATAGTCTACCAGCTTCAGATTGTATATCTATAGACTGGATAATGGGACATTCTATGTCCTACCTGTCATTCTAGGTTCCCGATAGATTTGTAGAGGGTAAGCTGGCACATTGAATTCCAGTGAGGCATGTCTTTTGCTTTGGTTCAGATGAGTTGACTCCTACTTTAGAGGAGTATCAGAGGATTTCTGGTTTACCCTTTGACTGGCCCTGTGCCAGGATGGCGGTTGGTCAGTTACGTTGTCAGTTTATGACTATGATCCGGTTGCAGTGGTCAGTTGTTCTGGATGAGATTACATCATTACATGTAGTGTCCTTGGACTTTATGATCGAACACTTTGGATTTGATGAGAGCTTTTATTCACATCAGGCAGATTTTACTATTCTAGAGGATTGATGGAGGTTAGCTCGAGTGGAGGCTTTATCTATGTGCAGCACGACATACTTGTATATGCCGCTTAATATGGATCACTATGATATTGGCTTGGTTACTGTTATCCGAGCTGTGCGGGAGGATCTTACTATTCTTCCCATGATTTTAGCAGAGACTTATATTTCAGCTTCTTATTGCCACGCCCATGAGGATGGGTATTTTTGCGAGAGTTTGGTTTTGCTATATGTCTGGTTTATGATCCATTTGAGTCCTATAGGTACTGCTCGCCGTCACAGATATTTTTTTGTTCATGGCATTGCGATGTCCTATTCTTTCAGACCTGTTATTTGCATAGATGTAACATCCTGGTTTATTTTTCTTTCTGAGATTGAAGAGTCGTTCTCCATTCTGGTTTACTCCGACTACTGTTCCCCTTTGAGCTTCACCACACATACTGCGGGTATGAATTTTCTTCCTATAGGAGGCTTACGAGGTGTGACGACTTATCATCCATTAGTTGTCATAAGACAATTTAACTAGTACCAGGACTTCTAGTCTTTTAAGGGGGCTACAGATCATCGGTCATCTACTTTGTCTTTGTTTGAGGATGATCTGGCGAGTGTATATGAGTTCTAGATTTATCAGGGGACTACTGAGTTTCGTGATAGTCACCCTGGTTATTCAGCTGAGTATAGAGCCTGGTTAGAGGCGGATATGGAAGCTGTTGTTGATGATGATTTGAGTACGGATTCAGATGATGATGAGCCTATGGAAGCTCCACCTTCTCCTACAGAGGATGAGATGTTTACTGAGATGACATCAGCTTTAGTCAGCTCAGCTCCCAGCTCTGCTTCCACTTCTGCACCGCCCTCTGTAGAGGATTTGGCTCATCGATTGCAACTTATGACTTTCTAGCGGGATCAGGCTCGTACATTGATGTTGATAACTTTATCCAGTCGAGACTAGGTTTATCGTGAGAGGGATGAGGCCCGGGCTACCAGGGATGCTGCTATGGCTGAGAGTGCTGCTCTCAGGACTATGCTCGATGAGTCTACAGATCAGGCTAGGGAGCTCTTAGATCATCAGGACAGTACCATTCATACTGCGATGGAGCTTCTGACCAGTATTAATTTGATAACATAGGAGCTTAGAGTAGCTCCACAGCCTGCAGAGACAGCCTTACTTTTAGAGTTGTTGGCCCGATTGACTTTGAGTTTATAGCTTAGCTTTTATTTCGTGCATAGACTGGATTAGTTCCTTTTGTTATGTACTGGATACATTGTATATATCAAACAATATTATATGAAAAGTAGATGTATTTTACTTCCCTTTTGGATATGTCTTGACCTTGTCTGATGGTCACCATTTTATCTTTGTGACTTGTTGTCTTAATGCGTCATGGTCTATTCCCTGATGGATTGACGTTGAGCTGCCGTAGGGTCTCTCATTATGGGTCGTTGATCTTCGGGTTTTCTGGTGTATAGGCTTTTAAGTATGATTTTGATGTCTTGTAACTGATATTTGGGTTAGTGTTTAGGTTGATAGGTAAAGTGTTTGGCTTTTCTTTTGAAGGTTAGACCGCACCATAGATGGATGCCTACGTACTCCCGTGTATGGGGGAGATCAAGTCTTACGTAGTTCAGGCTCAAACTGTCAAGACCTGATTGATTGATTTTTTTTCCAGGACCAGGATGGTTGCTTGCAGAAAGTTTAAACATAGTGTCTGAATTGATCAATTGGGAAAATTCTTCATCGTCCATCTCTTGCAATCTGAGGGCTCCTCCTGATAACACTCCTTTGATAATGAAGGGGCCTTCCCAGTTTGGGGCGAATTTTGCTTTGGCTGTTTCTTGATTTGAGATGACTCTTTTCATCACCAGGACTTTCTCTTTGAATTGACGAAGTCATACCTTTTTATTATAGGATCGAGCTATCCTTTGCTGATATAAATGACCATGGAAGATGGTGGCAACCCTTTTCTCATCTATCAGAGATAATTGATTGTATCAGTCTTGCAGCCACTGATCTTTTTCCATCTGGGCATCTATTAATACCCTTAATATTTCTACTTCTATTGGAAACATGCTTCCATGCCATAGACCAATGAGTAGGGGGTAGCCCCAGTAGAAGTGCGGATTGATATTCTGTATGCAAGTAAACTTAGAGGTAATAAGTTAGGCCATCCTTTGTGATTTGCAGCCATCTTTTGCATGATTTTCTTGATGTTCTTGTTAGCTGCTTCGACATCGTTTTTCATCTTGGGACGATAGATAACAGAATTAAGATGTTTAGTATGGAAGTTGCTGCATAATTCCCTTATCATCTGATTGTTCAGATTTTTGGCGTTGTCTGATAGGATCACCTCCAGTTGCCCATATCGACAGATTACATTGTTTCTGATGAAATTGATGACAACCTCCTTGGTGACTTTGGGAAAGGAGGCAACTTCCACCCACTTGGTAAAGTAGTGGATCATAGTAAAGATGAACCTATGACTATTGCTGGCTTTAGGCTCGATCGGCCCGATCACGTCCATCCCCCACATAAAAAAGGGTTATGGTGAACCCATGCAATGTAGTTCACTTGGAGAAGCATGGATAGTATTTTCATGAATTTGACATTGATAACATCTTTTGACATGGTCATCGCAGTCTATTTTGAGAGAGAGCCAGTAATGACCTGTCCTTAATATCTTCTTGGAAAGTAATGAACTACTTGGGGCGCACACACTCCACCGTACACTTCATCCATATTTCTCTGGGCTTGATCTTTGTCTAGGCATCTTAGAAGGCCCATTCCCGCATTTCTTTTGTAGAGTGCGTCTCCGCTTAAGTAAAATTTCATGGCCATTTTATGGATCCATTTTCTTTTAGCTTGGCTTGCCTTAGTGGGTGTAGACCCATCACGTAGATATTCTTTAATATCCTGGTACCAGGGCTGTTTGATGGGAGGTAGTTCATCTGATACTTTTTCAATGTAATTTCCATAGCATGGTGCCATCTGGTTTGTGAATTTGATATCAGGGATTCCCCTCCTTGCAAAGATGTTGATTAAGGAAGCCAAGATTGTTAGTGCATTTACGAAATCGTTTTGATTTCGAGGAATATATATAAAGGCTATATCTTCAAATTCTCTAGCCATCTTGATAACCTGCCGATGATAGGGCAGCAAGTGTAATTCGTTGGTGTGGTATGCCCCAGTGGTTTGCTTGATGACTAACTCAGAATCTCCAAAGATTGCTAAACGTCTGATGCCCATTGCTCGAGTTAATTTTAATCCCATTATGCAGCCTTTATACTCGGATGTGTTGTTAGTATTTCTAAATTATAGCTTTGTGGCAATGCGATATTGTTCTCCAGTGATGGATATGAGAACTGCCCCTGCTATCACGCCTTCAATGTTTACAGCACCGTCAAAGTACAATTTCCAAAATTGGCCTATATCTTCCCTATGGTTTTGTTGAACTGTAATTACACCGTCATCGGGAAAATAGGTTTCCAAAGGTTCAAAGCTCCCTGATGGCGCTTTGGTATGCTGATCTGCATTTCCCTGACCTTTAATGGCTTTCTATGTCACGTAGATGATGTTAAATTGCTGAAGGATGAGTTCCCACCTCGACAGTAGACAATTTAACATGGGCTTACAGAAGATGTACTTCAAAAGATTCATGCGGAATATAAGATAAGTTGTGTGCCCATGAAGATAATGTTGTAACCTCATGGCGGCCCATGCTAAAACGCAGCAGGTCTTTTCAATCAAAGTGTATTTCTGCTCACAACTGCTAAACCTTTTGTTGAGGTAATAGATGGCTCTTTCCTTGCCTCTATCATCTTTCTACCCCAGTAGACAGGGCATTGGAATTGGCTTATATGTACATGAAAAGAGGAACTTTGTCCCTTGGTGGCACCAAAGCAGGAGCTTCAATCAACTGTTTCTTGATGGTGAGGAAACAATATCATAAGATATGAATGTGTTATCCGGAGTAACTACACTTATAAACACTCATAGGTGAGTTTTGCATCTCGATGCTTCTTGGGGATCCTTTACCTTTACATATTTCCTTCGCGGGAGGCAGATGCACTCAGAGAGCGTTATAGATGCTTGGTTGGGCTTCTTTCCGTTTCTGTTGGTAAGTAACTTTAATTGTCTTTCAATTTCCCACATTCGGGTTTTCATTTCATGATTGATGTAGTTTACTTCTGAATTTTTTCAGTTTTGGGCTTATGAGCGGCTTCCTTGCCTTCATCCTGTTACCACTTTAGGCTTGGAGACTTATCTGCGAGGACGCCGATGGCAACATTCTACCTTGGTGGAGGTCCCGGTGGCGGAGAGTTGGAGTTGTTGACTGTCTTCGATGTGACTTGGGTTCCTTATACCCCAGAGCATTGTTTAGAGGGTTTTGAGGAGGGTTTTTTCGACAGGAGTCGAGTATGCTTTGTCTACTCGTCGGATTCCATTTCTGACTGAGGGAGGTTATGTAATACCCATGAATTTTTATAAATAATATTAATATTGAAAATAATAAATGTTTGAATATTTATTCAAGTATAAATATTTTTGTGGCATGAGATGGAATAATTCAATTAAATTAAATTGAGTATATGATAATTGAGAGATATGGAGAATTTAATGAAAAGCTTAATTTAAGCGTATGTGAATACCTTGTGTAGCATGATGATGGATTAAGTAATAGAACGACTAGATAATGAGGTGGACTAAATTTCACTTCTACTACTATTATTAATATCATTATTGTTGTTATGTGATATGGAGACATGTAAGTGGTAGTGCCATAAGGTTGCTTCATGCATTAAGTATAATATAAGGTGTGACACTAAAATGTGAATAAATATTATATAAAACTATATGATAAAAGTAAGTTGAATCATGTAGTTTTACTTAGTATATAAAGGAACTTATGTGACATCATGATGCGTGGTGGGACAATTAAATGTGTATCTTAAATATATGGGAGAAAATAAATTTAAGTAAATAAATATTTACTATTAAATATTTATTTCAATAATTATGTGTAATTAAAAAAATAAGTTTTATGGAAGTAATGGGTTATTGGTACCCAACTAAATTATATTCTAACCTAATGTAAATATTATCTAAACTAACCCCAATGTACATAGATTATATGATTATGCGTATATGTACCCCTAACATATCACAAGGTGATAATATTAACTCATTAAAATTGCACTTGTGAGCCCAAAAGAAAATAAACCTAAGTATACTTCAACCATTTTACTGAGTATTAATGCTTGTCCCAAAATCTGTGTCCCAAAACTTCATTACAAATAAATAGGCCATTGGCCTACTCTACCTTTCATAATCTCAGAGTTTGCAAAAAGGCTAGAGGATCGCAATGATGGTGAGAAGAATGGAGGAGAAGAAGTTGGTAACTTCTTTCCACCAAACCCTCTCAACCCAAGGGATTCTTCTTCTTCCTCTTGGTTTGATTCAATGTGCAAGACCCAAATTTGGGCAATAGCTTCTCTATAAATGGAAGCCCCTCTATTCTCATTCCCAGTTGCTAAGTTCTCTATAAAGTCCCAAATAGAGTGTGAGTGTGCTGAAATTTGAGAGCAATTAGAAGTTAAAAATCAAGGAATATCAATTTAGCTTCAAGAGGTAATGTCTTCTAACATGTCTCTGATTTCAAGTTTCACGAGTTCTTAGAAATGGCATGAACTACTTGCCAAATTGGGTCAAAAATGAAGCTTGAAGCTTGTTGCTATATGTAAATTGTTGTTAGATATTGTTAATATGGTTGAATACGAAAACAATGAAAGTTAAATGGATTGATTTGGTTCAGAAACGAGTTCGTAGTGAGATTGTTCGCTAAACATGTTAAACTATGGAAAAATGGCATGAACTTCGAATTGGAGTCTTTAATTTGGTTGTTTATTTGGTTTGAGTTATTAGAATCATGTTATGTATGTTTGGTATTAAGTTTATAATAGAGTTTGTATTATGTAGGTATGCTTAAATTGCTCTTTGTATGTGGTTTTGGGAGTCTTGGTTCGCAACTGTTATGAAGAAACAGAGTTCAGTATTCGTGTCTGGGCACTTCTGCCCCGGCGAGGTTTTCAACACAAAATGGATCCGCCCCGGCGGCACTCTGCCCCGGCAAGATCCTGGCTGTGTAAAAACTCACCCCAGCGGAAATGGGCAAAGAAGCCTAGAATCTTGTTTTGCTTGTTCAGTCCAGGAGATGCTAACTTAACCTTGTGACGCCCCCAAAATAGGTTCACTACCAACCCATTCTGAGTCGCCAAATATATGGTACAGAATTCAAATACAATCTTTTATAACATACGGTCGTGCAAACTACGACCACACAAACTGTGAATTTCAATACAAATCGTATATAATACGAAATATAAACATTCAAATTCACTCCTTATTAATTACAATCATTATCCCACTATTTTATAAAATAGTGAGGACTTCTACTAATCTAACTCTTACCATCACTCTGATCCACGACTAGTCCCCGCGATATTCCCATTTCCTGAAGAGGACAATGGAAGAAAAGGGTGAGCTCAACTAGCCCAGTAAAGAATATTATGACTAAGATAATGAATAATAAATTATAGTTAGTCTTAAATAACTCAGATAAAATGTAATGGACAACGAGTTTTAGATCAATATTCGCAGCGAAAATAACAATTCATTAGAAGAGTTAAGTAGAGAATGAAGTCTACTATCTTCTATGATTTAAAAGTCCATCATCAATATTTTATCCCTGTAACATTAATCAATATATATCTCAAATCAATATTCATCTTTGCACTACGGCCAAAGATATTCATTTGTATCACCAGTTGGTCATGTTCATCTTAACACCTGTTCATCTTTGAACTACGGGCCAAAGATATTCATCAAGTAATCATTCATCTTTGCACTACAGGCAAAAGGTATTCATTAAGTAATCTTTCATCTTTGCACTACAGGCCAAAGATATTCAGTTATATCACCATTTAGGACTGAGGATGATGAAATACAATATAAGGAACGAATCCAGTGAGATAAAGGACAAGAATTAGGGATTCGTAATGTAGTTTATCCAAGTTCAATAATACTCCGTAATAATCAATTGTGGAGCAAAATTCAAGAATGAAGTTCAAAACTTGGATACAACCAAAAAAAATATTTTTTTTATCGTGAATAGTAACTCGACATGAAAAGATAAGAATTTCATGAGAAAGTTCAGAAAATTATTCCGGTGAAATGATACTAGATGAAGTGCAAAACTCAAGAAATTTCTGATCATTTCAGGAATTCTAGAAGCAATACTTACCATAGTAAGTTTAGAGTTAGGAATCTGAAATGAAACAATATACGAAACTGCAATTGGATTTTCACCCATTTGGCGGTAGTCCGCTCAGATAGATTATTTTCATAATTTAATAACAATTGAATACGAAGGGTTATTCACCAGGCATGCGGTAGTCCGCGTAGACAGGTTATTCTCACAGAATAATACAGAATGGAATAACAACATAATTTCACCATGCATGCGGTAGTCCGCGTAGACAGGTTATTCCAACAGAATAATAAAGAATGGAATAACAACCCTTACGAATATTGAAAGAAAATAACTCTCTTCATGAATACGAAAGAAATAATACCCTTTTCTTTAAAAAATTTGAAGACTGCACTAGTGTAATAGCAGAATACTCTTCTTCTTTCTCTCTTATTCTCTCTATACTTTCTCTCTCTATAGCTTTAGTGAATTGATGAGAAATAATGAAGAAATGAGCTTCTATTTATAGGCTCGGCAGAGTAAGGGTAAAATAGTCTTTTTGCCATAATTTATGACATCATCGCTTACATCATTGATCCTATGACATCATTGCTTACCTCATCGCTCCGATGACATCCTTGCTTACCTCATCGCTCCGATGACATCATTGTTTGCATCATAAAAGTTCAAATTCAATTTGCACTCTTCCACCTCGTTTAAACTTTATACCATGAATTTACTATAATAATGTTACCATTCAAATTATAAAAATCATACTATTATATAATTATATCATACTACTATAATGTAATATTATAATAATATATTTGAATGAATTATTTTATCGGACAAGATAAAATACCAACTTTCAACAAATGTCACATGTTAAAAATTCCTCCGTTTAAATCCACATTGAATAAATATTTCCCTATCATATATATCAAAAATTAATTATTCACAAATAATATTACAAAACTACAATATTGACAACCAGGTCGTTCCCAGGAAATAGTGGCCCTTCCGATAAGGATTTCTCCTTACTGGCGCGCAATTAATCAACCCATTTTCTAGGCAGAACTTCCTTAGACATTGCCAATAATGCTATCTAATAATATTATTCAAATAATATGAATTATTGATTTGATAATTTGAAATAATGTGCAATGACAATTATTGAATCAATAATATAAAATAGCAAAGTAGCACTTATTGATATAAAATATCAACGTAGCAAATATTGAACCAATAAAATATTATGCAATTATTGAATTAATAATATAAAATATTAAACAGTAATTACTGTAACATTGATTGAGTAAGTGTCTTCCTACGTAAGAATCAATAATTCGAAATACTGTGCAATACCGTGTGCTACTGTGCAACAACACGTATTACTGTATTTTAACCACCGAGTATTTCAACAGTACTAACGGTAACAGTTTTGCCGTTATTTTTATAAAAAGGTTACTTTTGTCGCTTTCTATATTCGACATTTATTTTGTTGTGGGGTCCACCAATGACTGCGCCGTCGAACGAATATTCTCCGACAAAAAGAATATTCCTCGACCAAACGAATATTCTCCGACACAACGAATATTATATAACCACTTGCTTACTTTGTTAACTTTGCACATTTCACCCATAACTTATCACATTTATCAAATCAACACCTTACTATTTCAAAATAATATATAAAGAAAATTAAATCTTATTCATAAAATTTGGGGTCTTACAACCTCCCCTCCTTATGAAATTTTGTCCTCGAAATTAACGTACATACCTGGTATGTCGAAAAGGTGAGGATACCTTGTTTTCATTTCCGATTCTAACTCCCAGGTCATTTCCTCGATATCATGGTTCCTCCACAAAACTTTAACTTGAGGTATAACCTTTGAGCGTAGGACATATTCCTTCCTATCCAAGATCTTAACAGGTACCTCCTTGTATGTTAAAACTTCGGCTATCTCGTCTGGTTCTAACTCAATAATGTGGTTTGGATCTTTCACATATTTACGAAGCACAGATATGTGAAAAACGTTATGAACACGAGACATGCTTGGAGGTAAGGCGAGTCTATAGGCCACATTTCCTACTCGGTCAAGGATTTCAAATGGACCAATGAATCGTGGATTGAGCTTTCCTCTCTTTTCGAATCTCGTAACTCCCTATACATGATCTCCGACATTAAACTCCACGTCCCTTCGATGAAGATTAGCATAACTCTTTTGTCGATCTTGTGCAGTTTGTATACGTTGTCGGATCATTTGAATCTTTTTCGTAGTCATACGTACTAACTCCGGTTCCAACAATGTTGCTTCACCCACCTGGTCCCAGCATACTAGAGAACGACATTTTCGTCCATACAACGCCACGAATGGAGCCATGCCTATACTTGCCTGATAACTATTGTTGTAGGAGAATTCCACCAATGGTAGGTACTTATCCCAACTCCCTTTGAAGTCTAGAACACAGAGTCTCAATAGATCTTCAAGAGTTTGGATAGTCCTTTCCGATTGCCCGTCCGTTTGTGGATGATATGCCAAACTAAATTGTAAATCCGTGCCCATAGCTTTCTGCAAGCTGACCCAAAATCGTGAAGTAAATCTTGGGTCACGATCCGAAACTATGGATACTGGCATGCCATGCAATCTCACAATCTCATTCACTTACATACGAGCAAGACGTTCAAGGGAATAAGTCTCTCGTATCGACAAGAAATGAGCAAACTTGGTTAATCTATCAACAATAACCCAAATCGCATCTATGCCTTGAGAAACCTTGGGAAGACCCGTAACGAAATCCATGGTAATGTGTTCCCACTTCCACTTTGGAATCTCAAGTGGTTGCAATGGACCCTTTGGCACTTGATGCTCTGCCTTGACACGTTGACACGTTAAACACCTTGAGATAAACTCCGAGATCTCTCTCTTCATATTGCTCCACCAAAATGTATGTCGAAGATCACGATACATTTTGGTACACCCAGGATGGATTGCAAACGGTGTGTTGTGTGCCTCCATCATGATTCTATACTTCAAATCAGAATCGTCAGGAACACAAAGTCTGGAGTTGACTCGAAGTATTCCTTCTTCATCAATCCTTGCTTCTGGAATAGCACCTTCTTGCACCTTCTTCCTCATATTCATCAGCTCTGGGTCTGTAGCTTGAGAAGCTTTAACTTTATCAATCAAAGCTGGTTCTACGTGTATACTTGACATCATCGCATGGGTCCCCGGAGTCTTGAACTCTATCTCCATCCTTTGTAAATCACACAAAATAGGCCTTGAAAGAATTGCATTCGTTCTCGCATATGATCTTCTACTCAACGCGTCAGCTACCACGTTCACTTTTCCAGGATGGTATTGGATGGTATGGTCGTAATCTTTCAACAGCTCAAGCCAACGTCGTTGCCGCATGTTGAGTTCCTTCTGGGTGAAGAAATACTTGAGGCTCTTATGATCCGTATAGATCTCCACTTTCTCCCCATACAGGTAGTGTCTCCTGATCTTTAACGCGAAAACGACTGCTGCCAACTCTAGATCATGAGTAGGATAATTCCTCTCATATTCCTTGAGTTGTCGCGAGGCATATGCTATGGCTTTCCCATGTTGCATGAGAACACATCCTAACCCTTTTCTCGAAGCATCGCTGTAAATGACAAATCCATCCGAACCAAATGGTATCGTCAGAACAGGTGCCATAATGAGTCTCCTCTTGAGCTCTTGAAAGCTCTTCTCACATTCCTCGTTCCATACAAATTTTGTATCTTTCTGAGTCAGCTGAGTTAATAGAGTAGCGATTCGAGAAAATACTTCCACGAATCTCAGATAATAACCAGCTAAGCCCAGAAAGCTACGTACTTTGGTCACTGACTTCGGTTGCTCCCAACTTTGTATTGCTTCAATCTTCGCCGGGTCCACAGATACTCCACGTTTTGATACTACGTGCCCAAGGAATGCTACTTCCTCAAGCCAGAACTCGCATTTCTTCAGCTTGGCATATAGCTTATTTTCACGAAGCCTTTGAAGTACCAGCTTCAAGTGGTGCTCATGATCTTCACGGCTTTTGGAATAGATGAGGATGTCATCAATAAAGACAACCACAAACTGATCCAAATAATCCTTGAATACACGGTTCATCATATCCATAAAAGCAACAGGAGCATTAGTCAATCCAAAAGACATGACCAAGAATTCATAATGCCCGTATCGAGTTCTGAAAGCAGTCTTCGGAATATCCTCAATTTTAATCTTCAGCTGATGATATCCAGAACGAAGATTGATCTTTAAAAAGAATTGTGCACCTTGCAACTGGTCGAACAGGTCATCAATACGAGGTAACAGATACCTATTCTTGATGGTGACATGGTTCAACTCCCGATAGTCAATACAAAATTGCATACTCCCGTCTTTCTTCTTTACGAATAAAATAGGAGCACCCCAAGGAGATGTACTAGGACGTATAAAACTGATGTCTAACAACTCCTGTAGTTGGACCTTTAACTCTTGAAGTTCTATAGGAGCCATTCGATATGGGGTTTTAGAAATGGGTTTTGTACCGGGTTCAAGGTCAATAAAGAATTCAACTTCACATTCCGGGGGTAGACCGGGAAGTTCTTCGAGAAATACATCAGGAAACTCATTAACAACAGAAATATTATTCAAACCTGACGTATTCTGGTTTAGATCAGTGACATGGGCTAAGAAAGCTTGACATCCGTTTTTCAATAAACGAATAGCTTTATGAGTTGAAATAACATTGATTGATTTTAGTAGTTTGGTTGTTTGAATTCGTACAATAGGTTGGTTAGGAATATGAAAACTAACGACCTTACAAAAACAATCAATTTTGGAATGATAAGTGGTCAACCAGTCAATTCCTAAAATCACATCAAATGCAAGTATTTTCAACGATATAAGATCAACAGGTAGGGTGAGGGTACCAATTTGAATCGAGCAAGATTTGTAAACTGTAGATGTAACGAAGGTTTCTCCCAATGGAGTTTCAACAGATAAGTCAAAGTCTAATTTCTCATGTGTCAAGTTCAAACGTTGAGCACAAGAAGGTGAAATAAAAGAATGGGTAGCACCAGTATCTAATAAAGTGTAAACTTCGCAAGAGTTTATTATCAGCTTACCCATAATAACCTCGTTCGGTTTCCTTGCTTATTGGGCAGTCACGACAAAAGCTCTTCCAGGAACCACTGACTTTGACTTGTCAGGGATAGCCTTTGGAGTCACCATCCCTACTGGACTTGGTTTCGCTACAGGACACACTTGAGCTATGTGCCCTTCCTTTCCACAGTTATAACACACCTTGGATTGTTGTGTGCAGTTGGGGCTGATGTGTCCCTCTTGCCCGCATTTATAGCATATGACCGACAGTCGTTCTCATCCCCTAGAAATAGTTGATGTTGGTGCTGCTGTTGATGCTTTCACGTTCTCATTGTTGTACCTTCTCTTCTTGAAATCTCCCCCCGACTAACTTCTTCTATTATCATGGCCACGATTACCACTGGAGTGGTTACCGCTTCTGGCATGATACTTTCCTCCCTGCTGGTTGTCATTGTTCCGATGACTACTGCCACCGATACGACCTTAGTTGTCGTCCCTTGGTTGAACATAATCATTATCTCGTTCTAATAACTGGGCCCTGTTCACTACATTCGAATATAGAGAAAATTTGTCAGAAATGAGGTATTGACGAATCTCGGGTTTCAAACCTCTCAGAAACATCCGCGTCATACGTTCCTCATTCTCCACCAAATGAGGTGCAAACCGGGATAACTACGCGAACTTAGCCTCGTACTGGGACACAGTCATGTTGTTCTATTCCAGTCTGATAAACTCTACCTCTTTCATGTGATGAATACTTTCTGGAAAGTACTTGTCATTGAACAATTTCTGGAACGCCCCCCCAAGACATCTTGAGTGCGGTAGGCTGGGTACGCTTCACAGATTCCCACCAGTAATCTGCCTCTCCACGGAACATAAAGGTGGAAAATGGAACCTTCTGTTCCTCCGTGCATCCCAAAACATCAAATATCTTGGTAATTTGCTTCATCCAATTTTTTGCCTTGATTGGATCTGGCTTTCCTTGAAACTCTGGTGGTCCCAACTCTTTAAACTGCTTGGCAGTGACAAGCCGCGAGTTGTTATTTTCACCTGTATTATGAACACAAGTCTCCCTCGTCTGGTTTTGCATGAACTGCAAAAATCTTCTAAACATTCCGTCATTTATCATTTCTTCGGTAGGGTTATTTATAGGAGAATTGTTGCCTTCATGTTGCACGTTCTCTTGGTTGGTGATTAAAGGTGTCTCAACGGTCTCATTCACTCCATTGTTTAGATTTTCAGCTGTCATTCTCAAATACTGTCACAAAACAAGGGTTAATCAAACAAATTAACATATCACATATTAACCCTATATTCCAACCGACCAATTAAATAACAATTAAGCTTAGGTATAACACACTAGCGAAGGTTTTACTCGTCTCTCCCCTCCTAGTTCTAATTCCAGATATCAGCCAGAGATCATATCCCTAAGCTCTGATACCAACTGTGACGCCCCCCAAATAGGTTCACTACCAACCCATTATGAGTCGCCAAATACATGGTACAGAATTCAAATACAATCTTTTATAACATACGGTCGTGCAAACTACGACCACACAAACTGTGAATTTCAATACAAATCGTATATAATACGAAATATAAACATTCAAATTCACTCTTTATTAATTACAATCATTATCCCACTATTTTATAGAATAGTGAGGACTTCTACTGATCTAACTCTGACCATCACTCTGATCTCCGACTAGTCCCCGCGATATTTCCATTTCCTGAAGAGAACAATGGAAGAAAAGGGTGAACTCAACTAGCCCAGTAAGAATATTATGACTAAGATAATGAATAATAAATTATCGTTAGTCTTAAATAACTCAGATAAAATATAATGAACAACAAGTTGTAGATCAATATTCGCAGCGAAAATAATAATTCATTAGAAGAGTTAAGTAGAGAATGAAGTCTACTATCTTCTATGATTTAAAAGTCCATCATCAATATTTTATCCCTGAAACATTAATCAATATATATCTCAAATCAATATTCATCTTTGCACTACGGCCAAAGATATTCATTTGTATCACCAGTTGGTCATGTTCATCTTAACACCTGTTCATCTTTGCACTATGGGCCAAAGATATTCATCAAGTAATCATTCATCTTTGCACTACAGGCCAAAGATATTCATCAAGTAATCTTTCATCTTTGAACTACAGGCCAAAGATATTCAGTTATATCACAATTTAGGACTGAGGATGATGAAATACAATATAAGGAACGAATTCAGTGAGATAAAGGACAAGGATTATGGATTCGTAATTTAGTTTATCCAAGTTCAATAATACTCCATAATAATTAATTGTGAAGCAAAATTCAAGAATGAAGTTCAAAACTTGGATACAATCAAAAAAAAATATTTTTTTTTATCGTGAATAGTAACTCGACATGAAAAGATAAGAATTTCACGAGAAAGTTCAAAAAATTATTCCGGTAAAATGATACTAGATGAAACGCAAAACTCAAGAAATTTCTGATCATTTCAGGAATTCTAGAAGCAATACTTATCGTAGTAAGTTTAGAGTTAGGAATCTGAAATGAAACAATATACGACACTGCAATTGAATTTTCACCCGTCTGGCGGTAGTCTGCTCAGACAGATTATTTTCACAATTTAATAACAACTGAATACGAAGGGTTATTCACCAGGCATGCGGTAGTCCGCGTAGACAGGTTATTCCCACAGAATAATACAAAATGGAATAACAACAGGATTTCACCATGCATGCGGTAGTCCACGTAGACAGGTTATTCCAACAGAATAATAACGAATGGAATAACAACCCTTACAAATATTAAAAGAAAATAACACTCTTCATGAATACGAAAGAAATAATACCCCTTACCTTAAAAAATTTGGAGACTGCACTAGTATAATAGCAGAATACTCTTCTTCTTTCTCTCTTATTCTCTCTATACTTTCTCTCTCTATAGCTTTAGTGAATTGGTGAGAAATAATGAAGAAATGAGCTTCTATTTATAGGCTCGGCAGAGTAAGGGTAAAATAGTCTTTTTGCCATAATTTATGACATCATCGCTTACAATGACAACCCGAATTTTCAAAAATTGTTAAAATAAGAATTTCATGAATGAAATTCTTATTATGACATGTTTTGCGAGTAAGTAAAATATATATATATATATATATATATATATATATATATTCATATATTGGGATGATGAGGTTTAATAGTTAATTTAACTATTGAAGAAATTAAATGAAATTATTACGAAAAATAAATTAACTGAATATTATTAGTTAATTTAATTAAGTTAAAGATTATATTATGAAATAATATAATTTGGCTATTATTCATTGTTCACAGTGGAATTATTATGAATTAAATCTCATAAATAATGTGAGTATTCACTTAATTAAAATAGTGAATTAATATAAATATAATTATTTTAATAAAATAGAAAGGTAATATATTACATGTAAGAGTAATACGTTGATGTAATGGCTTAATATATTATATTTAGCCAAATGAATGTAAATGGGTATGAGAATGAGAAGAACCAATATAATTATAAATAAATATTGGTGTTAGGATTAATTAATAAAATAAATATTCAATGGAAATTATTATGAAATAATTTATTTAAGTATGATGGTCTTAAATAAATTGATTAATATTTAAGTAGTGATTAGATGTATGGATTAAATAAATTGTATTGAGACAATTTATGCGAGGAAAGGAAATAAATAATTATATATTATAATTATATAATTCATGTGAGTTAATTAAAATAAAGGGAATAAATATTAATTATGTTAATGGAAATGGTTATTTTAAGTTGAGGGTTATGTATATAATTTCGTAATGTATGGAGTAATAGTTATACATATTATAATTGTATAATTATTCAATGTAGTTAGCTAAATAATTTAGCAACATAGTTAAAGTGTGACATTTAGAGAAAAGAATATATACCATATGATAAGGAGAATTATTAGAATAAATTAAAAAGGAGATTAAGGGTTTAGCCAAACATAGCCTTGTGACCTTTTGCCTTTGTAACACCCACATTAAGCCATCAGTTGTAACACCCAAGTTAAGCCATCAGTTTATTTTTACGTGGTTTAGCAAAATAGAAAGAAAGAGAGACTTAGAGATAAAGTAAGAGAAAAGAGAATTCTCTATGAAGTTGAGAGCAAAAGTCTGAGGATCAAAGAAGGGGAAGAAGAGTAATCAAGTAATCCTCATCTAAACTAAGGAAGGAATCAAGAGGTGATAATCCAATTCTAGTTTCTTAAGTTTTTATTTTCTTAGGTTCTTCATTGTAAATTATTTTGGTGGGTTGAATTGATGAGGAATTGGAAATATATTTTTATGGATATATATAATCTGTTATGTATCATCTATAAGCAATTGTTAGGTAATCGAATTCATGAAGTTATGCTAAAGATGAAGAACTTGTGTTATTAATGAATTTTGTATGTTATGGCTTAGTTGAAGTCAAAGTTTAGTTATGAAATCATGCTGAAAACCTTAAATTGATGATGTATCATGATAGTACTTGAAAAAATGAAAACAGCCCAAGTTGAACGAGTCAAAACGGATGTAAAACGAGTTGGTAGTGATTGAATTCGCTAAATATATGTAAAACATGAAGAATTAGCATGAACACTGAATTAGAACCCTTAAAAGGAATTGTTAATATTTTTGAAATGTTATAATTATCATATAGATGAGTAGTTCAGTGTTTCACGAATCCATAGAGTTGAAAACGGACTCAATCGGATTTGTATAGCTTGATTTATGATGATTGGAAGGAGGAAAGGGTTAGAAAATTCGCTAGAACAACATACTGGAGGAATAAGTCGCGTAACACGTTACTAGGGGTGCAGCTGCGCTGCCCCCTAGGCTGGTTGGGGCGCAGCTGCGCCGGGAGGAAAGTCTGTCCGGAACTGTTTTGACCTCTTGTGGTAAAATAGTCATAACATTTTTATACGAACTCCGATTGAAGCGATTCAAGATGATCCGGAATGAGCACGAGTAGACCTACAACTTTCGTTCTTTAAGTTTTTTAATTTGAGGTCATTATTAGGGGTCAAAATGGTCATTTTTGGGACTGATGTATTTTTGGAGGCAATCGGGGGGCGTCGGGCATGCACGTATGCACATGTAATGCTCCCGACCATGTAAAATGATGTTCTAACTTCCATAACATGACTATTAGTATTATAATGATACTTAGAATTAACCCTTGAGTATTAGACAATTCAATTGGGCGTGCTAAGCGTGCGCAAATGCGTGTCATTTGGGCGTTCGAATAGGCAAGTTTGGCATACGGACGTGCAAGCGTCTCAACGCCGCAATGAGTGTGTATGACCTTGTTTAATATTATGTTTTTAATAAGAATGAAATATTATAGAGTAATGTAACCCAATATAGGAGTATGCAAAGCACATGCAAAAGAGGCAAGTTAGGCGTGTGACGTATAAACGTCGAAATGCCATGTAATGTGGTAATACACTTAAATAGTATTTCGATTCTAATGAAATGAACATTATAATATATGAAATGTGGTTAATATAAAACCAATAGGTAGTCCTAGCGGGACTTAAACACTTGAATGAATTTTGAATATTACGAAAAAGAATTATAGTGAAATATAAGTCGATAGTTAACACAATCAAGTTGAACATTGTGTATTGATAATAGGAAGGTTTATGAGATGTAGAGTAAAGTTTACATTACAACTAATATGCTTTGCTATGTGACTAATAGTTGATGTGCATGATTATATAATTGTGTAGGGCACGTGAAGTGCAGATATCTGTAAGCTGTTAAACTGTTATTGGTAAACAACGATCAAGGCAAGTCTTTCAGTTTCTATTTTCTACGTGAACTTGATGATGAACTGTTTTAAATTGTTTTGTAAAGAGCATGCTATGTTGTATATATGTTGTAAGCATGAAATATTAAAGTCAATTTATGACTACATTGATTGATTAAAGAATGTTGATTGAGTAAGGAACTCAATCTTTATATTTGTTATGTGAAGTAAAGCATGTATGCCATGTTACTTTAATTATTATGAGATATATGTTGAGCATGTATTTATGTGCTATGTGATGCATGAAAACTGTTAGATCTTGCTGAGCTATCGAGCTCATTCTTGCAAATAATCACTTTTGCAGGTTAAGGATTCAAGGTAACGCTATATGCTACTTGAAAGAAATGAATCAGATATAATGCATGCAGATTTATATACTTTGGCTGAATTGTTATTATTTTGGACCCTGTTTAAGGTTTCAAATAATGTATTTGATAATGTATGATGGTTAACAGATGTTGAGTTGTAATGTTTAAATTTTACCCGATGTATAAGGGTTATTGAACGTGGTTGTAAGTTTTAGTTTATAATAACTCTGACGAAGCGATTCATGAAATAAAGTTGAATAAAAGTTATGTAATGATAAAGGTTGAGATTCAGGGATAATAAAGAAGGAATAATATAAAAGTTTTAAATATTCCATCTTTTTAGTGATTGTATCATTGATTAATGATGTAAAGTATGAATAAGGATGCATTGTTAACGACCGACGTCGAGAGTTGTATTGTATGAATTTTGGGGTCGTTACACTTACATCATCGATCTATGACATTATTGCTTATCTCATCGATATTCTTGCTTACCTCATCGCTCCGATGACATCATTGTTTGCATCATAAGAGTTCAAATTCAATTTACACTCTTCCACCTCGTTTAACTTTTATACCATGAATTTACTATAATAATGTTACCATTCAAATTATAAAAATCATACTATTATATAATCACATCATACTGCTATAATGTAATATTATAATAATATATTTAAATGAATTATTTTATCGAAAAAGATAAAATACCAACTTTCAACAAATGTCACATGTTAAAAATTCCTTCGTTTAAATCCACATTGAATAAATATTTTCTTATCATATATATCAAAAATTAATTATTCACAAATAATATTACAGAACTAAAATATTGACAACCAGGTCGTTCTCAGGAAAGAGGGGGCCTTCCGATAAGGATTTCTCCTTACTGGCGCGCAATTAATCAACCCCTTTCCTAGACATAACTTCCTTAGACATTGCCAATAATGCTATCTAATAATATTATTCAAATAATATGAATTATTGATTTGATAATTTGAAATAATGTGCAATGACAATTATTGAATCAATAATATAAAATAGCAAAGTAGCACTTATTGATATAAAATATCAACGTAGCAAATATTGAACCAATAAAATATTATACAATTATTGAATCAATAATATAAAATATTGAACAGTAATTACTGTAACAATGATTGAGTAAGTATCTTCCTACGTAAGAATTAATAATTCGAAATACTGTGCAATACCGTGTGCTACTGTGCAACATCACGTATTACTGTATTTTAACCACCGGGTATTTCAACAATACTAACGGTAATAATTTTGCCGTTATTTTTATAAAAAGGTTACTTCTATCGCTTTCTATATCCAACATTCATTCCGTTGTGGGGTCCATCAATGACTGTGTCGTCGTACGAATATTCTCTGACAAAAAGAATATTCCTCGACCAAACAAATATTTCTCGACACAACGAATATTTTATAACCACTTGCTTACTTTGTAAACTTTGCACATTTTACCCATAACTTATCACATTTATCAAATCAACACCTTACTATTTCAAAATAATATATAAAGAAAATTAAATCCTATTCATAAAATTTGGGGTCTTACAAACCTAATCTCTCTTAACCCTAGGAACATGAATAAGTTATAAACATGTACGAAGATGTAACGTAAGTTGTTTTAGTTGGCATGAGGCTTAATTCATAGCATTGTTGAAGGAAAATGAAAACCAAACTTCATAAATCTTGTATCTTTTGAATTCTGACTTTTTTGAGCATGCGTACATTACTTAGTAAAGTTTATAAATGAATATGAAATGTGGATTCAAAGTACTTTGCATACTTACTTTGTTTAACATGAGATTTTCAAGAAAAATTTAAAAGTTTGAAAACTAACTTTTGTTGAAAACTATACTACTTGTATTGTGAACTTTTGAATAATTATAATAGGAATACTTTATGCCTCAAGATATGGCCGACATAGCTAGACACGATATAAACTACGCAAGCATGAACTAAAATGAGTTTCTAAGTAAAGAACTATAATAGTTCCGTGCAAATGAATCAAATACATGCAATCATGCGTAGAAAAAGTTGTTTATCGATGTTATCTGGTTTAATGAGTACTATGGTTAGTCTTTGACGTAACGAACTCTCTTAGCTTTGTAAAATAGAAATTTCACGTATAAAACTATCAATTGTTGAAAGTAAATAAAAAAGACCAAACCTAGTTTAAAATTCCCTTAACATGTATGCGTGAATGCCTTGAGTTATAATACATGACTCAAGCAATGTTTTAAGTGTACAAGCATGTAATGGGTATATAGAACCAAGAACCTAAAAGTTTTTACGAGTCTTCTTAAATAAGCTTTTAAAAGCAAAATCAATGATGATTACATAGCTTAAGTGGTTGTATATGTATAAGATTGTTGGATTATGTATAGAGCTTGAATAACTAATGAATATATATATACATAACTATGATAAAATAGGACCTTGTGGTGATATTAAGTTATAAGTTGGTAATCGACGCGAAAGACAAGTATCCTAACCTATGCATTTACTTTATGCAAGGAATCTATAATTACGCAAGTTTTCTAACTTCATTCTTATATTGAATGCAAGTATTTAAACCTTATCTCATGTTGTGAATTTCGAATTTGTTGTTATATCAACTATATCTATATTGAGCAAATATCTATATTCGTATGAATCATTATTCATATTCGGAAATTTATTATATATCTTGATTTATGTTGCGATCATTGAACTTATTGTTCCTAAATGCATTGTAAAAGTTGTATAAGCTATTTGATTCGGCTAGACTAATATCATGTGTTAGAAAGCGATCTAAACCAATTGTTAGTGCGAAATCTTATAAATCTACTGAGATGAACAACCCTCATTGAAGGGGAAATTATATAACTGTCGGGGAACCGACATGCGCACAAACAACATGTTTAAATGTTATGCATAACGTAGGGTATTTTGGGCTGATCATCTATTATACTTATTTATATTGGATTAGCAGTGTAATACTGTTGATTCTAGTAGGAGTTCTCGGTCAATAAGTGACTACAAAATGTTGAAACCTTTGAATACTTTTAAAATCCTTCGGTCTATAATGACTCCTTGTTTAAAATTCAAAGGACATATTTGGAGCTATTGTTATTTCCTTGCTTACCACATTATTCTTTAATTCTTGAACTAATATCATATTCTCGATATTATGAACCTTATATTATATCAATTTACCCTTATTGTTATATTACTTGCTGGGCAAATTTGTTTCTCATTCTTGTTTTCCTTAAATATTTCAGTTAAGGTAGAGTAGTGCAGACCTTCGGAAAAGGATAAAGGAAAGGGCAAGGCTACGACATAGCTTTGTTCCTCTACAAGAAAAAATTTATTATGATGTTGTATTAAACCTATCTTAGGTTATGTATTAAGACTTAATTATGGTTTATGTATTAAGTTATATTATGGAACTTATTATGTAATGTCTTAGTAAAGGTTACGAGACTTAGGCAAGAATATTTATAGTACATCAATGTAAATTATTCTATTATTCCATTGTGTGAGATTTTGGTATGTTATTAGAATTAGAATGTGAAACATCGAATTCGAGGTATAAGTATCTGAATTTGGGGGCGTCACAGGTTGGTATCAAAGTATTAGGTTATAAACTTTAAGAGCGAGAATCCTTAGACTATAACCTTAGAAGAACTTAAAAGAACTTTGGGTAACTTATAGAATAGAGGGAGATAAAACTCATGTATAGTTTTCTTGGAGACTTAGTAGCATTATGAAATATATTTTCATTCCATAAAATGAATTTATGTTATATTTAACATTCTAATGGAGTTATTGTTTGTTGTCTTGTGTTTATGGTTGTAGGATGTCGGATTTAGGAGAACCTAGTAAAGTGGTAGAGGAGGAGCCACGTAACATACACGTGGTGTATGAGGCACTTTGGTAGCAGAGCCTATTTCGGCAGTGGCCCCTGTCGATGATGAGGATGACGAGGAGATGGAGCCAGATTCCGTGGAGTTGGATTCCGAGGTAGAACCCATTGAGGATGAGCCGGTGGGAGATTCCGACGAGGCCACATTCAAGGACCAGATGTTAGGAGAATATAACGAGCGAATTTTGGAGTTGGAATGCAGAGTTGAGGAGTTAGAGGCCGAGGCTCAGGAGAGACAGACGGAGATGCAAAAACTGAAGGATGAGGACCATGCAAGGAAACTTGAGATGGAAGAGATGGAGATAGAAATTGCCTATCGTAAGGAAGCGAGAGCGCAGATGGGAACTCTTTTTCACCGTTTACTGGCCAGAAATGTGGAACTGGTTGGTAAGCTAAAGGAGTCCGAGCAGAGGGAGTTGAGTGAGAAAGCCGAGAAAAAGGCTCTTCGCACATAGCTTGAGTTAGAGGCTATGAAGAGGATCCAATTTGAGGAGAAGTGGGAAGGAGCCGATGATAAGGCCAATGACCTAGAGGATGAGGTGAGATGCAAGAAGAGAAAGATGAACTGGATGGGCTGCGCCTTTCGCACGGCCATGGAGAGATGGATTGATGGTGTATACCATTACCCGACGGAGCAAGGATAGACCCGACATACCATGAGTAAGGATTTGATGGCACACATTAGGCAGGTTAAGTACAAGAGCGTAGTGGAGCGCGGGATGTTGGGATAGCTTGTTTAGTTAGGTGTCCATTAGTATAGATATATTGTGTATGTATTGTTTTGAAATCCCAATATTTTGTGTGAGATATGAGATAGTTATATAAACCCCGAGTAGGTTTATGTTAGAGGGGCACTCTCAGTCATGTCGGTACTCTCATCTTTACTATGATCGACTACTTTACCAAGTGGGTGGAAGATGCCTCCTTTCCTAAAGTCACCAAGGAGTTTGTCATCAATTTCATCAAAAACAATGCAATCTATCGATACGGGCAACTGGAGGTGATCGTATCAAACAACTTCAAGAATCTGAACAACCGGATGATGAGGGAATTATGCAGCAAATTCAACATCAAACATCTCAATTCCATCATCTACCGTCCCAAGATGAACAATATTATCGAAGCAGCCAACAAGAACATCAAGAAGATCATGCAAAAGATGGCTGCAAATCACAAAGGATGGCCTGACTTATTGCCTCTGACTTTACTTGCATACAAAACATCAATCCACACTTCTACTGGGGCTACCCTCTACTCATTGGTATATGGCATGGAAGCAGTGCTTTCCATAGAAGTAGAAATGATGTCATTAAGGGTATTAATAGATGCCCAGATGGAAGAAGACCAGTGGCTGCAAGACCAGTACAGTCAATTATCTCTGATAGATGAGAAAAGGGTTACCGCCATCTTCCATGGTCAGTTATATCAACAAAGGATAGCTCGGTCCTACAATAAAAAGGTCCGGCTTCGTCAATTCAAAGAGAATGACCTGGTGCTGAAAAGAGTCATCTCAAATCAAGAAACAGCCAAAGGAAAATTCACCCCAAACTAGGAAGGCCCCTTCATTATCAAATTAGTATTATCTGGAGGAGCCCTCAGATTGCAAGAGATGGACGACAAAGAATTTTCCCAATTGATCAATTCAGACGCCGTAAAAAGGTACTATGTCTGAATTTTCTGCAAGCAACCATCCTGGTCCTGGGCGAAAAAATCAATCAATCAGGTCTTTATAGTTTGAGCCTGAACTATGAAAGACCTGATCTCCCCCATCTATGAGAGTACGTAGGCAGCCATCTATGGTGCGGTCTAACCCTCAAAAGAAACAGATAAACCCTTTACCTCTCAAATCAAATACCCATCTAAATACCAGTCCCAAGACACCAAAATCAAACCTAAAAATCCTATACACATAAAAACCAGAAGATTAGCGACCCATATTGAGAGACTCTACGACATCTCAATAACAGTCCATTAAGGAAGAGACCGTGATGCATCAAGACATCAAGTCACGAAGATAAAATGGTGACCATTAGACAAGGTCAAAACATATCCAAAAGGGAAGTAAAATACAGTTACTTTTCATATGTTACTGTTTGATATATACAATGTTTCCAGTACATAACAAAAGGGACTAATCTAGTCTATGAAGGAAATAAAAGCTAAGCTATAAACCCAAAGGCAATCGGGCCAACAATTCTAAAAGCAAGGTTGTCTCTGCAAACTATGGAGCTGCTCTAATCTCTTGTGCTATCAAATCAATGCGGGTCAGAAGCTCCATCGCAGTACTATCCTGATGATCTAAGAGCTCCCTAGCCTGATTTACAATCTCATCAAGCAAAGCCCTGAGAGCAGCACTCTCAGCCATAGCAGCGTCCGTAGCAGTCCGGGCGTCATCCCTCTCACGATAAATCGAGTCCAGACTGGATAAAGATGTCAACATCAATGTACGAGCCTGATCTCGCTCGAAAGTCATAAACTGCAACCGATGAGTCAAATCCTCTACAGAGGGCGGTGCAGATGTGGAAGCCGAGTTGGGAGCTGAGCTGACTAAAGCTAGTGTCATCTCAGTAAACATCTCATCCTCTATAGGAGAAGGTGGAGCCTCCATAGGCTCATTATCATCTGAATTCGTACTCAAATCATCATCAGCAATAACTACCATATCCGTCTCTAACCAGGCTCTATACTCAGCTGAATAACCAGGGCGACTATCACAAAACTCGGCTGTCTCCCGATAAACCCAAAACTCATGTACCCTCGCCAGATCATCCTTAGACAAAGATAAAGCAGGTGACCGATGATCTGTGGCCCCCTTAAAAGACTGGAACTCCTGATACTATTCAACTGTCCCATGACAACTAATGGATGATAAGTCGTCACACCTTATAAGTCTGCTATTGGAAGAAAGTCCATACCAGCAGAATGGGTGATGAAGCTCAAAAGATAGCAATAGCCAGAATAAACCAGATTAGAAAACGGCTCCTCAATATATACAGTTTCCAGTCAATAATGGTGCCAGATCGGTATCAGGTGACTAAAGTCAAGAAGTGGTACAACGATTCTTTCCGAGAATACGCCTAGAGATGGAGACGTATTGTAAGACCCCAACTTTTTATGAATAAAATTGAATTTGCTCTATATATTATTTTGAAATAGTAAGGGGTTGATTTGATAAATGTGATAAGTTATGGGTAATATGCGCAAAGTTTACAAAATAAGCAAGTTGTTATAAAATATTCATTGTTGTCGGGGAATATTTGTTTGATCGGGGAATATTCTTGTTGTCGGGGAATATTCGTACGACGGCGCAGCCATTTGTGGGCCACATAACGAAAAACTGTCGGATGAAGAAAACGACAAGAATAAGTTTTCTAAAAATAACGGCAAAACTTTTACCGTTAAAACTGTTGAAATACCCGGTGATAAAAGAACAGTAATACGCGTTGTTGCACAGTAGCACACGGTATTGCACAGTATTTTTTTAATTATTGATTCTTACGTAAGAAGTCACTTACTTAATAATTATTACAGTAATTAATGTTCAATATTTTATATTATTGATTCAATAATTGCTACATTGATAATTACTGTTCAATATTTTATATTATTGATTCAATAATTGCTACATTGATATTTTATATTATTGATGCAATAATTGTCACAGTAACCACTGCACAGTATTTCACATTATTAAATCAATAATTGTCACACATATTATTGAAATGATATTATTAGATAGCATTATTGATAATGTCTAGGAAGTTCTGTTAAATAAAGGGGTTAGGTTATATAATTGCGCGCCAATAAGAAAAAATCTTTATCGGAAAGCCCCCTCTTTTCTGGGAAAGACCTGGTTGTCAATATTGTAATTCTATAATATTAATTGTGAATAATAATTGATTGTCGAAAAATTTGAGAAGTAAATATTTATTCAAGTATGATATAAAGGGAAGAATTTTTAGTATGAGACATTTGTTGAAAGTTGGCATTTTATCTTCTTCGATAAAATATTTGTTCAAATATATTATTATAATATTACATTATAATAGTATAATGTGATAATATAATAGTATAATTTTATATTTTAGATGATGATATTATTTTTATGGCATAAAAATAAAATGAGGTGGAAGAGAGAAAATTGAATTTAAATTCTTTTAAAAATTATAAATATTTTAATATATATATATATAAGCATGTGGGAATTTTCTTTTCAAAAGAGGTGGCTGCACAGTCTTTCAAAACTGGTGTGCTGCTTTTCTCCATGAATTTCATTTGTCAACCTTGGCGTTCTGGCATTTCCCTATAAATAGGGTACTTAGTTAGAAATAAAAATCTCACCAGAATCAGAAAATTTCTCTCTATAATATTGAGCGTATTTCTTGTGAGTATAAGTATAGTTTGTGTGTTGATAACGGTACAAGAATTCCTCAACATAATATCTGATATTCCAGTCAAAACTACTTTCCTATTAAGGTAAGGGATATTATTTTTTTGAGTAAATAATGTTATTTTCTTTCAATATTCATAAAAAATATTATTTTCTTTCATATTCCATATTATGAAAGTAATAATATTTCATTCCATATTCCTAAATTCAACCTTACTACGGTAAGAATTGCTTCTATAATTTCTGAAATGATCAGAAATTCTTCAAATTTTGTGTTTCATCTAGTATCATTTCATTGGAATGTTGGTATGAATTTTATTATGAAATTTTTATCTTTTTCATGTCGGAGTTACTATTCACGTATACGGCACTATTCACGAATACGGTACTGTTCACAGAAAAATTAAATTTTCTTTTCTTTGTCCAAGCTGTCTGTTATGGTTCCTATCTTTTATTGGATTCATGTTTTGATCTTCATTCTTGAATTTTGCTCCACAATTGATTATTATGGAGTATTCTTGAACTTGGATAAACTAAATTATGAATCCCTAATCTTTGTCATTTATCTCACTGAATTCGTTATTTATATTATTTTTCATCATCCTCAGTCCTAAATGGTGATATAATTGAATATCTTTGGCCTGTAGTGCAAAGATGAATGATTACCTGATAAATATCTTTAGCCCGTGGTGCAAAGATGGACAGGTGTTGAGATGAACATGACCACACTGGTGATACAAATGAATATCTTTGGCCCGTAGTGCAAAGATGAATATTTGATTTGAGATATATATTGATTGATGGTACAGGGATAAAATATTGATGATGGACTTTTAAATCATAGAAGATAGTAGACATCATTCTCTACGTAACTCTTCTAATGAATTATTATTTCCGCTGCAGTTGTTGATCTAAAACTTGTTGTCCATAATATTTTATCTGATTTGTTAAAGACTAACAATAATTTATTCTTCATTATCTTAGTCATAATATTCTTTACTGGGCTAGTTGAGTTCACCCTTTTCTTCCACTGTTCTCTTCAGGAAATGAGAATGTCGCAGGGACTAGTCGGGGGACAGAGTGATGGTCCGAGTTAAGAGAAATAGTAGTCCTCACTATTTTTATAAAATAGTGTGATAATAATTGTAATAGGGACTTAGTTTGAGTGTTTATATTTTTTACATTTTTGTATTGACACTCACAGTTGTGTGGTTGTATTTTGCACGACCGTATGATATAAAAGATTGTATTTGGATTCTGTACCATGTATTTTGCGACTCAGAATGGGTTGAGTATTGAACCTATTTTGGGGGCGTCACACGTATGGCAACACAGGTCAACCCGTCTATAAGCGAAACTGAAATGGTAATGACCTTCATTGATATAAAAGAAGCTCTATATTATGAGAGGGTCCTAAGAGGAATAGGAAAATTATTCTCAGAAATGATAAAACATGGGAAATGGCTGAGATGGGGTTGGAATCTGGAAAGATCAAGGACCTCACTGCTTTAGATGCAGTAGCTGAGCACATTCAAATAGGGAATTTCGGGAGTAATCCTCGAAGAGCTCATAAGAAGGAAGAAAAAGTATCCTTAATACTTCAGGGTCAAGCTCGGTGAAGTAGTCAAAACCCGCCCATCTAGAAACAAAACAATTACTCTCCTTTCCAAATACCTGTAAAGCCTCCAAATCCTCCACTTCAGAAAATAGGAGAGGTCAGGCGCATAAGAACTTTCACCTTGGGGATTCACTTGAAAATATGTTGAAGATTCTGACAACATAGAAGAAAATTACTCAACTTCTTCCCCCTGCAAGCCCAAATGGGAAACACTTTGACCCAAGCAAAAAGCGTGCTTACCTTTCTGGATCCCCTGGCCATGACACCCAAGAGTGATGGTCTCTGAAACACAATATTCAGGATATGATAGACAATGGTGAAAGTATGGTAACAACACCTGAACAACCACACGTCCAGGATAATCCTCTACCTCAGCACATTGAGGAGGAGTGAACATGATCAGTATGGGGAATGGAGAAGGTTCCAAATACCTCAAAAAGATCAGAGACTCGTCGCAACCAAATGAAATCAACCCTGCCAAATTGGGTTATTCAAAAGGACGTTCTTCGATAGAGCGGGAAATAAAATCCATTAAATAGCAGATTGATCAATTGCCAGAGTACATCAGCACCAAGTCACTCGGCAACTGATAAGCCAGATCGGTCAAAGACAAACAAGCATGCCTCCACCTAAAATCCTCAAAGTTGCAAAGAGGGAACATTTTCGTTTCCAAGAACATGAAACCTGGGCGGATAAAGTTGCAAGGGCAATAAGATTTCAGGCTCGCAAAGAGTTTGCGGCTAAAAGAAAGTTTAATCCTTTAAACCAATCTAGGGAGGAGATCCTACAGATGTTATTTTTATGCAATTGGGCCGAATTAGACAGAGTCGCCAGTTAGTATGAGTTTAAAAGAATGTACTAACTTATTCGAGTTTTGAAAGTTTTTTGCAATATGGCCCAATATGTGACTCCGTTTAATTGGGCTTAAAGTGATGGAAAGATGTTAGGCACCCCCCGACTTTCGTAAAATACAGTTACCGCGACTTTTTCATTCCCTATGCATTAAGAGTGTGTGTGTGTGTGAAGCATTAGAAAAGTGTTTAAGTGCTTTATTTTGAAAGTAGTGTTGTGCCTCTTTAGACCTATGTAAAAAGGGTTTGATTTTTATAAAAGTTTATTTTTTCAGATAAAGCATATGAAAGTGATGTTTTGAAAGCTGGTTTTTAAACCCTTTCGCCAAATAGGAATCGAGGTCCTTTGATACTTCCAAATTTATTCTAGAAGCGGCTTGACTTGATTTTAATCGAGATGCAAAGCATCTTCGGAAGCTAAATCGAAACTATTTACATGGGTCGGGCTCCTTGTGGGCATGGAAGCCATCGAAGTAAGCCCGAACACCACATGCATGATTTTTTCACTATTTCAGGGCCTTAAATCCGGATACCGTTTTAAGGCCCGAGATTTACATGTACAGTGGATTGCAAGCTGATAATACAACTTAAATAAATCCATCACGGGAAACGGATCTAGTTCTATTGATTGGATCTTCGACCATGTGGTTCCTAGGCTCATATGATATCATTTAAAAGCTTTCACGATGAATATATTAAAACAAAGTATATATATACTTCTAACTTCGTCAAACAAGTGATTTATCGATTAAATCCTTTATGCGAGTATTTAAGCTTTCCGCTTCCTCTAAATATGATTCTAGGATACCTTGGTCGCACTAATATTTATAAAATTTGAAAATAAACTAGATCTACCTAGATCTATGCCTATCTAGCTCGATGAGTCAAGCTATGAAGCTTTCGGACTGGTTAAAATGCTAGATCTAAGATAGATCTAGTCAAAACACTACAAATATCATCTATTTACACGAAATGAACGGTAAAAAGCTAGATCTATGCAAAATGAATATATATACACTTAAGCAGTAAATAAGCACAGATCTGAGAAGATCTTACAATATGGTGCGAGATCTGCAAAAGAACGTCTTAAAGCTTCACAAAACTTAATTTCAATCGGTAGAAACTTGATATATCAAAGTTTATATGTATATAAGTGTTTATAACAGAGATTTACAGAGTTTGAGATGAAGAATCTCTCCCTTTCTCTCTTTAACTCTCATATTTCTCTCTCTAGAAAGCAGGAAACTGAGATCTCTCTCCTTAAAATGAGCTGGGGGTTTGATATTTAAAGACCTGACCAACCGCAGGTAGACCTGCAGCCAAGCCTAGTGGGCACCGCTGCATCAAAATCCGTTCTTTCAATCGCTGCGCTGTCTATTGAAATGTCCGTATCTTGCAATCTGGGAATCGCATGGAGATGTACCATACCATTTCGAAAAGCTCTTTCCGAGAGCTACGTAATGACATAGGGCTTGACATTTTTCGAATCCGGGAAGATGGGTCCATGACCAAAATAGCATCTGCAAGTCTTCGTAGGTACTCCGTTGAGTTGTCTTGCGCAGTTTGCACTCGGGATTGATGCGGTGGTTCTTTGTGAGCTTATCCTCAGTTGGACAGTTGTTGTTCATGTTGTGTTGTCAACATTCCTTCTTTTCCCTCCCGGGGTTGTCTCCGGGGTTGAGGCCTATTCTCAGGATTGTCTTCAAGGTTGAATTTAATGATGTTTTCCCTCGAGGTTGTCTCCAAGGTTGAAGTTGTGATATTGTCTTCCCTCGGGGTTGTCTTTGAGATGTAAAAGACATTTTTGCCCTCCTTCATGGTTAGTAATAGGAAAATAAAATTTTGAGTGTCTACAGATGCCCCTCTTTGTCATGTTTATGCAATGAAATGAACGTGACAAAGACTACTAGACACTTGAAATATGACAAGATATACAATGATGCAATGCTATACAACAAATGATATGATGTCATGGACGCTAAATGTTCTTGTTGGAGTTAATTCCAACGAATTTCACCATCGGCGGCTCCCGATGTTTTCACTATAATACTCAAAGGTTCATATCATCAGCCGCTCCCGACGCTTCTGCTGGGGTAAAGTTTTCAACGGCTGATACCACCGGGCATTCCTGATGCCTACGCTGGGGCTGACACCAATGGTTTACAATACCAAATATTCTGATATCTTCGCTGAGGATAGTTTTCAACGGCTTACACCACCGGATCTTTCCCGATGCCTTCATTGAAGATAATTCTCAACGGCTTACACCACCGGATCTTTCCCGATGCCTTCGTTCAAGATAATTCTCAACGGCTTACACCGCCTGATCTTTCCTGATGCCTTCATTGAAGATAATTCTCAACGGCTTCCATTACCGGATCTTTCTCGATGTCTTCGTTGAAGATAATTCTCAACGGCTTACACCACCGGATCTTTCCCAATGCCTTCGTTGAAGATAATTCTCAACGGCTTGCACCACTGGATCTTTCCTGATGCCTTCATTAAATATAATTCTCAACGACTTACACCACCGGATCTTTCCTGAGGCCTACCCTGACGGTAGTTTTCAAGGGCTTAACCGAGGATTTACATGCTTTAAAAATTTGATACCCTATTTCACGGTTTCAGGTACTTTACACTCAATCGTGTAGAACCTTTTTTGCTGATTTAACTTTTTGGCTTCTAGGGAACTTGTCGGGACTTAAATTTGATCGAGCCTGCCACAGGTCTACCTGCGGCTGGCCGCGGGTGGATTTAACCCTTGCTTCTTTCCTTTTCATTTCAAGTCGCTTTCAAACTTTTCCCTATTGAAAAATCCAAACCTTCTAGCTCAGATCTACTCATTTCGAACTGCTTTTCGCGACATCCGTCACCGTACAAACGTTTTGCACATCTCTGGTAACGTTATATCCTTTTCTTTTGCGTTTTGACCTTTAGATTGCTAGATTTCATGTTTAATGAGTTTACATGCAATGTATCAAATATGTATGCATAGATGACTTAATAAAAATGAACAGGCTTAGTAAATATTTATGTTTTACCATGCTGAACATTGTGATGTGAAAAAAAAAACTCTTTTTGGAAATGATTTTCGACACATTTTGGCTAGTTGGCCATCCTATTTTAGGATGAATGATCATGATGATGACATAACCGTATTTTTAATTGCCCAGGCTAATTTGGCTACCATTGTGGGCTTAGTTTAATGTTAACATTTATGTAATGATTTTGGATTGGTGTGATACTGAATGGCCACCTGATCATGCCTATGTGCATGTGGATAATTTATTTTATAGAGGAGACTGGTGAAAATAGTATAATTTCAACGAAAATTCCGTCAAAAATATTGTAACTTCCATCGAGAATTTGGTACGCACTGGCGGGAGATCTTAGCACCAATAGCAATTAGTAACTTTGACGAAATTCCGTCGACATTATATTATTCTAGATGGAATTATTTTTAAGAAAATTTTTCGTCGAAAATAAAATAATTCTGAGAAAATTTATTCTGCAAGCAGCAGCCCAACAACTGCCAAACCCCAGCGCCCCCCCCCCCCCCCCCCCCCCCTCCGATTTAGACCAATATGTATAAAGTTTAAGTTATATATTATTCATTCAATACATTTATTAATTTTTTATCTTGTTCTATATTAGTTTATTTAATACATCAATGAAATTTAAAGTTTATATTCAATATAAATGAAGTTTAAATTTTTCACTTTCACAATTTATAACTTTTATAGTTTAATAATTTATTATTAAATATTTTAAACATAAAAAGAAAAAAAAAATTAGAGGCCTGGCCTGAGCCTAGACCGACCTGATTTGCTTGCCTAAAATAGGCGCCATTTTTAATCCCCAATCTTGGCATGGTCAATGGTCTAGGCCGCAAAAGCCTGAACTGGGCCAGACCTGCTACTCTGAACGTGCATGCCTACTTAGATTTATTCTAGCGATTTTTTAATTATATTTTGTTAAATAATAATACTATTAAGTAAATAAATAAGCAAAAATTTTGAATAATAAATATATCCTGAATAATAAAAATAAAAAACGAATTTGTACGATAACTATACTGTTAGTAAATATGTTTTCTAACCAACTATTTTTTGTGATACAAATATTAAAATAATTACACGTTGGATACCGTACCAATAATAATAATAATAATAAAGCTCATACCCAAGTATTGGATAAAATAATATATTGAATCAATATGTGGAAATGAATTTATATTCAAGGGTAAGCTGGGCAAAACCCAGTTGAAATCTGTCATCCATCGAGCAAACACTTGATAGAAATAAAGAATTCAAAAATGGGAAATGAAGCTGGCTCTTGCTTATTGAGTTATTGTATTTAACCCAAACATGTTTGCTCTTAAAAAACCCACTATTCCTACTGTAGAAATAACCTCTTTTGGTCAGCTATCCATTTATAGGGATTGGAACAGTATTGCAATATAATACATAGGATTATTCCAACATCTTTAGAAAACTCAATGTTTTGTATCTCAGCAAACGAGTACGGATATAAAACACTCCTCTTAAATAGTATTTTATTAAAATAGCATTCTTTTATTAAAATTACGTCGTTTTGAAGATTTTAAAAAAAAAAGTGGGGCCGAGGGAGGTATTTTTGTAAATAAAAGGAAAGAATCTCCAAAACGACGTAGTTTTAATAAATGAGTATTATTTAAGAGAAAGTGCTATTTAAGTGTAGTGTTTTAGATCCGTTCTGCTCAGCAAACTATTTTAAAATAAAAGCCCATATCCTGCACATACTTTTATTTGTGTAAAAGTTATAAATTAATAATAGATACAAATCTAGTCGAAATTTGACTTGTCAAGTTCATGCTCGCTTGAAAGTTAAACGAGTCAAGTCGAATCGACTTAAACTTCAAATAAATCTGAGGCATGATTAATTATTAAGCAAGTCGAGGTAAAAAATTACAACGGTAAAAATAATTCAAACAATAATTTTTTCAAATGTTAATAACATAATTTATAAAGATAATAGTCTAGCTTTTTTCTTTAGTTTCATGTTTCTGGTTTCTGGTTCCTATCATCTAAAGTTGCTATTTCGGGATTATGAAAATAAGTTGTAACAGTCAAAACTCTCGTCTAATACTAATAGCGGAATAAGAAAATGGTTAATTGTATGTAGCAACAAGCCAATAACTAGTTAACTTCACAACAATTTTGTAACTCGATCAAACTCTAAAAATATAAATAAAATATCTAAATTTAACCAAATTTTTAATACTTACAAGGAAATTAAAAGTCATAACCTACACCTAAATCTAAAAATAAATAAATTATTATCCCCAACCAATACAATTACTAAGTGATGGCGATGGGGCACAATAGTACAATTTGTTGTTGAGAAAATTATTATTTCACATAACAATCCATTTTTGTCATTGAATTTGTGTTGGCAGGGGGTGGCATGTCTCCCTAATTGGAGAGAAGATCTTTCTTTAGATTTGGTTTTGGATTTATTTTCTGTTTTTTCTCACTTGTCACGTGAATAAAAATGCATAAAACCAGACATTTACTTCTCTGGAGTCTTTTAAATACACCAAGTACGGAGTTCAGACTCACAGGTATAAACCATACCCCATACTTCAATTTTGAAATTGGACTTAAATACAACCAAATATCTTAAAATTGAATTGTATACTTTTGATATTATTTTTGTTATTTGCAAACAGTTTATTCTTTTTTCTAATTTTGTTGCAGAGATTTGTGTATGGAGTTATGGTTATGCTCACATCCAATGTTCCATGCCTCTTGTATATGAACCATTTTTTTTCAGAAATAAAATTCTTAGCCAAAAAGCACCTTCTTTTCAATATTACTATATATATATATATATATATATATATATATATATGGGAATGATGGTCATACACAAATGTTTTATTTGCACACAATCTACCAAAATTATGTCGTTTTGACATATTTGTGTTTGATTTTTGATTTGGAAGGAGAGAAGTTTTTTAAAAAAACAAATCTGTCAAAACGACGTAGTTTTGGCAGACTGTGCACAAATAAAATATACATAGTTGTGTATGACCATTATTCTCTCTCTCTCTCTCTCTCTCTATATATATATATATATATATATATATATATATATTACAGATCATGTATCTAACACAACATCACAAGATTAAAAACAAGTTAACACTTGTTTTACAATATTAGATACACAACAAAATAGGCTCAATAGTCAAGTACTTGTTACAATTACACGAGGTTGGTATTGTAATAAGCTCATTATTTATAAGAGCTTTTATGTCTTTTACATTAAGTTTGTTAGTTAGACAGTTAGTATAAAATGTAGTAGTTGAGTACATTGTTAAGTAAGAAAAGTAGTTAACAAGTTTCCTTAAGAAGATTTGTAAGCTCTGTAATGGCGTACTAGTTGATGAATGAAATACACAGAAATTGCTCCAGATTATGAGTTCTAAGAATTCTATCATGGTATCAGAGCTGATCCTTATATGTTTGTTTTGTTTCATTTCCCTTTTGATTTGATTCTTCTACTTCTTTTCGAGCTCAATTTTTTTTCCCCGATTCTTCAAACTCAATCAAGCTTGGTTAATATTTTCAGATCTAATCGATTTTGATTAAGTTTGAAATTAGATCGTGTTTGATTACTACTTTGCCAGATCAGATAGAGCTTGATTACTAATTTTCAGCTTGTGTCAAATCGTGTTTTCAGATCGAATCTGTTTTTTTAGGGTTTTCATACCTTGTGTTTCTTGTTTACATTCTGAATTCTGCATTCTGATTGAATTGTGTTGTTGATATGGCTGGGACTATTGATTCTTCTTCTTCTACACAGTCACAAACTCTTGAATTTTCCATATATTCTAATATGCATCCATTGTTCATACACAACAATGACCATCCCAATCTTGTGTTAGTTAACAAGAAGCTTAATGGCACTGATAATTTTGGAAAATGGAAACGCTCTATGCAAATCGCTCTGTCTGCTAAGAACAAAATGAGTTTGGTTACTGGTCTGTTTAAGGAACCTGAAAAAGATTCATCTCTACATCCATTATGGGATAGAGCAAATGATATGGTCATAGCTTGGATCTTTAATGCTGTGTCAGATGAGATTAGCAATAGTTTGCATTATGTAACTACTGCAGCAGCAATATGGACAGAACTAAATGAGAGGTTCTCTTCTATTGATGGTCATAGAATTTTTCAGATTGAAAAGGACTTACATAAACTGGAACAGCAAGATACTTCAGTAGAAATCTACTATCACAAGATCAAAGGTTTATGGGATGAAACTAATGCTATTGAAGCGTTAACTTCTTGCACTTGTCCTTGTATTTTTACTTTTGGTAAAGATCATGACAGAAAAGTTTAAAGGAAGCAGCTAATGCAATTCTTGATGGGACTTTATGAAAGTTATACTGCCATTAGGGGACAAATTCTATTAATGAATCCTTTGCCTACAGTGAATCAAGCTTATGGTATGATCAAACAAGAAGAGACTCAACGACAAGGATACATTTCCTCTTTTCCAAATAGCCTAGTTCTTGCTGCTAATTCAGTTCATAAACAAGGCACCACTACTTCTAATGCAGGACATCACTATTCTTCTAATTTTCCCCAGCAAAATAGGGGTGGTTATGTCAGACAACCTTTTCTTAAAGGCATATTTTGTAATCACTGTCATGGGGAGGGGCATATGAAGCATGCCTGCCATAAACTTCATGGCTATCCCCCTAACCATCTTACTTATCCGGCTAATAGAATCAAAAGAACTTTTCCACAGATGCCTGTTCAGTCTTCATATTCAGCACAGCATAAGCCTTCTCCTTCTGGCTATTCATATAGATCTTTTACACCAAAAGCTATGCAAGTGATGCAAGACTTGCAAGGATCTTATAATCCAGATTCTTCAACAATAATGTCTGGTCATTCTGAGACTCCTTCTTATAACTCTACCACTGGTACCACACTTGTTACACAGGACAAATTTGATCAGCTACAGCTACAGCTTAATCATATAATGACCTTGTTAAAAAACCAATCTGTACCAACTTCTCCTGAAGATCATTTGATATCTCAACACATGGCATGTATATCATGTTCTTCCTATTCTCTGGTTGCTAATGCTTACACTGCTACAACTTGGGTGATTGATTCAGGGACTACTGATCACATATGCAATTCATTGCAATATATGCATGATGTTTATCCAGTTTCCAGACCAATATCCATCTGTTTACCTAATGGACAAATTGTTTTTGTTACTCACATTGGTTCAGTTTCTATTACCTAGAATTTTCTTTTATCCAATGTTCTGTTTGTTCCTAATTTCCAATTCAACCTATTATCCATTTCTAAATTGATTTCTTAGTACAATTGCACTGTCCAATTCCTAAACACTACTTGTCTTTTCCAGGACCTACTCAAGAAGAAGGTCCTAGCTGTTGGAGAGCTTCATAATGGTCTTTATCTGCTTCAATCACTACCTTTTCATGCTAGTCCTTTCACTCATTCAACTACTGTTACTGCTGCCTTTTCATCATCTCAGAAGCTATGGCATCAAAGATTAGGCCATGCTTCCTTATCTTCATTAAATAAAATTGATTCTTTGTCATCTTATTTTCCCATTTCATGTAATAAACATGGGAACAGTTGTGATGTATGCCCTATAGCTAAACAACACAAGTTACCATTTCCAAACAGTGTAATTTCTACTACTTCATGTTTTCAGTTAATACATTGTAATTTGTGGGGTCCATATCGAATCACTACTATGAATGGTTGCAAGTATTTTCTTACAATAGTGGATGATTTTTCCAGAGCTGTTTGGACTTTTCTTATTCCTACCAAGCAACATGTTCCTCATTTACTTAAATCTTTTTGTGCTTATGTCCAAGATCAATTTCACACTACTGTTAAAATTTTGAGAAGTGATAGAGGTACTGAATTTTTCAACATAAATGCTAACTTCTTTTTAACAAATTTGGGTATTACTCATCAAAGTTCTTGTTCTGACACTCCTCAACAAAATGGAGTGGTTGAGAGAAAACATCAAACGTTGTTGGATACTTCTCGAGCTCTTAGATTTCAATCTGGTCTTCCTCACTACAAGAAAAGAGGCTATCAGCGACCAAAGCTATCAATGAACGCAACATCCGGTCGCTAGTAGTGGCATCAGCGACCGCCTTTGGCGACCATTCAGAAATCTGGTTGCTAGTTTATATCTGCGACCGCATGCGGTTGCTATTAGGTCGCAGGTGTGTTTTTGCCGCCTAAAAATTGGCGTGAATTGCTCGCGGGCTTTTCTTCAGCAACCACGGAGTTACAGCGACGGCATACGGTCGCTAGTAGATCAACGTCATTAAAAACTAGCGACCGCAGGTGGTCGCTGAAAGCAGTCGTTGATCCTTTTAAATGTTCTCAACAACAGGCCTGGACAACAGACGCGAAACAGAAAGAAAAAGAGGGAGACAGAGAAGGCGAGAAAAGGGAGAATGGGGAGAAGAATAAGGAGAAGAGGAAGAAGGGTTTCTGCCGCCCGTTGCTACCGCCTCACCGCCACTGCCCGCTGCTACTGCCGCCGACACTTAGGTATATATTAGTTATACTATGAATGATTTTATTATACAATGAATGATTAATTTGGGTAATGTATACATATATGCATTGATATGTTGCTATGAATATATATATATATATATATATATATATATATATATATATATATATACATGTTGTTATTATATTGATTTGTTGCTATGAATATATATATATATATATATATATATATATATATACATAAATTTGATTAATTTGGTGTATATATACTCTATGTTTAAGAACCCTTAATTAGGTTTAATTTGGATAATTAGATTTAATTTGGGTAATTAGGTTTAATTTGGGTAATGTATACTATATATATATATTCTTTGTAACATTACTAAGTTACCATTTACTTAGTTTTCAACTAATAAATAAATTAAAATAACATGATATAATATTTGACACATGCATTACTTAGTTTCTCTCATACTAAATTTAATAACATTTAATATTTGACAAATAATATATAGTAAATATGATTAAATATATAATTAAATTAAATTATAATATCATATAAATAGAATATTAAACTTAAATAATATAAAATATATTATTATAATATAATATAATATAATATAGTAAAATATTATATTAAACTAATATAATATGGTGTTGTGTTTGAACCCCACTTAATCCAAATTCTAAAAATTCCAAATAAAACAGGGAATAGCTATCAAACAAGCAAGTAAGTTTCGCACTTTGTCAATTATCATATGGTGTTATGTTTGAACCCCATCTATTAGACTGAATCCATTAACTGCTGGTTCAGAATTCATCAACCATAAAGTTTGTCCAAAATATACCAACAATTAGTTCATGGGACATCTTGCATAACAGAACAGCTAGAAAATAGTGCCTAATACTTTCAGGTACAAAACACAATCTTAATATAACCCACTACAAACTTGCTTCAAAAAAGAATAAGAAAATGACTGACATCCAAAAGAATAGAGCATCGCGGATGAACTGCCTTGCCGAGTCTTCTCTATGTAAGCTCCTCTTCTTCATATATAAAGCATAGACTATTAGTATCAAATATAAAGGGTTATCTAGGAAGCAAAATTAATTACACACTAAACAAAAAGAACAAGAATGAAATTGATCTAGTTGGACTGTTATAATGGGAAGATGTTATAGGTTCAAGGGGCTTAAGGTTATGTCAACAAGAATAATCTATGATCCTATAGAAGAACTATGACTAATCAAGTTAGGATTCTACAGCTATATCATAAATCCAGCCAGGACAAAAGTATTAAGACAAGAGAATTCAATGCTTCACCAATCAACTAGTTTCCTTTGAAGCTTGAAGATGGGAGAAGTATGGTTTGAACATGTATGGTTGGATCTGTGTTGTTGTTTGAACACCCTCAAACAATAACAGCTTACATGTATGTTGAAATGTTAATCATATACGTGTATATGCTCAAGTCATATGTTTACAAGTATGCTTAAATGTTAATCATATGCTTACAAGTATGCTCAAGTCATATGCTTACAAGTATGCTCAAGTCATATGCTTACAAGTATGCTCAAGTCATATGCCTACATAAAGATACATCTATATGTATTTATATGCATCATAAATGACATTGGACTGAATTGTAAATATCTAACAAGGGGATAAAATAATTCTTGTTTGCAATAAGTACCGTGGTATCATGGACCTCTATTCAGACCGTAGTTGGATGAGAAAACGAAAGTCAAGCTCCCAGATAGGTGCTACAACTGAATTTAGAACTGGTTGTAAAGTGTTTCTGGATTATGCATATAGTCACCCGGAATGTGTGAATGGTTAGAACAAGATAAGATGGCCTTGTTTGAAGTGTAAAAATCAAAATTATATGGACAGAGACATAGTAAACTATCATTTACTTGTTTCTGGGTTCATGAGAAATTATGAAGAATGTTGGTGGGCACATAGGCAGAGAAGAGATAGTGGCTATGCACAAGTACACACTCCGGGCAGCAGTACCCATCGTATGAATGCCATGGTTCATGATATTGCAGGGCCGGATTTTGATTGGGAACAAGGCAGAGAGCAACCTATGAATTCTGATGCCAAAGCGTTCTTTAAGTTGTTAGACGAGGGTAGCCAGCCGCTGTGGCATGGTTGCACCAAGCACATTACATTGTCTGCAGTGGCGACATTACTTAACATCAAGGCTGATCACAACATGAGCCATGAGTGTTTTGAATCTCTATTGAAGGCCATTAAGAGTATGTTACCTGACGATGAAAAATTACCCGATAACTACTACTGTAAGAAAATGGTGAAGAAGTTGGGTCTTGGATACCAAAAGATCGATGCATTTCCGAATGATTGCATGTTATTTTATAAGGAAAATGAACAAAAGACAAGGTGCACGTTTTGCAGTCATGATCGGTTCAGGCCTAATAAAGAGGGTGTGACTACAAAAAAGACAAGTATACCTTTTAAGATTTTAAGGTATTTTCCAATTACGCATCGGTTAAAAAGGTTGTACATGTCTTTAAGAACAGCTGAACATATGACTTGGCATGCGAAATCTCCAGCTAAAGATGGAGAACTTAACCATCCCGCAGATGGGCAGGCTTGGAAAGATTTCAACTTAACACATCCTGGGTTTGCATTGGAACGTAGAAATGTGAGGCTTGGCTTGTCCACTGATGGATTCAACCCGTTCGGCCACTCAGCTGTTTCGTACTCCTGCTGGCCTGTGATTGTTACTCCGTACAACTTGCCTCCTTGGATGTGCATGAAACAACCATACTTGTTTCTTGCACTCGTGATTCCTGGTCCCAAAAGTCCTGGAAAGAACCTAGATTTTTACTTAAGACCTTATATAAACGAGTTGAAGGTATTGTGGGAAGATGGAGTACATACTTGGGATGCTTCCACAAAAACAAATTTCAACCTTAAGGCAGCAGTTATGTGGACTATAAGTGATTTCCCTGCCTATGGTATGTTAGCTGGATGGAGTACACACTGGAAGTTGGCTTGTCCGTATTGTATGGATCATACAAAGTCTTTCAATCTATCAAAAGGTCGAAAGCCTTGCTGGTTTGACTGTCATCGTCGTTTCTTGTCGGTAGACCACCCGTTTCGAAGAAATAGAGAACACTTCAGGAAAGAGAAAGTAGAGAATGATATGCCTGCACCGCGATTATCGAGGACAGAGATGCGTGACTATGTGATGAGATTGCTGGTCATTCCATTTGATAAGATTGTTGCCTCAAACATAATCAATGGGTTTGGCGAGTCTCATAATTGGGTTCGGAGAAGCATCTTTTGGGAACTGCCTTATTGGTCTATAAATTTGATTCGTCATAATCTAGATGTGATGCATATTGAGAAGAATGTGTTTGACAATGTGTTTAACACCGTGATGAATGTTCCGGGCAAGACGAAAGATAATGATAAGGCACGGTTGGACATGAAAGATATTTGTAAGCGTCCTGGATTAGAACTTTATCAATCTCCTCACGGTCGGATGGTCAAACCGCATGCAAGATATACATTATCCAAAAAGCAAGTTGAAGATGTGTGCACATGGATTAAGACTCTGAAACTACCAGATGGATATGCCTCAAACATTGCAAGGTGTGTCATAGGTGGGAAATTACAAGGGATGAAGAGTCATGACTGCCATGTGTTCATGGAGAGACTCATGCCTATAACATTTCGGGATTTGCTTGATAAACCAATATGGGATGCTTTAACTAAACTTAGTCGTTTCTTCAGAGATATATGTTCAAAAACGTTAAATGAGAAGGACATGTCTGTACTTGAGAAGAACATCGTTGAGATCACGTGTAAGCTTGAAAAGATATTCCCACCTGGTTTTTTTGACTCCATGGAGCATTTGCAAATCCATCTACCCTATGAAGCTCGTGTTGGTGGTCTAGTTCAATATAGATGGATGTACCCTTTCGAGAGGATGATTGGAAACCTTAAGAGGATGGTGGAGAATAGAGCTTACGTCGAGGGGTCGATATGTGAGGCATATAGTTTCGATGAGATATCTACGTTTGTCTCAGACTATTTTCTCGACGAAGTCTTGACAAAGGCCAATCGAGTCCCGAGACATGATGATGGGGGCAATGTTGAACTAAATGGTCGCCTTTCTGTATTTGGTCTACCGGGATGTGCTTATGGAAAAGGGAAGCGCATATTTCTCTCTGAGCAAAAATTAGATGCTGCACATACTTACATTTTTCTCAATTGTGAGGAGATTGACAAGTTTGTGAGGTATATATTCCAATATGTTAACGTTTATAAAATTAATCTCATATATTCCAATATGCTAATGTTTATAAAATTGTATAAATCATACGATGACGAGTTAAAAGCAAATTAGCCAGGCATCACTAATAAAGATATTCATGTCAGTTGAGATAAAAATTTTGCACTTTGGCTAAAGGACAAAGTAAGTGAAGTTAATTAAGCATGACATATATAATAGTAATTTATGAATTCATTTAATTTAAATTCATTTTTGTAGGCTCTTAATGTGGGAACCATTCCTCCAAATATACAAGTCCTAGCTATGGGCCCAGACAAGGACCAAGTTAGCCGCAATGGTTACAAAATAAATGGCTGTGAATTTTATACAAAGACATATGCTCGCGGTAAAAGAACAACGAACCAAGGAGATTGTTACAATGAGCTTGGTCGTGCCTTTTATGGAGAGTTGGAGGAAATCATAGAGTTATCGTACAAGGGCACTTACGGGGGTCAGATTAATTTATTCAAGTGTCGTTGGTTTGATTTAAAAAAAGGGATACGTGTTGACAGACATGGAATCGTCGATATTGACCTCCATAGGTCTGTGTACACCCACAAACCGTTTGTGTTGCCAACTCAAATAGTACAAGTATACTACACTCCTAGTGCTGTTAGAAAAAGGGATAGACCGCCTACAGATTGGCAAGTTGTAATTCATACTCCCGCGCGAAATCGTGTCCAATTAGTAGACGGAGAGTTCTACCAAGAGGAGATGCTTATAGACCTCCGATAATAAATGTGGAGGACAACAATGAAGTAATCCAGTCAGAGGTTGGAGATGAACCTGATGAACTGGATCCTGAGTCAGTACAGTGCCAGATGACATTGATACTGAGGAGGAAGAGTTATTGACTGACACTGACACTGAATATGAAGAAAATGATGGTTATGAATCTCCAATATGTATACAAAATGATTCTACCTCAGACATCGATTAGGGTGAGAATGTATTTTTAGTTTTACTTGTATTACATGTAATTATATATATATATATATACATTTAATACACATACGATTATATATATATACATTATATACAATGTCTAACTTACGTAAACATATAACAGTAGTCAAAAAAGAGTCCAAAACCCGCCTCGGGTGTCGAAACGACACACAAACACAGATATAGCACCGCATGGGTATTAGGCACGCGTTACAACTGACGGGACTCGATTCTAATATACGGAGCCCGAGTTATCAGTCCGTCTGCCTAACTTACGCAAACGTATAACAGTAGTCAAAAAAGAGTCCAAAACCAGTCTCGGGCGTCGAAATGACACACAAACACAGACATAGCATCGCATGGGTATTAGGCACGCGTTACAACTGACGGGACTCAATTCCGATATACGGAGCCCGAGTTATCAGCCCGTCAGTCTAACTTACGCAAACGTATAATAGTATTTGTCGTAGTTAACTAGTTCATACAATTATTTGTCATTATTGTTCTTTTATGCAAGATATTATATACAATTACATATATACACTTACCGCAGTTGTACCTTTCATTTATAGTTGTTGTAGTTAACTAGTTCATTCAATTATCTATCATTATTGTCCTTTTATACAAGGTTTTACATACAATTACATATATACACTCACCTCCATTGTTCCTTTCATTCATAGGTGTCGTAGTTAACTAAGTCATATAATTATCTGTCATTATTTCCCTTTTATTCAAGGTATATGTTAATATATCATATAATTCCTACTAACATCCGTTAATTTTGTATGTATAGATGACTTCTGAAGCCCCGCTAAAAAAGCGTGGCTTGGGTTGGGGGCTAATCAAGTCCCGAAGGCCCCGAGTAATCCGAATGACCTGATTCTTATACATATCAGACCTCCTCCGGACATCACGTACGTTATCTATCTATTTCATATATAATCATTTTATAATAAGATCATTAATGTTGTAGTTATATACTAATATTTTCTTAGTTTGTATATTAATTGTTGTATATTGTAGGGATTTTCAAGATACCAAGATTGTGAAGTGCATTTCAAAGTTATGCTTACAAAACTGGCCTACGCCAGTGATTAAGTGGGCGGCCACACCTCTCGCCCATAAGGATGCAGTTTGGGCTGAATTCCAGGTATATTTTATTTAATTTTGTCAGATAATATAATTAATATGTATATATTGTTTTAGATTATATATCATCATCCATAATATTATTATTGTTGTTTATTTGCAGAAGAGGTATAGATGGGATGACGCACATGAATCAATAATACAGACATTATTCTAGCAAAAGTGCGCCGTCCGAACAAAGGATAACCTGAACAAGGAACGAATAAAAGCCTTGAATAATGCATCGGTCGACCATCCAGGGGAGGGTGAGCAGCACATGCACGTGTATAGCCCCTGGTGGTGTGCGCCTAATATATGGGCAGGGATGTGTGAGGTGTGGCGAGATGAGGCCTAGGTGAAGATACGCAAGACCGCCGCCGCTAACAGAGCCTCAGGTGTACCTGAAGGCGCCAATGCAAAAGGCATATATAGGGGCGGCAGTATATCACAGCTGCAACATATTGTTACACGAGTACGTATTTTTGCGAATGTCAATCATTATGTATACATTATATCACATGTTTACAAATTAATATACGAGCATGTTTTATATAGGAGACTTAGTCTCAAGGTGAGCCCATTCATTGGCTGGATGTGTACGTGGCCACCCGCGATGGTTTGCCTGAGGCTGTGCAGATAGCGGTAATTTGTTTTTTATAACTTTATATTTCTATCATTAATTAATTCTTAAGCATTTTATATTTATTTTTAATAATTTGATTATTTGTATGCTGACAGGACACTTATAAGAGCCTAATGAACAAGCGTTATCCTGAAGGCACCCCGTGGCCGTCGATTGATCAAGAATTATAGGAGAGGGTGTCAGTTGTGAAGAAAAACTACGTCAAAGGCCAAGGACAACGACGACGACCGACTATCAGCGGCGCGGGCAGCTCTACTACTCAGTCTACTCAGTCCTCGTGCCATCCGACGCCACACACTCCTGCTGACTGTGTGAGAGCAATATGTCAAGATCAAAATCTTCTCCTTACACTAGGCGGACATCTGCACTCCCTGAGTCCTAAGGATCTAGCAGAGGCAGTGGCTAGAGCAGCAGAGCATCAGGATATATGAGGTAATCTTGTCATTGTTTAGGTTTCATGTTATTGTAATACATTAGAAAGGCTAGTGTCGTTTTTTGTTTTTCATATATGTTTAACGTGTTTTCTTCTTTAATTTGTTACAGCCTCATTCTATCGATCGATATTTGATGTGGCCCAGACATTTGTATTCTCATAATTTCTCAGTCGTTGTTCTACATTATATATATTGACTATTTTTTTACTAAATGAATGAATGTACGAGCGTTTTATATTCACGGATTTGAATTTGAATGTAATTATCTTTGTGTTGGTTTTATTATGAATGAATGAATGTAATTGTCATTCAGTGGCGTACTGAATGAATGAATGGATGGATTTAGATTGTATATAATTGCTCTGAGTTGGGACAGGTACAAAACAGGTCAACTTTTTTGGGATATAAGCAGGTACAAAATAAACCTTTTTTTTAACAGTAGTATCAGCGACCGCGTACGGTCACTATTACATATCTGCGACCGAAATGTCATTTTCCCGGGTAGCGACCGCCTGCGGTCGCTAATACTGGTCGCTATTAAAGGCGACTGTAAGCGGTCGCTGATACTGGTCACTGACACGTGGATCCACGTCACGACAGAGGTTGACGTGGCCTGACATAATCTGGCGATCGGGTCGGTCGCTAATAGCTGTCGTTGATAATGCGGTCGCTGAAAGTGGTCGCCAATTGACTTGTAGCGACTAGATTTACTGCGACCAGTATTAGCGACGGCATTCGATTGCTGATAGTTATCTGTGACCACCTACGGTCGCTGATATGCGATCGCAGATAACCTGTTTTATTGTAGTACCTATTCATTATTGGGGTTTTTGCCTTCTAACTACTACTCACTTAGTTAATATGCTTCTATCTTCTACTATTTCTTACAAAACCCCTTACGAACTCTTATACAATTCTACTCCTAATTATTCTCATCTCAAGGTTTTTAGAAGTCTTTGCTATGCTTCCTGTCATCCTTTTGACAAATTTGCCCCAAGGGCAATTCCCTCAGTTTTTCTTGGTTATCCTAATGATCAAAAAGGCTATAGATTACTTTGTTTAGAAACTAAGAAAATTTTTGTTAGTAGACATGTCATATTTCATGAAGATTCTTTTCCATTTCTTTCTCCCACTTCTACCAATTATGATCCAGTTCATAACTCTTTTGATATTCCTTGGCTTGATGATGTTGTGTCTTCCCCTCATTCAAGTGATTCTGTCTCTATTCCAGATTCTAATAGACCACCTTCTGTTTCACCTGTTCCCCCAGCCATACCAGTTCAACAAGTTTCCCCAGCCATACCAGTTCAATAAGTTCCAGTTCCACCATTTCAACAAATTCCTGTTCCACCAGCCATACCAGTTCAACCACTAGTACTAGTACCAGTTCGGGTGTCTATTAGGCACAAGACCCCACCCCTCAAATTCAATGACTATGTTCTATCTAAAACTCCAAGACATATTCAATCCATTTCTTCATCTCCATTTTCAGTTTCTTCTCAACACACAAACAAGCCATTGTCCAAATTTCCTTTGTCCAGATTTCTACCTTCGACAATGTTAATGGTGAATTATTTTCTGATGCTTCTTCTTATAGACAGTTGGTGGGCAAACTTTTATACTTGACCATCATAAGACCATATTTGTCCTATTCCATTCAAACTCTCAGTCAGTTTATACAAGCACCACGAACTACTCATTTAAGTGCTGCACACCGATTGTTGAGATACTTGAAACTTTCACCAAGGCAAGGTTTGTTCTTACCTGCAAATAATCCTTTGCAACTACAAGCATATTGTGATAGTGACTGGGGTGGCTGCAAAATAAGTGGCAGATCTGTTTCTGGGTTTTGTATGCTGCTGGGTGATGCTTTAATATCTTGGCATTCTAAGAAACAAAGTGTGGTTTCTCGATCCTCAGCTAAAGCTGAATATCGATCATTGGCAACAGCTAGTTGTGAAATCATATGGCTTATTAATCTCCTCAAAGATCTTAACATCTCAGTTCCCTTGCATGTCACTGTCTATTGTGATAGTTCATCTGCAATTGATCTCACTTCTAATCCTGTTCATCATGCCAGAACTAAACATATAGATCTTGACTGCCATTTTATTCGAGAGAAAATTCATCAAGGATTGCTGGTGCCAACTTATATCCCTTCCAACTTGCAACTTGCAGATATCTTCACCAAGTCTCTTGGCAAAACCTTGCATTGGTTTTTTCTCAACAAGTTGAGGGTTCTCAATCCTTTCCACCCATCAACTTGTGGGGAGGGTATTACAGATAATGTATCTAACACAACATCACAAGATCAAAAATAAGTTAACACTTGTTTTACAATATTAGATACACAACAAAATAGGCTCAATAGTCAAGTCCTTACTTGTTACAATTACACAAGGTTGGTATTGTAATAAGCTCATCATTTATAAGGGCTTTTATGTCTTTTGCATTAAGTTTGTTAGTTAGACAGTTAGTATAAAATGTAGTAGTTGAGTACATTGTTAAATAAGAAAAGTAGTTAACAAGTTTCCTTAAGAAGATTTGTAAGCTCTGTAATGGCGTACTAGTTGATGAATGAAATACACAAAAATTGCTCCAGATTATGAGTTTTAAGAATTTTATCAATATATATATATACACACACACATGTGTGTGTGTGTGTGTAATTATTAGTCATAAAAATACTTAATTTGAGTTCGCGGAATAGAAATTTGATGTAATACAATAGTCTATGTAATGTAATAGAGTTGTAATGTAAAGGTAATAGATTATTATGACATATTTGTTTGGTTAGTTCTTAGTATTTATGTAGTAATTGTAAGAACCGTGAATTTCATGAATAATTAAAAATTTTCTTTTATTTGATATAATAAGAAAACGAATACGTATTGGAACAGAAATGTTTATGAGTTATGAGATAAGTAATTCGATTGTATTAAATTGAATTTATAATAATTGAGGAAATATGGAGAATGGCGATGAACTCGTAGAATGCCTTGTGTGGCATGAGAATGAAAATGGTGATGATTTAATTAATTCAAGAGGGAAATCAATAAGCGAAGGATTAATTAATATTACATTGTTAATTAATTGTTGTTATTAATGAGTAATTGTTAATAATATGTTATTATAAATAACAAAACATTTATGAGTAAGTAATTGATGAATATGATAAGAATTATATTTAATTGATTATTTGTTGAGTGCAATGCTTGTGATAGTTAATCATACAATAATGTTATTAAGTGTTATCATGAATGATAATCAGTTATAAAGTAAATGAATTATTAAGTGAACAATTAATCTATATTAATTGTTAATTGTTATTATGAGAAATATAATAATAATCTGTCGATTAATTACTGTTTTACCCTTGAGATTTAGAACTGTATATATTCTTGTTCACATTTATTGGCATATTACTTGCTGAGCAAATTTGTTGCTCACTCTTGCTTCCCATAAACATTTCAGTTAGGGCAGGGCAAGGTGGAACCCCAGATCAGGACAAGTTCGAAGGCAAGGCTATGGAGTAGTTGTGCTTTTCTATATTAGGATGTTTCCATTATGTTGTATTAAGACTTATTTAAATGTTATGTATTAAGAAATGTTTGGTTTAAGTTATGAAGTGTATTAGTAATAGTTTCGAGACTTGGGACGAGAATATTTATGTTATATCAATGTAAATTATTCTGTTATTCCATTGTTTGAGATTTTAGTTGTTATTAGAATTAGTACGTGATGAACCGAATTCGAGATCAGTGACGGTCTGAATTTGGGGGCGTCATAGTAATTGTAATGTTATTATATTATATTCAAAATTGTGTTTGATTAATTAAAATTATATGATTGTATGTAATGAATAAATTAAATTATAAGTCAAAATGTCAAATCGATTATAATCATTATTATTTTGTATTACATCCATTGGTGGACGTAATAAATATATTCAAATTGATATAATCGTATTAGGTTGGTAATGTGTTAATACATGTAATAAGTGAATCAAACAAAGACACATTAAATCAATATAGGGTTAAATATTTTTTTGTCACTGTACTATAGGTTGACTTACAAATGGATAACTGAATTTATTTTTTTTACAGTCAACTAACTGTACTCGATTTTTCTAACACAAAGTTAAAAAAACCGTTAACTCTATTGACTTTTAACGGAAAATGACACATCAGTTGCTGAGTTATAAAAAAAAAAGCCTATGTGGCAGTGATTATGCGACGTGGCAGTGATGATGTGGATTTGGAGGAAAAATTTTATGAAAAAAATATTTTAAAGTATAATATAAATTTAAAAAATTAGCCAAAAAACAAGAAAATAAATAAAAAAATATATTAATTATTTTATAATTAATATCAAATAAATTTTTATTTATAATTAAGCCATTTATAAAACATAAAAACTAAAAATTTCCTAATTAAAATTAAGGGGAATATGAAAGAAAATTATAATAAAATCAGAAAAATTAGCAAAAAAATACATGGTAGAAATTAAAAAATAAAAAGAGTTATTTAGTTATTTTTGTAATTAATTGCAAATATTTTTTTATATAATTAATAACAAATATAATTGAGGAAATTATAAAAATTATAAAATTAAAAATATTTTAAAATTAAAAATCTTAACAAGTATAATTATTTAGGAAAATATAAAATTATACATATTTGTAAATTGTTAACAATAGAAAAGCATAAAAAGAACAAATAAAATCTCATCAGATTAAATCAGATTTAACAAATGTTTTTTATATAATTAATAACAAATATAATTGAGAAAATTATAAAAATTATAAAATTAAAAATCTTAACAAGTATAATTATTTAGAAAATTATAAAAATATACATATTTATAAATTTATTTTTATAATTTTTATTTATTTTATATACATACATATTTATAAATTTATTTTGACATTATATATATGTATTTTTACTTGGCAAATTAATGAATTATTTATAAATATGATTTTCCTGATTCGCAAGCTTTTTCTTCATTTCTTCCAGTGTAATCTTCAGTTGCTCAAGTTCATAGAAATCCAAATTCTCAATTTTCGCATCCCACAATCGCCTGCCGACACCTTTTTTGTCAATGGCCTTGTCCAGTATCTCTCCTACTTTCTTTTCGGCTTTAAATCGGGCCAAATCCAGATCGAAAACGAGAGGTTTTGAGAGAGGAGAAGGGTTTAAATAATTTCAATTTTAACCGATTTGTTTTATAATTTCCTTAATTATATTTGTAAATAATTAAATATGTTATGTTGGGTTTTGATCTGCCCATTCTTCCTCATATCAGATCTGAGATTTGTTTGTGGTCGAAATTAATGGAGTTTCCTCATATCAGATCTGAGATTTGATTGTGGTCGGAATTAATGGAGTTTCCTCATCAGATCTGAGATTTGTTTGAGATTTTCATCTACTGATTCATGTGCATCTATCGTTATTCTTTGGCAAAATCAGTTGGCAAAATCAGTCGAATTGTTTGTCTCTGCCGGAGGTCGGATGGTGAGGTTGCTAGTGCTCCGGTGGGATGTAGATTATCACCGTCGAATTGTTTTGTTGAGATTTTCTTGTTTTTTTGACAAAATTTTCTAATTTATATTATTATATTTGATATTAATTAAACAAAAATTAATTTGATATTATTACAAAAATAATTAAATATATATTTCATTTATTTTCTTTTTTTTTGGCAAACTTTTCTAACTTATATTATTATATTTGTAAATAATTAAACAAAAAATTAATTTGATATTAATTACAAATATATTATTATTTATAAAGAATTAAATAAAAATTCATTTGGTATAAATTTTCCTTTTTAGATCCATATATTCAATTATTTTATAATTTCCTTAATTATATTTGTAAATAATTAAACAAAAATTTATTTGATATTAATTACAAAAATAATTAAATATATTTTTCATTAATTTTATTATTTTCCATCAAAATTTTCTAATTTTTATTATTATTTGTAAAGAATTAAATAAAAATTTATTTGGTATTAAAATAAATAATTAAATATATTTTTCAATTATTTTTTTGTTTTTTTGGCTAACTTTTTTTCATAAATCTTTCATTTTTTCATAATTATTTCCTCAATTTCCACGTAAGAAAGCCACATGGGATGATTTGTGCCACATAAGAATTTTTTTTACACTGATGCAGTTGATGTAGCATTTCCGTTAAAAGTCAACAGACTTTAACGATTTTTTTAATTTTGTGTTAGAAAAATCGAGTACAGTTAGTTGACTGTAAGAAAAAAAAAGTTCAGTTATCCATTTGTAAGTTGACATATAGTACAGTAATTGAAAAAGCATTTAATCCAATCAATATAATAGTTTATTACATTACAAATGTATTCCATTGATTTAACACGAAACAAATTATTCCACACATAATTAGATTATTGATTGCCGTAAAAATAAATTTTAATAATAAGATTATTTCAAATAAATTATCGTAATAATTCAGGACTTTAAATTTGATACACTAAGAATGTATAGTGTATATACGAATAGTGTTAAAATTATTAAATATCACTAGTGAAATATTTGTGTCTACGGTTAAAATTATCTTTAATTTAATGATATATCAGAATCTTATAGAACCGTATATTTGAGAATTGAGGGAGCCAAATATGTGGAAAATTAAACAATAAAAATTTTAAAATTTATTGCTTGGTTTTAAAGCTTTCCTAAATTATGTGGGGGTGAATTGAGTAATCATTACCATATAATAAAAAGAAACTCCCACTTCCACATGCACGATCTCCATCTCCATATCTTTCTCTCCCTAGTACTTAATTTTCCTCCCTTTAAAATAAGAATTTCTTAACAGTGTGTCTTTAAGGACACATGCTAAGCATACAGTTCAAAAAATATTTTTTTGAATTGTGTGTATATTCTCTTGAACTTTGTGCAAATGCAAAAATAAAAAGAATATATACACAGTTCAAAAGAATATTCTCTTGAACTGTGTGCTTAACATATGTCCTAAGGACACATAGTCAAGAGGACTCTTAAAATAAAGGTCCAAAAACCAAATCATTTGCCTTTGAAAATCTGTCGTCATTAAATCAATCCTTCATGCATATATGTGGCATGTAACAATCCAATTCCTACTCCACAAATAAATAAATAAATGATCCATCACCAGTTAATCAATTAAATCATATAAAGTTATGCCACCCAATATAATGGGCCACAAAATCATTTTGGGTACATTACTTATTTTTGTTGTTGTTTGGTTGGCACTTAACAAACTAAAATTACACAAAAATAATAATTTTTGGAAAGGATTGTGAATAAGATGAAAATGAAATATTGGAGTAACTTGGTTTTTGTACATGCCAATTAATGGTTAGTGTTTAGTTAATTTTTATTATTGATTTATTCAGATGTGATTGTAAAGCTACTCAAAAGATATTTTAACTTATTCTTGAAGCGGAAGACTGGTAGAGTCGATGAATTAGGGTTTCTATGATGCATTATGTAAAATGGGATCTTGCATTGCTTATGATTTTTTGAGATTGTGAGATTAATTTGCTCGAGATTGTGAGATTAATTTGCCATAGAAAAATTTTGAAGCTTTTAATTGTTGTTATAATTTTGTTATTTTTTTGACAATTGTCGGTCAAATCACATCTTACTTGCTTGAATATGATTCGAGTCTCATATATATATATATTATTCCCTGTAAATGTATACTTAATAACACTACTATGGTTAACTAAAACATTCTCTATTAACAACTCATGAGAGTTTGCAAGTATAAATAGAAACTACAAAAGACATTCTCCAACTAAAATATGTGGAATTAAAGCTAGTTTTCGTGTCTGGAGATGGAATTAGTTAGAGAAATTGGTATGATGGGAAATATACACAATTAAGATAAGCATATGGACTAATTATTTTAAAAAAAATAGAAAAGGGGACTGTATTTTTGGGACCCTTAGCTAATCATAGTTGGAATATTTGAAGCAAAGAGACCTACTTCCACTTTTTTGTCCAGAAGCAGGTGTTGACTAAACCTACACACATTTCCCCTTTGATAAAAGCAAATTTTGAGCCATCACCCTTCTCAGAACTTTCTGTTCTGCCCCTTTTTAGTTAAAAACAATTCAATTTTGGACACCCTTTAGTAGGGTGTTATGGGTTCATTTCTGTGCCCACCCTATATAATTCTCATTAATCCCAAAATGTTAAGGCATAGTATTCTTTTTTATAGGACCTATAATGTAAATTGATAGAATGATGTATCAAATTTGTGTTTTAATAAATTAGTTAAACCATACTTTTCTTTGATAGGAATATTTTTATTTATTTACTTTTTTAGCGAAAAGAAAAAGAAATTTTGGTAGTGTAAATTAAGATAAAGAAAACTATTTGACATCTATTACACCAACTTACCATTATATGTGCAAGTATCACTCCAGAAAAGTCATTCAAATTACAGTCCTTCTGGGGCGACCGTATTCCACCGACCGGGGTGGCGACCGGTCGGATTTTTTAATTTTTTTTTTTGCTTTTCACTTCCAAATAATTATTGTGATTTATTAAAACTGAAATTTTTATAAAATGCACTGATTTAGGTATCGTTTGGATACACGTAAAAAACAGAGTTGTACAAATTGTACAACCCTCTTTTTTACATGTATTCAAAAGATACCTAAATTACTGCATTTTGTAAAAATTCCAGTTCTAATAAATCACATTAATTATTTAGGAGTGAATAACAAAAAAAAAATTACAAAAAAAATTAAAAAATCCGATCGGTCGCTACCCCGGTCGGTGGAATACGGTCGCCCAAGACTAATTCTTCAAATTATTGCTATAAATATCATAGAACAAATCAGGAACGTCAATTAAGACTGACGAACCTGATCAATATTGTTATTCAGATTGTTCAACATTGATCAATTAGGGTTTGTTCTGGAACGACTTATTTTAAAATGACTTATAAGTTAAAATAAAAGTTGACTTATAAGTTTTTTTAAGTTGTAAAACGTTCGACATCAATTTGACTTATAAGTTAGAAATTAAGTTAAAACAAGTTATGAAGGTGTTCGGCTCATAATGACTTATAAGTTAAAATAATGTAAAGATTACTAAAATGACATTAATAAAAAGAGGGGCAAAATAGACATTATATTTGGTCAAATGAACTTAGTTTAAAATGACTTATAAGTCATTTTAAAATAAGACAAATAGTTACTTATTTTTTTATTTATTTATAAGTCAAAAAATAAGTCACAAAACTTATAAGCTGCTCCTGAACAGGCCCTAACACTTATGTATTCACATTATGATTGTACGTCTTCAGTGGCGAAGCCGCATAGAACTTGTGGGGTCAATCGACTCCACACGGAAAAAAAATTATTTTATAATGTAAGGTAAATTTTAAAATTTTTAATTATTATATATAAATTGATCCCACTAAAATTTTATAAATTTTCTATTATACGGGGTCAAATTAAAATTTATAACTTTGTCGATCAAATTTTAACAACATATAACTCATATCCTCTCAATATATGTATCTCTCTTTATAATATTTTAAACTAAATAATAATATAATTTATATTATTTTTAAAAATAAATAATGAATTACTTACTTATAAACAATTGTGATTAAAAAAGTCTATTATGAGTCAATATAGTGTATACATACCATATATTATTACTTATTATATTTTTATTGTAATATAGTGTGTGTGTGTGTGTGTGTGTGTGTGTAGTATATATATATATATATATATATATATATATGGGTATTCATCCGTAGCAACCGTTTGCTACGGACACTGTTCAGCAACCATATTTTGGACCATAGATTAGAAGATTGAAAGGCTTAGATTAAGTAGATTTACTCCCTGCCGCATGAGCCTGTAGCGACAAGCCTTTTTCCAAATTGTCATGTGCGAAATTACTATGCTGCCCCTCCACATATGTCACAGCTGGGTTTGGAGCTTCCCTGCCACGAGAGCCTGTTGCGGCAGGGGTGACTTCATTCACACTTTAGAAGCTTTTGACTAGCCTTTGAGCAATAACTACAATTTCATTACTAATTTAAAAATAAGTTAGTAAATATTTTACAATATAGTACTACTAATACTTAAAATATTCTAAAATAAATATTTTTTTAGTAATTATTATTTTTAATATTTTAAAAGTAAATATTTTTTTTGTAAATAATATTTACTTTTAAAATATTAAAAACATTATTTACTTTTAGAATATTAAATATAATAATTATTTTAGAATATTAAAAAAATTAATTTTTTAATTTTTTTTTATAAATATTTATTTTAGAATATTAAATATAATAATTATATTTATTTTTTTAAAAAAAAATAATATTTTATATTTTATATTTTAAAATAAATTATAAAATATAAACTTTTTTTATATTTTATATTTTAAAATAAATTATTATTTTTAAAATAGTTATTTCTAATATTTAAATATAAAATATTAGTTTTTTTTAAAAAAATAAATATAATTATTATATTTAATATTCTAAAATAAATATTTATAAAAAAAATTTAAAAAATTATTTTTTTAATATTCTAAAATAATTATTATATTTAATATTCTAAAAGTAAATAATGTTTTTAATATTTTAAAAGTAAATATTATTTACAAAAATAATATTTACTTTTAAAATATTAAAAATAATAATTATTTAAAAAATATTTATTTTAGAATATTTTAAGTATTAGTAGTACTATATTGTAAAATATTTACTAATTCATTTTTAAATTAGTAATGAAATTGTAGTTATTGCTCAAAGGTTAGTCAAAAGCTTCGAAAGTGTGAATGAAGTCATCCCTGCCGCAACAGGCTCTTGCGGCAGGGAGGCTCCAAACCCGGCTGTCACATATGTGGAGGGGCAGCATAGTAATTTTGCACATGGCAATTTGGCAAAAGGCCTGCCGCTACAGGCTCATGCGGCAGAGAGTAAATTCACTTAATCTAAGCCTTTTAATCTTCTAATCTACGGTCCAAAATATGATTGCTGAACAGTGTCCGTAGCAAACGGTTGCTACAGATGAATACCCTATATATATATGTGTGTGTGTGTGTGTGTGTGTGTGTGTGTGTGGCCCGAAAGTATAAAGTATTAAAAAAAAATTAGCGAACCCCCGCCAAATTATTTGCAGCTTAATAATAATTTCGACCCACTGTCAAAAATTTCTGGTTTCGCCACTATACGTCTTACCCCCGAGACTTTCACGTAAGGGGTATTTTTCAATAATAAATTTCTTTAACCTATTGCCAAAAACAAAACAAAGATTAATTTAAGGATTCGTGCGGAGCTTACTAGTCTTTGATCAAAAATGATTTGTAGTTCTATTTTGTGGATTATATTTCTTACGTACACCAATTTACATTTTAATATTTTGTACAACTATATATACATGAAGGAGTTCTCTTATGTATTGCGATATATATTTATTTTTCCCGACTTACAGTTGCGACGTAAATTAATACATGATATTAGATAAGATTATAAAACTAGCCCACTATATCAAATATGTTGTTAAAATATTTTTAATCATAATTATTCACATAACTCGCAACTAAAAAATCGACGTCACAAGATATATCATTATCCTAAATAAAGTATTAGACTCGTAGTTTTTTTTTTCCTTCTTTGTTGAGTTCCCCTTCATTCTTATTTAAAATTGGTTGGTGAATTAGTAGCTTTGTTAGAAGGGATTTTCAAATTTGGGACACAAGAATCATTTTTTGTTTGTTCAGGTCTATGTAGTTGTATTTTTTATTATTATCATATTCGACTGAAATTTAATATTAATACATATGACATGAATAGATCCTAAGACCTCATGCACCGATATCTCGTCCCCTTCATTCTTGTGTTTTACTTTAATATTTCAATTGTCATACAAAAATACTAGGGGACCGGGGAAACCGGTCTTATTTTTTTTTTAATAACTCCTAAAAAATGTATAATATTTATTCTAACTAAATTTTTACAGAATTCAGTATTTTTACATATTTATTCCTGTTGAAATAAATATTATATATATTTTTAGGACTGATTGTCATAAGGTGATTGTATGTATTGTATAATTTGTATGCAAGGCAAGTATTATTGTATGATGAAGGAAAACTGTTGGGACACCGGGGAACAAGCTGTATAAGAAGGACAAATAGAAAGATAACGACTTATGCTTCCCATACTCTTTCAATGTCCCTGTCACTTGTATTACAAAGAAGAATATATAAAAGTTACTCCTAACATGTGTCTTAAGGACACATACTAAACACACAGTTTAAGAGAATATTTTTTTGAATTGTGTGCATATTCTATTAATTTCTATATTTACACAAAATTTAAGGGAATATACACACAATTCAAGAAAATATTTATTAAACTGTGTGCTTAGGCACATGTTAAGAAATTTCATATATAAATAATAATAATAATAATAATAATAGAAAGATAACGACTTATGCTTCCCATACTCTTTCAATGTCTTTCTCACTTGTATTACAAAGAAAAAACAACAACAACAACAACAATAATAATCCGATTAGAATAATGAAATAAAATACACCATCCGTTTTGAAATATATACAAGATTATTTTTTTATGATTATTTTTAAGTTTTTATATCTTGAGATTTTATATTCATATATAATTTCTTTTTCACAAAAGATAAATTAATGTTATATTAATAAGGAATTTCTTAACATGTGCCCTAGGCACATGCTAAGCACACAGTTCAAGAGAATATTCTTTTGAATTGTGCGCATATTCCTTTGAACTTAGTGCAAATACATAAATCAAGAGAATATACACACAGTTCAAGAGAATATTCTTTTAAATTGTGTGCTTAGCATGTGCCTCTATCAATAATGATTCCTTGCTTGCTGCGAAAAACTAATCTTGATCGAACTTATATTTACTCGGCTGAAACAATCCGTTCATGGTAAAACTTTATGAGTGATAAAATTGTATATGATTTTAATGTACTTTTTATCTTCAATGAGTGGTCTCATATTCAATTCATGTCGAATCCAATGTGAGTAATGAGATTATTCTTTGCTTTATAAAATTAATTTAAGATATTTTTGAATTCAATGTGTGATGCTATTTGTTTAGCTTATAAAACCAATATATCTTGTAATTAATAGTAATTTTAAATATTTTGCAATTTTCAATTCTATATTGTTTAAAAGCAAACGCATTCTTATCAACATTGAATTTTAATTTGTAAGTTCACTTCAAAAAAATCAAAATTGATACTATGTTTAAAAACAAAAGGAGTATACTCTAAACAATTATATATTTATATATCTTAATGTTTTATGTGCCATTGTTTATTTCATTCATACTATGTTAACTTAAATTATTATAAATATTATAAGTTTTAATTTAATATAATTTGGTTGAAAAGATCAAAAAACAATTTTAAGAACTACATAATCTGTCATACTCCTGTGTTAATAATTTTCTTTAGGAAAAAAATAAAAAACAAGAAATTTGACAAAAGTTAGAGGTGATGTATTAGAAAAGAATAAATCTAGAGGGACCGGTTTATAGTGATCGCAAAACTCTATTTTTTACATGTATTCAAATTATACCAAAATTACTTGATTTTGTAAAAATTTAATTCTAATAAATAATATAAATGTTTCGAGAATAAAAAAAAATAAAAATTGACCGATCTCTATTATCCGATGACTCCAAAAGGATTGATTAGAAAAAGTGTGCCATTTAAATGGGGAGGAGCTATATTTGGTAGATGTTGACTACTCATACAAATTCAACCCTAGGATCCCTGGGGAATCAGTTGGGTATAGCTTACAAATTTGACAATTTGAATCAATTATTTTCTGAATACACGGATTTGGGTTGATCACAATATTGCGCATGACATAATGGCGACAAGCTCAATGGAGAAGCATTTACTAAGTAGTAGTATAGTCGACTAATCCAGCAAGACATTTTTCTAGAATATAGAATATAAGAGCCGTATAAAATTTATATTTATTGCATCATAATTTTATATAAGAGAGTACTATTTTCACATATATTTTTTTATATTTTCACGTGATTCCTTCTCACATGAAAGTGGGACCTACTGTGTGCTCATGTGAGAGAGGAGTCATGTGAAAATATCAAAATACATGCGAAAATATCAATTCTCTTTTATATAATATTATTAGATATTAAATCTATTTTTAGATTAAATATTTTAAACAAAAAAATTCATTTTTGATTTCAAATTATATTTGAAATTCTTCAATTATTTGAATGAACTCGAGTTTAAGGGTATATTTGATTACAACAATGCTACTATCACATAAAAAATCTCACATAATGCTCACATACACACATATGCATATTATGGGCCCCCGCCTGACATGTGGAGCCCGCAATATGTATGTATGTGTATGGGAGTATTATGTGAGATTTTTTATGTGATAGTAACATTATTTATTAGATTACTAGCATTTTATAACGGTAGTGTTTAGTGTATTTTGATGTTTAAATACGTCGCACTAATACTAATATTACATTTGAAGACCATATGATATATTTAGAGAATTAATATTTTTACAAGTAAATTTGATAGTTTCACAAGGTTCTCTTTCATATGAGGTGACCATCGCTTACTATTCATGTGAAGAGGAGTTTATGAAACTATTAAATTTATTTATAAAAATATTAATTCTCTATATTTATAAATTAAATAAGTTATATTTGAAATAAATTGTAATTGTATTTTGAAGTTAGTGTTTTGTTTGACTTATTTATATTCCACAATAATGTAAAAATGGGAAGTACAATTATAATATGTAAATTGTAACCAGTTGGAATCAAGCTGGAGAAGAGGTCGCAAGAATATTTAAATTGAAATCCGACCCTATTTTATTTTCTATATATGAATAGGTTGCAGATTGGAAGGACTGTAGTGGTAGTACAGAAAGGCTGTACTGCATGAAGTGACTGGATGGGCAGATCCCTCGTATCTATCCAACCAATACGAGTAATGTTACTATCACATAAACATCACATATTATTGATGTGACAAAATATAATTTATTATTAGCATGATTTACTTAACTTAACAATAAATTATATACGATCACATCATCATTATATAATATTTATGTTACTCACTTTATGTGATAATAGTATTATTTAACCTATATAGCCTCTGTTCCAATGTGGATTGCTGTAAAAACTTTAAAAAATATTAATATATATATATATATATATATATATATATATATTACGCCTATTTTTATTAATTTTTTTATTATCGTTTTAGATAAATTTTAGCGGATCCGGTCATCATGAAGTTAACTTTATGGTAAGTTAGTTAATTGACAAATACAGTGTTTGTAAGACCCCAACTTTTATGAATAAATATTTAATTTTCTTTATATATTATTTCGAAACAGTAAGGTGTTGTTTTGATAAATATGAAAGTTATGGGTGAAATGTGCAAACATTTTTAAAATGAGCAAGTGATTATAAAATATTCTTGTTGTCGGGGAATATTCGTTTGGTCGTGGAATATTCTTATTGTCGGGGAATATTCGTACGACGGCGCAGCTATTTGTGGGCCCCCACAACGGAATAACTGTCGGATATAGAAAGCGACAGAAATAACTTTTTACAAATAACGGCGTGGTTGTTACCGTTAGTACTGTTAAAATACCCGGTGGTTAAAATACAGTGATACACGGTGTTGCATAGTAGCACACGGTATTGCACAGTATTTTGAATTATTGAGTCTTACGTGAGAAGCCATTACTCAATTATTGTTACAGTAATTACTGTTCAATATTTTATATTATTGACTCAATAATTGCTATGTTGATATTTTATATTATTGACTCAATAATTGTTACATTGATATTTTATTGACTCAATAATTGCTACGTTGCCATTTTATATGATTGATTCAATAATGGCTACAGTTGATATTTTGTAGTATTGATTCAATAATTGTCGTTGCACAGTATTTCACGTTATCAACTCAATAATTCATATTATTTGAATAATATTATTAGATAGCATTATTGACAATGTCTAAGGAAGTTCTGTCTAGGAGGGGTTATTTAATTGCGCGCCAGTAAGGAGAAGTCCTTATCGGAAGGCCCCCTCTGTCCTGGGAACGACCTGGTTGTTAATATTGTAGTTCTATAATATTATTTGTGAATAATTAATTATTAATTTATATGATAAGAAAATATTTATTTTGTGGATATTAAAGAAGGAATTGGCGCTGGTGAGTTTTTATCAATATTTTGGTGTTAGAAATCATCTGTTTTTGGATTTCGGATAATTTATGTTTGGAATTTGAAAAAACTTCCTTCTGCAAAGTTGTAGAGAATTAAATTTCCTATGGAAAGACATAGAATTTGTATTTTTCTGACTAAGGGGCTATTTGTTATGAATTATTGAAGTTTCGGAAAATATATATATTTTTTATGGGCGGGCCCCACTTTTGGTGGAAATTTTTTTAGCCGCCAGGCGGCGGAAATTTTAAAAAAAATATATTATTTTATTCATTTAGTCTCCTTTGGCATCCTAAGCTTTTTCTATAAATAGGGTGCTTAGGTTAGAATTGAAAATCACACTAGAATCAGAAGTTTTCTCTCTCTATAATATCGAGCGTATTTTTGTGAGTATTTCTATACTTTGAGTATTAGTATTCAGCGCAAGTTTCCTTCAATATTATATCCGATATTCCAGTCAGAGGTACTATCTTTTTGAGGTAAGGGATGTTATTTTCTTTCGTAAATGATGTTATTCTTTTCAATATCATTATACAGAAATATTGTCATGGATTTTATGTTGAAATTCTTACTTTTTCCGTCGGGGTTACTATTCACGTATACGGCACTATTCACGGAAAAATTAAATTTTCTTCTATTTGTCCAAATTGCTTGTTAAGGTTACAATCTTTTATTGTATCCAAGTTTTGAGCACTATTCTTGAATTTTGCTCCATAATTGATTATTACGAGGTATTTTTGAATTGGATATACTAAAATACGAATCCTTAGTCTTTGTCTTTTATCTCACTAGATTCGTTTTTTAAAAATATTTTTCATCCTTCTCAGTCCTAAAAGGTGATGTAACTGAATATCTTTGGCCTGTAGAGCAAAGATGAATGATTACTTGATGAATATCTTTGGCCTGTAGAGCAAAGATGAATGATTACCTGATGAATATCTTTGGCCGTAGTGCAAAGATGACAGGTGTTGAGATGAACATGACCACTGATGATACAAATGAATATCTTTGGCCTGTAGTGCAAAGATGAATATTTGATTCGAGATGTATATTGATTGATGTTACAGGGATAAAATATTGATGATGGACTTTTAAATCATAGAAGATAGTAGACTTGATTCTCTGCTTAACTCTTCTAATGAATTGTTATTTCCGCTGCGAATATTGATCTAAGATTGGTTTTTCATTATATTTTATCTGATTTATTGAAGGCTAACGATAATTTATTTTCCATTATCTTAGTCATAATATTCTTTACTGAGCTAGTTGAGCTCACCCTTTTCATCTGTTGTCCTCTTCAGGAAATGAGAATGTTGCGGGAACTAGTCGGGGGACAGAGTGATGGTCCGAGTTAGAGCAGTAGTAGTCCTCACTATTTCTGATAAATAGTGTGATAATAATTGTAATGAGGACTTAGTTTGAATCTTAATATTTTCTACATATTTGTATTCACACTCACAGTTATGTGGTCGTATTTTGCACGACCGTATGATATAAAGTTTGTATATGAATTCTGTACCATGTATTTGGCGACTCAGAATTGGTTGGGTTGAATGGACCTATTCTGGGGGGCGTCACAGTTGGTATCAGAGCTTAGGGATATGATCTCTGGCGGAGATCGGGGAATAGAACTAGGAGGGGAGAGACTAGTAAATCCTTCGCTAGTGTGTCCTACCTAAGCTTATGTGGTATTTAATTAGTCAGTCGGAGCATAGGGTTAATATGTGATATGTTAATTTATTTAATTAACCCTTGTTTTATGGCAGTATTTGAGAATGGCAGCTGAGAATGTTAACAACGAAGTGAATGAGACCGTGGAGACACCTTTAATCGTTAACCAGGAGAACGTGCAACAAGAAGGCAATGTTCATCCTGAAAATAACCCTGGTCAGACGATAAACGATGAGATGTTTAGAAGTTTTTTGCAGTTTATGCAAAATCAGACGAGGGAGACTCGTGTGCAACATACATGTGGAGATAATAACAACACACGAGCTGTCACTGCTAAGCAGTTCAAAGAATTTGGACCACCAGAGTTTCTGGGAAAGTCAGATCCGATAAAGGCGAAGACGTGGATTAAACAAATTACCAAGATATTTGATGTCTTGGGATGTACGGAGGAACAGAAGGTTCCATTCGCCACGTTTATGTTCCGTGGAGAGGCAGATTACTGGTGGGAATCCGTGAAGCGTACCCAGCCTGTCGCACTCAAGATGTCTTGGGAAGCGTTCCAGAAACTGTTTAATGACAAGTACTTTCCTGAAAGTATTCGTCATATGAAGGAGGTAGAAATTATTAGACTCGAACAAAATAACATGACGGTATCCCAATATGAGGCTAAGTTCGCGGAGCTGTCCAGGTTTGCATCTCATTTGGTGGAGAATAAGGAACGTATGACGCGGATATTTCTAAGAGGTTTGAAACCCGAAATACGTCAATACCTCATTTCTCATAAATTTTCTTTATATTCGGATGTAGTAAATAGGGCCCAGTTATTAGAACGAGATAATGATTATATTCAACCGAGGGACCACAACCAAGGTCGTACCGGTGGCAGCAGTCATCGGAGCAATGACAACCAGCGAGGAGGAAAGTATGACAGAAGCGGTAACCACTCCGGTGGTTATCGTGGCCATGATAGTAGAAGAAGCGAATCGGGAGGAGATTTCAAGAAGAGAAGGTACAACAATGAGAACGTGAAGACGTCGACATCAGCACCAGCATCAACTGTTTCGAGTGGAGGAGAACGACCACCGGTCGTATGCTTTAAATACGGGAAAGAGGGACATATCAGCCCAAACTGCCCACAACAGTTCAAAGGATGCTATAACTGTGGAAAAGAAGGACATATAGCTCGAGATTGTCCTGTTGCGAAACCAAGTTCAGCGGGGGTGGTGATTCCAAAGGCGGTTGCAGACAAGTCAAAGTCGGTGATTCCTGGAAGAGCGTTTGTCGTGACAGCCCAAAACGCGAGAAATCCACACGAGGTGATTACGGGTAAGCTGATCATAAACTCTTGTGAAGTTTACACCTTGTTAGATACCGGTGCTACCCATTCTTTTATTTCACCTGCTTGTGCTCAACGTTTGAACTTGACTTTCGATAAATTAGACTTTGACTTATCTGTTGAAACTCCGTTAGGAGAAACCTTCGTTACATCTACAGTTTACAAATCTTGCTTGATTCAGATTGATACCCTTACCTTACCTGTTGATCTTATATCTTTGAAAATACTTGCATTTGACGTGATTTTAGGAATTGACTGGTTAACCACTTACCATGCCAAAATTGATTGTTTTCGTAAGGTTGTTAGTTTTCATATTCCTAATCAACCTGTTGTGCGAATCCAAATCACCAAACCACTAAAATCAGTCAATATCATTTCAAATCCCAAGGCTATTCGTTTATTGAAAAACGGATGTCAAGCTTTCTTAGCTCATGTCACTGATCTAAATCAGAATACATCATATTTGAATGATATTTCCGTTGTTAATGAGTTTCTTGATGTATTTCCCGAAGAACTTTCCGGTCTACCCCCAGAACGTGAAGTTGAATTCTTTATTGACCTTGAGCCCGGTACAAAGCCCATTTCTAAAACCCCATATCGAATGGCTCCTATTGAACTTCAGGAGTTAAAGATTCAATTACAAGAATTGTTAGATATCGGTTTTATTCGTCCTAGTACGTCTCCTTGGGGTGCTCCTGTTTTATTCGTAAAGAAGAAAGACAGGAGTATGCGACTTTGCATTGACTATCGGGAGTTGAACCATGTCACCATTAAGAATAGGTATCCGTTACCTCGTATTGATGACCTGTTCGACCAGTTGCAAGGAGCGCAATTCTTTTCAAAGATCGATCTTCGTTCTGGATATCATCAGTTGAAGATTAAAATTGAGGATATTCCAAAGACTGCTTTTAGAACACGGTACGGGCATTATGAGTTCTTAGTCATGTCTTTTGGATTGACTAATGCTCCTGCTACTTTCATGGATATGATGAACCGTGTATTTAAGGAGTATTTAGATCAATTCGTTGTTGTCTTTATTGATGACATTCTCATCTATTCTAAAAGCCGTGAAGATCATGAACACCATTTGAAGTTAGTACTTCAAAAGCTTCGTGAGAACAAGCTATATGCTAAGCTGAAGAAATGCGAGTTTTGGCTTGAGGAAGTAGCATTCCTTGGGCACGTGGTATCGAAACGTGGAGTATCTGTGGATCCGACGAAGATTGAAGCAATACAAAGCTGGGAGCAACCTAAGTCGGTGACTGAAGTACGAAGCTTTCTGGGCTTAACTGGTTACTATCGGAGGTTCGTAGAGGGATTTTCTCGAATCGCTACTCCATTAACTCAGTTGACTCGGAAAGATACGAAATTCGTTTGGAGAGAGGAATGCGAGAAGAGCTTCCAAGAGCTCAAGAGGAGACTTATTTCGGCACCTGTTCTAACAATACCATCTGGTTCGGATGGATTTGTTATTTACAGCGATGCTTCGGGCAAAGGGTTAGGATGTGTTCTCATGCAACATGGGAAAGTCATAGCCTATGCCTCGCGACAACTCAAAGAATATGAGAGGAATTATCCTACTCATGATCTGGAGTTGGCAGCAGTCGTTTTCGCGTTGAAGATCTGGAGACATTACTTGTACGGAGAAAAAGTGGAGATTTATACGGATCATAAGAGCCTTAAATATTTCTTCACTCAGAAGGAACTCAACATGCGGCAACGACGTTGGCTTGAGCTGTTGAAAGATTACGATCATACCATCCAATACCATCCTGGAAAAGCAAACGTGGTAGCTGACGCGTTGAGTAGAAGATCATATGTGGGAACGAGTGCGATGATGTCAAGTATACGCGTAGAACCAGCTTTGATTGATAAAGTTAAAGCTGCTCAAGCTACGGATGCGGAGCTGATGAAGATGAAGAAGAAGGAGCAAGAAGGTGCAATTCCAGAAGCGAGAATCGATGAAGATGGAATACTTCGAGTCAACTCCAGACTTTGTGTTCCTAACGATTCCGACTTGAAGTATAGAATCATGATGGAGGCACACAACACACCGTTTGCAATCCATCCTGGGAGTACTAAAATGTATCGTGATCTTCGACATACATTTTGGTGGAGCAATATGAAGAGAGAGATCGCGGAGTTCATCTCGAGATGTTTAATTTGTCAATGTGTAAAGGCGGAGCATCAAGTGCCGAAGGGTCCATTGCAACCACTGGAGATTCCGAAATGGAAGTGGGAACACATTATGATGGATTTCGTTACGGGTCTTCCCAAGGTTTCTCAAGGCTTAGATGCGATTTGGGTTATTGTTGATAGATTAACCAAGTCTGCTCATTTCTTGCCGATACGAGAGACTTATTCTCTTGAACGTCTTGCTCATATGTACGTGAATGAGATTGTGAGGTTGTATGGCATGCCAGTATCCATAGTTTCGGATCGTGACCCCAGATTTACTTCACGATTTTGGATCAGTTTGCAGAAAGCTATGGGTACGGATTTACTATTCAGTTCGGCTTATCATCCTCAAACAGACGGACAATCGGAAAGGACTATCCAAACTCTTGAAGATCTATTGAGACTCTGTGTTCTAGACTTCAAAGGGAGTTGGGATAAGTACTTACCATTGGTGAAATTCTCCTACAACAACAGTTATCAGGAAAGTATAGGCGTAGCTCCATTCGAGGCATTGTATGGGAGAAAGTGTCGCTCTCCATTATGTTAGAACGAGGTGGGTGAAACAACATTGTTGGGACCGGAGTTAGTACGTATGACTACGGAAAAGATCCAAATAATCCGACAACGTATACAAACAGCACAAGATCGACAAAAGAGTTATGCGGATCTTCATCGAAAGGACGTGGAATTTAACGTTGGGGACCATGTATTGTTACGTATTGCTCCATGGAAGGGAGTTACGAGGTTTGGGAAGAGAGGAAAGCTCAACCCACGATTCATTGGTCCATTTGAGATTCTTGACCGAATAGGAAATGTGGCTTATAGACTCGCTTTACCTCCAAGCATGTCTCGTGTTCATAACGTGTTTCACATATCCGTGTTACGTAAATATGTGAAGGATCCAAACCGCATTATTGAGTTAGAACCAGACGAGATAGCCGAAGATTTAACGTACGAGGAGGTACCAGTCAAGATCTTGGATAGGAAGGAGCATGTCCTACGCTCGAAAATTATACCTCAAGTTAAAGTTTTGTGGAGAAACCATGCAATTGAGAAAATGACCTGGGAGTTGGAATCGGAAATGAAAGCGAAGTATCCTCACCTTTTCGACATACCAGGTACGTACGTCAATTTCGAGGATGAAATTTCATAAGGAGGGGAGGTTGTAAGACCCCAACTTTTATGAATAAATATTTAGTTTTCTTTATATATTATTTCGAAACAGTAAGGTGTTGTTTTGATAAATATGAAAGTTATGGGTGAACTGTGCAAACATTTTTAAAATGAGCAAGTGGTTATAAAATATTCTTGTTGTCGGGGAATATTCGTTTGGTCGTGGAATATTCTTGTTGTCGTGGAATATTCGTACGACGGCGCAGCTATTTGTGGCCCCCCACAACGGAATAACTGTCGGATATAGAAAGCGACATAAATAACTTTTTACAAATAACGGCGTGGTTGTTACCGTTAGTACTGTTGAAATACCCGGTGGTTAAAATACAGTGATACACGGTGTTGCATAGTAGCACACGGTATTGCACAGTATTTTGAATTATTGAGTCTTACGTGAGAAGCCATTACTCAATTATTGTTACAGTAATTACTGTTCAATATTTTATATTATTGACTCAATAATTGCTATGTTGATATTTTATATTATTGACTCAATAATTGTTACATTGATATTTTATTGACTCAATAATTGCTACGTTGTCATTTTATATGATTGACTCAATAATGGCTACAGTTGATATTTTGTAGTATTGATTCAATAATTGTCGTTGCACAGTATTTCACGTTATCAACTCAATAATTCATATTATTTGAATAATATTATTAGATAGCATTATTGACAATGTCTAAGGAAGTTCTGTCTAGGAGGGGTTATTTAATTGCGCGCCTAGTAAGGAGAAGTCCTTATCGGAAGGCCCCCTCTGTCCTGGGAACGACCTGGTTGTTAATATTGTAGTTCTATAATATTATTTGTGAATAATTAATTATTGATTTATATGATAAGAAAATATTTATTTTGTGGATATTAAAGAAGGAATTGGCGCTGGTGAGTTTTTATCAATATTTTGGTGTGAGAAATCATCTGTTTATGGATTTCGGATAATTTATGTTTGGAATTTGGAAAAAACTTCCTTCTGCAAAGTTGTAGAGAATTAAATTTCCTATGGAAGGACATAGAATTTGTATTTTTCTGACTAAGGGGCTATTTGTTATGAATTATTGAAGTTTCAGGAAAATATATATATTTTTTATGGGCGGGCCCCACTTTTGGTGGAAATTTTTTTAGCCGCCAGGCTGCGGAAATTTTGAAAAAAATATATGTTTTATTCATTTAGTCTCCTTTGGCATCCTAAGCTTTTCCTATAAATAGGGTGCTTAGGTTAGAATTGAAAATCACACTAGAATCAGAAGTTTTCTCTCTCTATAATATCGAGCGTATTTTTGTGAGTATTTCTATACTTTGAGTATTAGTATTCAGCGCAAGTTTTCTTCAATATTATATCCGATATTCCAGTCAGAGGTACTATCTTTTTGAGGTAAGGGATGTTATTTTCTTTCGTAAATGATGTTATTCTTTTCAATATCATTATACAGAAATATTGTCATGGATTTTATGTTGAAATTCTTACTTTTTCCGTCGGGGTTACTATTCACGTATACGGCACTATTCACGGAAAAATTAAATTTTTTTCTAGTTTGTCCAAATTGCTTGTTAAGGTTACTATCTTTGATTGTATCTAAGTTTTGAGCACTATTCTTGAATTTTGCTCCATAATTGATTATTACGAGGTATTTTTGAATTGGATATACTAAAATACGAATCCTTAGTCTTTATCTTTTATCTCACTAGATTCGTTTTTTAAAAATATTTTTCATCCTTCTCAGTCCTAAAAGGTGATGTAACTGAATATCTTTGGCCTGTAGAGCAAAGATGAATGATTACTTGATGAATATCTTTGGCCTGTAGAGCAAAGATGAATGATTACCTGATGAATATCTTTGGCCGTAGTGCAAAGATGACAGGTGTTGAGATAAACATGACCACTGATGATACAAATGAATATCTTTGGCCTGTAGTGCAAAGATGAATATTTGATTCGAGATGTATATTGATTGATGTTACAGGGATAAAATATTGATGATGGACTTTTAAATCATAGAAGATAGTAGACTTGATTCTCTGCTTAACTCTTCTAATGAATTGTTATTTCCGCTGCGAATATTGATCTAAGATTGGTTGTCATTATATTTTATCTGATTTATTGAAGGCTAACGATAGTTTATTTTCCATTATCTTAGTCATAATATTCTTTACTGAGCTAGTTGAGCTCACCCTTTTCATCTGTTGTCCTCTTCAGGAAATGAGAATGTTGCGGGAACTAGTCGGGGGACAGAGTGATGGTCCGAGTTAGAGCAGTAGTAGTCCTCACTATTTCTGATAAATAGTGTGATAATAATTGTAATGAGGAACTTAGTTTGAATCTTAATATTTTCTACATATTTGTATTGACACTCACAGTTGTGTGGTCGTATTTTGCACGACCGTATGATATAAAGTTTGTATTTGAATTCTGTACCATGTATTTGGCGACTCAGAATGGGTTGGGTTGAATGGACCTATTCTGGGGGGCGTCACAGTGTTGACACGCAGAAAGAAATCACTTCTTGCCTGCGTGTCAATACTGTATTAATCAATTGACCAAAATTAACTTTATGCTAACCACTTCCAATTTTAACAGTAATTTTTTTTAAAATATATATAATAAATAAGATCCTATTAAAATTCTATCTATTTTATGATATTTTTCGTAATAATAATTTTGCACAAATTTAGCCGATACGTAACATGACTTAAAAATACTTATCAATTCCGAATTATAAGATAGTTGACTCAAAAAGTGAAAAATGATTTATATATAGATCGATAAATTTATAATGAAGTTGAATTGTCATTACTAATAAAATAAAATAAATCAGGATAGGATTATTTTTCATTTTTTATTATATCATATAAACAAATACATCAATATTTAATAACAATATAAATTTATTATCATATATACCTAGACCAGACAATATGCTTGAATCTCTTAATGGGGCACGGGTGGTCGACGACCCTTAATTTTTTTAGTTTTATGTTAATATATTGTATGTAAGATATTTATACACATGATTTCTCTTCATTTTAAAAGTAGAATATATTTTTAAAAAGGCTTAATTATATTTTATTATCCTAAATTATAAGTCATATTTCACTTCGGTGATCCACCTTTTAATTTTGTCAAATAGATGATTGAACTATTAATTTTTGTTGACGTGGCCCTCAGAGTGGGCCCATCTATAGCTGATGTGTCTTAAAAAAATAACTTCTTTATCATTTTGTTAAATTAAAACGTTTAAGCAGGAGTAAATTTGGCAAATCATTTTTTATTCTCCATTAAAACAAAATAAAACAAATTTCAGACAAATCTCAAAACCCCATCTGAAGAAAAGCAAAAAAACTTATTTATTTGAAGCTCAATTGGGACCTAATCTCAGTTGAAAACAGTTGAGTCCATGTAAATTTGAGCACCCAAAATCAGAAAAAGAAAAAGAAGTTCTGACGCAGAACGGAAAGTAAGATAAAGAGAAATCATCAACGTGATTTAACTCTGATTTCACTGGAATCCACCAGAAAGCTACAAACAAGTTTGTAAGAGTAGAGTTTTCATAAAAGTTGTATATATCCCTGTTTATGCCCACATGCCGGGTATATATAGCACTCAATTTTAGGACTGAGTCACCACAGGATGCCCTAGGAGAGAGAAATAAATCTACTTTGGAGAAAGTGACAGCCCTAACAACTTTCTGATTCCTAACAAACTTTCTAACAAATTCAGAAAGGTACGAAAATGACAACTGTAATAAAATAACAAAATATAAACTGATTAATTGACGCGCCCAAAGTCAAGTCTCAGGAGATTCCGATACCCGAAGACGTGACGCTATTTCTGAAGTCGAGGCCATATGCCGAAGCCTTCTCTTCGGGAAAAACTTCCTTTACGATCGCCTCTTTGGGTCGGTCCTCTTCTCACGCCTCCGATCCAATTCTTCCTCGAACTCTAGCGCGAGTTGTCCTACATCAGTCTCTCCTACTTGCGAAGAACTCGACCTCGAGTTATAATCTGGATAAATTGGAATATCTTCCCGGAACTCATAAAGATCGGAGACATTAAACGTTCGGGAGATGTTCATTTCAGCAGGTAAGTTGATCACGTAGGCATTGTCCACTAATCTTCTTGATAACCTCGTACGGACCATACTTCGTGGCTTTAGCTTGTTATAAGAACCAACAGAAAACCTTTCTTTTCTCAAAAATACCATAATCTGATCTCCTTCGTTGAACAGCTTTGACCGTCTTTTGGCATCGGTTGCAGTCTTATACTTCTTATTTATCTCTTCCATCCTTGCCTTCACTTCGGCTTGCACATCTCAAGCTTGTTCGGCCAGATTTTTGACAGCGGCACTGTTTCCACCGATCTTAGGAAGTCAAGCCAAGTCCAGCGCATGTTTAAGAGATTGCCGACACACTAAAGCAAAAGGAGATTGACCTGTAGCAGTGTGAACAGCATTGTTATAGGCGAACTTTGCTTGTGCCAATGCTACGTCCCACTACTTCGGCTTGTCACCACATATACTCCGAACCAGATTGCCTAGCGTTCGGTTCAAATTTTCAGTCTGCCCATCTGTCTGTGGGTGTGCAGTGCTGCTAAATTTTAGGGCGGTATCCATCCTTCTCCAAAGAGTGATCCAGAAATGACTAAGGAACTTTGAATCCCTATCCGAAGTGATAGACTTAGGTACCCCATATAATCGGACTATTTCTCGAAAGAACAACTAAGCCACGTGGGATGCATCCGAAGTCTTTCGACAAGGAATTGAGTGTCCCATCTTTGAGAACCGATCAACCACCACGAATACCGAATCCACTCCTTGTTGAGTTCGGGGAAAACCTCGCACAAAATACATTGATAAGTCTTTCCAGATAGCACTTGGCACTGGAAGAGGCATGTAGAGGCCAATATTCTGAGATTGCCCCTTTGCGGTCTGACATACATAGCACTTTCGAAATATGTTACCTATATCTCGCTTCAGCTGCTGCCAGTAATACCGTTCAGCTACACCATTGATGGTCTTATCACGTCCTCGATATCCACTTAAACCTCCTCCATGTAATTCCCGAACCAACTTTTCCCTTAATGACCCTCGGGGTATGCATAGCTGATTTTCCTCGAAACAAATAGCCTTCTAACACATAAAATTCTGTATGGGTCTGTTTCTGGGCACATTCTTCCCATATTTTGGCGAAGTCCTTATCATCCGAATACAGATTCTTCAGAAACTCAAATCCGACAACTTTTTGCTACATTGTAACCAACAGACTTGCTCGCCGACTCAAGGCATCTGTGTAAGACCCCAACTTTTATGAATAAAGATTTAATTTTCTTTATATTATTTCGAAATAGTAAGGTGTTGTTTGATAAATATGAAAGTTATGGGTGAAATGTGCAAACATTTTTTTAAAATGAGCAAGTGGTTATAAAATATTCTTGTTGTCGGGGAATATTCGTTTGGTCGTGGAAAATTCTTGTTGTCGGGGAATATTCGTACGACGGCGCAGCTATATGTGGGCCCCCACAACGGAATAACTGTCGGATATAGAAAGCGACAGAAATAACTTTTTACAAAATAACGGCGTAGTTGTTACCGTTAGTACTGTTGAAATACCCGGTGGTTAAAATACAGTACGCGGTGTTGCGCAGTAGCACACGGTATTGCACAGTATTTCGAATTATTGAGTCTTACGTGAGAAGGAACCTACTCAATTATTGTTACAGTAATTACTGTTCAATATTTTATATTATTGACTCAATAATTGCTACGTTGGTATTTTATATTATTGACTTAATAATTGCTGCATTGATATTTTATTGACTCAATAATTGCCACGTTGCTATTTTTTATGATTGATTCAATAATGGTTACAGTTGATATTTTGTAGTATTGATTCAATAATTGTCGTTGCACAGTATTTCACGTTATCAACTCAATAATTTATATTATTTGAATAATATTATTAGATAGCATTATTGACAATGTCTAAGGAAGTTCTGTCTAGGAGGGGTTATTTAATTGCGCGCCAGTAAGGAGAAGTCCTTATCGGAAGGCCCCCTCTGTCCTGGGAACGACCTGGTTGTTAATATTGTAGTTCTATAATATTTGTGAATAATTAATTATTGATTTATATGATAAGAAAATATTTATTTTGTGGATATTAAAGAAGGAATTGGCGCTGGTGAGTTTTTATCAATATTTTGGTGTGAGAAATCATCTGTTTTTGGATTTAGGATAATTTATGTTTGGAATTTGGAAAAACTTCCTTCTGCAAAGTTGTAGAGAATTAAATTTCCTATGGAAGGACATAGAATTTGTATTTTTCTGACTAAGGGGCTATTTGTTATGAATTATTGAAGTTTCGGAAAATATATATTTTTTTTATGGGCGGGCCCCACTTTTGGTGGAAATTTTTTTAGCCGCCAGGCGGCGGAAATTTTGAAAAATATATAATATTTTATTCATATAGTCTCCTTTGGCATCTTAAGCTTTTCCTATAAATAGGGTGCTTAGGTTAGAATTGAAAATCACACCAGAATCAGAAGTTTTCTCTCTCTATAATATCGAGCGTATTTTTGTGAGTATTTCAATACTTTGAGTATTAGTATTCAGTACAAGCTTCCGTCGGTATTATATCCGATATTCCAGTCAGAGATACTGTTCTTTTGAGGTAAGGGATGTTATTTTCTTTCGTAAATGATATTATTCTTTTCAATATCATTATACAGAAATATTGTCATGGATTTTATGTTGAAATTCTTACTTTTTTCCGTCAGAGTTACTATTCACGTATACGGCACTATTCACGTATACGGCACTATTCACAGAAAAATTAAATTTTCTTCTATTTGTCCAAATTGCTTGTTAAGGTTACTATCTTTTGTTGGATCTAAGTTTTGAGCTTTATTCTTGAATTTTGCTCCATAATTGATTATTACGAGGTATTTTTGAATTGGATATACTAAAATACGAATCCTTAGTCTTTGTCTTTTATCTCACTAGATTCGTTTTTTTAAAATATTTTTCATCATTCTCAGTCCTAAAAGGTGATGTAACTGAATATCTTTGGCCTGTAGAGCAAAGATGAATGATTACTTGATGAATATCTTTGGCCTGTAGAGCAAAGATGAATGATTACCTGATGAATATCTTTGGCCTGTAGTGCAAAGATGACAGGTGTTGAGATGAATATGACCACTGATGATACAAATGAATATCTTTGGCCTGTAGTGCAAAGATGGATATTTGATTCGAGATGTATATTGATTAATGTTACAGGGATAAAATATTGATGATGGACTTTTAAATCATAGAAGATAGTAGACTTGATTCTCTGCTTAACTCTTCTAATGAATTGTTATTTCCGCTGCGAATATTGATCTAAGATTTGTTGTCCATTATATTTTATCTGATTTATTGAAGACTAACGATAATTTATTTTTCATTATCTTAGTCATAATATTCTTTACTGAGCTAGTTGAGCTCACCCTTTTCATCTATTGTTCTCTTCAGGAAATGAGAATGTTGCGGGAACTAGTCGGGGGACAGAGTGATGATCCGAGTTAGAGCAGTAGTAGTCCTCACTATTTCTAATAAATAGTGTGATAATAATTGTAATGAGGACTTAGTTTGAATCTTAATATTTTCTACATATTTGTATTGAGACTCACAGTTGTGTGGTCGTATTTTGCACGACCGTATGATATAAAGTTTGTATTTGAATTCTGTATCATGTATTTGGCGACTCAGAATGGGTTGGGTTGAATGGACCTATTCTGGGGGCGTCACAGTTGGTATCAGAGCTTAGGGATATGATCTCTGGCGGAGATCGGGGAATAGAACTAGGAGGGGAGAGACGAGTAAATCCTTCGCTAGTATGTCCTACCTAAGCTTATGTGGTATTTAATTGGTCAGTCAGAGCATAGGGTTAATATGTGATATGTTGATTTGTTTAATTAACCCTTATTTTATGGCAGTATTTGAGAATGGCAGCTGAGAATGTTAACAACGAAGTGAATGAGACCGTGGAGACACCTTTAATCGTTAATCAGGAGAACATGCAACAAGAAGGCAATGTTCATCCTGAAAATAACGCTGGTCAGACGATAAACGATGAGATGTTTAGAAGTTTTTTGCAGTTCATGCAAAATCAGACGAGGGAGACTCGTGTGCAACATATAGGTGGCGATAATAACAACTCGCGAATTGTTACTGCCAAGCAGTTCAAAGAATTGGGACCACCAGAGTTTTTGGGAAAGCCAGATCCGATCAAGGCGGAGACGTGGATTAAATAAATTACCAAGATATTTGATGTCTTGGGATGTACAGAGGAACAGAAGGTTCCATTCGCCACGTTTATGTTCCGTGGAGAGGCAGATTACTGGTGGGAATCTGTGAAACGTACCCAGCCTGCCGCACTTAAGATGTCTTGGGAAGCGTTTCAGAAACTGTTCAATGACAAGTACTTTCCTGAAAGTATTCGTCATATGAAGGAGGTAGAGTTTATTAGACTTGAACAAAATAACATGACGGTATCCTAGTACGAGGCTAAGTTCGCGGAGCTGTCCAGGTTTGCACCTCATTTGGTGGAGAATGAGGAACGTATGACGCGGATGTTTCTAAGAGGTTTGAAACCCGAAATACGTCAATACCTCATTTCTCATAAATTTTCTTTATATTCGGATGTAGTAAACAGGGCCCAGTTATTAGAACGAGATAATGATTATGTTCAACCGAGGGACCACAACCAAGGTCGTACCGGTGGCAGCAGTCATCGGAGCAATGGCAACTAGCGAGGAGGAAAGTATGACAGAAGCGGTAACCACTCCGGTGGTTATCGTGGCCATGATAGTAGAAGAAGCGAATCGGGGGGAGATTTCAAGAAGAGAAGGTACAACAACGAGAACGTGAAGACGTCGACATCAGCACCAGCATCAACTGTTTCGAGGGGAGGAGAACGACCACCGGTCGTATGCTTTAAATGCGGAAAAGAGGGACATATCAGCCCAAACTGCCCACAACAGTTCAAAGGATGCTATAACTGTGGAAAAGAAGGACATATAGCTCGAGATTGTCCTGTTACGAAACCAAGTTCAGTGGGGGTGGTGATTCCAAAGGCGGTTGCAGACAAGTCAAAGTCGGTGATTCCTGGAAGAGCGGTTGTCGTGACAGCCCAAAACATGAGGAATTCACACGAGGTGATTACGGGTAAGCTGATCATAAACTCTTGCGAAGTTTACACCTTGTTAGATACCGGTGCTACCCATTCTTTTATTTCACCTGCTTGTGCTCAACGTTTGAACTTGACTTCCGATAAATTAGACTTTGACTTATCTGTTAAAACTCCGTTAGGAGAAACCTTTGTTACATCTACAGTTTACAAATCTTGCTTGATTCAGATTGGTTACCCTTACCTTACCTGTTGATCTTATATCTTTGAAAATACTTGCATTTGACGGGATTTTAGGAATTGACTGGTTAACCACTTACCATGCCAAAATTGATTGTTTTCGTAAGGTTGTTAGTTTTCATATTCCTAATCAACCTGCTGTGCGAATTCAAACCACCAAACCACTAAAATCAGTCAATAGCATTTCAAATCCCAAGGTTATTCGTTTATTGAAAAACGGATGTCAAGCTTTCTTAGCTCATGTCACTGATCTAAATTAGAATACATCAGATTTGAATGATATTTCCGTTGTTAATGAGTTTCCTGATGTATTTCCCGAAGAACTTCCCGGTCTACCCCCAGAACGTGAAGTTGAATTCTTTATTGACCTTGAGCCCGGTACAAAGCCCATTTCTAAAACCCCATATCGAATGGCTCCTATTGAACTTCAGGAGTTAAAGATCCAATTACAAGAGTTGTTAGACATCGGTTTTATTCGTCCTAGTACGTCTCCTTGGGGTGCTCCTGTTTTATTCGTAAAGAAGAAAGACAGGAGTATGCGACTCTGCATTGACTATCGGGAGTTGAACCATGTCACCATCAAGAATAGGTATCCGTTACCTCGTATTGATGACCTGTTCGACTAGTTGCAAGGAGCGCAATTCTTTTCAAAGATCGATCTTCGTTCTGGATATCATCAGTTGAAGATTAAAACTGAGGATATTCCAAAGACTGCTTTTAGAACACGGTACGAGCATTATGAGTTCTTAGTCATGTCTTTTGGATTGACTAATGCTCCTGCTACTTTCATGGATATGATGAACCGTGTATTTAAGGAGTATTTAGATCAATTCGTTGTTGTCTTTATTGATGACATTCTCATCTATTCTAAAAGCCGTGAAGATCATGAACACCATTTGAAGTTAGTACTTCAAAAGCTTCGTGAGAACAAGCTATATGCTAAGCTGAAGAAATGCGAGTTTTGGCTTGAGGAAGTAGCATTCCTTGGGCACGTGGTATCGAAACGTGGAGTATCTGTGGACCCGGCGAAGATTGAAGCAATACAAAGCTGGAAGCAACCTAAGTCGGTGACCGAAGTACGAAGCTTTCTGGGCTTAGCTGGTTATTATCGGAGATTCGTAGAGGGATTTTCTCGAATCGCTACTCCATTAACTCAGTTGACCCGGAAAGATACGAAATTCGTTTGGAGCGAGGAATGCGAGAAGAGCTTCCAAGAGCTCAAGAGGAGACTTATTTCGGCACCTGTTCTGACAATACCATCTGGTTCGGATGGATTTGTTATTTACAGCGATGCTTCGGGCAAAGGGTTAGGATGTGTTCTCATGCAACATGGGAAAGTCATAGCCTATGCCTCGCGACAACTCAAAGAATATGAGAGGAATTATCCTACTCATGATCTAGAGTTGGCAGCTGTCGTTTTTGCATTGAAGATCTGGAGACATTACTTGTACGGAGAGAAAGTGGAGATTTATACGGATCATAAGAGCCTTAAATATTTCTTCACTCAGAAGGAACTCAACATGCGGCAACGACGTTGGCTTGAGCTGTTGAAAGATTACGATCATACCATCCAATACTATCCTGGAAAAGCAAACGTGGTAGCTGACGCGTTGAGTAGAAGATCATATGTGAAAACGAGTGCGATGATGTCAAGTATACGCGTAGAACCAGCTTTGATTGATAAAGTTAAAGCTGCTCAAGCTACGGATGCGGAGCTGATGAAGATGAAGAAGAAGATGCAAGAAGGTGCAATTCCAGAAGCAAGAATCGATGAAGATGGAATACTTCGAGTCAACTCCAGACTTTGTGTTCCTAACGATTCCTGACTTGAAGTATAGAATCATGATGGAGGCACACAACACACCGTTTGCGAATCCATCCTGGGAGTACTAAAATGTATCGTGATCTTCGACATACATTTTGGTGGGGCAATATGAAGAGAGAGATTGCGGAGTTCATCTCGAGATGTTTAACTTGTCAACGTGTAAAGGCGGAGCATCAAGTACCGAAGGGTCCATTGCAACCACTAGAGATTCTGAAATGGAAGTAGGAACACATTACGATGGATTTCGTTACGGGTCTTCCTAAGGTTTCTCAAGGCTTAGATGCTATTTGGGTTATTGTTGATAGATTAACCAAGTCTGCTCATTTCTTGCCGATACGAGAGACTTATTCTCTTGAACGTCTTGCTCATATGTACGTGAATGAGTTTGTGAGGTTGCATGGCATGCCAGTATCCATAGTTTCGGATCGTGACCCCAGATTTACTTCACGATTTTGGATCAGTTTGCAGAAAGCTATGGGTACGGATTTACGATTCAGTTCGGCTTATCATCCTCAAACGGACGGACAATCGGAAAGGACTATCCAAACTCTTGAAGATCTATTGAGACTTTGTGTTCTAGACTTCAAAGGGAGTTGGGATAAGTATTTACCATTGGTGGAATTCTCCTACAACAACAGTTATCAGGCAAGTATAGGCGTGGCTCCATTCGAGGCATTGTATGGGAGAAAGTGTCGCTCTCCAGTATGTTGGAACGAGGTGGGTGAAACAACATTGTTGGGACCGGAGTTAGTACGTATGACTACGAAAAAGATCCAAATGATCCGACAACGTATACAAACGGCACAGGATCGACAAAAGAGTTATGCGGATCTTCATCGAAAAGACGTGGAATTTAACGTTGGGGACCATGTATTGTTACGTATTGCTCCGTGGAAAGGAGTTACAAGGTTTGGGAAGAGAGGAAAGCTCAACCCACGATTCATTGGTCCATTTGAGATTCTTGACCGAATAGAAAATGTGGCCTATAGACTCGCTTTACCTCCAAGCATGTCTCGTGTTCATAACGTGTTTCACATATTCGTGTTACGTAAATATGTGAAGGATCCAAACCGTATTATTGAGTTAGAACCAGACGAGATAGCTGAAGATTTCACGTACGAGGAGGTACCTGTCAAGATCTTGGATAGGAAGGAGCATGTCCTACGCTCGAAAATTATACCTCAAGTTAAAGTTTTGGGAAGAAACCATGCAATTGAGGAAATGACCTGGGAGTTGGAATCGGAAATGAAAGCGAGGTATCCTCACCTTTTCGACATACCATGAACGTACATCAATTTCGAGGACGAAATTTCATAAGGAGGGGAGGTTGTAAGACCCCAACTTTTATGAATAAAGATTTAATTTTCTTTATATTATTTCGAAATAGTAAGGTGTTGTTTGATAAATATGAAAGTTATGGGTGAAATGTGCAAACATTTTTTTAAAATGAGCAAGTGGTTATAAAATATTCTTGTTGTCGGGGAATATTCGTTTGGTCGTGGAATATTCTTGTTGTCGGGGAATATTCGTACGACGGCGCAGCTATTTATGGGCCCCCACAACGGAATAACTGTCGGATATAGAAAGCGACAGAAATAACTTTTTACAAAATAACGGCGTAGTTGTTACCGTTAGTACTGTTGAAATACCCGGTGGTTAAAATACAGTACGCGGTGTTGCGCAGTAGCACACGGTATTGCACAGTATTTCGAATTATTGAGTTTTACGTGAGAAGGAACCTACTCAATTATTGTTACAGTAATTACTGTTCAATATTTTATATTATTGACTCAATAATTGCTACGTTGGTATTTTATATTATTGACTTAATAATTGCTGCATTGATATTTTAGTGACTCAATAATTGCCACGTTGCTATTTTTTATGATTGATTCAATAATGGCTACAGTTGATATTTTGTAGTATTGATTACATAATTGTCGTTGCACAGTATTTCACGTTATCAACTCAATAATTCATATTATTTGAATAATATTATTAGATAGCATTATTGACAATGTCTAAGGAAGTTCTGTCTAGGAGGGGTTATTTAATTGCGCGCCAGTAAGGAGAAGTCCTTATCGGAAGGCCCCCTCTGTCCTGGGAACGACCTGGTTGTTAATATTGTAGTTCTATAATATTATTTGTGAATAATTAATTATTGATTTATATGATAAGAAAATATTTATTTTGTGGATATTAAAGAAGGAATTGGCGCTGGTGAGTTTTTATCAATATTTTGGTGTGAGAAATCATCTGTTTTTGGATTTCGGATAATTTATGTTTGGAATTTGGAAAAACTTCCTTCTGCAAAGTTGTAGAGAATTAAATTTCCTATGGAAGGACATAGAATTTGTATTTTTCTGATGAAGGGGCTATTTATTATGAATTATTGAAGTTTCGAAAAATATATATATTTTTTATGGGCGGGCCCCACTTTTGTTGGAAAAAATTTTAGCCGCCAGGCGGCGGAAATTTTGAAAAATATATAATATTTTATTCATTTAGTCTCCTTTGGCATCCTAAGCTTTTTCTATAAATAGGGTGCTTAGGTTAGAATTGAAAATCACACCAGAATCAGAAGTTTTCTCTCTCTATAATATCGAGCGTATTTTTGTGAGTATTTCAATACTTTGAGTATTAGTATTCAGTACAAGCTTCCGTCGGTATTATATCCGATATTCCAGTCAGAGATACTGTTCTTTTGAGGTAAGGGATGTTATTTTCTTTCGTAAATGATATTATTCTTTTCAATATCATTATACAGAAATATTGTCATGGATTTTATGTTGAAATTCTTACTTTTTCCGTCGGGGTTACTATTCACGTATACGGCACTATTCACGTATACGGCACTATTCACAGAAAAATTAAATTTTCTTCTATTTGTCCAAATTGCTTGTTAAGGTTACTATCTTTTGTTGGATCTAAGTTTTGAGCTTTATTCTTGAATTTTGCTCCATAATTGATTATTACGAGGTATTTCTGAATTGGATATACTAAAATAAGAATCCTTAGTCTTTGTCTTTTATCTCACTGGATTCGTTTTTTTAAAATATTTTTCATCATTCTCAGTCCTAAAAGGTGATGCAACTGAATATCTTTGGCCTGTAGAGCAAAGATGAATGATTACTTGATGAATATCTTTGGCCTGTAGAGCAAAGATGAATGATTACCTGATGAATATCTTTGGCCTGTAGTGCAAAGATGACAGGTGTTGAGATGAATATGACCACTGATGATACAAATGAATATCTTTGTCCTGTAGTGCAAAGATGGATATTTGATTCGAGATGTATATTGATTAATGTTACAGGGATAAAATATTGATGATGGACTTTTAAATCATAGAAGATAGTAGACTTGATTCTCTGCTTAATTCTTCTAATGATTTGTTATTTTCGCTGCGAATATTGATCTAAGATTGGTTGTCCATTATATTTTATCTGATTTATTGAAGGCTAACGATAATTTATTTTCCATTATCTTAGTCATAATATTCTTTACTGAGCTAGTTGAGCTCACCCTTTTCATCTGTTGTCCTCTTCAAGAAATGAGAATGTTGCGGGAACTAGTCGGGGGACAGAGTGATGGTCCGAGTTAGAGCAGTAGTAGTCCTCACTATTTCTGATAAATAGTGTGATAATAATTGTAATGAGGACTTAGTTTGAATCTTAATATTTTCTACATATTTATATTGACACTCACAGTTGTGTGGTCGTATTTTGCACGACCGTATGATATAAAGTTTGTATTTGAATTCTGTACCATGTATTTGGCGACTCAGAATGGGTTGGGTTGAATGGACCTATTCTGGGGGAGTCACAATCTGCTACTTTGTTCAGAACACCAGACTTTTGCTTCAGAACAATAGGAAATTTCTGCAAAAAGGTAGTCCATCGGGCGTGCATATTGCTCAAGTTCCTTTGACTGTTCAGGTACTTCAGTGCCTGATGATCTGTATAGAGGATAAACTCTCAGTTGAATAAGATAACGCTCCCAGTGTTTTAAAGCTCGAACGATGGCATAGAATTCCTGTTCATACGTGCTCCACTTCTTCCTTGCATCGTTCAGCTTTTCACTGAAGAAGGCCACTGGCTTCTTTTCTTGTGACAAAACTGCCCCGATCCCAATTCCACTAGCATCACATTCTACCTCGAACAGTTTCTCGAAGCTAGGTAAAGTGAGGACGGGTGTTGTGCATAGTTTCTCTTTTATAATGGCAAAAGCCGTTTCAGCTTCTTCTCCCCATATAAACTTCCCTTTCTTCAGACATTCAGTAATAGGTGCCACAATACTGCTGAAGTCTCTAATGAAGCGTCGGTAAAAGGTGGCCAACCCGTGGAAGCTTCTCACTTCTCCGACATTCTTAGGGGTCGGTCATTCTCGAATAGTTCTAACCTTCTCTTCATCAACCATTATCCCTTCAGAACTGACCACATATCCGAGGAATAATAGCCGTTCGACCAACCAACTACACTTCTTAAAATTAATAAAAAGTTTGTTTTTGGCCAAAACTTCTAATATAGTCCGAAGGTGTTTCATATGTTCTTCCTCATTCTGACTATAAATTAATATATCATCAAAGTATACGACAACATATTTGCCAATGAAAGGTCGTAATACCTGATTCATTACCCGCATAAAAGTACTGGGGGCGTTTGATAATTCGAAGGGCATGACAACCCACTCGAAGAGTCCATCCTTCGTTTTGAACGTTATCTTCCATTCATCTCCCGGTTTTATCCGAATCTGATGATAACCGCTTCGGAGATATATTTTCGAGAACAGTTTGGATCCTCTCAACATATCTAGCATACCATCCAGCCTCGGGATCGAAAAACTGTATCTGATAGTTATCTTGTTGATGGCTCGGCTATCAACACACATTCTCCAGGTGCCATCTTTCTTCGGCACTAGAAGAGCGGGAACGGCACACGGACTCGTGCTTTCCCGAACAAATCCCTTTTCCAGTAGTTCTTCCACCTTCTCTTGCAGGATCTGATTTTCTTTAAGGCTCATCCGATAGTGTGGCAAGTTCGGCAAGCTTTCTCCTAGAATCAGATCGATGTGATGCTGGATATCCCGAAGTGGTGGAAGTGTGTTTGGAAAATCTTCTGACACCAACTCTTTGAACTCACCTAACAGAGATTGTACCCGATCGGGTAACACCATCTTCTGCTCTTCTTTCCCTTCGACCACCAGAGCTCGTACAACCACCACATGTACTTCTTGGGCCTCTCCGATGTCAGCTTTTAACTCCTCTGCTGAAGTGATGACAGTTAGTAAGGGTTGCCCCTCCTTCTGGCTCTTCGTCACACCACTTCCCAAAGTCTGTTTAGGGACTAAGGCGATCTTCTTTCCTTCCCAGTTGAATACAAACACATTGTCACGACCTCTGTAAGTTACATCCACATCATACTGCCAAGGTCGGCCAAGTAACACGTGGCTAGCATCCATTTCTACAACGTCACAAACCACTTCAGCTCGATAGTGTTGTCCAATCGAGATAGGAACTCTACATACTTTGGTCACGTTCACCTTGGGACCCTTCTGAATCCACCCAATTACATAGGGCTTCGGATGTTTCTCTACCCGAAGTCTCAAGTGTTCTACCAACTTCTTCGAGACAAAATTCTCACAGCTGCCGCTGTCTATGATTAGATCGCAGACCTTTCCTTGTACACTGCAGCATGATTTAAAAATGTTGTTCCGTTGTGAAGGTTCTTCAACCTTTGTTGAGCACATAATTCTTTGAATCACACAGTTGACGTGCTCTCCATGTTCTTCAGCTATTTCTGCCCCTTCCCAGAACTCACCCATATCAGCCTCCTCTTCGGCATACTGCTCGTCCTCTTCACCTTCATTAGCCTCCACAAGATTTACAGTCTTTCTCATCGGGCATTCATTGGAGCGATGACTTGGTTGACCACATCAGTAGCACTTAAACCCGCCTGATTTAACATAAGGGTTTAGCGCTTGTGGTGTACTCTTGTTTGCCGAAGTCGTGGGTTGTGTATTACTGGGAGTTGTAGGACCCGAACCCCTCTGTTGTTGAACGCCAGTAGCCGAAGTCTGGTTCTTCCCATCGTTCGTAGGAAATCTACTTCTGTTGGCAACTGCGTTGGACACTTCAGTCGTGTCCCTTTTGTAATAGGCATATAGGTTGGATGTTTTCTCCATTAACTCTGCCTTTAATGCCATGTTGTGTGCTTCATCCACCGTCCACAAAACTTGCAATCCAAACCTGTCTCTAATGGATGGCTTCAGTCCCTCCAGATACCTAGAGACTTGCTGCGCCTCTGTCTCATTGAGATTATTCCGAACTGATAGCCTCGTCCATTCCTCTGTGTAATCTGCTACACTTTGGTTTCCTTGTGAACAGTTCTGATAACTTCAAAAGATAAACTGTTCATAGTCTGGGGGTAAAAACCTTCTCATCATCATCTGTTTCATCCGCCTCCAAGATTGAATCGGAGTTTTACCTTGCCGTCGTCGATCTCCTTGCAGCTTCTCCCACTAAATAGCAGCTCCGCTCCTTAGCTTGTATGCTACCAAAGTGACTTGACGGTCTGGTGCGACCTCTGTCAGCTCGAAGAACCTTTCCACCTCTGAGATCCAATCCAAAAATTCCTCAATCTGCAACTTACCATAAAACAATGGTACATCTGCACGGATGCGATAGTCTGAGGGATTTTAGTTTTTGGGTTGCTGATTTCTGGGCTCATCTACCTCATCTTCATCGGAATCTTCATCACTGAACCCTCCGATCGGAACTCGTCGGGCCTCTTGTTATTGACGTCCACCACCGTGGTTGGCATGGGCAAATCCCTCGCCTCCGTCTCTGTTTTCGTTCGAGCCGGGTCGTTGGACCAACAGCTGCTGCACCATGGCCTCCATTCTCACCATAGATTGTCGCTGTTCAGTCAATCGCCGCCCAGATCTCGCCATCCCTGCGACCAGCGTCGTCAAGGATGTTCCTTCCTCCTTCGTTGTTGGCCATAATCAAGGCAAAATCCTTGGCTTTGATACCAATTGACGCAGAATGGAAGTAAGATAAAGAGAAATCACCAACGTGATTTAACTCTGATTTCACTGGAATCCACCAGAAAGCTACAAACAAGTTTGTAAGAGTAACGTTTTTATAAAAGTTGTATATATCCCTGTTTATGCCCACATGTCGGTTATATATAGCACTCAATTTTAGGGCTGAGTCACCACAGGATACCCTAGGAGAGAGAAATAAATCTACCTAGGAGAAAGTGACAGCCCTAACAACTTTCTGATTCCTAACAAACTTTCTGACAAATTCAGAAAGGTACGAAAATGACAACTGTAATAAAATAACAAAATATAAACTGATTAATTGACACGCCCGAAGTCAAGTCTCAGGAGATTTTGATACCCGAAAATGTGACACTAATTCTGAAGCCGAGGCCATATGTCGAAGCCTTCTCTTCGGGAAAAACTTCCTTTACGATCACCTCTTTGGGTCGGCCCTCTTCTCACGCCTCCGATCCAATTCTTCCTCGAACTCTAGCGCGAGTTGTCCTACATCAAGTTTAGCCATTTAATACATCAGATCAACAAATTAGATGAAGAACACTCATAAATCAGAAGCTGAAAAACCTATTAACCCCAAGATTCGTCCACGAGCTCTAATCACCAAACGCGTCCAATCGTGCACAAAACAAGTAAACACCAAAGCTTGACGGCTTGGGTCGCCGAGGGATAGCTCCGGTGTGAGAGTAAGTACAGGCTGATAAGGTTTAACAATGGAGGTATAAAGTACTCTATTGCTGGAATAATAAAGTGTAAGTGTACCTTATGAGAGTCAAACCATGTATTTATAGGTTCTCACGTACCTGCTAGAATCCACTTCCGCATAGGATTAGGGTTCCCCCGTGTATCCTTTTCATAATAGGATAGTATCAAATCTCCCAAGATATAGGAAGCCCAATTAATGCATGATTCTTCCTTCCATAAGTAGAATCTCTATGTAATTAGGAGTGTCCCCCAACATGGACCAATCGGACCCACTATGGCCCAACCATAGTTCGGGTTGAAGCCCATCCGCAACCAAGCCCAATCCGGATCTTGGGTCTTCAAATATTCGGGCCCCAACAAAACCCATTTGAGTTCTAAATAAGTACATTACATACTTTACAGTGTATCAGCATCAATGGCTGTGTATCATCTTCTGTAATGAAATTTGTTCATCGGATCTTCACCGGAAAAAAAATCTAATGGGAAACAAAAAGACACTTACGGGGATATTTAATGCCTGAAAAATGGGGAAAATGCGGGAAGATCAAAGAGGAACCGTTTCGTTTTGCATTCATGAGGTTAGGAGAGACACAATATTTCAGACAATTTCCTTGTGCCCCTCCATTTGAACCCAAAGACCGCTGCGATCGTCATAAAATCCAGCAACAATAAACCATATCACAGCAGGATTGGAGCATCCTAAAAAAGACGCCAAACACGATCTAAATTTTGGATTTAACAATAAGCATAAATTAGATTAGATTGTAAAACACTGAAATCTCAGCAATCAAGCTTCCCAAAATTGGAGAACGGTACCACCAAAACACGAGGTCTTAACTCTCAATGACACCTCACTCTCTGGTTGCCTCCTCCCTGCGATGCATAACGTTCACACATCCCTGGTCAACCTCAACCTAGACAAGCAAGTCACCGTCACTACAGTACACTCGCTCGTCGTCCTCATGACCTCCTATCCACCGTCGGTCGGTGCTTTCCGGCGAGATCTGAGAGGATGCATCTCTCATATCTTGAACTTTTATGTGAAAATGGGCTCCCCTTCCTCATCAACGCTTATCTGTTCTTCGCATACAAAGGAAATCTCAAGCAATACCCCCTCGATTACGTTCTATTCCAGCCCAATGCATGCATAGAAGATTCTTAGTCATTATTGTTGAGAAATTTTGATTTTAAACTTGGGTTTTATCAATCGAAAGAGTGGGGGAGATTTGTTTAAGACTTGTTTTATTTTGTTTTAATGGAGAATAAAAAATTATTTGCCAAATTTACCCTTGCTTAAACATTTTAATTTAACAAAATGGTGAATAAATTAATTTTTTAATACACATCAGCTATAGATGGGTCCACTCCACAGGCTACGTCAGCAATTTCTGACGTGGCAACCTCAATTGAATGGAATTAAAAAAATAATAGTTCAATCATTTAATTGACAAAATTAAAAGGTGGATCACCGAAGTGAAATATGACCTATAGTTTAGGATAATAAAATATATTTAAGCCTTTTAAAAACGACAACTTTAATAACTTTTTCTCCCAAAGACATTCTAATTAACATTTGTTAGATATGTATTTTTGGTGGTGTGATAGTATTTAATATACTTAAAATATAAGTAAGGAACTGATATTTTCACATCTCTTTTTAATATTTGTGCACGTAGGGCTCATATTTTAATCAAGGTGAGACAACTACAATAACTTAACAAAGATAAAAAATTAGTTTTTCAAAATTACCATCACTTAATATATCTAAGAATATACTTAGTGAGTGAATATTTTGATATCTGAACTTCTTCTCTCTCTCTCTCTCTTCTTCCAAATAGAGTTTTATATGCATTTGGATTGTAACATATCTAAGCTTTTCGTTAATGATCATGATTTGAAAATCAAACTTTTTTCTCTTCTTTAACTTGGTATATGCAATGTTCACATCAAAATTTATCTTTTCAAAAAGGCGAACTAGCTGGTGCAAGATTGATTCAATATATTTGAGGTAAGAGTTCATATATATATATATATATATATATATATATATATATATATATATATATATATATATATATATATATATCTTAAACTTACCCTTTATCCAACATACCTTGTTTATCAGCCTTTAGCGACGGACCAGCGACGGTTCGGTTCGGTTCATTGCTATATATACAACCGTCGTCTATATGTTATCCATTGCTATATATTATTTGTCGCTAAAAGCTAAGACGACGGTTGTATATATAGCGACGGACCGAACCGTAGCCCGGTCTGTCGCTAAAGGGGGGTAAGCAAGATATATTGGATAAAAGGTAAGCTTAAGATCTGGACCGTATATATATATATATATATATATATATATATATATATATATATATGGATCTAATCCATGGCAACCGGTTGCCATGAAACTATTCCCAACAACTATGTTTTTAGCCATAGATCTAGTAAATGGAAGGCTGAGATGAACTTTCTATTATACCCAGCCATGTAGCGGCTTTTAAGAGATTTAAAAGTCAACCATTGAGCCCCCCTTAAAAGAAAAAGAAAAAAATGCAACTGTGTGTAACGGCTTTGCTGAGAGATTTGTCCCATAACTCATGTCACTTTCATTATATCCATTTGTTATAATAAATTCTAATAATAATAATAATATTAATTATTTGATTTAATAATAATAATAATAATAATAATAATAATATATTATTTGTTATTATTTTTATTTTTATTTTTATTATTATTAGTACTATTACTATTATTATTATTATTATTATTATTATTATTATTATTATTATTATTATTAATAATACTACTATTATTATTTTTTTAATCCTGCAACCGCTTCACATAGTAATAATTTAATTTAATTTTTATTATTATTATAATAATAGTATTAATAATAATAATTTAATTATAAAATACTTACTCACTTGAGACAGTAGTTTTTTCAATTTGGTTTAAGTTATGACTTTTAATTTGGGACAGAACTTTCAATTTGGGACAAAAAAAGAAAATCAGCCGGTAAAGGCACTAGTAGCTTATGCACGCAAAACGAGAGCTGAAATGGGTCATTGTATTTTTTTACATAATATTAATATTAAATAAATAACAATAATATTAAAACGAGGGCTGAAATGATTCCTTGTACTTTTGTAACTGGATTTCCTTTTTTCCGCTCGTTTGGCGTGCATAAGCCGCTAGTGCCTTTAATTATTATTGTTATTATAATAATAGTAATAATTTAATTTAATTATTATTATTATTATATAATAGTATTAATAATAATAATAATAATTTAATTATAAAATGTTTTTTTTTGTTTTATATTACAACCACTTTGTCAGAATTTATTTACTTTGATTAATTATGGTTGGGTGCACTTGACAAAATAAACCTTAAATTCAAATACATTGAAGAGCATTGGGAAGGAGCGAATGACAAAAAGTTTAAAGTGGCTGACACATGGCTGACATTGAATGACCGACCGCTCCAGGGAGGAGCGGCTGCTTCCTTTCAAAATTTTAATTTTTAAAATTCACCATAATAATAATAATAATAATAATAATAATAATAATAATAACAATAATAATAGTAATTAATATTATTATTATATTAATATTACAAATATTATTAAAAAAATAATAACAACAACAACAATAATATTAATAAACAAATAATTACTATTATTATTATAATAATTAATATTAATAATAATTTAATGTTATTGTTTTTATTATTAGTATTACTATTATTATTATTAGTATTACTATTATTATTATTATTATTATTTATTTAATTTTAATATTATTTTTATTATAATAAGACAAACAGCTACATGAATACAAGGATAAAAAGCAAAATCAAATGAAAATCCCAAGCCAAGGACTTGGACTCTCAGCCCTCTGATGATCTTCAAGTCCAGTAGACTTGGATATTTAATCACTAAGACAAGGACTCTTAGCCCTCTGATGATTTGTTGATTGATTCTTGTTGAGAGGTACTGCTAAGATGACGTTAAGCTTTTCTTCTCAAGTACTTAGCAGCTTGAACTAGGTATTCAGGATCGTTGAGTTCGTTCTATTTCTTTTGCAGAGTTTTGGACTTTTTGACCAGTGTTCGTCTATCTTTCAGTTTAAATTCTTGTTGCCTTTTATAATCTGCTGAAAATCTTCTCGTTGCTAGATGTCCGTTTGAGCATTTAATACTCAGATATTCTAAGATCCTTGATATGGAAGTTTTAAACCTAGGTGTCAACTCCTTTATAGCTTGCATGTCACACCAGTCTGCTTTCTCACCTAACACCCTTGACGTGTCACTTTCACATACTTAGTTGGTAGACACATATTTTGATCTTCGATTTCAACCAATGATGTTTGGTGAATACATCGAGACCTTCAATTTGAACGCGCCAATGTCAGTCAATTTGTCAAGCTTGACTACTCTACGATCAAGTTCTTCTCAACAAGCTTTGCTTGACTTTCTGATCCCTTTGTCCACTTTAAGAACTGAAGTATGCTTTACGACTTGTAGTGAACTTTATGACAGTTGCAAATGCTATGTGACCCATCTGATGTATTGCGATCATGCACTTACTCTACGATCCATCTTCTCATTACAAATTAGTAGAGTAACTTTACGAACATTGAAAATCTTATCAACTATACATCAGATCAGCTTTAATAAGATCAACCTAACATTATTTGATCTTTCTAATCTAAATCCTTGTACATTGAATCAACTCATTAATAAGGACTTTACAAATCATTCTGGTACAAATATATATTAAGCACATTCATCATCAAATTTAAATATACAAATTCTAAGAAATATAAATGTATCTCTAATTTTGAAACAAGCTACAAGAGTAATTTATCTCTAATTTTAACATGTAGAGAATGTTAAAGTTATTTGTTATTTGTTAATTTTTATTTATTCAAAGTTACTTAATGTTGAAATGTTTGATTTGCTTACATTATTGGTTGAGAAATTTTGATTCATTTCTTATATTGTTAATTTTTTAGATATTTATATTAAATTAATTAAATATATTATTATTTAATTTTAATTTTATAATTATTTTTAATAATTAAAAATTTGGCCACCCTTAATTCAGTTGACTGAATTTGTTATTGGAATTGATGTTTCAGACTTTTAAAAGTTAATTTAAAATATTTTGACATTCAAAATTAAATATATTTGTTAAGAAATCTGAACTAATAAATCTTATAATTTTGATTAATCCTAGGAATTTTAAATTTTAGATCTTAAAAAATATCTCAAATAATGTATCATCATTATATTAGTTAGATATATTTTTTATGATCGACTATATTATAAAATACCATTAAAAAATTTAATACCACCCCATTTGAGACCAAAAATTTGAAACTTCTAGTATTATTTTATAATTTTTTGATATTTTTTAGATAATTTATAATATTATTTTGACAAAATTTATATCAATTTTAAATTTAAAAATAACTCGTATTAACTTCAAAAAGTTAATAATGATATTATAATTTAAATTGGAAGAAAACAAAAAAAATAATGTGGAAGGAATTGAGTGCGGAAATGAATGACCATTCTGACCAAGCATTCATTTTCGGCATTTGGTATGCTAAGTTTGATCGAAATAACCATTTCGACAGAATCACGTTTCTTTTATACATTAAAATCGCAATTCCTTATCCCCTAAAGAATGCGATTCTAATGATAATATATGTCTATTTAATATATAATATAATATATAGAATATCTAATATAATATATATTATTATATGTATTAGTATATATTATATTTATTTTATGTTAGATTATAATAATATTATATAGGAATATATAATATAGTATTATGATATTAATATGTATTATACTTATTTTGGATTATTATTATGGTTAGTTAATTAGTTAGAGATTTTGGTCATTATATTTTATTTTGATATAATTTTTAAGTAATGTAGTAAATACATGAATGAAGTGTTCAATTATTATTTCGTTATGATTTGATTTCTATTCTCATCATCGTTCTGTGTTAAAACAATTCCGTCCAACCAAACGGCGCGCAAATACTGCGAACATGTTTTTGGTTACTATACCTGGCCTCTCTCTCTCTCCCCATTGGCCCTTAAATACCCACTAGATTGTTACTCACTCTGCAACAAAACAGAGTAAAAGATACAGAAAGAAGAGAGAGAAAAACTATTTACTTCTCCAATGGCATTCTGGGTTTTAGTTAGGGTTTAAGGGTAGTAGTGTTAAGAAGAAACAGAAAAGGAGGAGAAAATTAATATAAAGCTAGACTTGTCCCCCCACTCCCCTTCCCTTCCCTTCCCTTCCCTTCCCTTCTTTCTCAGATATATAGAGACTTGCAGTATATTATATACACAGATCCCTATGGAATGCAGGGTTGATACCCAGCATTTCTTGCTGTTATTCATTCTTTTTGCTTAGTTTAAAGGGACAAGTTATTTGGTTCTTCCTTCTTCATATATTTTCTTGGCTTAAAAAAACAAAAGAAAAGAAACAAATAAGTTTACAGATGAGAAGGGGGAGAAATAAATAAAGGTTAGATTTTTTAAATGATTAGTTAATTTATTTGCTCTGCCAATCATTGAGTTGCCTTGAATGACTGGATATTCTACTTATTATCAGCCAAAAAAACAAGAGAAGGAAAAAGATGAAGTCCATGAATGATTCTCCTAACAACAATGGCAGTACTACTAATACTAATAATAATAATATTAGCACTCCAAGCTGGTTGGGTTTTTCCCTTTCACCCCACATGAAAATGGAAGAGCATCAAAATCAGCTGAATCATCAAATTCAAGCTTCTACTGCTGCAGCTCATAATGTTCCAAGAAGCTTCTATATCTCCTCATCTTATGGAGAAAATGGTGGCTTTCATTCTCCTTTGTCTATTATGCCTCTGAAATCAGATGGCTCTCTTTGTCTTATGGAAGCTCTCTCCAGATCACAACATTCACAAGGTAACAAAAATTGTAGTTATTTTTTTTATCAAACATTTGATAAAAAGTTTAAATTTTTATGCATCTTTTGTTTAAATAAAAAGAAAGGTCGTTTGACCCTCGAAAATCTTGTTCTTATAGAAGTTTATTTTTTCCCTTTTCTTTTCCTTTTATTTTTTTATAAAACATTTGATAAAGTTGATTTTTTATTTGGGTATTTTTTCTTTATTTCAATAGGGCTGGTGCCAAATTCTTCCCCAAAACTTGAAGACTTTTTAGGAGGCACAACAATGGCAGCCCATCAATATGGAAGCCATGAAATTCTTCAACAACCCTTTAGGCAAGAAGAAGAAATGCAATATTTCTCTGGGATATCATGCCATAATATTTATCAAATATTACCAGGAGAAGAAAATAAAGAAGCACAAATTGGTGATTGGATTTTGGGAAACTATGATTCAGCTGCTGCTGTTTCTGGTTCTGTTGGGTCAATGGGTTGTGGGGATTTGCAGTCTTTGAGCTTGTCTATGAGCCCTGGCTCCCAGTCAAGCAGTGTGACAGCTTCAAGGCAGATCTCACCCACTGGGGCAGAGAGCTTGGCCATGGAAACAAAGAAAAGAGGGTCTGCAAAAATGGGTCAAAAGCAGACTGTTCATAGGAAGTCTATTGATACATTTGGGCAAAGAACATCTCAGTATAGAGGTGTCACAAGGTTAGTTTGCATTATTTCATTTTTTTTATAGTTAATTTTTTCCTACTTTGAATGATTTCTTCTTAGTGTATGTTTAGTTTCATAGCGTTTGGAAGGTTCAGTGCGTTATAAGCTCCAAACGCACATGTGTTTGAAGTTCAAACGCAACGCACCAAAAATGGTTTGGTGCCGGGTATTTGAAGGTTCAAATGCACCAAACGTTGCAAACTCTAGTAACCGAACAAACCCTTGTTCTGAAAAACCCCATGTTAAATGCCAATATTTTATTTAGACATAGATGGACTGGTAGATATGAAGCACATTTGTGGGATAACAGTTGCAAGAAAGAAGGCCAGACCAGAAAAGGAAGACAAGGTTAGTATATAGTAGTTAAGATGTGAAAAAGAAAAACACATTTCACACTATCCTTTTGTAACTATTAGTTCCTTTTGGACAGCTATATTTGGCTCATCTTTGTTGAAATGTTAATAATTATCTGTCTGTCTATTGGTACTAATTTCTTCTCATGCTTGTGCTTGGTGGGATTTTTTTGCTATACAAATCCGTTGGTGCATATTTCTTCAGTTTATCTTGGTAAGACTTTTGTAATGATAGCAATGAAAATGATTAGGAAATAATGGCGAAGTTTGCTTTTGCTAATAAATTTCAACGTATATTATCTCAGGGGGTTATGATATGGAAGAGAAAGCTGCAAGAGCCTATGATTGCGCCGCGCTCAAGTATTGGGGATCTTCAACTCATACCAATTTTCCGGTATGATGTTTCTCAATCATATACGAGTAAAATATCCTATGGATGAGATTTAGTTTTTACGAAACTCTAACGCAATTAATGGGCTATTTTTACAGTTGGAAAATTACCAGCAACAGCTTGAGGAAATGAAAAACATGAGCCGACAAGAATATGTTGCACATTTGAGAAGGTGGAAAATGACATAATTTTGTTATTTAGAAATTGTGGTTACCAATTTTTTTAAGGGTAATTCTATTTTTTTTTTTTTACCAGGAAAAGTAGTGGATTCTCGAGGGGAGCTTCTATGTACAGAGGAGTAACAAGGTTTCTATTGTTTTTTGGACCTTTTTAGATTTAGACATAATTATCTCTTTGGTACTAGTTGTTTAGCCAAACTTCAAATCCATTGTTTTCTTGTAATAAACTTTTAATAGGCACCATCAGCATGGAAGATGGCAAGCTCGGATTGGCCGGGTTGCAGGAAACAAGGATCTCTATCTTGGGACATTCAGTAAGTTTTGTACCATTCAATATTTTGAAATGTAATTTTGATTTGGGTTACCAGAGAACTCTTATTACTTGTATTTCGCGTATTGGGTACTATCATTCCCGGATCCGGTTAGTATGAAGTTCATTTTTTGGTAAGTTGGTCAATTAGCCAATAGAGTACTGACACGCAGGCGGTGAGATGTTCTCTCTCCCTGCGTGTCAGCACTCTATTGACCAATTGACCAACTTATCAAAAAATGAACTTCATGCTAACCACTCCCATCATTCCCAATCGTGGTACAAGATCTAGATGTCTTGTGCTTTTTACCATAAGTAGTGTCCCTCGTCCTAGTTCTTTTATATCAGAAACTAAAAAGGGTTTCTCAAGTAAAAATTTTAGATCAAAAAGCTAATTGCCTGTCATTGACATTAAATTTTAGGCACCCAAGAGGAAGCTGCAGAAGCTTATGACATTGCAGCGATTAAATTCCGCGGAGTTAATGCCGTCACAAACTTTGACATAACAAAATATGATGTTGAAAGAATTGCAACCAGCAATACTTTACTGGCCGGAGAGCTTGCTAGGCGTAACAAAGAAACGGAACCAACAAATGAGGCCATTGTTGAATACATTAGCCCAACAGCAGCAGCTCAAAACCGCCAGGAACTTGTTCAATTGGAGCACAATGGGCCTTTTTCGGATTGGAAAATGGTGCAACAAAATGCCAACTGTGTGGAATCACTTCATGAGAAAACAACTACCACTGATGCCCACCAGCAGCAGCATTATAAAAACTCCCATTTTTCAATGGCGCTACAGAATTTGATTGGGATCGAATCCATAAACTCGAGCCACTTGATAGCGGATGAATCAAGCAGGATTAGCAGCCACCATTTTTCGGATCCTTCCTCTTTGGTTACGAGCTTGGCTAGCTCCAGAGAAGCTAGCCCAGACAAATTGGGTCCCGCCTCGACGCCCTTTGGTAAGCCAAACACTGCTAGTTCTTGGAGGCCTGCTCCAATTTCTATGGCTCACTTGCCGGTTTTTGCTGCTTGGAATAGCTCCTAGACAGGGTTCGGTTCTTTGTTGCCTGTCAAGGTTTTTGCATGGGCAAGAAAAAGGGTGAAAAAAATGCAAGGAATTGGTGGGGTTTGGGGGGGCATAAGTAAAGTTTTAGGAATTTTAAATTTGTGTTAGTGGATGACATATTGGGGGCCAGTATGTTTTTGTATTAACCATGTGATGGAAACTTTTGAACTAACCACCTTTTGGGTAATATTGGAAGCAAATTTTGCAAAATGGAGGGAATGGTGTAATGGGGTCTCATTATTAAGTCTTCTGGAATGATTTTGCCAAACAATAACATGATATATACGTGTATATATAAAAGGAAAAGGCAAAACTAAGTAAAATCTCACTGTATTTGACACGTTTTTTTTATTACATTATTAAATTTTTGAAAATTTAAATTATCCCATTAAATTAATTATAATTTTGTAATTTTATAATTCCGTTAATAAGATTTGACGTTCGTCAAATTAACTTAAATTCTTCTAGACAAAACTAAAAAAATTCATTATAGTTGGCCCATTTTACTTATTACGCCATTAAACTTTTAAAAATTGAAATTATCCCATTGAACTAATTAAAATTTTAAAATTATACTATTCCGTTAATAAGATTGGATGGGCGTCAAAGTGACTCAAATTTTTATAAACGTGGCTAGATTTGTGCTTCAAATTTACAAACCAACCGGAATTACCCCATAGATATTTCTGCTTCAAATTTATCAAATTGATGAAATTAATGATGTTATTTAGCAAAATTAAATATACTCAAATTTGATTCTTTTTCTTGATATTCAATTTATTCAAATTACATCATTAATTTGATAGATTTTATAAAATTTGAACGTATATACACCACTATTTTTTAAACAAATCAGAGAGGAGTTTAGAACCCTAACTACTACGGGTGTAAACGGATATATACGGATTCGGATACAGTAGTATTCGTATCCGTTTATTTGCGGATACTTTTAAATTGAATACGGATAATATCCGCTTTTTTTTTAATACGGATAATATACGGATAAAATTATATCATCTAAGTAGTAATATTATACGGATAAAATTAAGCAAAATCTCACTGTAGTTGACACGTTTTATTTATTATATTATTAAATTTTTGAAAATTTAAATTATTTCATTGAACTAATTAAAATTTTGAAATTTTATAATTCCGTTAATAAGATTTGACGTCCGTCAAATTGATTTAAATTCTTTCAAACAAAATTAAGAAAAATTCCATTATAGCTAACACATTTTACTTATTATGCCATTAAACTTTTAAAATTTGAAATTATCCCCATTGAACTAATTAAAATTTTAAATTATACTATTCCGTTAATAAGATTGGATGGGCGCCAAAGTGACTCATATTTTTAAATGTGGCTAGATTTGTGCGTCAAATTAACAAACCAACCGGAATTGCTCCATAGATTTCTGTTTCAAATTTATCAAATTGATGAAATTAATGATGTTATTTAACAAAATTAAATATACTCAAATTTGATTCTTTTTCGTCATATTCAATTTTTTAAAAAATTACATTATTAATTTGATAGATTTTATAAAATTTGAACGTATATACACCACCATTTTTATAAACAAATCAGAGTAAGGGTTTAGAACCCTAACTACTATAATAGGTATGTTTTCTTCTATATTTTATAAATTTTCTCTTCTCGATTCTCCTCCGCCTACCTTTTGCACTCACAACTTCTACAACCCTAGTCGCCTCTATCGAAACCCCTATTCTATTTACCAAAACATAGCCCCATTATCAACCCCAACACCCCAAATCAGCCTTTATTTGCCCAATTACTAGCACCAACCCCGCTGCAATATCATAGATAAAAAAAAAAGTGGAGAAGAACTGAACCAACTAATAGCACACCCAACATCGTCGTTAAAAGTTTCAACACCAAAGGAGTTATCGCAACCATAAGAACCAGAGGCGGAACCAAGGGGGTTCATATGACCCCCCGCACCCTGTAATATCCGGGGTTATTTGCTTTCCTTTTCCTTCCTTTTTCTTTTATGTATTTTCTTTTCTCTTTTGTTTTTCTTTTGATTTTGCTTTATCATCAAAGTGGGGCAAAAAAAGTGATAGCAATTCTCTCTGTAAACTAATTAAAAATAAAAAGCTAAAGAAATTAAAAAAAAATTGGATCTCACTATAGTGACCATAAGTGCACCATAGTTATATCATATCAAGATTATTAAATCTCTCTTCTTTATTTTGTTTATTTTTGTTGTTGAAATTCCTTCTTTCAAGCTAATTAGACCTGGCAAACGGGCGGGCTTGACCCAAATAGGCGGGGCGAGCGGCGTGCCGGGCCAAAACGGCTCAAATTTTGCTGGGCTGGAAATGTACAACCCAAAGCCCCGCCCGTGGGCTTGGACCGATTTATGCCTATATTTTGTTAAATTTTTGGGCTTGGCCCAAACGGGCCAGGACATCGGCGAGCCGGGCGATCGGCGGGCCGAGCCAAAACGGCCCAGCTTTTACTGGGCTGGAAATATGCAACCCAAAGCCCGGCTCGTGGAGGGCTGCCCGACCCGCGGGCCTGGGCCAAGTTTTGCCAGGTCTGAACATAATTAATCTCATTAACCACAATATAAAGTTTTGAATATATAATATTATAATTTGTAATTTATCTATAAAAATAACTAATCAGTTGACTAAAAATTTCAAAGTCTAATTAATAGTCCAATAGTTTGGGAGAAATTAAAAATATATATATATATATATATATACGTGTATTTAAAAAAGGAAAAGGCAAAATTAAGCAAAATCTTACTGTAGTTGACACGTTTTATTTATTACATTATTAAATTTTTGAAAATTTAATTATCCCATTAAATTAATTAAAATTTTATAATTTATAATTTCGTTAATAAGATTTGACGTCCGTCAAATTGACTTAAATTCTTCTAGACAAAACTAAGAAAAATTCCATTATAGTTGGTCCATTTTACTTATTACGCCATTAAACTTTAAAAAAAAATAAAATTATCCCATTGAACTAATTAAAATTTTAAAATTATACTATTCCGTTAATAAGATTGGATGGGCGTCAAAGTGACTCAAATTTTTATAAACGTGGCTAGATTTGTGCTTCAAATTTACAAACCAACCGGAATTACCCCATAGATATTTCTGCTTCAAATTTATCAAATTGATGAAATTAATGATGTTATTTAGCAAAAATTAAATATACTCAAATTTGATTCTTTTTATTGATATTCTGTTGGGTTTGTACGAAATCGTGACGCAATCAAATTACAAAAATTAGCGGAAACATGGTATATCAGAGTTTAAAAAAAATTCTACAAAACCATTACCCGGATCATCCTTTATGCAAATTATTAATTTAAAACGATAAATAAGAAGTTATGGAATTATACCCTTGTAGAACGAAGCTTCCACAGGTACTAGTTCAACTCTTTATTCTTCGTGATCTCCTTGAATTTCCGGATTAGATTCCTTCCTTTGATCAACGTTAGCCACCCAAGTGTTTGGCCTCTAGAGGTGATCCACCAAAGAAGATGAATTATCAAGAAGGAGGGTAGTTGGCTTAGTTTTCTATCCTCTATAGAAAATGAGTACTCTCCAACAATTGGAATTGCATCAAGTAATATCTATTATAAGAATCCTCTTATATAGATATTGGTCAACCCTTCTAATCCTATTAGACATGGGATTTTTTTTAATTAATTAAACTCCTTTAATTAATTTAGGCTTCCCACCACAAGAGAAATAATTAATTAAATTCATTTAATTAATTTGTCTCCTAATCTTATTAGGAATAAATGAGAGTACTAATATTAAATTAATTACTAAACTCCTTTAGAAATTAAAATAATAATAATAATAATAATATTAATAAGACTCCTCTTATTAATTTATATTTAATATTTCTAAAATATTAAATAATAAATATTAAGCTATTTAATTTATTCTATCACCATAGATTAAATTAATTTCACTTAATGCATTATTACGATTATGCCATTACCTTCTTAAATAATTATTCTTCCTTTTATGGTGTGACCCTTTAGGTTCTCCATATTAAACCGGTTGTAAATAAATCAATTAGAACAATTCTAATCTTATTTAAATAAATAAATTAAACTAATAATCTATTTAAATAAATAATATTTATTCTACAATAGGGATAAGCCTCCCTAGCGATCAACGACTTTTCAGATAATATAGATTTCAACATTAATCATAAAAGAACCTGTGAGTAAATAGTTACCATACAATTCAATCCTTCCACCATACAATGTCCCAATTAAATATAAGACATGAATTTACTGTCAAGTCTTATTTTATTTAATTATATGTATTTCGATTAGAAAATGCACAACTCCGATTAATGCAAATTAGAAACCTCTTTCTAATTTCATTCCACCTTGGCCAAGGATTCTTGGGTTGTCATTTAACGAATCACATAGGACATATCTCCTCTTTTACTAGAGGTGGTAGATTCTTTATTGATCATTCATTATCTCCATATGTAACTCATTATACCCAAGCATACCCTATATATGCCTTAAAAGGTCTTAAGGAATAAGTCAAAGTATAATTTGTTACATACAAGATACTATGATGATCTCAAGTCCAAGGATCACTTGTACTACTTTCACATTAGGAATTCCTATTGACAGGCGAGTAAAACTCCATTAGGTATTCCATAGCGAGTCACGTTCAGTGAACTTATTCTCCAATAAGCACCTACATACTTGCTTTAGTGTCTCAACACGAATGATCATGAGATCAATCATCCTCATCAAATGAGCAAGCAACATATGTACCAATCTATCCGGATTTACTAATTCCCTTTTTAGTAATCCCACGATTGGGAACTATTTTAGTTTTAAAGCTATCTAAGAATTTAGATCTCATTAGCATGATCAACATCATGATTCAAAAAGCATTGCTTAAAACTATGGGTTATTTACATATTATAAAAACAGCACCATGTAGATAATTAAATACCTTTAATAAATAAATATTTTATTAATAAATAAATAAGATTGTTTACAAAGTATGTGCTTTATCATCATACATGATTGGCTTGTATGCACACTACTATCAATCTCCCACTTGCACTAAAGCCAATCGCCATGGTATCTCATACCCATCTTCTCTAAGTGACGATCAAACTGCTGTTGTGTTAAAGCTTTAGTAAATGGATCTACAATTTTGTCTTGAGAGTCTACACGCTCCAAGGTGACGTCTCCTCTTTCAATGATCTCCCTAATCAAGTGAAATCGCCGCAACAAGTGTTTAGATTTTTGATGAGACCTCGGTTCCTTAGCCTGTGCAACTGCTCCTGTGTTGTCACAGTAAACGGGAACTGCTTCTCCAATGCTAGGAACCACACCAAGTTCAGTTATGAACTTCTTCATCTAAACAGCTTCCTTTGCAGCTTCACTTGCAGCTATATACTCTGCCTCTGTCACTGAATCAACAACTGTTTGCTGCTTGGAACTCTTCCAACTCACTGCGCCTCCATTCAAGGTAAAAACATACCCCGAAACAGATTTATTGTCATCTTGGTTAGTTTGAAAACTTGAGTTTGTGAAGCCCTTGAGTTTTAATTCAGACCCACCGTAGACAAGAAAAATATCCTTAGTCCTTCTCAAGTATTTTAGGATATTCTTCATTGCCTTCCAGTGCTTTTCTCCTGAATTCGACTGGTATCTGCTCGTTACACTAAGTGCATGAGTAACATCCGGTCTAGCACATATTATACCGTACATGATAGATCCTATTGCAGAAGCATAAGGGATCTTACTCATACGGTCTCTCTCCTCAGGTGTCTTTGGGGCCTGTTTCTTGGAGAGATGTATTCCATGGCTCATCGGCATGAGACCTCTTTTGGAATCTTCCATGCTAAATCTCTTTAGCATTGCATCAATGTACGTTCCTTGGGATAAACCAAGCATCCATTTATATCTATCTCTATAGATCTTTATCCCCAAAATATAGGATGCTTCTCCCAAGTCCTTCATGGAGAAGTGTTTAGATAACCAGATTTTAATCGATTGTAGCATAGGAATGTCATTCCCTATCAGTAATATATCATCAACATATAATACAAGAAATGAAATTGCGCTCCCACTAACCTTCTTGTACACACATGGTTCATCGTCGTTTTTGATAAAATCAAACTCTTTGATTGTCTCATCAAAACGAATGTTCCATCTACGAGAAGCTTGCTTCAATCCATAAATGGATCGTTGCAGCTTACAGACTTGATTTGTTCCAACCTTTGAAACAAATCCCTCTGGCTGTGTCATATACACATCCTCCTCAAGTTTCCCATTGAGGAAGGCCGTTTTCACGTCCATCTGCCAGATCTCATAGTCGTTATAAGCTGCAATCGCAAGCAAAATCCGAATGGATTTGAGCATAGCTATTGGTGAAAAGGTTTCATCATAGTCAACTCCTTGTCTTTGTTTGAAACCTTTTGTAACCAGTCGGGCCTTATAGGTCTCTACCTTACCGTCCGCTCCAGTCTTTCTTTTAAAGACCCATTTTCGCTCAATAGGCTTAATGCCTTCAGGTGGTGAAACTAAAGTTCATACTTTGTTTTCATACATGGAGTCCATTTCGGATTTCATGGCTTCAAGCCATTTCTCTGAGTCTTTATTACTCATAGCCTGTTCATAATTCAATGGATCATCATCATTCATGATGTGTACCTCATCGTCATCCTCTATAACGAATCTATATCTCTCAGGTATCTTCGGTACTCTTTCAGATTTACAAACAGGGTGTGGTATAGTAGGTTCTTCTACTTTGTCAGGTACCTGACTTTGATCCGTGGTAATTTGTGGGTCTTGAACTTCTTCAAGATATATCTTACTCCCACTGACCCCTTCATGGATAAAATCCTTTTCCAAGAAGGCAGTATGTTTCGCAACAAACACCTTTTGATCAGTTGGATAATAGAAATAATACCCTAAAGTTTCTTTAGGGTATCCCACAAATCTACACTTATCGGATTTAGTCTGTAGCTTATCGTTTTCAAACTTTTTGACATAAGCTGGACAACCCCAAGTCTTAACATGCTTAAGATTTGGTTTCCTCCCCTTCCATATCTCATATGGAGTCTTTGGGGCAGATTTGGTAGGTACCTTGTTAAGTAGGTATGCAACCGTTTCTAGGGCATATCCCCATAAGGAAATTGGAAGGTCGGTAAAACTCATCATAGATCGAACCATGTCCAATAGTGTTCGATTTCTCCTTTCAGATACTCCATTTAACTGTGGTGTACCTAAAGGAGTCCATTGTGAGATTATACCATTTTCTTTGAGATAATTGAGAAATTCACCGCTTAAGTATTCTCCACCTCAATCTGATCGAAGTATCTTTATACTCTTGCCCGTTTGTTTCTCTACTTCACTTCTGAACTCTTTGAACTTTTCAAATGATTCTGACTTGTATTTCATTAAATACACATATTCAAATCTTGAGTGATCATCAGTGAAAGTAATAAAATAAGAATACCCACCCCGTGCACTTGTTGTATAGGTCCACAAACGTCTGTGTGAATCAATGCCAACAACTCTGTAACTCTTTCTCCTTTTTCACTAAAAGGAGATTTAGTCATTTTACCCATGAGACAAGATTCACAAGTTGGATATGATTCATAATCAGATAACTCAAAGAGCCCATCTTTATGCAACTTGGATAATCTTGTTTCATTGATATGACCGAGACTACAGTGCCACATGTAGGTATAATTAATATCATCTCTTTTCCTTTTCTTAGTTTGTTCAATTTGAAAAATATTTTCTTGTAAGTCAAGTGTATAAAGTCCATTTCGCAAATTTCCAATACCATATAAAACATCGTCTTTATAAATAGAACAACTATTGTTCTTTATAACAACGTTAAATCCTTCCATATCCAATACAGAAATTGAAATAATATTTTTAATAATATTCGGAACATAATAACAATTATTAAGATAAATAAACTTGCCCGAAGGCATTACTAAATAATAAGTCCCTACAGCTAATGCAGCAACCTTTGCTCCATTCCCCACTCGTAGGATGACCTCATCATTGCTCAGCTTTCTATTTCTGACCAGTCCCTTCACATTATTACATATGTGAGAACCACAGCCGGTATCCAATACCCAAGTAGAATTTTGACTTTCTGAAAAATTAATTTTAATCATGAACAAACCTTGATTAGAAGTCGAAGCTTCTCCAAGCTTCTTCTTTGCCAGAAACTTCTTGCAGTTCCTCTTCCAATGACCTAGCTCGTTGCAATGGAAGCACATTCCTTTGCTAGCTGGATCAGATTTCTTTTGTTCCTTTATGTTCACTTTGCCCTTGGTCATCCGAGATCGGAAGAGCTCCTTAGATATCTCATATCTAGCAGTCCTACTTTGTTCACCATACAACTCCTTGAGGTGAATCAACATAGTAGCAGCATCCATGTTTTTGTGCTGACGCTGAAGCTCGTTATTCATGGATGCGAGCATGATGCATTGAGCCACAGATGCATCATCTTGCCACTTTACAATGGTGGCAATCTCTTCCTCAGAGGCTGTTTCTGGAACAGTTACAGGGACAGGTGAGTTAGGATATAAAAAATCTTTTCAGCAGTGAGAACTTTTCTCAGATTTCTTAGCCAGTCCGTATAATTCGACCCGATAAGCTTATTAGCATCAAGTATGCTTCGCAGTGAAATTAGTGATTTTGACATTTTTAAAATTTTGCATGTGAAAAACAACATTTTAGCAAACATTCATTTTATTAATTTTGCATACCAAAATAAATTTAGGTCTTTATTTTAAATTGGTATCTCCCACTATTTTTATCAAACTATATTACCCTCACTTATATAGTTCGGCAACATCTAATTAAAGATTTGCTAGTGAGAATAAGGATCCCATTTCAAATGTATATAACCTTGTGGATAGCACAACAAGCGATATACAAATAAATAGGTAGACAACTCTTGTCAATTACATCACTATATAACTCCTTTTATTTTGCCTCTTAAATCATAATGGTCAAGTGTGTGCACATCCGAACTAAAACGATTTAAGTTAAGTCCAGCCTAGCACTTCTATAAATTCAAAAAAGAAAAATATTCGTCCTTGTGGATAGCACAACAAGACTAGATCGTTCAATTTTCTTGATAAGCATCAAATGTGATTAATTAACATCTTAAATATGCAATACTCGCCTTGTGGATAGCACAACAAGCTCATATTAAATATTTAATACTCTATTAATTTATCATGCTAGAAGGCGACGTTCGATATTCCAAATATCATTTGAACGCTTCGGACTTAATATTATTTCTTTGAGGGGTTTGTTATTATTTGTCTCATCTTGTTTAGCGCGCATGCACATATATATATATAAAATACGCGTCATTTTATTAAACATGCGAAGCATGTTTGCATTAAATATAATATATATAATATTTAGCATGCAATATAGAATACTATATTCTACCCGGATTGATTATGGACTTTTATTCTAGTTTGGTTCACTAGAGCCACCAAGTGAACCAAAAGGTCAAACCTAGGAATGCAAGAATTTAAATTTAAATATAACTATTACATTTAAACCCGGGCACTATACAAACGGGTCTTCACGCGCTCCTTGCTCTTTGGTCTCCAATTTCTTCAAGTTAATTCTAACTATTTCTATTACATTAAACTATTTAATTTAAATAGAAACCTTGATCAGCAGTCAAGGGGAAGTACATAGGAGGGAGATAGAATTTTACATCAAGAAAAAAAAATTAGAGAAGACGAGGTACACAGACCCCATTTAATAAAACTCATTCATTCAAGCATTCAACTAAAATAAAATCCAATCACATTGATCAAATAGTCCATAATCAATCCCCATTTATTATCATACATATCACCATATATATCAATAAATAAATATTCATCTCATGAATTAAAACATTCCATATATATATGAGTATCATTTAATGGGCAATTTTAAATTGCATGAAATCCAATTTCAAGATTAAAATAAACTCTTTATTTTAATTATAAAATTATTTAGAATATAATATATAAATATATCATATTTATTTTTTTTAAATAGAAGTCACCTTCTTTTATTAAAAGAGTCCTGCAGGTTTATTAAAAGAGTCCTTTCCTGATGGGTCACATTCTTTTTGGAGTAAGAAAGAGACAACACATTTTCTTTGCAGAATTCAAGATTAGCACCCAAAAAAAAAAATTTGTGATTCGTCCCAAAAAAAAAAAAAAAACGTCATTTTTTTTTCTTAAAAAAAATAATTTTATACAATAAAATTATGCCCAATAAATTATTTTAAATATATTCCCATATGTATATGAAATCAAAAATAAATTAATAATTGCATAAAAGTTTGGCTCTGATGCCACTGTTGGGTTTGTACGAAATCGTGACGCAATCAAATTGTAAAAATTAGCGGAAGCATGGTATATCAGAGTTTAAAAAAATTTCTACAAAACCATTACCCGGATTATCCTTTATGCAAATTATTAATTTAAAACGATAAATAAGAAGTTATGGAATCATACCCTTGTAGAACGAAGCTTCCACAGGTACTAGTTCAACTCCTTGTTCTTCGTGATCTCCTTGAATTTCCGGATTAGATTCCTTCCTTTGATCAACGTTAGCCACCCAAGTGTTTGGCCTCTAGAGGTGATCCACCAAGGAAGATGAATTATCAAGAAGGAGGGTGGTTGACTTAGTTTTCTATCCTCTATAGAAAAGGAGTACTCTCCAACAATTGGAATTGCATCAAGTAATATCTATTATAAGAATTCTCTTATATAGATATTGGTCAACCCTTCTAATCCTATTAGACATGGGATTTCTTTTAATTAATTAAACTCCTTTAATTAATTTAGGCTTCCCACCACATGGGAAATAATTAATTAAATTCATTTAATTAATTTGTCTCCTAATCTTATTAGGAATAAATGAGAGTACTAATATTAAATTAATTACTAAACTCCTTTAGAAATTAAAATAATAATAATTATAATAATATTAATAAGACTCCTCTTATTAATTTATATTTAATATTTCTAAAATATTAAATAATAAATATTAAGTTATTTAATTTATTCTATCACTATAGATTAAATTAATTTTACTTAATGCATTATTACGATTATGCCATTACCTTCTTAAATAATTATTCTTCCTTTTATGGTGTGACCCTTTAGGTTCTCCATATTAAACCGGTTGTGAATAAATCAATTAGAACAATTCTAATCTTATTTAAATAAATAAATTAAACTAATAATCTATTTAAATAAATAATATTTATTCTACAATAGGGATAAGCCTCCCTAGCGATCAACGACTTTTCAGATAATATAGATTTCAACATTAATCATAAAAGAACCTGTGAGTAAATAGTTACCATACAATTCAATCCTTTCACCATACAATGTCCCAATTAAATATAAGACATGAATTTACTGTCAAGTCTTATTTTATTTAATTATATGTATTTCGATTAGAAAATACACAACTCCGATTAATGCAAATTAGAAACCTCTTTCTAATTTCATTCCACCTTGGCCAAGGATTTTTGGGTTGTCATTTAACGAATCACATAGGACATATCTCCTCTTTTACTAGAGGTGGTAGATTCTTTATTGATCATTCATTATCTCCATATGTAACTCATTATACCCAAGCATACCCTATATATGCCTTAAAAGGTCTTAAGGAATAAGTCAAAGTATAATTTGTTACATACAAGATACTATGATGATCTCAAGTCCAAGGATCACTTGTACTACTTTCACATTAGGAATTCCTATTGACAGACGAGTAAAACTCCATTAGGTATTCCATAGCGAGTCACGTTCAGTGAACTTATTCTCCAATAAGCACCTACATACTTGCTTTAGTGTCTCCACACGAATGATCATGAGATCAATCATCCTCATCCAATGAACAAGCAACATATGTACCAATTTATCCGGATTTACTAATCCCCTTTTTAGTAATCCCACGATTGGGAACTATTTTAGTTTTAAAGCTATCTAAGAATTTAGATCTCATTAGCATGATCAACATCATGATTCAAAAAGCATTGCTTAAAACTATGGGTTATTTACATATTATAAAAACAGCACCATGTAGATAATTAAATACCTTTAATAAATAAATATTTTATTAATAAATAAATAAGATTGTTTACAAAGTATGTGCTTTATCATCATACATGATTGGCTTGTATGCACACTACTATCATATTCAATTTATTCAAATTACATCATTAATTTGATAGATTTTATAAAATTTGAACGTATATACACCACTATTTTTATAAACAAATCAGAGAGGAGTTTAGAACCCTAACTACTATAATATGTATGTTTTCTTCTCTATTTTACAAATTTTATCTTCTCGATCTTCCTCCGCCTACCTTTTGCAATCACAACTTCTATAATCCTAGTCGTCTCTATCGAAACCCCAATTCTATTTATCAAAACATAGCCCCATTATTAACCCCCAACACCCCAAATCAGTTTTTATTTGCCCAATTACTAGCACCAATCCTGCTGCTATATCAACCCGCACAGCCTAGATAAAAAAGTGGAGAAAAAGAAAACCAACTAGCAGCGCACCCAGTACCGTCGTTAAAAACTTCAACACTAATGGAGCTACCGCGGCCATAAGGAGCCTCCAATGTCTCCACCACCACAATGAGTCTCTACTGTCTTCGCCGCCACTACCGCCACATAGAGCCTCCACCGTTGTCTCACCTTGTGCCACCGCCTTCTTCTACACTTGATAGGTTTTCTCTCTCTGCGTTTTTATTTAGGCTTTGGAGACGTGCTCTGGAGATGAGTTGATTTTACACGTAGAAATGACATGTCATTTTCTTTTCTGTTTTCACTGACCACGTTTGAAAAAATATGAGTCAATTTGACGAATGTCTAATCTTATTTAACGGAATGGTATAATTTTAAAATATTAATTAGTTCAATGGAGTAATTTTAATTTTTAAAAGTTTATTGGTATAATAAGTAAAACGTGATCTATAGTGAGATTTTCTTAGTTTTGTCTGAAAGAATCTTAGCCAATTTGACGAACGTCCAATCTTATTAACGGAATAATGTAATTTTAAAATATTAATTAGTTCAATGGGGTAATTTCAATTTTTAAAAGTTTATTAGTGTAATAAGTAAAACGTGATCTATATTGTGGTTTTCTTAGTTTTGTCTGAAAGAATCTTAGTCAATTTGACGGACGTCCAATCTTATTAAAGAAATGATATAATTTCAAAATATTAATTATTTCAATGAGGTAATTTAAATTTTTAAAAGTTTAATGGTGTAATAAGTAAAATATGCCAATTACAATGTGAATTTTCTTAGTTTTGACAAAAGGAAAATGATAGGTAACAACACAGGTAAATAGACAACTTTTATCTTATTAGATAAATCTAGGCAAGTCTTTATTTAATTGTATAGTACATCCTGTCAATATCTATCTTTTTTAAATTGTGGGAGTAAAAAAGAGATAGGAAAATGAAATCGCATAATATAAAATGAATTTAGATCTATATAAATAGAGAGGCAATAGTGGGATTTGGCTTGTGGGACCTCATCTGCATAATAGTTTGCCGACGTTCTTAAAATTATTGTGTGAACCGGTCTTATCATATGTTAGCCATCGAGTCTCGATTTGAACAGTTGAAGATAGGTTAGACGTCTATAGAGCTTCAGCTAACTTGGACTATTATGTGTGTGAGATTTATGATTGAATTTGCCTTGTTGATCCAAAGTACAAACCCAGCTCTATGACTCTCAATATATAATGTAAAAAGGGAATTGCTTGCTTTTTGACCACACGATCTCAATTCATCTCACAAACCTGTTCCTCAATCTGCATGACAATATGATTGCCATTCCTATATATCAAGCTTTCCTCAAAGCCAAAAAGACATCCCCCCACCCCCACCCCCATTATTCAAAAAAGGGTCCTCTTAACATGTGCCCTTAGGACACATGCTAAGCACACAGTTCAAGAGAATATTTACTTGAACTCTGTTTATATTTTCTTGATTTCTGTATTTGCACCAAGTTCAAGGAAATATGCAAATAATTCAAAAGAATATTCTCTTAAACTGTGTGCTTAGCATGTGCTCATATTCCATTGATTTCTGCATTTGCACCAAGTTCAAGGGAACATGCACATAATTCAAGAGAATATTCCTTTAAACTGTATATTTAACATGTGCCCTAAGAGCACATGTTAAGAAATTCTTTCAAAAAAGGCTGAGACAGATTCTCATGTGAGAGCTTTAATCGCTATAATTGTACTATTTTAATTATGCAATCTTTAAAATTAAGAATAATATACTTTGGAGACAATGCAGAAATGGTGGCAGAAAAGGTGGAAGCAAGTGAACAAAATATTGTCGAATAAGCACTAGGCTTTCTGTACAAGGTTTAAGTTAAATACTAGCCACACAGGAAAGTAGTAGTAATTGACATGCAGCTGGTATGAACCAGATTCTGAAGTGGCCTATCCTAGCTAATCAAGCCTATGAGCCGAATTAATAGTCAATCTTACTTTACAAATAAATTTCAAATAGTTAAATATATATAATGAAGTTTCATATATGTATTTGAGACTTAATATATATAACTACAAATTTATGTTAATAATAAATATTGATGTATGTGGACATATAAAATAAGTGGGAATTAAGTCTCACACTAATTTATTCTATACTATCGCTTAGAGTTTCTTGTTAATTAATCGTAATCTCATAAAATTTAGCTGACATATAAATTATGGAAATTGATATTTTCATAACACTTTTTGATATTTATACATGAAAAGTGTCGCTATAGATGTATAGCGATGAAAAACCGTCGCTATAAGATCTATAACGACGATTTTCATGTAAAAAAATATTATTTTTTGTTGTGAATTTATTAATTTCCTAAATTATTTGTTTATGTATTCTGTGAGCCATGTGATGAGTATTAGAGTTACGCAGACATTAGTGTCCAATAGCCCGATATATAGAACATGTGCCAGATATATGACTTTAATATTTTCTACCCCTTCAAATTCCCCTTCCCAGTATAATTGCTAATTCTTATTAATTTTTACTGCTTCAGCTACAAACCCTAACTCTAATTTGATGAGGTACACTTTTCTTACCTACATATTTTAATAATTCTTGTGCTTCACTTCTAGAAAGCATATTTGATTTGTAGATATTCGTTAACCTAGGCAAAACGTAAACATTTATAGTACCTTTTTTTTTATAATATAAGAACAATATTTTTACCATTAAATTAAATATGCATTTAAGGACACTATTATACTCATTTCAGTAACACTTTAAACTTTTAACGATATTTATTATTCTGACAGCATAATTATTACTATGGCATTATCAATGACATTTTTAATGTGAGGTTTATATTAGTGTAACCATCTATGAAAATTAAATTTTTTTAATAGGAAAAGAGGAAATTAAGGACCTAAAGAAGAATTTTCTTACCTACATATTTTAATGGATCTTGTGCTTCGATCACTTCTAGAAACCATATATAATTTATAGATATAGTTAACATAGGTAATATAATACATTAACATTTATAGTTTTTTTTTAAAATAATATCATAGCAATATTTACATTGTTGGAATAAATATGTATTTAGCGACATTTTTACACTTATTTTAATAATACTTTGAATTTTCAGCAAACAATTATTACTTTGGCAGCATGTTATTACCATGAAATTATCAATGACCATTTTTTTGAGATTTAATGTGATGTTTATATTAGTGTAACCATCTATGAAAATTGTTTTTTTTAATAGGAAAAGAGGAAATTAAGGACCGAAAGAAGAAATGGTTTCCCGCCTTGATTGGACAATGAGAAAATGAAAGGAATATAAAGGAGGAACACAGCCAACAACTATGATATATATTTGTTAAAAAGGTTGCAATGGAGAGTTTAGTAGTCAAAAATTACAACACTTGTGGCTTTGTACTAGAAATTTGTTCATTAAATCCCAACAAAAAGCTAGAATAATAATGTTGTATACTTTGGTTTTAGTCAAATAACACATGATTACATGTTTGTTGTCGACAGGTAAGATTTTGTGAAAAAAAGTCCATTTTATACAGGATTTTGGGAGAATATATAAAGACATACTTCTTCTTATGTTTTTTAAAAAAGAGATATATTTTGATTATTTTTTGTTAATTTGGAAAATTCTAATTTTTTTTAAAATAAGCACAATTTTTTTTTATTTTAGTATACTTATAATTATAATTACTATAAACTAACTAAAAAGATACTACTAAGTATTATATTTATTGTTTTTAAAACTTGAACTGATTTACTGATTCATATCAATTTTAAAATATCCGAAATTAACTTTAAAAAAAATCAATATTATTTGAGGGAATATATCACTTGTGCACGAGTAGCACATAATAACTTGTAATTATAGATTAGTCAAAAAAGATGTCGGGGATATGTCGCACTCTAAGATTTCTCATTATTATCTTTAGTTCTAATCACTTAAATCAATTAATAAAGATTAACCATACTTTATCATTTAAATTAGCCGACCCTAAAACATTAATTAAAGAATCCATAAACGAAATCATGGGTGTGCTTTGTTAGTACCCGGCTCAAGATGTGTCATGCACAACAAAATTCTGTTTTAAAATTGCATTTACAGTTAATTATCGAGTGCAATTTAGTCGATTGACCTGATTTTCTTCTTTTAAAAAAACGAAGGAGAACAAGGCTCGACTCATAGTAATATTATCCTTTCTCCTAGTCTCGAATACAATTGTTTTTAAGTCTGATTATATTTTTATTACCAATCATAATATCAATGTATTTCAAAATGAGTATTGCTATATGTAACGACAAATTTATATTCATAATAACTACTGACTTGTGTATGACATGAGATATCAATGAATTAATTAAGAAGAGACTTGCACAAATTTATCTTATCGTTTAGAATTTCACATTAGTCGCAATCCAATTTTGTCGTTTTTTGTTTTCTTTTGAGTCGGGCCAAGCAAGAGGTCAAATGCCCAAAATTTATTACTTTCTATTTTTGGTAATAATGGCCAATCTTATACTAGAAGTAAATACATTAACTCCCTAATCTGATCCAGCCCATGGCCCATGAACCCATATAGCCTTAAGCCCACTACCTCAGTCTTTTCTATCATTGGGTACAGCTGTTAACTTACAATACATTATCTAATTTTGCAGTAGTATTATTGTGATTTAAGGATAATTGTTAATATGGCATGACCCATATGTTTGTACGCGCTGACACATCCCCTAAATGTATCTTGACTCGTCACGATGCACTATTTTGGGGTCAAAAGTAACGCTCAGATAAAAAAACTACATTTAGGAGCGTGACGTCCTAACGTCAAATCTGCAAGTACGTAACAACTTTAGACACATATTTATTGAGGTCCAAACCACTGGGAGATTCATTCACTCTTTTATACACTTGCCTCTAAATTGTGTTATCTGAAGTATTAACACAAGTATCGAAGGCAGCTCTAGAGGACAATTCTCTGCGCATTTGTTCCCTTATATTGTTTCAGGGTAAGCAGGAGGTCTAATTAGTGAACCTTGACTTGGGACTGACGTAGACGAAATCAGACTTCAACATTAACGCTAGAAGAAGTGCCTAAGTTTTATTGTTTCTGTTGCTAAAACGTCACAATGGTGGTGGTTTAAAATTTTTTTTGTAACCCATATGTAACACACCAATCCCACATTAAAATATAAAGAATTAAATAACTACCAATAGTAAATTCAAGTCATGACTTTTTAGGTGAGCATGTGGTGGACTAAGATGATCCAAGAATATACTATTGGACCAGTGGTTTAAGACTTTATGTGGATGAATTTGATTCGATTCGGAATTGAAATTTGCTCAAGATTTGTTCCGGACTCGAAATTTGACCCGGATTGTTACATATGGTATCAGAGTCGGCTCTCGAAAAGCTCGGGTCTAGTCATCCGATTGGGTTGCCGGAGGTGGAGACATGAAGGCAAGTGGTATTATTCCACAATGGAGAGAAGGAGGTCCGAAGGTGGGGACACGAAGGCAGCCGATATTATCCCACAATGACTAGAGAGACAAATAGACCTGGCAAAATTGGCCCAGGCCCGCGGGCTGGGCTGGCCCGTAAAAATTGGGCTTAACTTTTTTAGCCCATAAAAACATGGGCCATTTTGGCAAGGCCCAAATTTGGCCCGATCTGTTGTGGCCCGCCCGCGGGTGGCCCGTCCCGGCCCACGGGCTATTTATTTATTTTTAACAAAACAATAATCTCCTTGAGAATCGAACTCTAGACCTCCCTCACTTCTTAAATAAATGCTTAAACCAACTAAGCTACAAGAGTTTTTTATTTTAAAGTCACTTTATAGGCTTTGTAGTTATTTTATAGATGGATCAATTCAACTCAAAACTAGCTATGCATTGTGCAGACTGTAGACAATGTTTAAATGTAAAGATTTGTCTATTTTACCTACCAGGCTAGGCTACCACACACACGCTATACCTTCCAGTTATGTTCTACTATTGACCCCATAGTTCTGAATCATGAAATAGTATACTTTCATTCACCAAACTTCCTAGGACAAAACCACCAAGGTGTTCTTGCGATTAAAGTATGAAAATCATCGCTAATCAAATTTACATCTCTTAATCTCTCTCTTACATATGTACACACTTTCCTTATTTAAATTATTGAATATAGAATAGCCAATATTACTTTACCTATAGGAGAGACACAAGCATTAGAATGAGGAAACCTTATCCCTAAAAGCAATATATGAGGCGGATAAAGATGAGAACCAAACATTAACACTAACGGGAAAATATATGAGGGTGCAAGAGTGGAAGCACATGACCCAGGCATATATACTCCTAACTAGTTACAACTTTATGCCAAATGAATCATTCAAGTCTTCATCTCTTGGGGCAAAATTGCATCATAAATGAATTTATTTAGATGATTAATTGATTATAACGAGACGTTTAAACAAATTATTTAAAAAATGAATCGCCATAGGAAAGGCAAAGGTATTCGAAAAAAGACATACAAAAAAAGAAATATAAATATCCCCAACTTGGATAGAGTTTGTTTTTGAAAATGTCTATTATATTTCATGAAAATATAATATGATTGAATAAAACAAAAAGTAATAAAGTATTAAAAAGAGATGTAGTAAGCTATAGAGTGACTTTATAATAAAAAACCTTTGTAGCTAAGTTGGTTTGAGCCTTTGTTCAAGGAGTTGGGGAGGTCTAGAGTTCCATTCTCAAGGAGAGCATCATTTTGTAAAAAAAAAATAAAATCGCGGGCCGACTCGGCCCAACCTGGGCCACGGGGCTCATATATTTAGCCCAAAAAAACTGGGCCATTTTGGCCAGAACAAATTTGGCCCGGCCCACAGCCGGCCCGACCCGTTTGTCAGGTCTAGAAGCAAATATCTGAGGACCGTGTATGTGATCGGTTCTAACAGGAACGTCAAAAATTTAAGTGGGGGAGTTTGTAACACCCTAGTCCTACATCGAAATATAAGGAATTAAGTAACTACAAATAGTACATTCAAGTCATGACCTTGTGATGAGCTAAGATGACCCAAAATATACTATTGGATCAGTGGTTTAAGGCCTTATTCGGATAAATTTGATTCGATTCGGACTTGGAATTTGACTCAAAATTTATTCTAGACTCGAGATTTGACCCGATAAGAGGGAGATCGAAGGAGGGATGATGGTAGAAGAGTCTTGATGTTCGATTGCCTAACACCGACCAATTCGACTGATCCCGTCCTACGTCTTAGGAACAATTCCACTTGTGACCTCGTGATGCAAGGGATGAACAAGTGACCTCGTGATGGAGAGATCAAAGAACTAGAGAAACAATTAAAGGCTTCTTAGGGAATACGAAGCTACACAACTTAATCCCCATTTAGCAAAGCGATTTACAAGGCTTGAGCAAATGCAAACCTGTGATTCCTGATTGTAGGTATGCATGATGGATTAACGGATCCATATGAGCATATACTCTCTAATGAATCCATAATGGATTATTACAAACATGATGATGTGACAGTGTCGATTGTTTAATACCAGACTTAAGGGTTTGCCAAGGCGTGATATAGAGCTTTGAAGATTAGATCAATCAATTCTTTTTGTTAGAATTTAAGAACGACTAATATTGAAATCACACAAAAATTATATGAAAGACGAAAAAATAAGGACACAAGATATACCAAGGTTCATCAATTTGGCTAGTTCTGCTTGTCTGATGTATTCATTAGATGCCTCACACACTCTACAATGATTCACATACCAAACAATATTTTTATAGTAACTAGAAAAAATTCTAGCTACAATAACATGAGCCCAAAACACATGAAGCCTAATACATTAATAAAACTCAAGACCGGGCTACTAATAAATCTCCAAGCCCAATTGCACTTTGCGCTTGGTTTCCTGGGGGCGCTGCCCCCTTGCAACCCCTGCCAGCTCACCGGTGAGCTGGGCAGCTGCTTGCTCATCTGTGAGCGAGACCCCCGACTGGTAGTCGTAGTGGCCATTCGTCGAACCCGCAGAAGTATGAGTCAATCCCAACACTTTTGATTAGTTGAAGCAGATGTTCATGAGTCATTCCAAAAAGGAGAGGATGGTTGACAGCATCCTCAATACAGGTGTAGTGTACTAGAAGGTTAGAGAGTCCCAAAGGGACTATATCCATAGATACAAAGATGTTGTGTCAGAGGTAACAGAGCTAGATCACTCTCAGGCAATGGGTTTCAAAATAGCATGCACATATAAGGTGTCACAACGGCAGTTGGTAGAGGTCCTAATAAAAAATGCCACTAAAAGCTTGAGCGAACAATATGATCGGCCGATACATATATCGACATTGAAGAAGCATTTTTGGCTCACTGCAAAGGAAAGGGTAAAGTCATGATGACCATATAAAAGATAAGAATAACAGAGGTGATCCGGAGAAAGGTGGTGCGTCGGGGTTGAAGCCAAGTACATTCCACGGCTTTAAAAAGCCCAACCACATGCACGCACTCTTGAATACAGAACGGGCAAAGATCTTGAACAATAAAAAACAAGCCATATTCCAGAAAACCCCCGAAGATCAACATGCATGAAAGGAAGAAAAGCAAGAGCAAGTATTACAGGTATCACGAAGATAAAGGTCACAAAACAGAAGATTGCTACCAATTGAAAAGACCTAATCGAAGAGTAAATAAGAAAAGGGGAGTTACGTTAATATATGGCCAGGGATAATGCCGAAGGCCTGAAGAGCGGAACAACCAGAGATAACATCATGAGATATTGCTCCAATTCAGGGGTACATCACAACAATGTCAAAGGGGATATGTAGCTGGAGGCACATTGAACAACGGGAAAAAAAACCATACGCTTAACAGGTCGAAAATCTATCTCAGCCCCCCCCCCCCCCCCCCCCCCCCGCACACCAAAAAAAATGTTGCGGATCACCTTCAGAGATGAGGATTATATGGGTGTTCAGACTCTTCATGAAGATGCACTGGTGATAATAGCAAAAGTAAGTAATTACTTTGTGAGGAAGATCCTAACTGATAATAGTAGTTCCATAGTATTTTATCATACTTTACAACAAATGGATTTCGATAGTAGACTTGAGGCATTTATAAAACCCCAATTTTTATGAACAAAGATTTAATTTTCTCTATCTATTATTTTGAAATATTAAGGTGTTGATTTGATAAATGTGGTAAGTTATGGGTGGAATGCGCAAATTTTACAAAGTAAGCAAGTGGTCGTAAAATATTTATTGTGTCGGGGAATATTCTTTTGTCCGAGAATATTCGTACGACGACGCAGTCATTGGTGGACTCCACAACGGAATAATTGTCGGATATAGAAAGCGACAGAAATAACATTTTCACGGCAAAACTTTTACCGTTAAACTGCTAAAATACCCGGTAATAAAAATACAGTAATACGCGTTGTTGCATAGTAGTACACAGTATTGCACAGTATTTTGAATTATTGGTTTTTACGTAAGAAGTCACTCAGTATTCAATAATTGCTACAGTAGTTGCTACATAGTATCTCATATTATTGATTCAATTATTATCACAGTATCATCTGCACAATACTTTAAAATATTAAATCAATAATTGACACAACACAGTTACTCATATTATTATTATTAGCATTATTGACAATGTCTAGAAAGTTCTATCAAGGAAAGGGGTTAGGTTATTTAATTGCGCGCCAGTAAGGAGAAATTCTTATCGAAAAGCCTCCTCTTTCTTGAAAATGATCTGGTTGTCAATATTGTGAATTATAATGATGAATGGTTGATAAAAACATTTTTATTGTGTTGAAAATATTAATGTTAGTGAAAATCGATATTTATTTCGATAATAGTTGATTTTCGAATGTTAAATTGACCAAACGGAGAATTAATCGGATACATGAGCAATTAATGGGTGGTTAACATGTGGGACCCACTTATTGGTGGATAATAAATAGTTGGTGGGTGGTTGCAGGGGTGGAGGCGCAAGATTTATAAACTTGAGGGACTAAATTAAAAATTAAGACAAAGATGGAGGTAGTAAAGTGTAATTAATCAACCTTTTTCTAGCCTATAAATAGCAAGCTAATTTCATTTATTTCTCACCATTCTTGAAAAGCAAAGTTATAATAGTGAGAGAAATTATAAAGAGAGAAAGAAGAAGAGTATTCTGCTACTACACTATTCCCGTATCCAATCTTCTACTGAGGTAAGGGGTATTATTTCTTTTGTATTCATAAAAAATGCTATTTTCTTTCAATACTCGTAAGGGTTGTTACTCTATTCTTTATTGATCTGTGAGAGTAACCTGTCTACGCGGACTACCGCATGCATGGTGAATAACCCTTCGTATTCATTCTTTATTGATCTATGGGAGTAACCTGTCTATGCAGACTACCGCATGCCTGATGAAAACCTTTTGTATTCATTCTATTCCTTATTAATCTGTGGGAATAACCTGTCTATGCGGACTACCGCATGCGTGGTGAATCACCCTTCGTATTCATTTCTATTAAATTGTGAAAATGATCTGTCTACACGGATTACCGTATGACGGGTGAAAATCCAATTACAGTTTCGTATATTCATTCATACTCGTACGAAATATTATTTCACTGGAATATTGGTCTGAACTTTTTATGAAATTTTTATCTTTTCATGACAAGTTACTATTCACGAGTTATTATTCACCGTAAAAAAAAATATTTTTTTTATCTTTGATTGGATCCAAGTTTTGAACTTCATTCTTGAATTTTGCTCCACAATTGATTATTACGGAGTATTCTTGAACTTGGATAAACTAAATTACGAATCCCTAATTTTTGTCCTTTATCTCACTGGATTCGTTTTTATATTTTTTTCATCGTCCTCAGTCTTAAATGATGATACAAATGAATATCTTTGGCCTGTAGTGCAAAGATGAATGATTATTTGATTAATATCTTTGGCCTGTAGTGCAAAGATGATTACCTGATGAATATCTTTGGCCCGTAGTGCAAAGATGGACATGTGTTGAGATGAACATGACCACTGGTGATACAAATGAATATCTTTGGCCCGTAGTGCAAAGATGAATATTTGATTCGAGATATATATTAATTGATTTTACAGGGATAAAATATTAATGATGGACTTTTAAATTATAGAAGATAGTAGACATCATTCTCTACTTAACTTTTCTAATGAATTGTTATTTTCGCTGCGGTTGTTGATCTAAAACTTGTTGTCCATAATATTTTATCTGATTTGTTGAAGACTAACGATAAATTATTCTTCATTATCTTAGTCATAATATTCTTTACTAGGCTAGTTGAGCTCACCCTTTTCTTCCATTGTTCTCTTCAGAAAATGAGAATATCGCAAGTACTAGTCGGGGAATGGAGTGATGGTCCGAGTTAGAGCTGTAAAAGTCCTCACTATTTTTTTTGTAAAATAGTGTGATAATAAATGTAATGAGGACTTAGTTTGAATGTTTATATTTTTTACATGTCTGTATTGACACTCACAATTGTGTGTTCGTATTTTGCACGACTGTTTGATATAAAAGATTGTATTTGAATTTTGTTGAGTGTATTTGGCGACTCAGAATGGGTTGAGTTGATTGGACCAATTCTGGGGCGTCACAGCATGCATGCCATGAATCACCGTTGTTTGCAGGGGTGGATCTGTGTGAGGGCAGGGGGGCACTTGCCCCCACTAAATTTTGAGGGGGGGGGGGCATATTAAAAATAAATAAATTAGGAGGGTGTTAAATAAAATTTCATATTTTAGACTTAAAAAACTATTATAATTCCTAAAGGACCTCACCCACATTCTCTCATGGAACTCACCCACATCTTCATCTCTATAATTTCTCAAAAGACTGTTCTCCAAACACACTTTTCCTCCCTCACACAGTCTCCAAATTCCAATCAGGTAAATTAAACTAGGCGGTCACGATTTGCAATCATAGCAATTTCAAAAAGTATAATTTAGTTTTAGTTTTTTAATTTCATAAATTTAACAATTGCTTTAGAAATTTTTATAATTCTTTATCGATTCTTCTTTTTTATACTTTTATAAAATTAGGGCTTTTTACTTATTAAAGCAACACTGCAACAATGAAAAGAACTCCATCAAATAAAAGTTCTTCAAGTATGTGTTATATTCTATTTTTAGTGTCTTTAAATTTTGTAATTTATTTTATAATGTTACTTGTTACTTGTTAGTGGTTTAATTGAGATTGTTTATTGTTGGTGCTAATTACACTTGACTATTTATATTATATATTGATCTTGTTTTGATGTTGAATTAGTTTTTAAATATTTATTAATTGTCAGGCATGCACATACGTAATTGAGTTACAATAACTAAAAAGTACAAAATTTGAACTATACATTGAGTGTGATATTTTTATAATTATTAAAAATGAGGATATCATGCAACAATTTCAAACAATGAAACCTCGAAAAATATTATTATAAATAATATTTGAGAATTATTTAGTTTTTTAATTTATTTTATTAAATTTTTATTCTGAAGGGATTTTTTTTTCGAATTTGCCCCCACTGAACTTCCAAGCTGAATCCGCCCCTAGTTGTCTGACATCAGAAATAAGCCAGTAAATATAGCAGGGACAATTACACTCCCTATTATGTTATGTATAAGTTATCCCATCTCCACTTCATCTTTCCTGTAATACCCGAGAATTTTTGAATATTATTAATGAATAAATTAATGGAAATTAATATTTATTTGAATATAAATGATTATGTGTTATGAGATGAGTTAACTCAATTACTTCAAATTGAATTTATAATAATTGAGAAAAATATGGAGATTGATAGGTCTTATTTTTATAAATATATTTTGATGATAACAATTATATAGTAATTAAATAAATTTATAATTTATTTAAGTTATTATTTTATCTAAACTATTTTTTCTAATTTTATTTGAATTAATTTTTATTGACCTTGATAAATTAAATGTCAAGTGTTAAATAAATTGATTCATATAAATATTTAAGGCAAGGAGATCCTATTTGTTTTCAAAATCAAAGTTGGGCAAAATTTGCATGCATGTATACATATTATAACATATGTATGTATTAAAAAAGCATATAATACAAAGTCTTATATATATATCGGTAATATATATATTGCATGCATGTGCAGTATCTAAATATAAGTATTATATAAACAAGTGTGTGTGTGTTGTATAAAGTGTGCATATAAAAACCGTGTGTGTGTAGTTTTTTAAAGCCACGCGGTGAAGCCTTAATAACGTATGTTGACTGATTTGAATGAACAAGTTGATAAGAACAAGTCGGAACTTTTTTTAGTGGGCGGCCATTTAATTTAACCATCCGCGTGAAAATCTTTGCCTGATCATCTGGACCTTTGAATTCAAATTGAAGCAATCCGGACCATGCATTCAAAATCAATTTTCACAAATTAATTTTTTTTCCCCAACTTCAAAAATCTATAAATAGGGAGTATTTCATTCATTTGATTTTTACCAATTCAGTGAAAAGCAAAGCATACTCTCCTTGCATACATTCTCTGTAAAAGCTTTATATCTCTTCGTACAAAAGTTCTGATTATTTGAGAAGAGGAAATTGGTCCAAGTAGTGAGATAAGTCATTTGAGTTTACTTAGTTGAATTATTTCTTACTTGTTTTATACTTATAGATATACAAATATATATTGTTATACACAATTTTATATATCTATATTTCATCTATTTATCAAATAAAAAGTTTATTTAATCTGACGCCGCAAGGCTACGGAGATCCTCTATGGAGAGCAATTCAAACCGTACGATTCCTTATAGTCTTAAGTAACTTTTTATTGATATTATTTATATAAATATCGTAAATAGATACGACACTTGATGGTTCAAAACGACACAGTGATATTCCTCCAAAAAAAGTGAACTATCCGAACTGGATTTGAAAATCGTAGTGATCTATTGAAAGTATTTATATAAATATCAATTGTGAAAATTATAAATATTGTCATACTTAGACGTCGCAAGGCTACAGGAGAGATTCCTCTTAATGAGGGATTCACACTGTACGATTCCTTATAGTACTAAGTGACTTTGTTTATAATCTGTCACATAATAGATAAAATATTGTTATATATTATCTGAGTTAAACAATCATATTTGTTATATCAGTTTGTGCTTAACTGATTTAATTATTATATTTGATAAATATTGTTTGAATTGATTTATTCTTTTTATAATACAAGTATTGATACATAAAAATCATTCATATAATACTTGTTAAAGAATATCTGAGAAAAAAATATTTTTAATCCATAGAAAAACACTCTTTATTTTAAAGAGTAAATAATTCTTTATAAATTGCATTAATATTATTTATCTACTTATTCAAGAAGTATTGTTCATTCAAAACATAAAAGTTATTTAAACTTTTATAACTGTGCATAAATTACATATTTGCTTACTCAGAAGCATTATTTGATCAAAACATAAATTACTATCTACTTACAAAGAAGCATAATTTTTAAGTATAAAAGTCTGTGTATAAATATATTTGTTATTTAATTTATATCTGCTTATTTCAGAAGCATCTATCTGTACTAAATTCTTATCTGCTTATTTGAGAAGCACATTGTTGTAATATCATTTAAAAGAGAAAAGGTCAGAGTTAGTTTATTTTATGTACCTATGAGAAAGACGAGTAATTCTTCGACCAAGACTAGAGTCTTAGAGAGGTCAGCGGGAAGTTGGGTCTCTAGTGTACTTGTGTGGTGAGGAAGAGGCTGTTGTTTCAAGACCAGATCATAGAATAGAACTAGACTCAAAAGAAGGTATAACTAAACTTGAGGAGGGAGCGGGGAGCTTGCTATCCAAGATAGATTAGTTGGGAATAGTTGGAATTTTGTCTATAAAACTTTGTAAAGGCTTCTCCGCCTGTTGAAGGAGTTTTTATTACTGATAGTAATAGGATCTCAAGCTCCAAGTAGGAACTTGAGACTGGACGTAGCAACATACCAGGATTGTATATTGTGAATCAGATAAATCTGTGTGCATTGTGTGATTGAATTTTTACTGTCTTGCATATTAACTTCTAAAACTGCAAATTAATTATTAAAAATTCAAACAGGCCTAATAAAATTTTAAATTTGTAATAATCTATTCAACCCCCCTTCTAGATTCTTATTGAACTTTCAATTGGTATCAAAGCAGTGCTCTTTAACTTGTTTGTTGAGTATATATAGGCATACCTAAGAATAGATCCATGGCCTACAATGCTATTGGTTGCGGAGAAGGACTGTCAATGTCCAGACTTCCACTATTTGATGGTACCAACTTTGCCAACTGGAAAAACAGATACAAAATCTATGCCAAATCCCAAAGAATCAAGATTTGGTGTGGCATCTAACGAGGTGTATAAATTCCAATAAAAATCCAAGGAGAAAAGATGATCGAGAAAGACATCATGAATTCACAACTGAAGAAGAAGAAACTATGAATATAGCATCTCGAGCTGGACAAGTGCTAACTAGTGCTTTGATTGAAAAAGAATACAAAAGAGTTAGCAACTGCAAAAATGCAAAAGAAATTTGGGAAAAATTGATTGTAACCTATGAAGGTACCAATCATATCAAAGAAACCAGAAAAGATGCTCTAATCCAAGAATATGAAAGCTTCAAGCTTGAAGAAGGAGAAAAGATCATTGATATGAAAACACGATTTTTCAGAATCATTGATGAGCTAGAGCAATTGGGAAAGACATACACTACAAATGAGAAAAACAGAAGAATTCTCAAAGCTCTTCCATCCATCTGAAAAATGAAGGTTACAGCAATCAAAGAAATGCAAGATCTAACCACATATCCTATGGATAATCTCATTGGAAATCTTCGTGCCCACGAAGTTGACATGCTCGTCGAAGAAGCCGGATCGGACACAGATCTCAAAAAGAAAGGAATCGCCTTCAAAGCCTTTCTGATAGACCAAGAAAGCGATGATGAAGAACTGAATGAAGAACTCCTAAGTCTAGACAACAATGAAGTTGCTCTACTATCCAGACAACTCAGAAGAGTAATTCAAAGCAAGGCAAGAAATTATGGCAAAGGCTTTATGAAGACAAACAACAACTTCAACAACTTCAAAAGCAAACAAATTTTCAAGCCAAAGACGCAAGGATGAAATTTCAAAGCCAATAACAACAACTTCAGAAGTACCAACCCAAATGAAAACTCAAACACATGCTTTGAATGCAAGCAGCCTGGACACTTTAAAAAGGATTGTCCAAAACTGATTAACAACAAAGTTCTTGTAGCGAAGGAAGAATGGGATCTGAGTGACGAGGAAGAAAATACTGAACAAACCGAAGAAGTTGCAAATCTCTTTTTAATGGCAGACAATGACTCATCACCAAGATCTGAGGTAAATTCTGAACATCAATTGCCGAGCACCTCTTTTTCTGCATATACGTTGGAAAACATAAATGAAGAACACTATAAATTACAAGAGGCTTATAGTCATTTATATGAAAATAATGAATTAATAAAAGAAGAGTTATAAAGATTAAGAAAAATAAATAAGAACCTTGAAATTGAAAATGCTAACTTAATTATCACCAATGAAAGTTTAAATGAAGTAAACTTAAAAAATGAAGAAGAATTAGAACAAATTAAGAAAATAAATAAAAATCTTGAAATAGAAAATTCATCACTTATTATCTCGATTGAAAATCTTGAAATTAAAAATTCAACACTTGCTGTAATTATTGAAGATAATCAAGTGCAAGATCAAGCGGTAACTGAAGAAATTAGAAATGAGAATTCTCTTTTAAGATTAGAAATAGAAAAACATAATTCCATAATAGAAAACTTAACTAAAGAACGTGAAGATTTAAACACTATAATTTATCAATTTACAAAAGGAAAAAAAAATCTTGATATCATGTTAAATCAACAAAAATGTAGCTTTAATAAAGAAGGTTTAGGATATACTGGAGAAACAAGTAAATCAAAAGATAAAGGACTATATCATGTTAAAATCAAAGAAAAAGAAAGTCATATATCTCCTTTCACTAACTGTTCATATTGTAACAGAAATGGTCATTCTTTTTATATGTGCAATGCTAGAAATGGAAACTATAAAGGAAAAATGATTTGGGTTCCCAAAGAAACATATACTGCACCAACTATCACAAGAAGAGAATTTCATAAACAACATTATCATACTTCTCATAATCCAGTTACTCATAGAATGCTTATCTCTACTAAAACTGATTATCCTATGCCAAGTTTTGTAAAGAAAACTTCAAATGCTCCTTATACAAAATGGAAAACTCACCCTAAGGACCCTTCTTATTAAAGGGTACCAATCTATAAAATTAGTATATACATTGCAGGTATGTCTTGCAGCTGATTTGAATAAAAGCAAATGGTATCTTGATAGTGGCTGCTCAAGACACATGACTGACGACAAGTCAAAATTAAAAAATCTGCAAGCTACAGACTTTGGTGAGGTAACTTTTGGAGATAACAATAAAGGTAAAGTAATTGGAGTTGAAAGTGTTGGTAATAACCACATAACCATCCCTAACGTTCAATTAGTCACTGAACTCAGGTATAATCTTCTATCTATCAGTCAACTCTGTGATAATGGCTTCAAAATATCCTTCAGTACACATAATTGCTCTATCTTTGATCAAACTGGTAAATTAATTTTAGTTTGTCCTAGATATCAAAATGTGTATACTTGTGACTTAGATGTATATTCTCATTTAGATAACATTTGTCTTGTATCTGCAAATGAGAATTCTTGGTTATGGCATCGTAGACTAGGACATATCAACATGAAACTTCTAAATAACATTTCTTCTAAAGAACACGTTCGTGGTCTTCCAAAATTGAAATTCTTAAAAGATCACATCTGTGAAGCTTGTGAATTGGAAAAACAAATTCATGCATCACATAAACCTAAATTTACCGTGTCAACTTCTCGACCCTTAGAACTGTTACACATGGACCTTGTTGGACCTATTCCTAAATATAGCATAGGTGGTGCTGTATACATTGTAGTTTTGATTGATGATTATTCACGATTTACATGGGTTGATTTTCTAAAATTTAAGAATGAGGCAATTAACTCCTTTTCTGCTTTGTGTAAAAAGATTCAGAATTAACAGGGAAGTTCTATTGTCTATATTCGATCTGATCACGGAAGAGAATTTGACAATTTTAATTTTATTATATTCTGTGATGAGAACGGTATAAGTCATAACTTCTTTGCTCCTTATACACCACAGTCAAATGGTGTAGTTGAAAGGAAAAATCGATTTTTGCAAGAAATGGCTAATACCATGTTAAATGAATATCGTTTTCCAAAATATTTTTGGGCTGAAGCTGTGGCAACATCATGTTTTATTTTAAACAGAGTTTTGTTAAGACCTATTTTGCTCAAAACTCCATATGAGCTTTATTATAAAAGAACTCCAAAAATAAACTATTTTCGTGTTTTTGGGAGCAAAGGTTTTATTTTAAATACTAAAGGACATGTATTGAAATTTGATCCCAAATCTGATGAAAGAATATTTCTTGGATATTCTCTTAATAGTAAAGCATACAGAGTTTTCAACAAAAGAAGTCTAGTTGTGGAAGAATCAATGAATGTAACTTTTGATGAAACTCAACCTCCTCCAAAATGTAAAGAGCTTGTTGACAGTGATGTTGTCATTGAAGATATTCTCAGAAATATGGAAGAACCAAAATTAGATAATGCATTTCCACCAATTGATGAGAATCCCCTTGAAAACCCAAACCCTCAGTTAAATGATTTGCCCAAGGAGTCTCACATTATTAAAAATCATCCTATAAAAAATGTAATTGGTAATATTGATAAAGGGGTTATCACTAGATCACAAGCACATAATCTAGCTGGTCACTTATCTTTCTTGTCTCAAATTGAACCTAAAAATATAAAAGATGCCTTACTTGATGAAGACTGGATAATAGCTATGCAAGATGAACTTGAACAATTCACTAAAAACAAAGTATGGGAGTTAGTTCCACAACCCGAGGATGTTTCAATTATTGGAACCCGGTGGGTGTTTCGTAATAAACTTGATGAAAGTGGAACTGTTGTACGTAATAAGGCAAGATTAGTTGCACAAGGATATGATCAATTGGAAGGTATTGACTATGATGAAACATATGCCCCTGTTGCTAGAATTGAATTCATTCATATGATATTAGCATTTGTATGTCATAAAAATTTTAAGCTATTTCAAATAGATGTCAAATCTGCTTTCTTAAATGGTGTTATAGAAGAAGAAGTTTATGTTAAACAACCTCCTAGCTTTGAAGATTTTAGTCATCCTGAATATGTTTATAAATTACATAAGGCTTTATATGGTTTAAAACAGGCCCCAAGAGCATGGTATGAACGATTTAGCAAATTTTTATTAAATAATGGTTTTAAACGGGGTACTGTTGATACCACTTTATTTACTAAAAATAAGAATGATGATATTTTGGTAATTCAAATATATGTTGATGATATTATTTTTGGTTCTACTAACATTACTATATGCAATGATTTCTTTGAAAGTATGAGTAAAGAATTTAAAATGAGTATGATGGGAGAATTAAACTTCTTCCTCGGACTGCAGATCAAACAAGGAGAAAAAGGTATTCATATATCTCAATCTAAATATTGTAAAGAAATAATCAAGAAATTTGGCATAGAATCTGCAAAACCTCTTAATACTCCTATGTCAACTACTGACAAATTAACTGCTGATGAAAATGAAAAAATTGTTGACTCAAAGAAATACAGAGGAATGATGGGAAGTTTACTATACTTAACTGCCAGTAGACCTGACATTATGTTTAGTGTTTGTAAATGTGCCAGATTTCAAGCAAATCCTAAAGAATCTCACCTGGTCGCAGTAAAAAAAAAATCGGTATCATAAAGGAACAGCTGAATTGGGTTTGTGGTATCCTAAGGATCAATTATTTAATCTTGTATGTTTCTCATATTCTGACTATGCAGGTCATCATGTCGATAGAAAAAGTACCAATGGTACATGTCAGTTTTTGGGAGGATGTTTAGTTTCTTGGTTCTCTAAGAAACAAAACTCGGTATCTATTTCAACCACTGAAGCTGAATATATTGTTGCTGCACGTTGCTGTGCTCAAATACTGTGGATGAAACAGACTCTTGCTAATTATAACTTGAAATTTGACTGTGTGTCAATTTTATGTGATAATACAAGTACTATCAATCTCAGCAAAAATACAATTTTGCATGCTAGGTCAAAGCATATAAACATTAGGCATCATTTTTTACGTGATCATGTTAATAACAGAATTATTAAACTAGAACACATTGACACTGAATTAAATATAGCTGATATATTCACTAAACCACTAAGTTCTGAAAGATTTTGCAAATTAAGAATTGAATTAGGCATGCTAGATATTTCTTCTTAATTTTTTTTATTTTATATATATATTGTTATAGCTATAAAACAAAATCTTAGTATATTTTTATTTTACAATATTTATTAATGTTTAACATTTTATCCTCTTCAAATTAATATATATATATATATACATATATCAAAATTGATCTGAACCATTCATTAAAGTACAAATTCAATGGCAATCTGGATCCATCCATGTCTTCTCCATCAAACCAATTAGATTCAAGCATCAAAAAGCACACGGATCACCATCTGAGCCGTTTGATCAAAACAAAGACTCTATCTCATCCATTGGATCAAAGTCAGCAAAGAAACACAATCTCAGATGGCATCCCAATCATTCATCTCAGCCGAGATCTAACATTCACCGTCCATTTCATCTGGTAAGTCCAATTATTTATACCAAAATTAATTATTTATTCTTTTTCATCATCTCTTTCTCTCTCCTCTCAGTTCACGCCTTTATATCTCTCTATTCACTCTTCTCTCTCATCTTCTCGTCTTCTCCGATCTCTGTTTCCAGTTTCTGCCTCTCCTCTTCTCTATCAACTCATGCTTCTCATCATCTTAATACATTTTACAGATTTTGTTGTTGGTTAATCTATCTGATTAATCATGAAAACTCAAAATTCCTAGAACTCTTTAGGGTTTCGATCGAAGAACGATGAAAATCGTTTCTTTTGATCCCTCTCTATCGAATCCACTGTAATTTCTGGTGATTTTTGTTTGCAAATTTTTAGAAAATCCTAATTTCTTCTGACTTTTTATTCAAAATCATCAAATTTTTTACTCATTGGTTTAAATTATTTTTTTTAAAAAAATCTCACTATCTAATGTTTTCCTCAAACATGTTATGTTTAGGAATAGATAAGATCTAAGAAGTTTTTTTGGAATGATGAAAATCACTTCTCTTATTTCTATTTTCTCAAATCCATTATACTTTTTAGTAAATTTTTATTCAAAACCAAAACCCTAATTTTTCCTACCTTTTATTTTTACCAAATCCTTCTCGATGAAACAAAGTTTCGTTTATTTTTTACTGGATTTCTTAAAAAATATATATATATTTTTGCATTTTTTTTGCTAAATATTCATAAAATTTATAGTTCCATCTATTTTTTTGATTTTTGTTTGCTTCAAAAAATTTCTTATACGTTTACTCATCTATATATGCTCATATATATATTTCAAGTATCAAAAACTTTACATACTCTTCTTTCTATATATATATATATATGTATATTTTGTATCATCTCTATTTTTCAAATCTGATATTTTTTTAAACTTATTTTTATATTTATGTATCTTTCAAAAAATTTACATACTGTGTTATATATATATATATTTAAGGTCTATGTCTGTGTCTATATATATTTATGCTTGCACAAATATGTTTCTCTCTGCTGAGAAATAGCACAAGGCTGCGCACGCAACTTGATCATTTTTTTTGGAGGCTTGCACGTTACTAGCATAATGCTCTGCTTCTTTCGTTCACTCAGGTATAACCCTCCATTTTTAAGTACTGTCTATTATAAATTGTGTGGATACTAATGTCCACTGGGTTTATCTTTGAATATCTTATATATATTGTGTGGATAATGATGCCCATTGGGTTTATTTATTGCACTAACTGCTGTGTGATCTATCTTTCTGAGATTTGCTATGAATTTTAAATTTTGCAAATTACCTGCCTCTCTGAAAATTTATTCCTAAATGAGAATCTTTTCTACCTGATTCAACACGACTCTATTCTTATCTGTCAAACAGTTTCTTACCGTGTTTTACCAAAGAATGTTTTAAATGACAAATCTTGCAATATTCTTCTGAAATCTTTTGTAATCATTCTTGAAATTGACTGAACTTAATTGTTCTCTATGTTCTCTATGGGACATGTGGCTCTCTTCTGTGTTACTGTTTTTCTTACTCTCTTAAATAAAAGTTTTAAAATTATCCACCTTACTGTTTAACTTAAATGTTTTCTGCTCCTCACTACTGTTTACAGTATGGTCATATTACTTGTCACTCCATAAGTCTATTTATTGCTAATCCTGCCTGACTACATTTCGTGTATTTAGTCTAAGACCCATCTTGCCTGCAGCATTTCATTACATTATCCCTCTATACATATATAAGTTCTTTCAAATATGGTGCATTCACATGTTCAGTCCTTACTTAGCTTCTTCTTCTCACTTTTATTTCCCGCTTCTCTGCTCATCATGTCTAAGATATTTTCATCCAAACGTAAGAAACTCCCATTGCATTCTGAACTGCATTTCTCTCATGATGTCCCTCGTCTTACCACTGCATCTGCCCAAGCTAAATATAGAGTCATGAGACATAACTTGTCTCCAGGAAATGTGATCACTTTTCACAGTTTTCCAGACTTACTTGAAAAAATCAAAAATATTGGATGGGATTGTCTGGTAACTTTTCCTGACAAATCTATTTATCCTGGTCTTATTTCCGAGTTTTATACTCACATGGAATTCTCTAAGGATTCTTCTAGACTGTTAACTAGCATCACCACTTGCATACAGGGTCAAGCCTATATTATTGATGAACTCTTCCTTGTCAATGCACTTTATCTTCATCCTTCAACATTAGAGTTACCTAGAGTCAACCCTTATCTTCATCCATCTGGTATTTCTGTTGAAGAATGCATACTCTTTAAACATAATTTATCTGTGGTGACTGATCAAATGGTACCTGCTTTATTATTTGATTATCCTTGCAAAGTTGGTATACCATTTCTTACTACTGAAAGTCAGTTCTTGGGAAAGATCCTTAGACATAAATTCATGCCAATTCGTGAAAATAGAAAAATGCTTCCTTTTGATTTACAAATTATCAAAAGTATTTTGAATGAATGCATGCCATACAATCTGGCTTACTTTCTGTTATCCTCTTTCGAGTTCTGTTTTCTCAATAGCTGTTTGGGTTTTGGGTTGCTGCTTTCTCGCATCTTTGCTTTTCTGGAAATTGATCTCTCCCAACACCAGTCTCAACTAGTTCCAACCAGCAACATTGTCTCCCATCTAAACCTTCCACCTCAATCCTTGATTGTATTTAAGCCTTTTGATACTGAGGTCATAGAATCTGACATCAATATGGTCAGCAAAATAGATTCTATTAACAGTATGCATCACCTTCTTCTAGAAAATCAAAATGCTATGCTAGAAAAGATGGAAGATTTGCATTTGTCTTTACTTACTGTTAAGTCCATGATGTCTTATATGATGGAGACCAATCGACTGCTCATCAATCCCTACCAGTTTTCTGTAATCTCCAGTGATCCACCCTTTGATCCTGCACCACCATTGTTCTCAGGTGATCCAACTGATGATTTTCCAAATGTTGCTCAGAATTTCTCTCCTCTTAATCTTGACGACATCTGACTAACTATTTGCAATGATTGTAATATTACTAACTATTTTGGATAACTGTAAAACTAAATACCTAAACCCCCTTCCCTACTACTACTTCTGCTAGAAAATAGCTATCTAGTTTTTCTATATGTAATGTTATGTTTATTACTAACTCTTTTCTGCAGTATTACTTGACTAACATTTTCTGCATGAACAACTCTTTCCCCATCATTTTTTATGATGACAAAGGGGGAGAATGAAAGGAAGAATATTATAAACTGTTATAACTGCTATGAGATGTTATAAACTGCTATGAGATTGGACTTAAAGTATTCATAGTTTGAGGGGGAGTTTTTAAAAGAAAAGATAAAATATATTTTAAAATTGTCATCATCAAAAAGGGGGAGATTGATAGGTCTTATTTTTATAAATATATTTTGATGATAACAATTATATAGTAATTAAATAAATTTATAATTTATTTAAGTTATTATTTTATCTAAACTATTTTTTCTAATTTTATTTGAATTAATTTTTATTGACCTTGATAAATTAAATGTCAAGTGTTAAATAAATTGATTCATATAAATATTTAAGGCAAGGAGATCCTATTAGTTTTCAAAATCAAAGTTGGGCAAAATTTGCATGCATGTATACATATTATAACATATGTATGTATTAAAAAAGCATATAATACAAAGTCTTATATATATATATATCGGTAATATATATATTGCATGCATGTGCAGTATCTAAATATAAGTATTATATAAACAAGTGTGTGTGTTGTATAAAGTGTGCATATAAAAATCGTGTGTGTGTGATTTTTTAAAGCCACGCGGTGAAGCCTTAATAACGTATGTTGACTGATTTGAATGAACAAGTTGATAAGAACAAGTTGGAACTTTTTTTAGTGGGCGGCCATTTAATTTAACCATCCGCGTGAAAATCTTTGCCTGATCATCTGGACCTTTGAATTCAAATTGAAGCAATCCGGACCATGCATTCAAAATCAATTTTCACAAATTAATTTTTTTCCCCAACTTCAAAAATCTATAAATAGGGAGTATTTCATTCATTTGATTTTTACCAATTCAGTGAAAAGCAAAGCATACTCTCCTTGCATACATTCTCTGTAAAAGCTTTATATCTCTTCTTACAAAAGTTCTGATTATTTGAGAAGAGGAAATTGGTCCAAGTAGTGAGATAAGTCATTTGAGTTTACTTAGTTGAATTATTTCTTACTTGTTTTATACTTATAGATATACAAATATATATTGTTATACACAATTTTATATATCTATATTTCATCTATTTATCAAATAAAAAGTTTATTTAATCTGACGCCGCAAGGCTACGGAGATACACCTCTATGGAGAGCAATTCAAACCGTACGATTCCTTATAGTCTTAAGTAACTTTTTATTGATATTATTTATATAAATATCGTAAATAGATACGACACTTGATGGTTCAAAACGACACAGTGATATTCCTCCAAAAAAAGTGAACTATCCGAACTGGATTTGAAAATCGTAGTGATCTATTGAAAGTATTTATATAAATATCAATTGTGAAAATTATAAATATTGTCATACTTAGACGTCGCAAGGCTACAGGAGAGATTCCTCTTAATGAGGGATTCACACCGTACGATTCCTTATAGTACTAAGTGACTTTGTTTATAATCTGTCACATAATAGATAAAATATTGTTATATATTATCTGAGTTAAACAATCATATTTGTTATATCAGTTTGTGCTTAACTGATTTAATTATTATATTTGATAAATATTGTTTGAATTGATTTATTCTTTTTATAATACAAGTATTGATACATAAAAATCATTCATATAATACTTGTTAAAGAATATCTGAGAAACAAATATTTTTAATCCATAGAAAAACACTCTTTATTTTAAAGAGTAAATAATTCTTTATAAATTGCATTAATATTATTTATCTACTTATTCAAGAAGTATTGTTCATTCAAAACATAAAAGTTATTTAAACTTTTATAACTGTGCATAAATTACATATTTGCTTACTCAGAAGCATTATTTGATCAAAACATAAATTACTATCTACTTACAAAGAAGCATAATTTTTAAGTATAAAAGTCTGTGTATAAATATATTTGTTATTTAATTTATATCTGCTTATTTCAGAAGCATCTATCTGTACTAAATTCTTATCTGCTTATTTGAGAAGCACATTGTTGTAATATCATTTAAAAGAGAAAAGGTCAGAGTTAGTTTATTTTATGTACCTATGAGAAAGACGAGTAATTCTTCGACCAAGACTAGAGTCTTAGAGAGGTCAGCGGGAAGTTGGGTCTCTAGTGTACTTGTGTGGTGAGGAAGAGGCTGTTGTTTCAAGACCAGATCATAGAATAGAACTAGACTCAAAAGAAGGTATAACTAAACTTGAGGAGGGAGCGGGGAGCTTGCTATCCAAGATAGATTAGTTGGGAATAGTTGGAATTTTGTCTATAAAACTTTGTAAAGGCTTCTCCGCCTGTTGAAGGAGTTTTTATTACTGATAGTAATAGGATCTCAAGCTCCAAGTAGGAACTTGAGACTGGACGTAGCAACATACCAGGGTTGTATGTTGTGAACCAGATAAATATGTGTACATTGTGTGATTGAATTTTTATTATCTTGCATGTTAACTTCTAAAACTACAAATTAATTATTAAAAATTCAAACAGGCCTAATAAATTTTTTAAATCTGTAATAATCTATTCAACCCCCCTTGTAGATTATTATTGGACTTTCAGAGTTTATGATAAGCTCGTTGAATGCCTTGTGTGACACGAGAATGGAAACAATGATGAATTAATTAATTAGAGGATGAAGGAATTATTAAGTGAACAATTAATCAATATTATATTGAAAATTAATTGTTAGTATGAGAAATAAAATATTAATGGGTGATTGATTAATAGTATGTTGATTTATTATTATTGCGAGTATAGAATAATAATAAGTAAATTATTTATAAATATAATAAGATTTATATTTATTTGATTAATTGTTATGTGCAAGGCATGCGATAGTTAAATATATAATATATAGTAGTTGCCTCTATATTATAGTGTAACACTTAAATGAGACTATCTTATATTTAAACTATATAGTAAGGTTTAATGAGTTATGTAAGTTACATGATTAATGCTTATGTGACAATATATGGGTGGGTGTACATTAAATAAGTGTCTCATGAATATTATGAACTATGTAAACAATTGTTAATTGATGAATTACTTCAATAATTTAACAATAGAGTTGGGATAATATAATGAGATAATACCCGGTTAAATTATATTTGGTATTAATGAAGTGTACATGGATTATATGTTGATGTATATATATGTACCCCTACTTACTACATTGTAATATTATTTACTTATTTGAAATTACATTGTGACTCTAAATTAACTTATAACCTAAGTGTAAATAATATATATAACCTAATTGTTGATATTCATTTGTTTACAAATCTGCAAGTGCTGAGTTCTTATAACCTTGTCCCATATAGAGTGTCACCCCTTCCTCACGTGAATGACAAAAAAGCTAAAGCCTATTACCTCTTCTCAAAATCAACAAAATGTAGCTAATCATTCAATGGGGAGTGGGTATCATGATGGGATTCAACAACCAATCAACAACTCTTCATTAACCATCAAACAATTCTTCATTCCTGTTGGTTTAATTTGGAGTGTAATTGCATTAACTGTATATTGAATCCTCTATAATTATAGCTCCTTCTCTTCTCTTTTTCAATTTGCTGAGATATTGCTTAAGGCTAGTATACTGAGATATAGAGAGAGATATCAGTTGAGGGAGGTTCATATAGCAGCATTAGCAGCAATCTCATATCAACCAATTAGCAGAGGTAGCATTCATGTTCTTCATCTTCTTCAATTTACTGACTTCTTGAATTGAGCATGAATTATATAATAATCTGATTGGGAAATGTTTAGTAGTTGTTATATAGACTTATAAACGTGTTAGTAATGCAATGTAGTTGTTTGGCAGAAAGCTTTTCAGTTCTGGACGAGACACGGCGCAGCTGCGCCAGTTTTGTACTAAGGCGCAGCGCAGCTGCGCCAGGCCCCTGTGTTAGTTTCCTATTTCTGCTAAAATTTGCTATATGCTAACATGTTGGCATCGCTTTAGACAAGCATGAGAACATGATTAACATGTATATATGAGTACGTAGACCTAGCATGAACATGTTTGACTATGTTAGTATGCATTATTGATGGAAAGACTTATAGTTGAAAATGGACTTATTAATTGGAAGTGAACTTTGATATACACATACCATGTTTACATTCTGACTTTTGAGCACGATTGTATGGTTTAGTTAAGCATGAAAAGTTAGTCTAAAGTGTTGAGATTACACTAGCATACATGGTTCATGTTTAAAACGATTTCCAAAGCTAAACTTGAATGTTTTGGAAAGCTAAAGTTGCATGAACATGGTAGAATAGAATTCTAATATTTTAACATACATGATAGTGCTTTAACATCACTTAAATAGCCTACATGTACACATACTATGCTAGACGCCATGAAAGTTAGTTAAGCACGAATAAGATATGAGTTTAGGTGAGTTTTCAAGCAATAAACAATAATAGTCATGCGTGAATGATATGAATACTTGTGAGCATGCCTAACACCGATTATGTGACCATAATATGTGTATAAATGACAAGCATGATAGCCTATATGATTTCATAACGTTGTATGGCCTTAAATTATTAAGGATGTTAATCTAGAACCTATATCATGTAAGATTAAACTTAGAAAAGATTGTGTAAGCATGCAAGACCCTTAAACATGTGTATATACTATGTGTAAATGTATGCTTACGTGTTGGACAGAAACAGTTAGGCAAAAGCCCAACCCTGGTCTGGCCAGGGGACAGCGCAGCTGCGCCATCCCTAGGCTTGACCAGGGCGCAGCTGCGCCAGTTTGGAATCCAAACTGGACAGTTTACTTAAATTTGATTTTGACAGTTAACTTATATCAATGCTATAACTTGCTAAAATAGAATATGTTTGGTACTGGTTGTGGTCTTATGTGATAGTGATGATATATGAAGATGTTTAACTTGAAAAGAAGAATTCTAAAGATAAAAGGACGATGAAAGTTATATCAATCGAGATTTATGAATTAGTATGATACTATACATGGTATGACTGTATAGTAAGGTTAAAGACTTAACTTATGTGTTAATTGTATATAAGATAAAGTATGATGTTAAACTATATGACTAATGGATATCATATATACGTAACTATATTACGATAGGAATTCAAAGTGTTGCTAAGCTTTACTTTGGTAATCCACGCTTAAGGCAAGTATCCTAACCCTTGCATTACTTTATTCAACGGATATTGTAAGCAAGTACTCGAACTCTATTCTTAATGAGCGTTTATTGAACTTGTGCTATTATTGTCGTACAAGTAAACTATTGGAATTGTGATTCATGTTTTATTACTTAAATACTTCGTGGATAAAGATAAAGTCGATTTATATTCTTCGGACTTTAAATCTTGAGTTTTAAACTTATGATTGTTCTTATATACTTTGAAAGAGCAGTCTATGCCATTTTATTCGGCTAGACCTATATTATGAATTTGAAAAGCGATCCAAATCAATTGATTGGTGCGGAGTCTTATATTGACTGAGATGAACAACCCTTTTGAAGGGAAAACTATATTTTTCGGGAGACCGACGTGCGCACTTGAGTACGATTAAATATTATGCATAATGTAGGGTACTTTAGGCTGATCACCTGTTGTACTTATTTTATTGGATTATCAGTATACTTCTGTTAATTCAAATATTCATCTTTGCACTACGGCCAAAGATATTCATTTGTGTCACCAGTGGTCATGTTCATCTCAACACCTGTTCATCTTTGCACTACGCGCCAAAGATATTCATCAGATAATTATTCATCTTTGCTCTACAGGCCAAAGATATTCAGTTATATCACCTTTTAGGACTGAGGATGATGAAAAATATTTTAAAGAACGAATCCAGTGAGATAAAGGACAAAGACTAAGTATTCGTAATCTAATTTATCCAAGTTCAAGAATACTCCATAATAATACTTTGTGGAGCAAAATTCAAGAATAAAGCTCAAAATTTAAATCCAATCAAAGATAAGAACTTTAACAAGCAACTTGGACAAATAGAAGAAAATTTAATTTTTTCGTGAATAGTGCCGTATACGTGAATAGTAACCCTGACGAAAAAAGTAAGAATTTCATAATACAATCTATGCCAATATTTTGGTATAATGATATTGAAAAGAATAACATCATTTACGAAAGAAAATAGCATCCCTTACCTCAAAAGAATAGTACTTCTGACTGGAATATCGGATATAAGACTGAAGAAAACTTGCACTGAATAGTAACACTCAAAGTATCTAAATACTCACAAGAAATACGCTCGATATTATAGAGAGAAAATTTCTGATTCTGGTGTGATTTTTAATTCTAACCTAAGTACCCTATTTATAGGAAAAACTTAGGATGCCAAAGTAGATTTTTTTAATAAAATAATATAATTTTTTTTTAAATTCCAGCCGCCTCGTGAAAGCCATCAGCATTTTCCACACCAACCAAAAGTGGGGCCCACCATTTTATAAAAAAACATTTATTTTCCAAAACTTTAATAATTCATAATAAATAGCCCTTTTATCAGAAAAGTAAAAATTCTATGTCTGTCTATAGGAAATTTAATTCTCTACAACTTTGTAGAAGAAAGTTTTTCCAAATTCCAAACATAAATTATCCGAATTTCATAAACGGATGATTTTCCACACCAAAATACTGATAAAAATACATCAGCACTAATTCCTTCTTTTATATCCACAAAATAAATATTTTCTTATCATATAAATCAATAATTAATTATTCACAAATAATATTACAGAACTACAATATTGACAACCAGGTCGTTCCTAGGAAAGAGGGGGCCTTCCGATAAGGACTTCTCCTTACTTGCGCGCAATTAAATAACCCCTCCTAGACAGAACTTCCTTGGACATTGTCAATAATGCTATCTAATAATATTATTCAAATAATATGAATTATTGAGTTGATAATGTGAAATACTGTGCAGTGACAATTATTGAATCAATAATACAAAATATCAACGGTAGCAATTCTTGAATCAATCATATAAAATAGCAACGTAGCAATTATTGATATAAAATATCAATGTAGCAATTATTGAATCAATAAAATATCATGCAATTATTGAATCAATAATATAAAATATTGAACAGTAATTACTGTAACAATAATTGAGTAAGTGCCTTCTCACGTAAGAATCAATAATTCAAAATACTGTGTAATACCGTGTGCTACTGTGCAACACCGCGTATTATTGTATTTTAACCACCGGATATTTCAACAGTACTAACGGTAACAACTACGCCGTTATTTTATAAAAAGGTTATTTCTGTCGCTTTCTATATCCGACAGTTATTCCGTTGTGGGGCCTACAAATAGCTGTGCCGTCGTACGAATATTCCCCGACAACAAGAATATTCCACTACCAAACGAATATTCCCCGACAACAAGAATATTTTATAACCACTTGCTCATTTTAAAATATTTGTACATTTCACCCATAACTTTTCACATTTATCAAATCAACACTTTACTATTTCGAAATAATATATAAAGAAAATTAAATCTTTATTCTTAAAAGTTGGGGTCTTACATTAAACCTTGAATCTTATTGTTATCTTGAGTCCTTAGCGACTATTATTGAAAACTATTGATACTTCTTGTTATCCTTGAACTATCATCTATTGTTGTACCCTTGAGAACTAAGAACTATATTGACCCTTATCGCTATATTACTTGCTGAGCAAACTTGTTGCTCATTCTTGCTTTTCCCCTAAAAACATTTCAGTTAAGGCAAAGCAGGGTAGACCTTCGGGCACCGACAAGGGCAAAGGCAAAGCTACGGAGTAGCTTTATTTTATGTAGAACTCTTATGATAATGTAATAGGATTCTATGATGTATTCGTTAAGTTTATATATGCCAAAGATATGTTTAAGCTATGTAATCGATATTTAAGTTACGAGACCTTGGGATATAAATGATTATATTAAATAAATGTAATCTATTCATAGTATTATGTTATTCCGATGTGCGATATATATTATTATTGTATTAAATTATAGAACGTGACGAATCAAATTCGAGACGACTGTGGCGGTCCGAATTTGAGGGCGTCACAGGTTAGTATCAAAGTTGTAGTTATAAACCTTAGGAGCGAGTATCCTTAGATTATAACTTAGGAGAACTTAGAAAGTTAGAAGGAGATAAAACTCATGTAGAGTTTTCTTAGAGAGACTTAGTGTGTTATGAAATGTAACTTCATTCCATACAATGAACTTATATTTTATTTAACATTCTAATGGAGTTGTTGTTTGTTTATCTTGTGTTTGTGATTGTGATTGTAGGATGAAAAACATGGGAGTACCTAGTAGAGTGGCAGAGGAGGAGCCCAGAGATATACATGTGGTATATGAGACACCTCTAGAGGCTGTGCCTGTGCAGGCTGTTGCACTATCTGAATCTGACGACGAGGATGAGATCGAGGTAGAGTTTGACCCAGAGGACGAGCCCATGGAGGACATGCCTACAGAGAGCGAGCCCATGGAGGACTCTTACGAGCCTAATCTCGAGGAGCAGATGCTAGGAGAGTATGAGGAGCGTATTCTAGAGTTAGACTGCTGAGTACAGGAACTGGAGGCTGAGGCTCAGGAGAGAGAGTCCAAGTTCCAGAAGCTGAGGGACGAGGACCATCAGAGGAAGCTAGTGATGCAAGAGTTAGAGGTGGAGATTGCCTACCGCAAGGAGGCAGGGATCCAGATGGGGACCTTGTTTCACAAGTCGGTGGCTAGGAATGTGGATCTGGCAGGAAAGCTGGAAGAGGTAGAGCAGAGGGAACTGAGCGAGAAGATTGAGAAAGAGGCACTCCGTACTCAGCTAGAGTTGGAAGTTATGGATAGGATCCACTTCGAGGAGAAGTGGGAAGCAGCAAACGAGAGAGCAGACGACTTAGAGGATGAAGTCAGATGCAAGAAGAGGAAGATGAACAAGATGGGGTATGTGTTCCGTTCAGCTTTTGAGAGGGTTATTGATGGTGTATACCACTACCCAGTGGAGCAGGGACAAACCCTACACACTGTGAGCCAAGAGTTGGTGGCGTACATAGCGCAGATAGACTACAAGAGCGCTGTGGAGCGCGGGATGATAGGATGAGACCCTTAGCTAGACTAGCAGTAGCTTTAGTAGTTTTCTGTGTGATGTATATACTATGATGTAATCCCAGTCTTTTGTGTAAGGTATGGGATAGGTATGTAAACCCCGAGTAGGCATATGTTAGAGGGGTAGTATGTTAGCTGTTCCCCCGTCTTTTGTGATAATAGGGGATATGTGATAACATTTATAGCAGTATGTTAGGGATAATCATGTAACGAAATGAATTGGTATATGAATATAAATGATCTTATTTCAGAAACGTGTTGTAAATTTTATTTCTTTTTAGCAATAAAAGAAATACTTAAGTAATATAATTGAGTATTAATAAAATAAAAAATTTGTGATGCAGATAATGGCACCAAGAAGTTAGATTAATTGCACCTGAGGAATAGGTTAACAATGAAAAGGAACAAGTAGACCCGATCCAGAAGTTAATAGACTTGTTAGGAGAAGCTCTTAGGGGAAGGAACAACGAACCCGTTCGCCCCAATCCTCAAGCAGTACCAATCATAAGTTTTAAGGACTTTAGGAGTGTAGGACCCCCAGAGTTCGAGGGTACTACCGATCCGATCATAGCTCAGACATGGGTTAAGGTTATAGAGAAGGCCTTCACTATCGCTCGAGTGGGTGAAGACCAAAAGATTGTATTTGCTAAGTATATGATGAGAGGCGAAGTCAACTACTGGTGGGAGGCTAATCAAAAAAGAGCTGGAGAAGAGATAATCGCGTGGGAGAGATTCAAGACGCTATTTTTCAAGAACTACTTCCCGAAAAGCATGAAGAATAGAACGGAGGTTAAATTCTTAGAACTGAAGCAAGGTGATATAATAGTGGTGCAGTACGCGGCTAAGTTCAACGAACTAGCGCGATTTGCAGAACACCAAGTAGTCCTTAATCAGCTCCAACCATCTCCTCTGACGTATATTCAGATCATTCTGTGTGAAAATATATTTCAAGACTCTTATATTCTGTATATATATCTCACACTTCTCGTCATAAAGATAGTGCCTCTAAATCTTCAAAGAAAATACTACGGCCGCCAACTCCAAATCATGGGTCGGATACCCTTTTTCGTAGTCCTTCTATTAACGCGATGCATACGCAATGACCTTGCCGTTCTGCATAAGCACACAGCCTAGTCCCTTATGCGATGCATCATTATATACCACAAAATTCCATGTATTATCTGGCAATGATAACACAGGTGTCGTACTTAACCTCTTCTTCAATTCCTGAAAAATTTCTTCGCACTTCTCCGTCCAAACGAACTTTACTGCCTTCCTCGTTAAATTCGTCAACGGAGTGGAAATTTTAGAAAAGTCCTGAATAAAACGCCGATGATGGTGTAGATCCGGTGATGGTCAGAGTGCCACCACTATTGTTTCCTCTACCACCACCTGTTCCTCCTTCTGCCTTTTTGGGACAATTCACGAGCCAGATGATCCTTTAACCCACAAGTGAAACAAGCACCCTTCTTAGGACTAGGGCAATTTGGTGTTATGTGACCCTCTTGACCACAATTGTAGCAAATCCTTTTCCCCTTCATGCATATTCCCACATGATTCTTTTCGCAAGCAGCACAAGCCTCCACCCACTTCTTTTGACTCCCCTGTTAATTCCCAGTAGAAATATTGTCATTCTATTTCGTCTTCTGTTTGTTACCACCACCATTGCTACCACTAGTATTGTTGTTCTCATTTTCATTCTTCTTTTTCTTCTGCTCCTGATTATATTTCGTTAAAGCATCGCTACCACTTTCTGCAATGATTGCCTTCTCCAGTACTGCTGCAAATGTATTCAGTTGGAACATCGAAACCTTGTTATATAACTAGGGCTTCAATCCTTGTTCAAACCTTCTCGCCTTCCTTTCATCCGTGTTTACTTGATATGTTGTAAACCTTGCCAACTCGTTGAATTTCGCAGCGTACTCTGGCACAGACATAGTACCTTGCTTCAACTCTAGGAATTGGACCTCCATCTGGTTTTGAGAACTCGTCGGTAAATACATCTCCAAAAACATCTCCTTAAATCTATCCCGCGTAATTATCCCATGTCCTCCTCAAACCTTATTTGCCAGCCACCAATTGCTAAGAAAGCTTGACATCCGTTTTTTAATAAACGAATAGCTTTATGAATTGAAATGACAGTGATTGATTTTAGTGGTTTGGTTGCTTGAATTCGCATAACAGGTTGGTTAGGAATATGAAAGCTAACAACCTTACGAAAATAATCAATTTTAGCATGATGAGTGGTTAACCAGTCGATTCCTAAAATCACATCAAATTCAAGTATTTTCAAAGAGGTGAGATCAACAGGTAATGTAAGGGTGCCTATTTGAATCAAACAAGATTTGTAAACTGTGGATGTAATGAAGGTTTCTCCCAACGGAGTTTCAACATATAAGTCAAAGTCTAATTTGTTAGGGGTCAAGTTCAAACGTTGAGCACAAGCAGGTGAAATAAAAGAGTGGGTAGAACTGGTATCTAATAAAGTATAGACTTCACAAGAGTTTATAATTAGCTTACCCGTGATAACTTCGTTCGGGTTCCTCGCTTTTTGGGAAGTCAAGACAAACGCTCTCCCTTGAACCACCAAATTTGACTTGTCTGAGACAGCCTTTGGTGTCACCATTCCAGCTGGACTTGACTTCGCTATAGGGCACACTCGAGCTATGTGACCTTTCTTTTTGTAATTGTAACACACTTTGCATTGTTGTATACAATTTATACTGATGTGTCCCTCTTGTCCGCATTTGTAACATACAACCGGTGGTTTTTCCCCTCCTCTAGAAACAGTTGCTGGTGCTGGTGCTGCTGCCGATGTCTTTTCGTTGTCATTGTTGAGTCTTCTATTTTTGAAATTTCCACCTGACTCACTTCTTCTATTATCTTGGCCATGATTACCACCGAAGTGGTTACCATTTCTGGCATGATAATTTCCTCCACACTGGTCATCATTGTTCCGATTACTGTTGCCACCGGTACGACTATTATCGTGTTGTCGGTTGTTGTCCTTTGGTTGAACAGTCTCATTATCTCGCTCCAATAATTGAAGCCCTATTCACAACATCTGAATACAAACAAAGTTTATGAGAAATAAGGTATTACCGAATTTCAGGTTCCAAACTTTTCAAAAACGTTCGTATCATTCGTTCCTCATTATCCACCAAATGGGATTCAAACCGGGATAATTATGCAAACTTGGCCTCGTATTGTGATACAGTCATATTGTTCTGTTCCAGTTTGATGAATTCCACCTCCTTCATATGACGAATACTTTCTGGAAAGTACTTGTCGTTGAACACTTCCTAGAACTTCTCCTAAGACATCTTAAGTGCGAAAAGCTGAGTACGTTTCACAGATTCCCACCAGTAATCTGCCTCTCTAAGCAAGATAAAGATGGCAAAGGGGACCTTTTGCTCCTCTGTGCATCCCAGAACATCAAATATTTGGTGATCTGCTTAATCCAAGCCTCTGCCTTGAGTGGCTCTGCTTTCCCAAAAACTCTGGCGATCCCAACTCCTTGGATTTCTTAGCAGTGACCAGCTGTGAGTTACCATTGTTTCCACCTACATTTTGAACAGGAGTCTCTCTCATCTAGTTTTGCATGAACTGTAGAAAGCTCCTAAACACCCCATCATTCATCATTTGGTCGGTGGTGTTGTTAACAGGAGTATTATTGCCTTCCTGATGCACATTATCCTGATTATTGATTGGCAGTGTCTCAATGGTCTCATATGCTCTATTTCTCATCTCCGAATTTTTAGATGCCATTCTCAAATACTGCCATTAAAATAAAGGTTAATTAAAGAAATTAACATGTCAAATAGTATCCCTATATTCGACCGACCAATTAAATAACAAATAAGCTTAGGTAGGACACACTAGCAAAGGTTTTACTCCTCTCTCCCCTTCTAGTTCTAATCCCAGATCTCTACCAGAGATCATATCCCTAAGCTCTGATACCAACTGTGACGCCCTCAAAATAGGTCCACACAACCAATTCTGAGTCGCCAAAATACATGGTACAGAATTCAAATACAAATCTTCCTATTCCGACTATTAAACTGTAGTACAAAATACGACCACACAAACTGTGAGTTTCAATACAGATATTATGTAGTATATAATACGAAAATATCCACGCTCAAATTAAGTCCTCATTACAATTATTATCACACAATTTTATAAAATAGTGAGGACTACTATAACACTATCTCGGACCATCACTCCATTCCCCGGCTAGTCCCAACTATATTCTCATTTCTTGAAGAGTTAGAACAATAAAAGAAAAGGGTGAGCTTAATTAGCCTAGTAAAGAAAATTATGACCAAGATAATGATGAATAAATTATCGTTAGCCTTCGATAAATCTGATAAAATATTATGAACAACAAGTTTTAGATCAACAACTACAGCGGATTTAACAATCCACTAGAAGAGTTAAGTAGAGAATAATGTCTACTATCTTCTATGATATAAAAGTTCATTATCAATATTTTATCCTTGTAACATCAATCAATAAATATTTTAAATCAATAATTTACCTTTGCACTACGGGCCAAAGATATTCATTTGTATCACCAGTGGTCATGATCATGCCAAACACCTGTTTATCTTTGCACTACGGGCCAAAGATATTTATCAATCAACAGTTCATCTTTGCACTACGGGCCAAAGATATTCATCAATCAACAGTTCATCTTTGCAGTGCGGGCCAAAGATAATTTTCACCACTAATTTAAGACTGAGGATGATGAAAAATGATATAAAGAACGAATCAAGTGAGATCAAGGATAAATATTAGAGATTTATAATTTAATTTATCTAAGTTCAAGAATGTTTAAATTGTAAACATAATAATCAATTGTGGAGTAAAATTCAAGAATGATATTCATATATCAAAAAATAATTTGGACAGAAAAGAAACCAATTTTTATCGTGAATAGTACCCCGTATGAATAGTGTCTCGACATGAAAAGATTAAAATTTCATAAGAAAGTTTAGACCAATATTCCAGTAAAATGATATTAGATGAAGCACAAACCTTAAAGAATTTCTAATCATTTTAGGAATTATAGAAGCAATACTTACCATAGTAAGTTTAAATTTAAAAATATGAAATGAAATAATATCACTTACATAATATGGAGTATGAAAGAAAATGATATCCCTTATGAAAATAAAATAATATCATTTACGAATATTGAAAGAAAATAACATCCTTTACGAGAAAAATAATATCATTTACCTTAGTAGAAAACTAGATTTGACTAGTATACCGGATATTATTCTGAGAAAATCTTGCACTATAAGCTACACTCAAAGTATCCTTATACTCAAAAGAAATATTCACAATATTGCAATAGGAACACTTGCATTTTTGGTGTCTTAGGATGAAGGGGTAACCCCCCTTTTATAGTGCAACCTCAGAGGGAAAAATCAAATGAGCTGCCTAACTTTGTCTAACTTTTCTCTTTCTCCGCCTAACTGTCCTTTCTTTCTTTCTTTCTTTTCCTAACCTTCATTTCTTATTGGTTGAGGGCCCACACATTTAGAAAATATGGTTTGCAGGAGAAGTATTTCACCCATTAGAAAAAAGAGAAGTGCACGAGAAGTTTTGAAAAATACTTAACAATCTGACAAAATTAATATAATATTATAATATTATATTATTATAATATTATATTAAAAAAAACTATACTATTATAATATAATATTATAATAATATATTTGAATGCATATTTTATCGGAGGAGATAATTATAATTCCACAGAAAAATATGCCAAACTTTCAACAAATATCTCATTCTAAATTCCTCCATTTATAAAATTGAACCAATTAACGTATTTTTATTCATCAATTATTATTCACAATTAATATTACAGAATCACAATATTGACAACCAGGTCGTTCCTAGGAAAAAGTGAGCTTTCCGATAAGGATTTATCCTTATTGGCGCGCAATTATATAATCTAACCCCTTTCCTTGACAGAACTTTCTAGACATTGCCAATAATGCTATCTAATAATATCATTTAAATAATATGAGTTACTGTGTTGTGATAATTATTGATTTAATAATATAAAATATTGTGCAATTATCACTATAGTAATTATTGAATGAAATACTGAGTGACTTCTTACGTAAGCATCAATAATCAGATATATTGTGCAATGTCGTGTGCTACTGTACAACAACGCGTATTACTGTACTTTTATCACTGGGTATTTCAACAATTAGCGGTAAAAGTTCCGCCGTCAATTTTTAGAAAACTTATTTTTGTCGTTTTCTTCATCCGACAGTTATTCTGTTATGGGACCCACCAATGATTGCGTTGTCGTACGATTATTCTTCGATAAAATGAATATTTTATGATAACTTGCTTACTTTATAAAATTTGCACATATCATCCATAACTATCACATTTATCAAATCCACACCTTACTATTTAAAATAATATATAGAGGAAATTAAATCTTATTCATAAAAATTTGGGGTCTTACATTTGGAGTCTTCTTGGCGGCATTTTCTGTTTAAGATATACGCTTATTAGATCATTACTCAATTTCTTAAATATTTAAGACTTAACTTAAACATTTTAAGATTATCACGTAACATATAACATCTTCAATAAACTCTGATATTTTATTCATTCAAAATTTTAAACATAGAATCGATAACATCACTGCTATTTACATCAACTGTCCCGAGATAAAAGAAAACTTCAATACTACATTATCATATCTCATTATTTATATCCAAACTGGGATTTACATCTTATTTACTTCCATAGTTATTCACATAACTTATTATTCTTCTTATCTTGGCATACTAGGACGATGTTCCATGATACGGAACATCGTCCTACGATCCATCATGTACCACAGTAAGTCTTCAAACTGAACTGGGTAGTTGAAGACTCGATCCTGGGCCCTATCCATAGCTGAATGAAAAGCATAGTCCATCTCATTCATCCTGGCCTTCTTTGCCTAAACCTTATCATCAGCACGATCTGCACGTTGAGAAGCCTTCATCCAAGAATCTTTCGCTCTCACGCGCTTCGCTGACTCCTCTCTCAGGTCACCCTTCAATTTCTCAATTTCAGCCAATAACTGTTCCTTGTAACTCTCTGCCTGAACTAGCTTCCATTCCACGCTTCCAAGACGTTCATCAAGATTCTCAATCTTGTCATCCTTCGGCTCTATAACAGTCTAACGTATATCTTCCAGCTCCTCCAAATCCCTGACTCTATCCTGTAACTCTATATTACGATCATAAAGCGCATCATACATTTCAGCATCAATAGAGGTAAGGGGTACCTCCTCGGGATCTTCATCCTCTTTCTCCTACATTTCCTCATCCTCCTGGTCAAACTCAGGCTCATGCTCCTGACCCACAACTGTGACCAACGAAGATGACTCCCTCTGTACTAACTGCTCCCAGACGATATGGATGTCTCGGGGCTCCTCCTCTCTAGCTACTCAGGACTCCTCTTCCCTAGGCTGACTGGATCATCCAACATTAGACATCCTGGCAACAAAATTTTAAGTTTAAATTACTACTCGATGTTATTCGGTACTCCTCGATACTCGTGAGCACATAAGTTATTAACATATAAGCACATAAAATCTTTTATTATTTATCTTCAATGAATTCCTTAATTCATTTCTTAGAACTCGATAAGAGTTTATCACCACTATATTTTCGATCTTCTATAAGGCTACTACCTAAGGTTTCCCCACCTAAGGTCCATAACCTAAAGCTTTGATACTAACTTGTGACACCCCCAAATTCGGGTACTTCATTTCCACAAAATTTGATGTTCACTATCCAAAACAATCACATCTAACTACGCATAAGTAAGGATATAAATGAGACTCACAACTTAAATAGAAATCCTCCCATTAAAGGGTTACAACATCTTAAACAAATCCCAGGTCGTCTAACATTTAATACATAAATTGCGAAAACATAACATATTTAAATAAGTCTTATACATAAAAATTCTCAAATAAAATTTTAACAAGTCTTCATCACTTCTTCATCTTGCCCTTTCCCTTACTAGAGGAAGATTTGTCGAATTTTTCAACCTTAGCTGCAATATTATTATGTAAGAGGTGAGCAAACAATTGCCCACAAGTATAACAATAACAATAGTAATAACATGAGAGTAATCAATGAATTATGAATAATAGAAAGTTCAACTTTTGAATCAAGAATATAATACAAGACTAAAAGTACATATGAGTGTCGCAAGATTATGAACTATGTTCTAGGTTAATAAGTATTTCTACTAAAACCTTTAACAGTCGTTAGACTATATGAACCTTCCTTCTCGTACTAAAGGGGATCAACCCTTTGTACCATGTATTGTGCATAAATATCTTAACGCTATCGCGTAATATAATCCCCTATAATAGGGTTGTTCGTCTCAGTTTTGACATAAGAGTCCGCACCAACAAAAGTTTGGTTTGATTTAGATTCAATAACAGTTCTAGAATTTTAGAATTTTCATCAACTACGGACTAGTTAAATCAATAAGGGTTCACTAGCCATATAAGAGTTTTATGCAACATTATAGAATTAAACAATGACATTTATGATCAAGGATCATCAATAACAACGCATGATCGAATCAACTTGTATAACGAAGTAATACTTTCAAAAGAGTTGTATCCTTGGAATAATCAAAGAAACTTTGCTTGTAGTAGAGATTCAAGAGTATATAACTTGCACAATCTAAAAGTAGGGTTTAGGAACTTGCGAAACTTATAAATAATATAAGGATAAAAGAACTTGCCTCGTGCGTAGGTTACGCAATTTACAGTTACACAATCACCAAATGTCCTACATATATCATTGGGATCATAACATCCATTAAACATGTTAACATTAACCTTATAGGTTTAATTCTTACTTTAGTTAAACTTGTTAACTTAGTTTAAGTTCTGATCATTATCACAAATCTTGTATTACAATTATGAAGTCTCAAATCTTAAGTTTTAACAACATTACATCCTCTCATGAACGTCAAAATTTAGCCCTTACGCAACTTATCAAAACACCACGTAAAACCATCACATATAAGTTAACAATCTGTTAAAACATCTTGTTATATGTCTTACACATTATCATTAACATTAGACTAGATTAGATTAGGTTTTAAGGACTGAACAAACAACAAAACAACACTGTCTCTGTTCAGGGGAGGGCGAGGCTGCACTGCCCTAAGCCTTGGCATCGGCGCAACTGCGCTGGTGCCCAGACTCAGAAACACCGCGGCGCAGCTGCGCTGTTCCTATCCTTGACACCGGTACAGCTGCGCTAGTGCGCAGACAGGAAGGCAGTAGTTCGCGATTTCAACACTTTTAACCCAAAAAATTCTAATTTCTTCCATATATCAGCAAATTAAGCATACCCAAAGGTTATAAACTTTACAAAACTAAAACCTAACACACCTAGCATGCTTCTAACATCACAAATCACATAAACAACCAATTTAAAGACCCGAAATCAAGGTTCATAGCAATTTCTTCATATTTTTAAATGTTTAGCGAATCATCTCACCACAAATTCGTTTCTTAACCAAATCAGTCCATATAACTTGCATTCTTTTTGTATCTTAGCTCATAATCACAAACAACTATCAATTAACAGATTACATCATGATTCGAACATCAATTTTAACTCTAAAATCAGCCTTTTGTACATATATTCACAAAAACTCAAATCTTTACATTAAAACCTATTTCATACAAATTTGATTTCTGAAAATCGTTTCTAGACAACATATAACAGATTATATATACATATTAACACATATAATTCATTACCTCACAAATTAGCCATCAAAAATCCACTTTAGATGAAGGACTCAAGAAATAGAGAACTAAGAACATAAAATCAAATTCTTACCTTTGATTCTTGCTTAGATTATGTAGAATTGCTTTGGTAATCCTCTCCTTGCTTTTGGTTTTTAGAACTTCTTCCCAAAGATTTATAGAGAACTCTCAAACTCTCTCAATTTCTCTCTGTTCTTTGAATTTGTCAAACATAGCAATACACTAGGATATAATACGTATAATATAAATGATATACCCACTATGCGTACTGCTTAACGTGGATATCAGTTAAGCGCATCATGGCTTCAGTAACTACCATGTTCTAAAGGGCTTTGTTTGGCTAGCTCTTAAAGACTCTTTTAAATTTATTTTTATAACTTTCTTATTATATGATATCCAATTGTCACACTTTAATTAATCAAATTCATTTAACTCTTATTTCAAATTAATCATTTGACATATGATTAAAATTTCCATTAAATCATTATTAATTTTTTAATTCAATTATTAAATTAAACTAGAATATAAATATCACCATTACACTAAAACATACTTATTTAACAATTCATTTAATTTAATTATCTAATCAAATTAAATCTTCAAGCCATAAAATTATTAAACATTAATTTAATTAATATAACACGTTTAACTAAATTACTCCACAACAAATTTCATCAATTATTTATTTTATTCAAGTAAATAAATAAGTTGAAATATTTATTACTAAAATATTTATTTAATTCAATAAATATTTTAAATTAAATATAAAATTCTCGATTATTACATAGAAGATTATACTTGAGTCTTATGACTAATTGAACGTTAGAGATTATTATGTGCTTATTACAAACACTTTCAATTCTAATTATTTTACCTTTATTGTTGTATCCAAAGGTTACCTCACCATAGTTTGTAGCTTGTAGATTTTTCAATTTTGACTTATCACCAGTCATATGTCTTGAACAGCCGCTATCGAGATGCCATTTACTTTTAATTACATCAGATGTAAGACATACCTGCAATATATATACTAATTTCACAGATTGGTACACTTTAATATGAAGGGTCCTTTGGGTGATTTTTCCATTTTGTATAAGGAATATTTGTATTTTTCTTTACAAAACTAGGCATAAGATAATCAGTTTTAGTAGAGATAAGCATTCTATGAATGACAGGCTTATAAGAGGTATGATAATAATTTTTATGAAATTCTTTTATTGTAATAGTTGGTGCAGTGTATGTTCCTTTGGGAACCCAAATCATTTTTCCTTTATAATATCCATTTCGAGCATTGCACATATAGAAGGAATAACCATTTCTGTTACAGTAATAACATTTAGTAAAAGGAGATGTATGACTTTCTTTTCCTATAATTTTGACATGATAAAGTCTTTATTCTTTGTTTTACTTGTTTCTCCAATATAACATAGTCCTTCTTTATTAAATTCACATCTTTGTTGATTTAACATGACATCAAGATTTTATTTTCTTTTTATAAATTTAAGAACTATGGTATTTAAATCATCACGTTCTTTAGTTATATTATCAATTAAAGAATTATGTTTTTCTAATTCTGCTTTTAGATGTGAATTCTCAAGTATGAGACTTTTAATATCTTCAGTTAACTCTTGATCTTGTATCTGAGTATCTTCATTAATTACAGCAAGTGTTGAATTTTTAACTTCAAGATTTTCAATAGAAATAATGAGTGTTGAATTTTCTATTTCAAGATCTTTATTTATTTTTCTAAATTTTTATAATTCTTCTTTTAATAAATCATTTTCTAGTTTTTCCTCATTTAGACTTTCATTAGTAGTAATCAAATTTGCATTTTCTATTTCAAGATTTTTGTTTATTTTTGTTTATTTTTCTAATTTTTCTTTTATTAAGAAATTATTTTCTAATTTTTTTTTCATTTAAACTTTCATTAGCTATAATTAAACTTGAATTTTTTATTTCAAGATTTTTATTAGTTTTAATTAATTCTTTTAAAGAAACTTTTAATATGATGAAATCTTCTTTGATTATTTCATTATTCTCATATAAATAGTTGTAGGCTTCTTGTAATTTATAATGTTCTTCATTTATATTTTTTAATATATATGTGGCAAATGAAGTTCTAGGTAATTGATGTTCAGAATTTACCTCATATCTTGATGATGAATCATTGTCTACCATTGAGCAAAGATTTGTAATTTCTTCAGTTTGTTTGGCAGCTTCTTTTTCGTGACTTAGATCCCAGCCTTCCTCAGCTACTAGAACTTTGTTGATGATTAATTTTGAATAATCCTTTTTGAAATGTCCAGGTTGGTTGTATTCAAAACATGTATTTGAATTTTCATTTGAGTTGACATTTCTGAAGTTGTTGTTGGCTTTGAAATTTCCTCCTTGTGTCTTTGGTTTGAATACTTGCTTGCTTTTGAATTTGTTGAAGTTGTTGAAGTTGTTGTTTGTTTTCATAAAGCCTTTGCCATATATTCTGGCTTTGCCTTGAATCACTCTTCTGAGTTGGCTGGATAATAGAGCAACTTCATTATTATCTAGACTTAGAAGTTCTTCATTTAGTTCTTCATCATCACTTTTTTGATCTACAAATAGAGCTTTGAAAGCAATTCCCTTCTTTTTGAGATCTGTGTCTGATCCGAATTTTTCGATTAGCATGTCGACTTCATGGGCACGAAAATTTCCAATGAGACTGTCAAGAGGATAGACAGTTAGATCTTGCATTTCTTTGATGGTTGTAACCTTCATTTTCCATATAGATGGAAGGGCTTTGAGAATTATTCTGTTTTTCTCATGTGTTGTATATGCCTTCCCTGGTTGTTCCAGTTCATCAATAATTCTAGAGAAACGTGTCTCCATATCAATGATTTTTTCACCTTCTTCCAGCTTGAAGCTTTCATACTCTTAAATTAGAGCATCCTTTCTGGTTTCTTTGATATGATTGATTCCTTCATAGGTTACAATCAATTTTTCCCAGGTTTCTTTTGCATTCTTACAATTGCTAACTCTTTTGTACTCTTTTTTTCAATGAGAGCACTTGTCAGCACTTGTTCAGTTTTAGAAGCTATATTCATAGCTTCTTCATCTTTAGTGTTGAACTCATCAATATCTTTCTCAACGATCTTTTCTACTTGAATTTTGGTTGGAACTTATACACCTCGTTCAATTGCAGACCAAACTTTGATTCCTTGTGACTTGGCATAGATTTTGAATCTGTTCTTCCAGATATCAAAGTTGGTTCCATCAAATAGTGGAGGTCTGGACATCGATAGTCCTTCTCCGCAACCATTAGCATTGTAGGCCATGGATCTACTCTTAGATATGTCTTATTTACTCAACAAACAAGTTAAAGAGCACTACTCTGATACCAATTGAAAGTCCAATAATAATCTAGAAGGGGGTTGAATAGATTATTATAAATAAAAATTTTATCTTAGGCCTTTTTGAAGTTTTAGATAATTAATTTACAGTGTTAGAAATTAATATGCAAGACAAAAAAAATTTAATCACACAATGCACAAAGATTTGTCTGGTTCACAACATACATCCCTGGTATGTTGCTACGTCTAGTCTCAAGCTCCTCTCCAGGACTTGAGATCTTATTACTATCAGTAATAAATACTCATTCAACAGGCGAAAAAGCATTTACAAAGTTTTATAGACAAACTTCTAACTATTCACAACTACCTATCTTGGACAACAAGCTATCAGCTCATTGCTCAAGCTTAGTTGTACTTCTTTTGAGTTTAGTTCTATTCTATGACCTGGTCTTGAAACAATATCCTCATTCTCACCTCACAAATGTACTAGAGACTCAACTCCCAGCTGACCTTTCTACGACTTTGATTTTGGTCGAAGAATTACTCATTTTTTTCACAGGTACATAAAAGAAATTAACTCTAACTTTTCCCTTTTTACAAAAGATTTTGATACAAATATGCTTCTAAAATAAGTAAATAGCAATTTAAGATCAAGTACTAAAAGTTCAATAACTTTTATATGAGACAGAAGTGCTTCTATATAAGCATATATAATTTTAAGCTTGTAGATATGCTTCTTGATTAAGCAGATAAAAATAGTTTAAGTGTAAATTGAACATGCTTCTGAATAAGCAGATATAAAGTTTATTGCACGTTTATAAAGAATTATTTATTCTTTATAATAAAGATTGTGTTTATATGATAAACAAATAAGACTTTAATTTCTGATATAAAATTTTAAATAACTTTTATATTATGCAACAAGTATTTTTATGAATAAATGAATTTATGATCAAATATTTGTGATGACAAATATCAAGTATAATAAATAAATCAATTAAGTAATACCTGATATAATAAATATATTAGTTTAAGTCAAAGAATATATAAAAATAATTTATTTATTATGTGAATAATATATAAAAAAGGCCACTTAGGATTTTAAAGACCGTTTGAATAATTCACGCTATCATTTGCTCAAGGATGAAAAAATTCAAATTGTTTCGGTATCTAAGTACTGACCAATTTATATTTTTCACACTTTTATATTTATATAAATATTTTCGATAGTCAACTTGAAATTCAAAGACAGTCCGAATAGTTCTCTATTAGAAGTATCTCAAGGTCGTTTTGACGATCAAGTGTTAATCTATGATATTTATATAAATAATGGATATATAAAGTACTTATATAAATATTTTCGATAGATAGATCACTAAGAAATTCAAAAACAGTCCGGATAGTTCTCTATAAGAAGTATCTCAGGGTCGTTTTGACGATCAAAGTGTAATCTACTTTACGATATTTGTATAAATAATAAATATATGAAATACTTATATAAATATTTTCGATAAACCTTCTTGAAATTCGAAGACTGTCCGGATAGTTCTCTATTAGAAGTATCTCAGGGTCGTTTTAACGATCAAGTATGCGTCTACTTTACGATATTTATATAAATAATAAATAGATGAAATATATATATATATATATATATATATATATTTGTAGAATAATGTATATTCTTATATCTATAACAATAAACAAGTAAGAGATAATTTAATCAAGTAATTTAAACAACTTATCTCAAGTACTTATGACCAATTTTTCCTTCTTCAAATAATCAGAATTTAGAAGTAACAAATAGAGATTAAAGCCTTAGAGAGAATGTAGGCAGTGAGTGAGCTTTTTCTTGATAGTGAATTGGTAAGTTTGGAATGAAGAAAAACTTCCTATTTATAAGATTTTCAAGCTTAGGGTAAAATAACATTTTTCTTAAAAATCAAGGGCTGAAATTCTTTTGGTTAAAATGTAAAGTTCGGATGAGATTTAACAGTTTGTTTCACACGGATTGCCTAATCAGCTAGCTCACCCGAAATTTGAAAGCTTCAGACCATAGCAAATTTTGAATATTTTGAATGTAATAAATGAGCGCATGTTAAAAAATCTCACATCTCAGCGTATGACTGGGAAAACAAAAAGAATGTCCCATTAAATGCAAGCTTTCTCTTTTTATTTTGCATGTATACACGGACACATACTTGCACATTTGTTTTTCAAACTTCCCAACACATTAGCAATCATTGTCCCTATTTAAGTGTCTCATATTTTAATGCAAGCCTTTACTTGCCATTTTATATGAACCCACGGATGCACATATACATAAATAAAAATTAAACATGTATGCTCATAAACAATTAAGCACGGGTACATACAAACCATTTTTGGTAAAAATTCTTTTTGTGAAATAAAATTTTGAAAGCTTGAATATGAATATTTTATTTTGAAAGAAAATAGGAATCCTTCTCGCCTTGGAGAAATGTTATTTTGTGAAATAATATTTTTAACTCTTGTTATTAAATTATCAAGGTTAGGTAAATATTAGTTCAATTTAGAAAATATTTTTAGTCCAAGTAAATAAGATTTGACACACACATAAATCTTATGGAGAGGATTCTAATTTAATTACCCATTTTTCCAATTATTGTTATCATAAAACTAAATATTAAAATATTGAAGACCTATCATATATATACTCATTTAAACTTTAGTTCTTAACCGATGTTGGACTTAGTTTCCCACAAGTATTTATTATCATTTCCAATGTGATCTTTAGAAGTTAATTTCTCATTCATTACTTCATGGATTTGATCTTCCAGATATTTAATTTTAATATACTCAGAGTAGAACACATTGATATATGGATTAATTTCAAATGATTAATGAAACTCACTTCAAAGTTTGCTCAAATTCTAACAACACTAACCATCTGTCAAAGAAAAAAGAACGAACGGATCTTGTAAGATTCCCAAGAAATTCTTCAATTTCTTCCGAAAGCAGATGATTGTCACGTTTCGTCAATAGCCGAGAAATTGAAGAATATACAGAAAGACATTTCGAGAATCGATCTGATTCTATCTTTGTTCGTTATGTTTAAAGAAAGGAATGATCCCAAAGAATCGATCTTTCTTTTAGTTGTTGAATCTCTCTTTGATTGATCAATGTGTGATATTCCAAAGCTTCATTACTAATGGAATCTAAAAGATGTCTGGATTGATCAGAATATCCTTTCAATTGGATAGAATCTTTTTTTTTCGATCTAGTTCCTCCACCACCGTTTTGCCTAACCGCTCGTAGAACCTGCGACCACTTTGAAAATTCAAATAAAGTTTAAGGCAATTTATTCATTTCTCTAGCCGCTAGTAGAATTTGTGCTGGTCGCTAAAAGGATTAACGGTCGGGCCCATGCCCAAGTCATTAAATTAGATGTGCTATTAGACGGTTGAAGATTTGGTTGTTGTAATAGTGTCTATAGCAAATGGCTGCTATGGATCATTCTCTTATATATATATATATATATATATATATATATATATATATATATATATATATATATATATATTCCCATATTTATTGTTGAGTGGTGAATCTCTGATGCTTGAACAGGCAGATTCCTCTTAAAAGAAAAAGAACAAAGAAAGAAAGTAAAAAAAGAAGAAGAAGGAAATTGATATTTTCACAAGATCTCTCACATAAGTTTGAGATTCATTTATCATTCATATGAGAGAGAATTTGTGAAACTATCACTTTTGATTGTGAAAATATCAATTCCCAAAAAGAAAAGGAAGAAGTCAGAGAGGATTGCTAATTTACCCATTAGTTTTTGGGTCAAAAGTCCAGGAAGCTGGATTGTTATTAGGGTTCTTTACACAACTATACAACATTTATAAAATATTTACAATATCAGTGCATCCATAAAATATTTTCAAAAAGAGGGCAACAAAATCAGATCATTCAATTTCACATAAATAAGAAAACCTGAAATCAAGGAGAAGTAACCGCTATACAACAGTTACCAAATCTTTGGGATCTAACAACCAAAACAAATCCATAATTCAAATCAAAAGGAAGGAAAAATCAAAAATTATCTTCTCTCTCCTTAGAACCTGACTCATCCTAATCTTCATCTCCTTCACCGCCCATTCTCTTCATCTCCCTCACCTCCTCCTCTCTCCTCCCCTTCATCATTCTCCTCCGCCGCGAATCTCCGGAAGTACCTGAGTTACTGTTCCGAATTTTTTTTTATGAATATTTGGTTACTCACAAAAACTAAAATGGCTACCTTTGTATGAAGGTTTGGCTACCAACTGCATCATATTTAAAATAAATTTATTTTTAAAAGGTTATGTATAAGTAACCAACAACTTACATAAATGGGAACTATTACATGACATTTCGGATACCATCTGCACCTTCTGTTAAAAAAAATAAAATTAATCATACATACATTATCATTACTACAAAATTGATCATACATACATTATCTTTTGTTCTTAAATTTTTTATAATTAATTGGTAACCTAATAAAACTGAATTGGTTACCTTTGTATGAAGGTTTGGCTACCAACTGCACTATGAAGAAAAAAAATGCACCGACGACAACCATTGCAGAAATCAATAAAAATGTTCATAGGTTGCACATGTTGAAGAAAACAAATCCAGGTAACACTTGAAAACTGTTCTTAAATTAATTGGTAACCCAATAAAACTGAATCGGTTGCCTTTGTATGAAGGTTTGGCTACCAACTGCACTATGAAAAAATCCTAATCTTTCAAAAATGCTAGATTGAGAATGGTTTCCATATATTGTCGACGTACTTCCTCTCTCTCTAAAAACTGGGAGTATTTATTTATTTTCTCTCTGGATCCAACACTGATATACATAAATTGATCGGAATTAATGGCGTCGGAACTGTTATCAACCGGCGGTGGGCCACGATACACAAAAATGCAATCAGAGTCGGTATCTTCGATGATGTCATCGTTCTTTTCTTTCCTCAGATCTTTTTGTTGGGGTTACGAGCAGTGACGGTGAGTTTGAATTTGGAGGTGAGCTGAGAAGAGGAGGTGAGGTTGAATTGAGAGACTTGGAGGGAGGATAGAGAAAATGAAGGGCGGTGGGGGTGGTAGAGGACGTAGAAGATGGCGCCGGTGATGGCCGCCAGGACTAGGTGATCGAGGATGACTATAGTGGTCCAGAGACAGTAGCTGCAATTGTATAATTAGGTTGTATCCGATCAAAAAAATATAAACAGTTGTATAATTACAAAACTGATTTGCCACATCAGCAACCCATTAAAATACCCACCTAAATTAAAGGGATACTAAATACATTAATTTTGTTAATAAACTATTTTTTTAAAATGTACTAGGAAATGTAAATGTCCCTTGTTATTATTTATGAACCAAACTACATGGGCCTGCAGAGTTTAGATCTTTCCTTCTTTATAGCATTTAAAATTCTAAACATGGGCCCTTTGAAACTTGTAGAATAATAAAAACACATAATTGGATAAGTCTACTGAACTATTGCATTTTTTAATTGGGTTCTTTACAGTAATATACAACAATTAAAAAATAATTACAGCATTAGTGCATTCACAAAATAATTACAAAAATAAAGCAATAAATTAGCATCCCTCAATTTCACATTAATACGGAACTAAAATTAAGGAGCAATAACTGTCATACACGTCAGTTACCGAATGTGTGATATCGGCAACCAATTAATATCCTAAATTCAAAATAACGACAAAATAGTGAAACGAATTTTGCAAATCGGAGAAGACGAAATCAAACGAACATTCAAGATCGGAGAAGACGAAATCAACAGACGACTCCAGAGTTTCCAAAAACGATTTCGAAGTTTCCATAGCAGTAGAACATTCAAGATCAAGAGGAAATTTGAAATCGGCGTTCACGGATTACGTAATTACATATGTAAGTAAACAATGTATTTATGATTTTGGTTTACGATCAGTAACCAGAAACAAAACTACTATAATGATTATTGGTTGTTTATTGATTGTTTACATATTTGTATACTGAGGTATGTGACTTTCAAGTTTATATGCATATATTTACACATAGTTACTACATAATCATATATTGGTTACCTTCATGAAATTGTTCGGTCTTTAATTGGTCACAAAGTCAGTATATTGAGTGTTTTGATTGTAAAATGCATGGAAAAATGTGTTATATGTTCTGGTTACTAAATATATATATATATGTATATATTGGTTAATGTCTAATATTGATTTGGTTACTGTATAATGTTGATTTGGTTGTTGTATACTATTAATGTGTTTTCTACTGATATTTTTTATATTGATGGTTACTTATTAGATATATTGGTTACCTTAAATACAATTTTTTGGTCTTTAATTGGTCATAAAGTCATTATACTGAGTGTTTTGATTGTAAGTTGCATAAAAAAATGTGTTTAATATTGATGGTTACTAAGTAGATACATCTTGGTTACTGTCTAATCTGGATTTATTTGCTGTATAATATTGATTTGGTTACTGATGTTTTTTATATTGATGGTTACTTATTAGATATATTGGTTACCTTCATACAATTTTTCGGTCTTTAATTGGTCACAAAGTCAGTATACTGAGTGTTTTGATTGTAAAATGCATGGAAAAATGTATTTTATGTTTTGGTTACTAAGTAGATATATATTGGTTACTGTCTAATATAGATTTGGTAAATGTATAGTGTTGATTTGGTTGGTATATAATATTAAAGTGTTTTATATCGATGTGTTTTATATTGATGGTTACTTATTAGCTACATTGGTTACCTTCATACAACTCTTAGTCTTTAATTGATAACAAAGTCATTATACTGAGTGATTTGATTATAAATGCATTGAAAAATGTGTTTTATGTTCTGGTTACTAAATACATATATCTTGGTTACTGTCTAATATTGATTTGGTTACTGTACATTGTTGATTCAGTTGTCAGACAATGGAGATGATTCTAGTTGTACTATATTTCAACGGAACGTGTACAGACAGTAACCAATACAATAAATTTGAAGTTACCGGCCTACTAGTTCCATCAACTAGTTCGTTCAGAGAAATGCAAAACTTGGTATGCAGTGCAATAAGGCTAGACACAAACACAACAACATTGTCAATCAAATTTCAGATTAGAAGCGGCATTCCACCAATCAGTATATCAGATGAAGCAACCTTTAGATTCTTTATGAAAGTCAGTAGAAAATATGATGAACACGGCAAGTTCCCACTGATTATAGAGAATATATACAGCAGGGGATGCACAACAATCTTGCAGAACTTGATAAATGTAGGAGCAAATAGGATTCACAATGTAACGCCAATCAGATCAACACAATGGAATTCAAAACTTGTACCACTAGCAACACAAGATTGCCAAATTGGAACATAGTATGTTGATCAGCTTGCCATGGAAGTTATTGAACAACAACAAGACAGACAATATGACAGATCATACACAGAAGAACGATCTGATGATGTCATAACAGATCCGAATAAACGTGAAGTAAAATTACATCAAACTTACAAAGACAAAAAAATCCTATCACAAGCAATAAGGCTGCATTCAATCAGGAAAAATAGACAACACAAAGTTGAACGAACAAGCTGTAGAGACTTTGTGCTAGTGTGCATAGATAATGAAAATTGCAGATGGAAGTTGAGAGCATCTAGGTTTCGAAAAACCAGTATGTTCAAGGTGAGAGAATTCAATGATATCCATACATATTCAATCAATGTACTGCTGGGAGACCACAGACAAGCAAATAGTGAGTTGGTTAGTGAATGCATAATGCACAGATTAACAAATCTGAAGAAAATATACACACCAACAGATATTGTGGAGGACATGATGACTGTCTATCTCTTACCAAAAAGCATGGAGATCAAAGGAGAAAGCATTGGAATAGGTGAGAGAAAATCTACACGACTACTCACTAATCCCATCATGGTTGCACATGTTGAAGAAAACAAATCCAGGTAACACTTGAAAACAGTTTATTTATTTTTTATAATTAGATGGTTACCCAAATCAAATGATTTGGTTACCTTATTATGCAGGTTTAGTTACCAACTGTTTAATGACATTTTGGACACCATCTGCACCGTATTGAAAACATTAAGATGATAATTAGTTGGATACCATTAACCATATAAATAGTTACCCTCTACTACAAGTTTGGATACTGTCTACTACTTATAATTATATTGACATTGCTTAAATTTCATATCAGGTTCCATCACAGCCCTGGAGTTGAAAACAAATGGTCGTTTCAAGTATCTATTCTTTGCCATTGGAGCATCCATTCAATCATGGCATCATTGCTTCCCAATCATTGTAATTGATGGCACGTTCATACAATCAACCTATGGGGGGACACTCCTAATAGCAAGCACACAGGATGCAAACAGAAACATTGTTCCAATTGCTTTTGCAATGGTTGACAGTGAAAATGAATTATCTTAGAGATGGTTTTCGTAAATTTGAGAAATGCTTGTGGAGTTAGGGAAGGTCAATGCATTATTTCAGATAGACATGAAGCCATTGTACAGGGACTGAATTTTGTGTTCTCTGATATCATGCATGGTTCATGTACATATCATGTTTTGAAAAATATAAAAAATAGATTCAGAAAGAGAGGAGAAGAACTCAAAAAGGCATACAACGGGGCTTGTAGAGCTTACACTATTGAACAATTCAACAAACACATGGATGAACTTGATGCAATTGATGCTCGAATAAGGACATATTTGGAGGAAGAGGTTAAGTTGGAGAAGTGCACAAGGCTCCATGGGACTGTAAGCAGATACTCGACAATGACTTCAAACATAGCAGAATCTATCAACAATGCAATCAAGGGGATCAGGGAACTTCCAGTTACAACAATGATTGAATGCATCCGTTGCATAATTCAAAGATGGTATTTCACAAACAAACAAGCAGCCATATCAACATTCACTACCCATTCCACAACAGCTGAGAGAAGATTGCAATCTAATATTACTGAATCAAAGAAACTTAAGGTAACTAATACAACTTTTAAATTATTACATCAGAAGTTACATTTACATTTTATGGAAACCTCATTATTCATTATTGGTTACCTGTATATGCTGAGAGGGTTACCAACACTACATATAACTGTCATTCTTTCGATTTAAACAAACTAAATATTTATATATACTAACGACACACTTAAATTGTGTTGTAGGTTGAGACATCAAACCTAGTGATTTTCACTGTTTACGATGTCACCAAACAATACATTGTGAACATGGATGGAACAAAGGACATGCACATGCCGTAAATTTCAGTACCATGAGATGCCTTGTCTACACGCTGCTGCTGTTATCAGCAAGAGGAATTTGAGCTGTTATGAATTTTGCTCAAAAACAACTTTGGTAGACACGTATTTAACTTCCATCCTGCCGTTAGATGACAAAGAGAATTGGGATGTGCCAGAAGAAATAAGAAACATATGTGTAAAGCCACCAAACACAAGAAGACCAGCGGGAAGACCAAAGATAGGGAAGATACAAGCACGGATCTGAAAATAGAATTTAAAACAAATGCAGCAGGTGCCAAGAAAAAGGACACAACAAGGAAAACATGCAATAATCCACAAGTTTTACAACCAAAAAAGGTCTGATATAGTACATAAGCAAAAAAGTGTAAATACAGGAATATATTGTTGTTTACTGTAAGTAACCATTAACCAGATATTTGGTAACCTTTTTGATGATGTAAAGTAACCAAAATTGTGTTACACAATATTGAATAATATTTTGATTTCTGATTCCAGCATGATTTATCAATATAAAGCAAACATATACATTGAACAATTGGTAACTGTTCTGAAATATTTTTATGTAAATTTGGTTACTCGCAAAAAATAAAATGGTTACCTCTATATACAGATTCGGCTACCAACTGGACCATTTCCAAATAATTTTTTATAAGTAGGTAATTTATAAGTATTCATCAGCTAGATAAATGGGCACTCTCACATGTACATTTAACACTTGATCACTGTTCTGATATAAGTTTATAAATATCTGGTTACTGACAAAAACTAAAATGGTTACCCCTATATGCAGGTTTGGATACCAACTGCACCTTTCAGACTATTTTTTTAATATATAATTTATAAGTGACCATCATCTATATAAATAGGGCATTATTAATTGGAGTTTCTGATTCCATCAAGATGACATAGTATAAATAAAACATATACATTCAACACTTGATAACTATTCTGATATAAGCTTATAATTATCTGGTTACTAACAAATACTAAAATGGTTACTCTTATATGCAGGTTTGGCTACCAACTGCACCTTTCAAATAATGTATCAGACACAACTTATAAGTACCAATTATGAACCAACAAACAATGTCAAACCACTGGTAATATAATCAAATAAGTAATCCCATTTACAAAAGCTGCACTAAACAGTAAAAACTCACTAACCATAACAAATGGTTATGGATATCCAAAAAAAACCAATGTACAGAAAACAGTTTACAAGGAAAATACAATGACAACCAAACTAATAATAATCTGGGATAAATCTGCCTGGATACTCTGTATCAGACTCGTATCTCTCTAATTGCTTGGTCCTGGCATGCATGTAGAGGTTTATGCATAATTTCTTTCGATATTGCGCAATGGGGAATGGTACAGGAATTTCAGCAAACTGTTGGTGAATAACATGCTCAGCAAAACAAATCGTGAACATCCCACAATCACTGCACAAACAAACAAAATCAAACTAAAATCATACTAGATGTAATAATTAAAGAAATGTAAACAATGTAAACCTTACCCCTCAATTTGTTCAGGTACCCCATCTGCAAATTCAAGTTCAATTATATCTTGTTCCTCCTTATTACGATACGGTTTACTCTTGAAATCAATATCAGACCTATCCCTCCAAAAACCACTCTTTGCCAGTATTACGAGTAGAATGAAAATATAAGGCTCACAGACATCCATAATTTTTGTTCTCATTTGTGACCTGTTTGGTTGCAGAGAATTGTAAACTTTTAAAAGTCTGCGATGCACATCAAAATTCAACAAAAATCAATGCTCCAGAGATGACATGTGAATGGGGAACAACACGTAATAAACATTGACCCATGGTGCGTTCACATCCAGGAACAATCCACGGATGTATTCAGCAACATCACTCTCCCCCGACAATATGCTCTTATCTGCATTTTTTTGACATTATTCATCGTACAGAGCAGTCATCTTCACATAAAACCAACAGTCTGTGGTCGTTGCCCTTATGTGAACACTGTCAGAGTGTCTGGCCAATTTTCGGATGTAGTATAATGAAATTTTGATGTGCTGAACCCAAAAAAAAACAAAATTCATAATATATAAACAGTTGCTGAAAAATACAACTATATGCTAAAGGTAACCAGCACTGTTAAAACTAGTTACTAAAGCAGTTAACTAAGGTAACCATAAATATCACAACAGAATTTGAAAGAAAAAAAAAACTCACATCATCGTCTAGCCACTGTCCAGGAGTCTTCAACTTGTAGAACCACATTTTGGATGATATTGGGACATACCCAAATCTAAATGCAGGTTCAGTTTTATCGTTGTCTCCCGGAAATTTTTCAATCCTTCAATATAAAAGCATATTAGTATACACACTAACATTAAAATTTACCATATTAGTATACACACTAACCAAATCAGAATTGAACAGTCATTAATAACAAATTTAATCAACCTCTATATTATAAAAAGTTACCTGGTAACCAACAAATAATAACATAGTAACCAAAACACCACTTTGAGGTAAACAGTAACCAAAACATAATAAAATAATAACCAGAACATAATATAACAGTAACCAAACCACTAATTTGATAGTAACCATAACATAATATAATAATAACCAAACAAAAACATCATGTAATCAACCCCAATTTAAGCAACCTGTATGTACCAAACAAATACCTAGTAACCAAACATAATATCATAGTAACCAAAACTTTACTTTGAGGGCACATTAATATAAACCAAAACATAATCTAATAGTAACCATAACATACTATAATAGTAACCAAAACATAATATAATAGTAACCAGAACATCATATAATAGTAAACCAAACAGAAACATCATGTAATCAAACCCAATTTAAGCAACCTATGTATACTAAATAATTACCTAGTAACTAAAATATAATATAATAGTAACCAAAACCCCACTTTGAGTGCACATTAATAGTAACCAAAAAAATAATATAACAGTAACAAGAACATAATATATCAGCAACAAGAACATAAAGTAATAGTAACAAGAACATAATTTAATAGTAACCATTTGTTTCTAAAGGAAAACAAATTTATTTGTTTTATAAAAAACTATATCATTGTTAAACTACAAATAACATACCTTTTTTCTGTTGTTTAGGCCAATCTTAAACCATTGATCAAATAATACATCTTCATATCTTGATGGCATGGCCATGCATACATTGGAGAATGCAGAAAGACCTCTACGTATTTGAGTAAGACCAACAGCAGTAGAAGATGAACCAGCAGATCCAAACTTCATTGTGTATGGACTCTTCAAAACTGACACTTTTGGCAGGTTCACAAACCGGTCTACCACCAGGTTTATGGGCACTTCTCTCTACCTCAGCACACTGAGTTATATCCTGAGTAATTAATACCAGTTCATCAAGTACAGACCTGCTTTCTGCCTCGAATTTATCCCCCTTTATCAATTGACAAAAAAGATAACAGATAAAATTAAATTTTTAACCCAACATATGCAAGTACTAATATATGCAGTAACAAATCCAAGCTATAATATAATACAGTAACCAACCCAACATATGCAGGTAACTAATATATGCAATAACCAATTCAAACAATAATATAGTAACCAATGTATGAAGTAACAAAAATAATATAATGCAGTAACAAAAATGTTGTAATGCATTAACAGAAACTACAATGCAGTAATATCAATACTATAATGCAGTATCCAATATATGCAGGCAACTATTATCACCAGAAACCAATACAAACTGACTGAACAGTAACAGACTACCTATAATGCAGTAACCAACCCAACATATGCAGGTAACTAAATAGTAACCAAAACATAATATAATAGTAACCAAAACATGATATAATAGTAACCAAAACATAATATAATAGTAACAGACTAACTATAATGCAGTAACCAACCCAACATATGCAATAACCAACCCAACATATGCAGGTTGCTCACAAAAAATAAAATGGTTACCTCTATATGCAAATTTGGATACCAACCAATACAAACTGACTGAACAGTAGCAGACTAACTATAATGCAGTAACCAACACATAATATAATAGTAACCGAAATATAATATAATAGTAACCAAAACATATTATAACAGTAACCAAACATAAACAGCATGTAATCAAAACCAACATATTCAGTAACAAATTAGACATATGCAGGTAACTAATATTTTAAAATAACACTAACCTCAGCAGAAACATAAACAACAAGCTCTTTCCCAGTTGATTGGCTTAATATATCAAAAGATGGCATGTCATTGCTTTTGCCAATTTGTGAAAAATAAAAAAAAACTAATTAATCATTAAAACAAAAAACATATAACACATAAAAAACAAACAAATATGTCTAACATTTTCATCATCTCCATCCATATGAACCCCAATAGAGGTAAAAACAACAAGTTCTCTCCCATAATTCTCAATCAAAGTATCAACAGTCGGCTGCACATTTTCATTGCCAACCTATTAAAATATAAAACACTAAATAACTGATAAAAGAAAAAACATATAACACAGCAAAAAATAGACAAATTATGTTTAGCCTTTACATTATCTTCATCGTCATTATTTTTTCTTTCAAACTGGTTCGACACATCCGAACCATGACTTATATCATGTGACTCTTCTAACGTAACATCATGATCTACCTCTTTAACAGTCTCAGTTTCATCACCATCCTTCTCATTGACTTTCGACCCATCGTCGTCATCATCCTTCTCATTTACTTTCGAACCATCGTCATCATCGTCCTTCTCATTGCCTTTCGACCCATCGTCATCCTCATCATCATCATCATTAGCATCATCATCATCATCGGCATCATCACCATCGGAATCATCATCATAATCATCATCTTTCTTGTCATCGTCATCATCATCGCCTTTTTCCCCACCTTCGCTAATATTAGATTGGCCACGTAGCTCCTTTCTAATAATGAACCTTATGTCCTTGCATATCTCAACTTGTAAAATACGCAGTTCATCCCTTAAATCCGCCCCCAAATGTTTAATGTCTTTCTTAAGTTCAGTCACCTTTTTTTCCAAAGGCCTAAACCGTGCATCAATTACATCTTTAACATCAGAAATAGAAAACCCAACATCTTTAACATTCAAATTTTTTTTCCCCTTCCTATCAACATCATTCCCATTGAAAAAGTGAATACCGCCCAAATCCAAACGATCCTTCTCCTCAGCTGTAGGAATCAAGCTTTGTATCCTCAGCTGAAAAACATTAAGAATAGTTTAATATACCATCTAACAAACATTGAACAATTAAAAGAAAAAAACAATACATAAAGAATCATAAAATATAATCAGCAACCTAATGTATATATAAAGGTAACCAACTACATTGTTATTAGTAACCTGCATAAAATATAATCAGCAACCAACTGTATATATAAAGGTAACCAACTACATTGTTATTAGTTACCTGAATAAAATATAATCAGTAACCAACTGTATATATAATGGTAACCAACTACATTGTTATTAGTAACCTGTATACCTGTCCAGAACCAAATACAAGATCGTTCAGCTTGTCATTTTTGGGGGCCCTTCACTAATTCCTTCTATCTAAATATTCGAACATCCGACGGATGCTCGTCATTACAGAAACCCTGAACTTTAAGTGTCGGAATGGTTTCAAACAAGAAAATTTGAAAAATATACGGCAGCCCATTCAACTTGTAAGATTTACAATAATGCTCCTTATAAAAATTGTATATCCAACCCCCATCATTCCCCTTCTTCAAATGTCCCTTCAGAGCATTTGATGAAGAATATTTTGTCTGCTCAAAGGCAACTTTCCCCCACGAATAACTATTAACATCGCCAAAAGATAAAAAGTTAATTAATGCCCCATCGACATAGTTATCCGAAAAAGTAGATAAAATGAAATTACATACCAACAGAATAATAGACATCCTCACAGCCTCCTCATCATCATCATCAAAAACTGCCCCCCGGTATTACCCTCCCTATACTGCTACGTGTCACAGCCTCATTCCCAAAAAACCTTTCCACCAACAGATTTTCCATACCCTTATATGCAGATATATCCTCCTCACCTTGCCATCTCAAACCAGAAATCAAATAGAATTCTGGCAAACCAAACCTAATCCTTTTCTCTCCGAACAAAAATCACATTTCACCATTGTCCCTTTGATGAACCTCCCTCACAAGAGCATGGTGAATAATCTGTGAATTTATTTGGTGTTCACCGAAATCAAGAAAATTCCCAAAACATGACAGCTTAAACTTTTCTAACTGAGTTTGGTTCAATTTCTTCATAATCAGACTAGGAACTTCCATGTCACACCAATATATGATTTTCCCTGTGAAGTTTCAATGGCGTTCCTGATAATAAAGATCCCAAATCTGCAAATACAATACATTACCAAATAAAAAATATTAAAAAAACACACTAACCAAAATCAAAATTGAGCAATCATTAATAACCAATTTAATAAATCTCTATATTGTAAACAGTTACCTAGTAACCGACAAATAATATCATAGTAACCAAAACTCCACCTTGAGGGCACATTAATAGTTACCAAAACATAATATAATAGTAACCAGAACATAATTTAATAGTAACCAAACAGAAACATCATGTAATCAAACCCAATTTAAGCAACCTATGTATACTAAACAAGTACATATATAGTAACCAAAATATAATATAATAGTAACCAAAACTTTACTTTTAGGGCACATTAATAGTAACTAACACATAATATAATAGTAACCAGATCATAATATAGCAGTAACCAGAATATAAAATAATAGTAACCAGAACATAATTTAATAGTAACCAAACAGAAACATCATGTAATCAAACCCAATTTAAGCAATCCATATATACTAAACAATTACCTAGTAACCAAAATCTCACATTGAGGAAACATTAATAGTTACCAACACATAATATCATAGTAATCAAAACATAATATAGAAGTCACCAACCATAAAATAATGGTAACCAGAACATAATATATCAGTAACCAAACAGAAACATCATATAATCAAACCCAATTTAAGCAGTCCATGTATACTAAACAAGTACCTAATAACCAAAACATAATATAATTGTAACCAAACTTTAATTTGAGGGCACATTAATAGTAACCAACACATAATATAGTAGTGACCAAAACATAATATAACAGTAACCAGAACATAAAATAATAGTAACCAGAATATAACTTAATAGTAACCAAACAGAAATATTGAGGGCATATTAATAGTAACCATAACATAATATAGCAGTAACCAAACCATAAAATAATGGAAACCAATATCCATAAACAAATTCACCATTAACCAAATAGAACAACATCAGTTACCAACACTAGTTCACAAGTATCCATAAACAATTAATAATTCCAAATTCTTAAAAGCATTTAAATGAGCACACCTTTAGACGTTTTTGTCTGGGAATAATGTTCCAGCTCTAAACATCATCTTCACCTTCATTCCCGGGTTTAATTGCCGGAACTTCAAAATCAGATTCCAACTCCTGCACTTCCTTAGACTTGACAGAACCATGTCTCACCAATTTATTACCCTTCATAGGGGATTTGTCAACTCCCTTCTTCCCCTTCCTTGGGGACTTGACCACACCAGCCTTTACAATAGCAAACTTCTTCAAATTCTTAACAGAATCATCCTCCATTAATCTTTTCCTCTTGCCATCTTTCTTCCTTGTATCAACCATCCTGTACAAAACATAATTAAAACACAAACCGAAACAACCAAAATTTCATTCTGTTAATAAACTACTTTAATAAATAATACATTAAACTACTGAGTCAAATACTCACCTGTAGCGAGTATATTAGATTTCGAACACTCCTTCCCTGCAACTAGTAACGAGAATAAAATGAAGAAAATGAACCAATAACCAGTAACGAAACCGAGTAAGGACAAAAATGAAGAAGAAACCAACAAGAATAAATCGAGAAGAATAAGAAAGCAACCAGTAACGATCACTATAGAAGCAGAAAACACAGATAGAAGAAAAGAATAAGGGTTCCCAATATGCAGAATAAGGGTTTCCAACTAAAGAGTCCTACAGTAAACAAACCAGACAAATGATAAGGGCGGTTATCGTGCAACTCAAAAAAACAGATCCGACCGAAAAATACGGGAACATTTTTTTAATTAGAACACTGATTTGCCATGTCAGCACTCCATTATTAATCACCTAAATTAAAAGAATACTAATTACATTAAATTTGTAAATAAACTATTAAAAATTTATTAATTTTGTAAATATTTTCTGGATGCACTGTTGCTGTAATTCTTTCTAAAAATGTACTAGAAAATGTAATTGCTCCTTTTTAATTTGAGCAAAATATTTTATATTGGACTTCTTTGGTTAATATTCATGGGCTGATTTATTTAGTCAATACACATGGGCTTTTTATTAGTATATTCTTATAATTTTAGAGTATCTTTTTCACATGAAAGTCTGATGGGTCTCAATAAAAAAAAAATTGAATTAACTTATTAACAAAAATTATTATAGCATGATTCGAAATTATGCTACAGTTTTTCAATTTAAACTCTTTATGTAAATTAAAATAACATAACGCTTCCATAAAATGCAACAATATATTACTTGGATGTGATGTGTTTATTTTGTTTGTTGTCGTGTATTAGATTAGTAGATATATAATTTTGGTACATCATATTGATCTTTTGTTGAAAAAGATTTTTTTAACTATGTTAAAAAGGTTTATCTGCGGTGAGACATTAGCGACGACCACTAGCGACTAGTGCTACTAGTATTGACACCAAGTTCTCCGCGTTATTTTTAGCGGGGAATCATACATCAGGAACTATATTAGTATTTGCGGGCGGTCGCTAATATTTTTGTTATCCAACACACGTACGTGGCCGTCGCGAATTCCGGTCATTGTTACCTCCAATAATGACCAAATTAAGCAGTTGTTGATGCTGGTGGTCGTTGATAAGAGATTTTCTTATGGTGTTTTAAGTTAGGTTGGCACGCGCAGGCTCCCCGAGTTTATAGATCTGCGAAAGATCGATACTGGGTTGGTGAGCCTTTTGACACACGGTGATGATTTAAAAGATTGATTCCGAACTGGTGAGTTTATTCAAAATACAATATGGTGTTGAATTCTCGATAAAGGATTGCTCCCTCAAAAGCTCTCTATGAAAAAATTTCGAGAGTAGTTAATCGAGAATTAATTTTGCAGTGGAAAATATTCATGTGAAGGGAAACTGAGTTTGATGTGATGAACTCACTTTTGAATGGAGCATTACTAAGAATTCACAAGTGAATTGGAGTCTCATTAGAAATATAACAAACAAATGAAGAGTTATTATAAATATGAAAGAATTCAATTAATACTTGATGGTTTAAACTATTGAATTAAGTTGGTTTCCAAATATGTGTGTGTTCCCCTTGTATACCCACATGTACACAACGCATGGGTAATCAATCCTATTGCTCCCCGAAATTCCATCATTATTTTTCTCTCTTCCTAAAACTAAAACTCACAAGGAGACCATAATGCGGCGTGAAGGGATTTGAGAAAACATATCCTTTTAATTAAGTAAAGTAATTGTCATGCACAACATTTGAAGTGAAATGAAACTTTACGCAGAAACTTCTTCCTGAAAATGGACCCGTCAAATGTTTAATAGTAATTGAATTTATAGTATTAACAAAATGAAGTAAATCCTAGGAATTGAAGAAGAAGCAATTGAGAAGCTTCATGATGATCATGAGGTTGAATTAACAGCAGCCTTTGTGTGCATGCTTTAACGTTAAAGAACCAAATTAATGATTACTGTCTGTTCTGCGCATGCTAAAAATTCACCCTCTACCTTTATTTATTGGGTCCTCTTAACATGCGCTCTTAGGACACATGCTAAGCACACAGTTTAAAAGAATATTACATTGAACTGTGTGTATATTCTCTTGATTTCTGCATTTGCATTAAATACAAGGAAATATGCACACAATTTAAAGAAATATTCCCTTGAACTATGTGCTTAGCATGTGTTAAGAAATTCCTTATTTAATTGCTTAAGCTTGAATTTTAGTATTCATTCTTTAATTTATTTAGGGAATTGACATTTTCACAAGCTAATTTGATATTTCCACATGTAGATCTCATTTTTAACTAAACCAACCCTTTGTGTAGTAAACTAACTATAGGATTTAATTCTTATGTCCAAATTACCCCTCACTTGATAAATAATTAAAAATCTAGTTGCTTAACTTTATTTGATTATTAACATTACTCAATTGAAGACAACTTTTATTTATTTAATTATTATGATAGTAATAATATTAATAATAATTAGAAAATAGTTAGGAAATAAGTGAGAAAAATTATTTATACATAAAAGTTAGGATCTAATGCTTTCTCCCACCAGGAAAAAAAAATATTTTCATAATTTCTATTATCATATCATATTACTAAATTAAGATTTTTATGAAACAAATTATACTTAAAATATATAAATTTTATATATAAGACTGTAAATTTAAACTTTATATATAAGACTGTGTAAATTTAAAATGTGTAAACTTTATATATAAGACTATGTAAACTTTATCATATCATATTACTAAATGTGTAAATTATTTTCAAAATTTCTATTATCATATCATATTAATATATTAATATTTGTTTACAAATTATACTTAAAATATAATGTGTAAACAAATTATACTTAAAGTAAGATTTTTATGAAACAAATTATACTTAAGATTTTTATAAATGTGTAAATTTATATATAAGTCTTTTTCCATATATATAAAATGTATATTAGGCTGCCCGATGAATCATAAGATGATAAAAACTTGTATGTCTTGTGGTCCGAAAACTCCGAACAATAAACAATTTGAAACGTCTATTTTATCTTATTACATCAATTTTTATAAGATTAATTCAGATGAACAGTTCCAATGTCAAACTTAAATTAATTTTTACAGTCTTGTAAGATTAATTTTTACATAGTCTTATATATAAAGTTTACACATTTTAAGTATAATTTAGTTTCATAAAAATCTTAATTTAGTAATATGATATGATAATAAAAATTCTAAAAATAATTTTTTTCCTGGTGTGAGAAATCCTTAAATCCTAATTTTTATGTGTAAATAATTTTTCTCACTTATTTCCTAACTATTTTCTAATTATTATTAATATTATTTTATCATAATAATTAAATAAATAAAAGTTGTCTTCAAATAAAGTTAAGCAACTATATATTTAGTTATTTATCAAGTGGAGGTAATTTGGACATAAAAACTAAATTCTATAATTAGTTTAATACACAAGGGTTGGTTTAATTAAAAATGAAATCTACTTGTTGAAATATCAAATTAGCTTGTGGAAATATCAATTCCCTTTATTTAAACATCTAATATTTGTTAGGAGTTATGGTGAATTATTTCCTCACCAAATATAACATTCTCATATCTTGGTTTTGTTTCGATGCAGTTGTTTCTATTTGATTTTTATGCAATTGAACCGGATTTCTCTACATTAATGTAAGAAAATTGTGTAAAATTAATAATTCAAAAGAGTAGAGTTGATATTAATATGATAAAAAGTATACGGTCGGGTAAAAGATTTTAATTTGATAAATTTATTCTTAACAATTTATTAGAGTTTAAAATTTTGGCAAACTTGGTCTGTTTAGTAAGCTAATCGAGATCGAACTCGAGTCGAGCTTAAACTAGTCTAGCTAAAACTTGACTCGTTTGACTTTATTTTATAAAAATAAGAAAAAATAATTAATCGATTTATTCGAATCGAGCCTAACAATTTGGAGTTGAATCGAAGATTCCACTATTCGAGCTCAACTCATTTAACTAAATGTCCAAAGAAATTTGTTCTAATTCGACTCGTTTAACAAGTTTGAGTCGAGCTCTAGTCGAGTTTAGTCAAACCGAGTCGTCAAACTCAGCTCTCAGGCAGCTTGATTAATTTATAACTCTATGATTTGTGTTATAAATTTCTATCGCATGGTGTTGAGAATAAATTATATACGGATGACCTGTAAAACTAGAGTTTTATACCGTCAACAATATCATGACACATGGAATTTAAGAGAAAATTAAGAAATTTCAAATGCAATATGGTTAGTTAAATATTTTTACCATGATAAATAGTAAAAATAAAAATATGTTAATACAATTCAAATCTCTTGATTTTCTCCTAAATTTCCTGTGTCATGTTGTTATTGAATAGTGTAAAACTCTAATTTTACATGTCATCTCTATATAATTTATTCTCAAAACAATTACCTTATTTCATACTACATCTTAATCTTATTTTGTTAATATCATTTTCCTTAAAAGAAGTGGGTCATCAACTTTTTGCAAAGAGGGGATTATAAAGCTTCTTTTAAAAGGCAAATCTTTGTGGCTCAATACTCAAAAAGAATAGTATGGGATTAAAGCATGGGCCTTGAACTTAATAAAGCAAGAAGCACACAACATGATATCTTATTTGAGAATGCTAAATAGAATTATGTCTATAAAAGAATGATTAAACAAAATCTTATAAGATTCTTCCCTTAGGTATCAACCCCATCATTGATAATTAGGCTGTAGGCAGGACCACAACTTGATCTTGTAGAAATTAGGCCCACCTAATCAAGACCATGGCGTGCCGCACGCTCATGAACGTGTAGATCTCACTTAATTAATTTAGGTATTAACAATTTAATTATAATGTTGTTTGATTAAATATATATTTCAAGTACATAGGATTGATGTTCAACACATGTAACATTACATCTGATTTAACCTTTTATTTGATTTGCGACCCCAGTTATCAAACATTATATATTTTTGCATTTTTTCAATCCGAGAAAAATAATGTATTTTCAGGAATATATTTTATCTCTATGCTCTTGAGCTTTTCAGATCAAAAAGGAATTAAAGTTTCATACACTGTCAAATACGACAAGGGTAGATTTTTGACGTGTTATTAATAAAATAGTTATATTAGATAAAATTATTTTTATTTTAATAAAGTGTTATGATTCTAATTCTGCTCGTGTAGTTGTGTGTATTCACTGGTTAATATATCAAATTTAAATTCTTCAAAAACAAATGAACTCTTCATATTTATACTTGTTTTTATAGGGAATACATGCTTATAAGTTTGCAAAAATTGTCTATGTGAACATACATCTTGAGGTGAAGAGTTAAAAAAAAAAAATTAGTTTGTGAGGGTAAAAGTGTAAGGAGTCTGATTTTTTTAAAAAGACTTGGTTCATTGTCTTTTTTCTTAAGAGCCAAAAAGAGGCCGAGTAAAATTTTATCAAGACAGGCTTTGCGCGAATAAGAGATTAGACCAAAAAGCAGTAAAAAGAGCTTATTAAACACTATCTTTGGTGGTGTTTGATAAAACTGAATAATTAAGATTAAAATAGTTAATATAACTTAATAAATTAGATCATCTGAATGAAAAAATATCTGAATCTAAAAAACTGTTTGATAACTAATAAGTGTAAAACATTCAATATTTTATAATTGTTACGTTGATATTTCATATTATTGATTCAATAATTGTCATTGCACAGTATTTCAAATTATCAAATCAATAATTCATACTATTGGAATAATATTATTAGATAGCATTATTGACAATGTCTAAGGAAGTTCTGTTTAGGAGGGGTTATTTAATTACTCGTGAATAGTAACTCGTCATGAAAAAGTTGTAAATTTTCATAAAAAAGTTCAGAAAATTATTCCGGTGAAATGATACTAGATGAAGCGCAAAACTCAAGAAATGTCTTATCCACCCCCAAAATAGGTTCAATACTCAACCCATTCTGAGTCGCCAAATACATGGTACAGAATTCAAATATAATTTTTTTATAACATACGGTCGTGTAAAATACTACCACACAAACTATGAGTTTCAATACAAATTATTTTAATTCTCTACAACTTTGTAGAAGGATGTAAAACCTCAAATTTTATGAATAAGATTCAATTTTCTTTATATATTATTTTAAAATAGTAAGGTGTTGATTTGATAAATGTGATAAGTTATGGGTGAAATACGCAAAGTTTACAAAGTAAGCAAGTGATTATAAAATATTCGTTGTGTCGGAAAATATTCGTTTGGATCGAGGAATATTTTTTTTGTCAGAGAATATTCGTACGACGGCGTAGTCATTAGTTGACCCCACAATAGAATGAATGTCGAATATAGAAAGCGACAGAAGTAACATTTCTATAAAAATAACGGCAAAACTGTTATCGTTAGTACTGTTAAAATACCCGGTGGTTAAAATACAGTAATACGTGGTGTTGCACAGTAGGACACGGTATTGCACAGTATTTCGAATTATTGATTCTTACGTAGGAAGGCACTTGCTCAATTATTGTTACAATAATTATTATTCAATATTTTATATTATTGATTCAATAATTGCATAATATTTTGTTGGTTCAATATTTGCTACGTTGATATTTTATATCAATAAGTGTTAGGGGTGCTCATCGGTAAAAAATCGAACCGAAATTGATAAAATCGAACCGAAACCGATTCGAAAATACCGAAAAATCAAGAACCGGTACCGGTACCGAATAACCGATTTCGGTACCGGTTCGGTACAAAATTGATACCGGTTTTTTCGGTTCGGATTTCAGTTATACCGCAATAATTAAATAATTTTTTATATATTAATAAATTTTTTTAAAACTAAGAATTTTTTGGAATAATTAAATAATAAGAGATAATTAAATAATTTCTACCCCTGATAACTCTACCGCAATAATTTTTTTATATATTAATTAAATAATTTCTACATAACTGTACTGTACCAAGTCAATTTTGAAATAAATTGTTGAATTATGCATGCAATTAATTAACTGTACTGTACCATTATTTATTTCTGTCCCTTTATTTTCTTTGTTCTAAATAGGTTATCATAAAATAGCCGATGAGGGCCCAATATATTGGCTTGAAAAATAAAAGTCCAATACGATTCCAAATATGACATTACAAAAATGCACAATTTGGACTGGAGGCCCAAACCAATTAACTAAATTTGACCCATTTTCATTCACTTAGAAGTTAGAACTATGACGTATACCTCATAGACCTCTTACAGTAACATGCTTTAATTATAACATCATTTGATTCGGGGTTTTTTTTTCGGTATTTCGGTAAAATCGAATTCAAAAATTTTAGTACCGCTACCGGTACCGAAAAGTATAAAAAAATTAGAAAAAATCAGTACCGAAAAAACCAGGTACCGAAAAAAATCAGGTACCACCCGGTTCGGTAAAAAATCCGAAAAAATCAAAAATTTTGAGCACCCCTAATAAGTGTTACTTTGCTATTTTATATTATTGATTCAATAATTGTCATTGTACATTATTTCAAATTATCAAATTAATAAGTCATATTATTTGAATAATATTATTAGATAGCATTATTGGCAATGTCTAAGGAAGTTCTGTTTAGGAAAGGGGTTGATTAATTACGCGCCAGTAAGCAAAAATTCTTATCGGAAGGCCCCCTCTTTCCTGAAAACGACCTAGTTGTCAATATTGTAATTCTGTAATATTATTTGTGAATAATTAATTTTTGATATATATGATAAGAAAATATTTATTCAATGTGAATTTAAACGGGAGAATTTTTAACATGTGACATTTGTTGAAAGTTGGTATTTTATCTTGTCCGATAAAATAATTCATTCAAATATATTTTATAATATTACATTATAGTAGTATGATGTGATTATATAATAGTATGATTTTTATAATTTGAATGGTAACATTATTATAGTAAATTCATAGTATAAAAGTTAAACGAGGTGGAAGAATGTAAATTGAATTTGAACTCTTATGATGCAAACAATGATATCATCAGAGCGATGAGGTAAGCAAGGATGTCATCGGAGCGATGAGGTAAGCAATGATGTCATAGGATCGATGATGTAAGCGATGATGTCATAAATTATGACGAAAAAACTATTTTATCCTTATTCTGCCGAGCCTATAAATAGAAGCTCATTTCTTCATTATTTTTCACCAATTCACTAAAGCTATAGAGAGAGAAAATATAGAGAGAATAAGAGAGAAAGAAGAAGAGTATTCTGCTATTACACTAGTGCAGTATCCAAATTTTTAAGGTAAGGGGTATTATTTCTTTCATATTCAAAAATAGAGTTATTTTCTTTCAATACTCGTAAGGGTTGTTATTCCATTCCTTATTATTCTGTTGGAATAATCTGTCTACGCGAACTACCGCATGCATGGTGAAATTTTGTTGTTATTCCATTCTTTATTATTCTATGGGAATAACCTGTCTACGCGGACTACCGCATGCCTGGTGAATAACCCTTCGTATTCAGTTGTTATTAAATTGTGAAAATAATCTGTCTGAGCAGGACTACCGCCTGAGGGGTGAAAATCAATTGTAGTTTCGTATATTGTTTTATTTCAGATTTCTAACTCTAAACTTACTACGGTAAGTATTGCTTCTATAATTTCTGAAATGATCAGAAACTCCTTGAGTTTTGCGCTTCATCTAATATTATTTCACTGGAATATTGGTCTAAACTTTCTTGTAAATTTTTATCTTTTTATGTCGAGTTACTATTCACGAGTTGCTATTCATGATAAAAAAAAAATTTCTTTTTCCAAATCATCTTTGATTGGATCCAGGTTTTGATCTTCATTCTTGAACTCTGGATAAATTCTTTAATATTTGTCCTTTATCTCACTGGATCCGTTATTCATATTATTTTTCATCATTCTCAGTTCTAAATGGTGATATAACTGAATATCTTTGGCCTGTAGTGCAAAGATGAATAATTACGTGATGAATATCTTTAGAATGTAGTGCAAAGATGAATGATTATCTGATGAATATCTTTGGCCCGTAGTGCAAAGATGAATATTTGATTCGAGATGTATATTGATTGATGTTACAGGGATAAAATATTGATGATGGACTTTTAAATCAAAGAAGATAGTAGACATCATTCTCTACTTAACTCTTCTAATGAATTGTTATTTCCGCTGCGAATATTGATCTAAAATTTGTTGTCCATAATATTTTATCTAATTTATTGAAGGCTAACGATAATTTATTTTTCATTATCTTAGTCATAATATTCTTTACTGGGCTAGTTGAGCTCACCATTTTCTTCCATTGTTCTCTTTAGGAAATGAGAATATCGCGGGTACTAGTCGGGGAATGGAGTGATGGTCCGAGTTAGAGTTGTAGAAGTCCTCACTATTTTTTTTAAAAAAATAATGTGATAATAAATGTAATAAGGACTTAGTTTGAATGTTAATATTTTCTACATGTCTGTATTGACAGTCACAGTTGTGTGGTCGTATTTTGCACGACCGTTTGATATGAAAGATTGTATTTGAATTCTGTACCATGTATTTGGCAACTCAGAATGGGTTGAGTATTGAACCTATTTTGGGGGCGTTACAGTTGGTATCAGAGCTATAAGTAAAGAGCCCCGAGCGTCTCGCTGGTGACTTCCTGTTTATAGGGGATGCACCGAAGCCAGACTCTCCGTAGGGGACGCCGTTCTGAGGTGGCAAACTGATAGGTGCCATTGTGAGGTGTTGTGGTTGAAGCACCATGAGAGTCACAGTTGGTATCAGAGCTTAGGGATATGATCTCTGGCGAAGATCTGGGAATAGAACTAGGAGGGGAGAGACGAGTAAAACCTTCGCTAGTGTGTCCTACCTAAGCTTAATTGTTATTTAATTGGTCAGTTAGAATATAGGGTTAATATGTGATATGTTAATTTATTTGATTAACCCTTGTTTTGTGGCAGTATTTGAGAATGGCAGCTGAAAATCTAAACAATGGAGTGAATGAGATCGTTGAGACACCTTTAATCACTAACGAGGAGAACGTGCAACAAGAAGACAATATTCCTCCGGTAAACAACCCTACCGAAGATATGATAAATGACGGGATGTTTAGAAGCTTTTTGTAGTTCATGCAAAACCAGATAAGGGAGACTCGTGTTCATAATACAGGTGGAAATAACAACTCACGGCTTGTCACTGTCAAGCAGTTTAAAGCGTTGGGACCACCAGAGTTTCAGGAAAAGCCAGATCCAATCAAGGCAGAAAATTGGATTAAGCAAATTACCAAGATATTTGATGTCTTGGGATGCACTGGAGCAACAGAAGGTTCTATTTGCCACCTTTATGTTCCGTGGAGAGGCAGATTACTGGTGGGAATCTGTGAAGCGTACCCAGCCTGCCGCACTCAAGATGTCTTGGAGGGCGTTCCAAAAATTATTCAATGACAAGTACTTTCTAGAAAGTATTCGTCACATAAAAGAGGTAGAGTTTATTAGACTGGAACAGAACAACATGACTGTGTCCCAGTACGAGGCTAAGTTCGCGGAGTTATCCCGGTTTGCACCTCATTTGGTGGAGAATGAGGAACGTATGACGCGGATGTTTCTGAGAGGTTTGAAACCCGAGATTCATCAATATCTCATTTCTCATAAAAAAAAATTTATATTCGGATGTAGTGAACAGGGCCCAATTATTAGAACAAGATAATGATTATGTTCAACCAAGGTCGTACCGGTGGCAGCAATCATTGGAATAATGACAACCAGCAGAGAGGAAAGTATCATGACAGAAGCGATAACCACTCCGGTGGTAATCGTGGCCATGATAATAGAAAAAGTGAGTCGGGAGAAGATTTCAAGAAGAGAATGTACAACAATGAGAACACGAAGACGTCGACAGCAGCATCAACTGTTTCTAGGGAGGAGAACGACCACCGGTCGTATGCTATAAATGCGGGCAAGAGGGACACATCATTCCAAACTGTCCACAACAATTCAAGGTATGTTATAACTGTGAAAAGGAAGGACACATAGCTAGAGAGTGTCCGGTAGCGAAACCAAGTCCAGTGGGGATGGTGACTCCAAAAGCTGTCCCGGGCAAGTTAAAGTCGATAGTTCCTGAAAGAGCATTTGTCGTGACTATCCAAAACACGAGGAACTCGAACGAGGTGATCACGGGTAAGCTAATCATAAACTCTTGCGAAGTCTATGTCTTATTAGATACTCGTGCTACCCATTCTTTTATTTCACCTGCTTGTGCTAAACGTTTGAACTTGACTCCTGATAAATTAGACTTTGACTTATCTGTTGAAACTCCGTTGGGAGAAACCTTCGTTACATCTACAGTTTACAAATCTTGCTCGATTCAAATTGGTACCCTCACCCTACTTGTGGATTTTATATCTTTGAAAATACTTGCATTTGATGTGGTTTTTTGAATCGACTGGTTAACCACTCATCATGCCAAAATTAATTATTTTGTAAGGTTGTTAGCTTTCATTCAAACAACCAGACCACTAAAATCAATCAATGTCATTTTAAGTCATAAAGTTATTCGTTTATTAAAAAATGGATGCCAAGCTTTCTTAACCCATGTCACTGATTTAAACCAGAATATGTCAGATTTGAATGATATTTCTGTTGTTAATTAGTTTTCTGATGTATTTCCCGAGGAACATTTTGGTCTACCCCCAGAACGTGAAGTTGAATTCTTTAATGACCTTGAGCCCGGTACAAAACTCATTTCTAAAATCCCATATCGAATGGCGCCTATTGAACTTCAGGAGTTAAAGGTCCAACTACAGGAGTTGTTAGACATCGGTTTTATACGTCATAGTATGTCTCCTTGGGGTGCTCCTGTTTTATTCGTAAAGAAAAAAGATGGTAGTATACGACGTTGTATTGACTATCGGAAGTTGAACCATGTCACCATCAAGAATAGTTATCCGCTACCTCGTATTAATTACATGTTCGATCAGTTGCAAGGTGCACAATTCTTTTCTAAGATCGATCTTCGTTCTGGATATCATCAGTTAAAGATTAAAACTGAGGACATTCCAAAGACTGCCTTTAGAACTCGATACGCGCATTACAAATTTCTGGTTATATCTTTTGGATTGACCAAGGTCCATGCTGCGTTCATGGATATGATGAACTGAATATTTAAGAAATATTTGGATCATTTCGTGGTTGTCATTATTGATGACATCCTAAAGCCTCAAATATTTCTTCACCGAGAACGAACTCAATATGCGACAATGACGTTGGCTTTAGCTGTTTAAAGATTATGACCATTCCATTCTATACCATTCTGGGAGAGCGAACGTGGTAGCTGACGCAGTTGAGTAGAAGATCGTATGCGGGAACGAGTGTTATGTTGTCAACACAAAGGCCTATTTTGTATGACGTACAAAGGATGGAGATAGAGTTCAATACTATAAGGACCCACGTGATGATGTCAAATATATGCGTAGAACCAGCTTTGATTGATAAAGTTAAAGCTGCTCAAGCTACGGATCCGGAGCTGATGAAGATGAAGAAGAAGGTGTAAGAAGGTGCTATTCTAGAAGCAAGAATCGATGAAGAAAGAATACTTCGAGTCAACTCCAGACTTTGTGTTCTTAACGATTCTGACTTGAAGTATAGAATCATGATGGAGGCACACAACACACCGTTTGCAATTCATCCTAGGAGTACCAAAATATATCGCGATCTTCAACATACATTTTGGTGGAGCAATATGAAGAGAGAGATCGCAGAGTTTATCTCGAGGTGTTTAACGTGTAAACGTGTCAAGGCGGAGTATCAAGTGCCAAAGGGTCAGCTTGCAAAAAACTATGGGCACCGATTTACGATTCATTGGTCCATTTGAAATTCCTTGACCGAGTAGAAAATGTGGCCTATAGGCTCGCATTACCTCCAAGCATGTCTCGTGTTCATAATGTTTTTCACATATCTGTACTACGTAAATATGTGAAAGACCTAAACCACGTTATTGAGTTAGAACCAGACGAGATAGCCGAAGATTTAAAGTGCGAGGAGAGACCTGTTAAGATCTTGGATAAGAAGGAACATGTCTTACGCTCAAAGGTTATACCTCAAGTTAAAGTTTTGTGGAGGAACCATGATATCGAGAAAATGACCTAGGAGTTAGAATCGAAAATGAAAACGAGGTATCCTTACCTTTTCGACATACCAGGTACGTACATCAATTTCGAGGACGAAATTTCATAGGGAGGGGAGGTTGTAAGACCCCAAATTTTATTAATAAGATTTAATTTTCTTTATATATTATTTTAAAATAGTAAGGTGTTGATTTGATAAATGTGATAAGTTATGGGTGAAATGTACAAAGTTTACAAAGTAAGCAAGTGATTATAAAATATTCGTTGTGTCGAAAAATATTCGTTTGGTCGAGGAATATTCTTTTTGTAGGAGAATATTCGTACGACGATGCAGTCATTAGTGGACCCCACAACAACATAAATATCGGATATAGAAAGCGACAGAAGTAATCTTTTTATAAAAATAACGACAAAATTATTACTGTTAGTACTGTTAAAATATCCGGTGGTTAAAATACAGTAATACGTAGTGTTGCACAGTAGCACACGGTATTGCACAGTATTTCAAATTATTGATTCTTACGTAGGAATGCACTTACTCAATTATTGTTACAGTAATTATTGTCAATATTTTATATTATTGATTCAATAATTGCATAATATTTTATTAGTTCAATATTTGCTACGTTGATATTTTATATCAATAAGTGCTACTTTGCTATTTTATATTATTGATTCAATAATTGTCATTGCACATTATTTCAAATTATCAAATCAATAATTCATATTATTTGAATAATATTATTAGATAGCATTATTGACAATGTCTAAAGAAGTTACTGTCTAGGAAAGGGGATTGATTAATTGCGCGCCCGTAAGGAGAAATTCCTTATCGGAAGGCCCCCTCTTTCCTGAGAACGACTTGGTTGTCAATATTGTAGTTCTGTAATATTATTTGTGAATAATTAATTTTTTATATATATGATAAGAAAATATTTATTCAATGTGGAATTTAAACGGAGGAATTTTTAACATTTGATATTTGTTGAAAGTTGGTATTTTATCTTGTCCGATAAAATAATTCATTCAAATATATTATTATAATATTATATTATAGTATTATGATGTGATTATATAATAGTATGATTTTTATAATTTGAATAGTAACATTATTATAGTAAATTCATGGTATAAAAGTTAAACGAGGTGTAAGAGTGCAAATTAAATTTGAACACTTATGATGCAAACAATGATGTCATCGGAGCGATGAGGTAAGCAAGGATGTCATCGGAGCGATGAGGTAAGTAATGATGTCATAGGATCGATGATGTAAGCGATGATGTCATAAATTATGGCAAAAAAACTATTTTACCCTTACTCTGCCGAGCCTATAAATAGAAGCTCATTTTTTTATTATTTCTCACCAATTCACTAAAGCTATAGAGAGAGAAAGTATAGAGAGAATAAGAAAGCAAGAAGAAGAGTATTCTGCTATTACACTAGTGCAGTCTTCAAATTTTTAAGGTAAGAGGTATTATTTCTTTCGTATTCAAGAAGAGAGTTATTTTCTTTTAATACTCATAAGGGTTGTTATTCCATTCTTTATTATTCTGTTGGAATAACCTATCTACGCGGACTACCGCATGCATGGTGAAATCCTGTTGTTATTCCATTCTTTATTATTCTATAAAAAATAACCTGTCTACGCGGACTACCGCATGTCTGGTGAATAACCCTTCGTATTCATTTGTTATTAAATTGTAAAAATAATCTGTCTGAGCGGACTACCGCCTGACGGGTGAAAATCCAATTGCAGTTTCGTATATTGTTTCATTTCAGATTCCTAACTCTAAACTTACTACGGTAAATATTGCTTCTATAATTTCTAAAATGATCAGAAACTCCTTGAGTTTTGCGCTTCATCTAATATTATTTCATTAGAATATTGGTCTGACCTTTTTTGTGAAATTTTTATCTTTTTATGTCGAGTTACTATTCACGAGTTACTATTCACGGGTGTGACGCCCCCCAGAATAGGTCAATCAACCCAACCCATTCTGAGTCGTCAAATACATGGTACATAATTCAAATACAATTTTTTATATCACACGATCGTGCAATACGACCATACAACTGTGAGTGTCAATACAAATATGTAAAAAATATTAATATTCAAACTAAGTCCTCATTATAATTATTATCACACTATTTATAAAAATAGTGAGGATTACTACTGCTTTAACTCGGACCATCACTCTGTCCCCCGACTAGTCCCTGCGACATTCTCATTTTCTGAAGAGAACAATAGATGAAAAGGGTGAGCTCAACTAGCCCAGTAAAGAATATTACGACTAAGATAATGGAAAATAAATTATCGTTAGTTTTCAACAATTCAGATAAAATATTATTGACAACAAGTTTTAGATCAATATTCGCAGCGGAAATAACCATTCATCATCAATATTTTATCCCTGTAACATCAATCAATATACATCTCGAATCAAATATTCATCTTTGCACTACATGCCAAAGATATTCATTTGTATCACCAGTGGTCATGTTCATCTCAACACCTGTTCATCTTTGCACTACGGGCCAAAGATATTCATCAGGTAATCATTCATCTTTGTTCTACAAGCCAAAGATATTCAGTTATATCACCTTTTAGGACTGAGGATGATGAAAAATATTTTAAAGAACGAATCTAGTGAGATAAAGGACAAAGACTAAGGATTTGTAATCTAATTTATCCAAGTTCAAGAATACTCCATAATAATACTTTATGGAGCAAAATTCAAGAATAAAGCTCGAAACTTAGATCCAATCAAAGATAAGAACTTTAACAAGCAACTTGAGCATATAGAAGAAAATTTGATTTTTCTGTGAATAGTACCGTATACATGAATAGTAACCCCAACGGAAAAAATAAGAATTTCATAATAAAATTCCATGACAATATTTTGGTATAATGATATTGAAAAGAATAACATCATTTATGTAAGAAATAACATCTCTTACCTCAAAAAATAGTACTTCTGGCTGGAATATCGGATATAATATCGAAGGAAATTTGTACTGAATAGTAACACTCAAAGTATCTAAATACTCACAAAAATACGCTCGATATTATAGAGAGAGAAAACTTCTGATTCTGGTGTGATTTTTAATTCTAATCTAAGCACCCTATTTATAGGAAAAGCTTAGGATGTCAAAGTAGACTTTTTTAATAAAATAATATTATTATTTTTAAAAAATTCCAGCCGCCTCGTGAAAGCCATCAACATTTTCCACACTAACCAAAAGAGGGAGCCCATTATTTTATAAAAAAATATTTATTTTTCGAAACTTCAATAATTCATAATAAATAGCTCTTTTATCAGAAAAATACACATTCTATGTTTTTTTATAGGAAATTTAATTCTCTACAACTTTGTTGAAGGAAGTTTTTCCAAATTCGAAACATAAATTATCCAAAATCCATAAACGGATGATTTTTCACACCAAAATACTGATAAAAACACATCAGCACTAATTCTTTCTTTAATATCCACAAAATAAATATTTTCTTATCATATAAATTAATAATTAATTATTCACAAATAATATTACAGAACTACAATATTGACAACCAGGTCGTTCCAGGAAAGAAGGGGTCTTCCAATAAGGACTTCTCCTTACTGGCGTGCAATTAAATAATCCCTCCTAGACGGAACTTTCTTAGACATTGTCAATAATGTTATCTAATAATATTATTCAAATAATATGAATTATTGAGTTGATAATGTGGAATACTGTGCAGTGACAATTATTGAATCAATCATATAAAATAGCAACGTAGTAATTATTGATATAAAATATCAACGTAGCAATTATTGAATCAATAAAATATCATGCAATTATTGAATCAATAATATAAAATATTGAACAGTAATTACTGTAACAATAATTGAGTAGTGACTTCTTACGTAAGAATCAATAATTTAAAATACTGTGCAATACCGTGTGCTACTGTGCAACACCGCGTATTACTGTATTTTAACCACCGGATATTTGAACAGTACTAACGGTAACAACTACGTCGTTATTTTATAAAAAAATTATTTCTGTCCCTTTCTATATTCGATAGTTATTCTGTTGTGGGGCCCACAAATAGCTGCGCCGTCGTACGAATATTCCCCGACAACAAGAATATTCCACGACCAAACGAATATTCCCCGACAACAAGAATATTCCCCGACCAAACGAATATTCCCCGACAACAATGAATATTTTATAACCACTTGCTTATTTTGAAATATTTGCACATTTCACCCATAATTTTTCATATTTATCAAATCAACACCTTACTATTTCGAAATAATATACAAAGAAAATTAAATCTTTATTCATAAAAGTTGGGGTCTTACAACCTCCCCTTCATATGAAATTTCGTCCTCGAAATTGACGTACGTACTTGGTATGTCGAAAAGGTGAGGATACCTCGCTTTCATTTCTGATTCCAACTCCCAGGTCATTTCCTTAATAGCATGGTTTCTCCACAAAACTTTAACTTGAGGTATAATTTTCGAGCATAGGACATGCTCCTACCTATCCAAGATCTTGACAGGTACCTCCTCGTACGTTAAATCTTCGACTATCTCGTCTGGTTCTAACTCAATAATGCGATTTGGATCTTTCACATATTTACGAAGCACGGATATGTGAAAAACGTTATGAACACGAGACATGCTTGGAGGTAAAGCGAGTCTATAGGCCACCTTTCCTACTCGGTCAAGGATCTCAAATGGACCAATGAATCGTGGATTGAGCTTTTCTCTCTTCTCGAATCTCGTAACTCCCTTCCACGGAGTAACACGTAATAACACATGGTCTCCAACATTAAATTCCACGTCCTTTCGATGAAGATCCGCATAACTCTTTTGTCGATCTTGTCCTGTTTGTATTCGTTGCCGGATCATTTGGATCTTTTCCGTAGTTATACGTACTAACTCCGGTCCCAACAATGTTGCTTCACCCACCTCGTTCCAACATACTGAAGAACGACACTTTCTCCCATACAACGCTTTGAATGGAGCTACGCCTATACTTTCTTGATAACTGTTGTGTAGGAGAATTCCACCAATGGTAAGTACTTATCTCAACTCCCTTTGAAGTCTAGAACACAGAGTCTCAATAGATCTTCCAGAGTTTGAATAGTCCTTTTCGATTGTCCGTCCGTTTGAGGATGATAAACCGAACTGAATCGTAAATCCGTGCCAATAGCTTTCTGCAAATTGATCCAAAATCGTGAAGTAAATCTGGGATCACGATCCGAAACTATGGATACTGACATGCCATGCAATCTCACAACCTCTTTCACGTACATATGAGCAAAACGTTCAGAGGAATAAGTCTCTCGTATCGGCAAGAAATGAGCAGACTTGGTTAATCTATCAACAATAACCCAAATCGCATCTATGCCTTAAGAAACCTTGGGAAGACCCGTAATGAAATCCATCGTAATGTGTTCCCACTTCCATTTTAGGAATCTCAAGTGGTTGCAATGGACCCTTCGGTACTTGATGCTCCGCCTTTACACGTTGACACGTTAAACATCTCGAAATAAACTCCGCGATCTCTCTTTTCATATTGCTCCACCAAAATATATGTCGAAGATCACGATACATTTTGGTACTCCCAAGATGGATTGCAAATGGTGTGTTGTGTGCCTCCACCATGATTCTATGCTTCAAGTCGGAATCGTTAGGAACACAAAGTCTGGAGTTGACTCGAAGTATTCTTTCTTCATCGATTCTTGCTTCTGGAATGGCACCTTCTTGCACCTTCTTCTTCATCTTCATCAGCTCCGGATCCGTAGCTTGAGCAGCTTTAACTTTATCAATCAAAGCTGGTTCTACGCGTATACTTGACATCATCGCACTCATTCCAGCATATGAACTTCTACTCAACGCGTCAGCTACCACGTTCGTTTTTTCAGAATGGTATTGGATGTATGATCGTAATCTTTCAACAGCTCAAGCCAACGTCGTTGCCGCATGTTGAGTTCCTTTTGAGTGAAGAAATATTTAAGGCTCTTATGATCCGTATAAATCTCCACTTTCTCTCCGTACAGATAATGTCTCCAGATCTTCAACGCAAAAACGACAGCTGCCAACTCTAGATCATGAGTAGGATAATTTCTCTCATATTCTTTGAGTTGTCGCGAGGCATAGACTATGACTTTCTCATGTTGCATGAGAACACATCCTAACCCTTTGCTCGAAGCATCGCTGTAAATGACAAATCCATCCGAACCAAATGGTATTGTCAGAACAGGTGCCGAGATAAGTCTTCTCTTGAGCTCTTGGAAGCTCTTCTCGCATTCCTCGCTCCAAACGAATTTTGTATCTTTTCGAGTCAACTGAGTTAATGGAGTAGCGATTCGAGAAAATCCCTCTACGAACATCCGATAATAACCGGCTAAGCCCAGAAAGCTTCGTACTTCGGTCACCGACTTAGGTTGCTCCCAGCTTTGTATTGCTTCAATCTTCGCCGGGTCAACAGATACTCCACGTTTCGATATCACGTGTCCAAGGAATGCTACTTCCTCAAGCCAGAACTCGCATTTCTTCAGCTTGGCATATAGCTTATTCTCACGAAGCTTTTGAAGTACCAACTTAAAGTGGTGCTCATGATCTTCACGGCTTTTAGAATAAATGAGGATGTCATCAATAAAGACAACAACGAACTGATCCAAATATTCCTTGAATACACGGTTCATCATATCCATGAAAGCAGCAGGAGCATTAGTCAATCCAAAAGACATGACTAAGAACTCATAATGCCCGTACAGAGTTCTGAAGGCAGTCTTCGGAATATCCTCAGTTTTAATCTTCAGCTGATGATATCCAGAACGAAGATCGATCTTGGAAAAGAATTGTGCTCCTTACAACTGGTCGAACAGGTCATCAATACGAGGTAGCGGATACCTATTCTAGATGGTGACATGGTTCAATTCTCGATAGTCAATACAAAGTCGCATACTCCCGTCTTTTTTCTTTAAGAATAAAACAGGAGCACCCCAAGAAGACGTACTAGGACGAATAAAATCGATGTCTAACAACTCCTGTAATTGGACCTTTAACTCCTGAAGTTCAATAGGAGCCATTCGATATGGAGTTTTAGAAATGGGGTACCGGGTTCAAGGTCAATAAAGAATTCAACTTCACGTTATGGGGGTAAACTGGGAAGTTCTTCGGGAAATACATCAGGAAACTCATTAACAACGAAAATATCATTCAAACCTGACGTATTCTGGTTTAGATCAGTGACATGAGCTAAAAAAGCTTGACATTCATTTTTCAATAAACGAATAGCTTTGTGTCTTGAAATGATATTGACTGATTTAAGTGGTTTGGTGGTTTAGATTAGCACAACAGGTTGATTAGGAATATGAAAACTAACAACCTTACGAAAATAATCAATTTTGGCATAGTAAGTGGTTAACCAGTCAATTCCTAAAATCACGTTAAATGAAAGTATTTTTAAAGATATAAGATCAACAGGTAAGGAAAGGGTACCAATCTGAATCAAGCAAGATTTGTAAACTGTGGATGTAACAAAGGTTTCTCCCAACGGAGTTTCAACAGATAAGTCAAAGTCTAATTTATCAGAAGTAAGTTGAAACGTTGAGCACAAGCAGGTGAAATAAAGGAATGAGTAGCACCGATATCTAACAAGGTGTAAACTTCGCAAGAGTTTATGATTAGCTTATCCGTAATCACCTCGCGTGGATTCCTCGCGTTTTGGGCTGTCACGACAAATGCTCTTCCAGGAATCACCGACTTTGACTTGTCCGAAACCGTCTTGGGAATCACCACCCCCGCTGGATTTGGTTTTGCAACAGGACAATCTCGAGCTATATGTCATTCTTTTCCACAGTTATAGCATGCTTTGAATTGTTGTGGGCAGTTTGGGCTGATGTGTCCCTCTTTCTCGTATTTATAGCATACGACCGGTGGTCATTCTGCTCTCCTAGTTGATGCTGGTGCTGATGTTGACGTCTTCACGTTCTCATTATTGTACATTCTCTTCTTGAAATCTCCTCCCGATTCGCTTTTTCTACTATCATGGCCACGATTACCACCGGAGTGGTTACTGCTTCTGTCATACTTTCCTTCCCGCTGGTTGTCATTGCTCCGATAACTGCTGCCACCGGTACGACCTTGGTTGTTGTCCCTTGGTTGAACATAATCACTATCTCGTTCTAACAACTTGGCCCTGTTCACTACATCCGAATATAGAGAAAATTTGTGAGAAATGAGGTATTGACGTATTTCGGATTTCAAACCTCTCAGAAACATCCGCGTCATACGTTCCTCATTCTCCACCAAATGAGGTGCAAACCTGGACAACTCCGCGAACTTAGCCTCATACTGGGACACCGTCATGTTATTTTGTTCTAGTCTGATAAACTCTACCTCCTTCATATGACGAATACTTTCAGAAAAGTACTTATCATTGAACAGTTTTTGAAACGCTTCCCAAGACATCTTGAGTGCGGCAGGCTGGATACGCTTCACAGACTCCCACCAGTAATCTGCCTCTCTTCGGAACATAAAGGTGGCGAATGGAACCTTCTGTTCATCCGTGCATCCCAAGACATCAAATATCTTGGTAATTTGCTTAACCCACGTTTCCGCCTTGATCGGATCCGGCTTTTCCTGAAATTCTGGTGGTCCCAATTCTTTGAACTGCTTGGCAGTGACAAGCCGCGAGTTGTTATTATCTCCACCTGTATTTTGCACACGAGTCTCCCTTGTCTGGTTTTGCATGAACTGCAAAAAACTTCTAAACATCTCATCGTTTATCGTCTGACCAGCGTTGTTTTCAGGATGAACATTGCCTTCTTGTTGCACGTTCTCCCCGTTGGTGATTAAAGGTATCTCCACGGTCTCATTCACTTCATTGTTAACATTCTCAGCTGCCATTCTCAAATACTGCCATAAAACAAGGGTTAATTAAATAAATTAACATATCACATATTAATCATATGCTCCGACTGACCAATTAAATACCACATAAGCTTAGGTAGGACTATACTAGTGAAGGATTTACTCGTCTCTCCCCTCCTAGTTCTATTCCCCGATCTCCGCCAGAGACCATATCCCTAAGCTCTGATACCAACTGTGACGCCCCCCAGAATAGGTCCAATCAACCCAACCCATTCTGAGTCGTCAAATACATGGTACATAATTCAAATATAATCTTTTATATCACACGGTCGTGCAAAATACGACCACACAACTGTGAGTGTCAATACAAATATGTAGAAAATATTAATATTCAAACTAAGTCCTCATTACAATTATTATCATACTATTTATCAGAAATAGTGAGGACTACTATTGCTTTAACTCGGACCATCACTCTGTCCCCCGACTAGTCCCTGCGACATTCTCATTTCCTGAAGAGGACAATAGATGAAAAGGGTGAGCTCAACTAGCCTAGTAAAGAAAATTATTACGACTAAGATAATGGAAAATAAATTATCGTTAGTCTTCAACAATTCAGATAAAATATTATTGACAACAAGTTTTAGATCAATATTCGCAGCGAAAATAACCATTCATCATCAATATTTTATCCCTTGTAACATCAATCAATATACATCTCGAATCAAATATTCATCTTTGCACTACAGGCCAAAGATATTCATTTGTATCACCAGTGGTCATGTTCATCTCAACACCTGTTCATCTTTGCACTACGGGTCCAAAGATATTCATCAGGTAATCATTCACCTTTGCTCTACAAGCCAAAGATATTCAGTTATATCACCTTTTAGGACTGAGAATGATAAAAAATATTTTAAAGAACGAATCTAGTGAGATAAAGGACAAAGACTAAGGATTCGTAATCTAATTTATCTAAATTCAAGAATACTCCATAATAATACTTTGTGGAGCAAAATTCAAGAATAAAGCTCAAAACTTAGATCCAATCAAAGATAAAAACTTTAACAAACAAATTGGACATATAGAAGAAAATTTAATTTTTTTGTGAATAGTGCCGTATACGTGAATAGTGCCGTATACGTGAATAATAACCCCGACGAAAAAAGTAAGAATTTCATAATAAAATCCATGACAATATTTTGGTATAATGATATTGAAAAGAATAACGTCATTTATAAAAGAAATAACATCCCTTACCTCAAAAGAATAGTACTTTTGGCTGGAATATCGGATATAATACTGAAGAAAACTTGCACTGAATAGTAACACTCAAAGTATCTAAATACTCACAAAAATACGCTCGATATTATAGAGAGAAAACTTCTGATTCTGGTGTGATTTTCAATTCTAATTCTAAGCACCCTATTTATAGAAAAAGCTTAGGATGCCAAAGTAGACTTTTTTAATAAAATAATATTATTTTTTAAAAAAAAAATTCAGCAAGCCTCGTGAAAGCCATCAGTATTTTCCACACCAACCAAAAGTGGGGCCCACTATTTTATAAAAAAATATTTATTTTCTGAAACTTCAATAATTCATAATAAATAGCCCTTTATCAGAAAAATATAAATTCTATGTCTTTTTATAAAAAATTTAATTCTCTACAACTTTGTTGAAGGAAGTTTTTCTAAATTCCAAACATAAATTATCCAAAATATATAAACGGATGATTTTTCACACCAAAATACTGATAAAAACACATCAGCACTAATTCTTTCTTTAATATCCATAAAATAAATATTTCCTTATCATATAAATTAATAATTAATTATTCATAAATAATATTACAGAACTACAATATTGACAACCAGGTCGTTCTTAGGAAAGAGGGGGCCTTCCGATAAGGACTTCTCCTTACTGGCGCGCAATTAAATAACCCCTCCTAGACAGAACTTCCTTAGACATTGTCAATAATACTATCTAATAATATTATTCAAATAATATGAATTATTGAGTTGATAATGTAGAATATTGTGCAGTGACAATTATTGAAACAATCATATAAAATAGCAACGTAGCAATTATTGATATAAAATATCAACGTAGCAATTATTGAATCAATAAAATATCATGCAATTATTGAATCAATAATATAAAATATTGAACAGTAATTACTGTAACATAATTGAGTAGTGATTTCTTACGTAAGAATCAATAATTCAAAATACTGTGCAATACCGTGTGCTACTGTGCAACACCGCGTATTACTGTATTTTAATCACCGGGTATTTCAACAGTACTAACGGTAACAACTACGCCGTTATTTTATGAAAAGGTTATTCTGTCGCTTTCTATATCCGACAGTTATTCTGTTGTGGGGCCCACAAATAGCTGCGCCGTCGTACGAATATTCTCCGACAACAAGAATATTCCACGACCAAACGAATATTCCCCGACAACAAGAATATTTTATAACCACTTGCTCATTTTAAAATATTTGCACATTTCACCCATAACTTTTCACATTTATCAAATCAATACCTTACTATTTTGAAATAATATATAAAGAAAATTAAATCTTTATTCATAAAAGTTGGGGTCTTACAATGGGGTACTATTTATGATAAAATTTTTTTTTTTTTCTAAATTATCTTTGATTGGATTCAGGTTTTGATCTTCATTCTTGAACTTTGGATAAATTCTCTAATATTTGTCCTGTATCTCACTGGATCCGTTATTCGTATTATTTTTCATCATCCTCAGTTCTAAATGGTGATATAACTGAATATCTTTGGCCTGTAGTGCAAAGATGAATAATTACGTGATGAATATTTTTGGCATGTAGTGCAAAGATGAATGATTATCTGATGAATATCTTTGGCCCGTAGTGCAAAGATGGACAAGTGTTGAGATGAACATAACTAACTGATGATACAAATGAATATCTTTGGCCCGTAGTGCAAAGATGAATATTTGATACGAGATGTATATTGATTGATGTTACAGGGATAAAATATTAATGATGAACTTTTAAATCAAAGAAGATAGTAGACATCATTCTCTACTTAACTCTTCTAATGAATTGTTATTTTCGTTGCGAATATTGATCTAAAATTTGTTGTCCATAATATTTTATCTGATTTATTGAAGGCTAACGATAATTTATTTTTCATTATCTTAGTCATAATATTCTTTACTGGGCTAGTTGAGCTCACCCTTTTCTTCCATTGTTCTCTTCAGAAAATGAGAATATCGCGGGTACTAGTCGGAGAATGGAGTGATAGTCCGAGTTAGAGCTGTAGAAGTCCTCACTATTTTTTTAAAAAATAGTGTGATAATAAATGTAATAAGGACTTAGTTTGAATGTTAATATTTTTTACATGTCTGTATTGACACTCACAGTTGTGTGATCGTATTTGCACGATCGTTTGATATGAAAAATTGTATTTAAATTCTGTACTATGTATTTGGCGACTCAGAATGGGTTGAGTATTGAACCTATTTTGGGGGCGTCACAAAAAAATTCAACCCATTCTGAGTCGCCAAATACATGGTACAGAATTCAAATACAATCTTTTATAATAAACGGTCGTTCAAAATACGACCATTCAAACATCTTAATGACACTATTTTACTATTTTAACCCTCTAAATTATTTAAAAAATTTATTTGAATGATCTTAAAATTTAAAATTAAAGGAATACAATATTTATTGAGGCTATTTTTGTAAGACCCCAACTTTTATGAATAAAGATTTAATTTTCTTTATATATTATTTCGAAACAGTAAGGTGTTGTTTTGATAAATATGAAAGTTATGGGTGAAATGTGCAAACATTTTTAAAATGAGCAAGTGGTTATAAAATATTCTTGTTGTCGGGGAATATTCGTTCGGTCGTGAAATATTCTTGTTGTCGGGGAATATTCGTACGACGGCGCAGCTATTTGTGGGCCCCCACAACGGAATAACTGTCGGATATAGAAAGCGACAGAAATAACTTTTTTACAAAATAACGGCGTGGTTATTACCGTTAGTACTGTTAAAATACCCGGTGGTTAAAATACAGTGATACACGGTGTTGCACAGTAGCACACGGTATTGCACACTAATTCTAATTATTGATTCTTACGTGAGAAGCCATTACTCAATAATTATTACAGTAATTATTGTTCAATATTTTATTTTATTGACTCAATAATTGCTACGTTGCCATTTTATATGATTGATTCAATAATGGCTACAGTTGATATTTTGGTATTATTGATTCAATAATTGTCACTGCACAGTATTTCACATTATCAACTCAATAATTCATATTATTTGAATAATATTATTATATAGCATTATTGACAATGTCTAAGGAAGTTCTGTCTAGGAGGGGTTATTTAATTGCGCGCCAGTAAGGAGAAGTCCTTATCGGAAGGCCCCCTCTTTCCTGGGAACGACCTGGTTGTCAATATTGTAGTTCTATAATATTATTTGTGAATAATTAATTATTGATTTATATGATAAGAAAATATTTATTTTGTGGATATTAAAGAAGGAATTAGCACTGATGTGTTTTTATCAGTATTTTGATGTAGAAAATCATTTGTTTATGGATTTCGGATAATTTATGTTTGGAATTTGGAAAACCTTCCTTCTACAAAGTTGTATAGAATTAAATTTCCTATGGAAAGGACACATCATTTGTATTTTTCTGACAAGGGGGCTATTTATTATGAATTATTGAAATTTCGAAAAAATAAATATTTTTTTATAAAAAGGTGGGCCCCACTTTTGTTGGTTTGTTGAAAATCTGATGGCTTTTTGGGAGAGCAGCCGGCGGCTGGAGGAAAAAAAATATTTTATTATTTAGTCTCCTTCGGCATCCTAAGCTTTTCCTATAAATAGGGTGCTTAGGTTAGAATTGAAAATCACACCAGAATCAGAAGTTTTCTCTCTCTATAATATCGAGCGTATTTTTGTGAGTATTTCAATACTTTGAGTATTAGTATTCAGTGCAAGTTTCCTTCTGTATTATATCCGATATTCCAGTCAGAAGTACTATTCTTTTGAGGTAAGGGATATTATTTTTTTCATAAATGATGTTATTCTTTTCAATATCATTATACCGAAATATTGGCATGAATTTTGTTATGAAATTCTTACTTTTTCCCGTCGGGATTACTATTCACGTATACGACACTATTCACGTATACGGCACTATTCACGAAAAAAATTAAATTTTCTTCTATTTGTCCAAATTGCTTGTTAAGGTTCATATATTTGATTGGATCTAAGTTTTAATTTTTATTCTTGAATTTTGCTCCACAAAGTATTATTATGGAATGTTCTTGAACTTTGATAAACTAAAATACGAATCCTTAATCTTATCCTTTATTTCACTGGATTCGTTATTTATATGGTTTTTCATCATCCTCAGTTCTAAGTGGTGATATAACTGAATATCTTTGGCCTGTAGAGCAAAGATGAATGATTACCTGATGAATATCTTTGGCCGTAGTGCAAAGATGACAGGTGTTGAGATGAACATGACCACTGATGATACAAATGAATATCTTTGGCCTGTAGTGCAAAGATGAATATTGATTCAAGATGTATATTGATTGATGTTACAGGGATAAAATATTGATGATGGACTTTTAAATCATAGAAGATAGTAGACTTCATTCTCTGCTTAACTCTTCTAATGAATTGTTATTTTCGCTGCGAATATTGATCTAAAGTTGGTTGTCCATTATATTTTATCTGATTTGTTGAAGACTAACGATAATTTATTTTCCATTATCTTAGTCATAATATTCTTTACTGAGCTAGTTGAGCTCACCATTTTCATCTGTTGTCCTCTTCAGGAAATGAGAATGTCGCGGGAACTAGTCGGGGGACAGAGTGATGGTCCGAGTTAGAGCAGTAGTAGTCCTCACTATTTCTGATAAATAGTGTGATAATAATTGTAATGAGGACTTAGTTTGAATTTTAATATTTTCTACATATTTGTATTGACACTCACAGTTTTGTGGTCGTATTTTGCACGATCGTATGATATAAAGTTTGTATTTGAATTCTGTACCATGTATTTGGCGACTCAGAATGGGTTGGGTTGACTGGACCTATTCTGGGGGCGTCACAGTTGGTATCAGAGCTTAGGGATATAATCTCTGGCGGAGATCGGGGAATAGAACTAGGAGGGGAGAGACGAGTAAATCCTTCACTAGTATGTTCTACCTAAGCTTATGTGGTATTTAATTGGTCAGTCGGAGCATAGGGTTAATATGTGATATGTTGATTTGTTTAATTAACCCTTGTTTTATGGCAGTATTTGAGAATGACAGCTGAAAACGTTAACAACGAAGTGAATGAGACCGTGGAGACACCTTTAATCGTTAACCAGGAGAACGTGCAACAAGAAGACAATGTTCATCCTGAAAATAACGCTGGTCAGACGATAAACGATGAGATGTTTAGAAATTTTTTGCAGTTTATGCAAAATCAGACTAGGGAGACTCGTGTGCAACATACAGGTGGAGATAATAACAACACGCGAGTTATCACTGCCAAGCAGTTCAAAGAATTGGGACCACCAGAGTTTCTGGGAAAGCCAGATCCGATCAAGGCGGAGACGTGGATTAAACAAATTACCAAGATATTTGATGTCTTGGGATGTACAGAGGAACAGAAGGTTCCATTCGCCACGTTTATGTTCCGTGGAGAGGCAGATTACTGGTGGGAATTTGTGAATCGTACCCAGCCTGCCGCACTTAAGATGTCTTGGGAAGCGTTCCAGAAACTGTTCAATGACAAGTACTTTCCTGAAAGTATTCGTCATATGAAGGAAGTAGAATTTATTAGAATCGAACAAAATAACATGACGGTATCCCAATACGAGGCTAAGTTCGCGTAGCTGTCCAGGTTTGCACCTCATTTGGTGGAGAATGAGGAACGTATGACGCGGATGTTTCTAAGAGGTTTGAAACCCGAAATACGTCAATACCTCATTTCTCATAAATTTTCTCTATATTCGAATGTAGTGAACAGGGCCCAGTTATTAGAACGAGATAATGATTATGTTCAACCGAGGGACCACAACCAAGGTCGTACCGGTGGCAGCAGTCATCGGAGCAATGACAACCAGCGAGGAGGAAAGTATGACAGAAACGGTAACCACTCCGGTGGTAATCGTGGCCATGATAGTAGAAGAAGTGAATCGGGAGGTGATTTCAAAAAGAGAAGGTATAACAATGAGAACGCGAAGATGTCAACATCAGCACCAGCATCAACTATTTCGAGGGGAGGAGAACGACCACCGGTCGTATGCTATAAATGCGGGAAAGAGGGACATATCAGCCCAAACTGCCCACAACAATTCAAAGGATGCTATAACTGTGGAAAAGAAGGACATATAGCTCGAGATTGTCCTATTGCGAAACCAAATTCAGCGGGGTAGTGATTCCAAAGGCGGTTGCAGACAAGTCAAAGTCGGTGATTCCTGGAAGAGCGTTTGTCGTGACAGCCCAAAACGCCAGGAATCCACACGAGGTGAATACGGGTAAGCTGATCATAAACTCTTGCGAAGTTTACACCTTGTTAGATACCGGTGCTACCCATTCTTTTATTTCACCTGCTTGTGCTCAACGTTTGAACTTGACTTCTGATAAATTAGACTTTGTGACTTATCTGTTGAAACTCCTTTAGAAGAAACCTTCGTTACATCTACGGTTTACAAATCTTGCTTGATTCAGATTGGTACCCTTACCTTACCTGTTGATCTTATATCTTTGAAAATACTTGCATTTGACGTGATTTTAGGAATTGACTGGTTAACCACTTACCATGCCAAAATTGATTATTTTCGTAAGGTTGTTAGTTTTCATATTCCTAATCAACCTGTTGTGCGAATCTAAATCACCAAACCACTAAAATCAGTCAATATCATTTCAAATCATAAAGCTATTCGTTTATTGAAAAACGGATGTCAAGCTTTCTTAGCTCATGTCACCGATCTAAACCAGAATACATCAGATTTGAATGATATTTTCATTGTTAATGAATTTCCTGATGTATTTCCCGAAGAACTTCCCGGTCTACCCCCAGAACGTGAAGTTGAATTCTTTATTAACCTTGAACCCGGTACAAAACCCATTTCTAAAACTCCATATCGAATGGCTCCTATTGAACTTCAGGAGTTAAAGATTCAATTACAAGAATTGTTAGATATCGGTTTTATTCGTCCTAGTACGTCTCCTTGGGGTGCTCCTGTTTTATTCGTAAAGAAGAAAGACGGGAGTATGCGACTTTGTATTGACTATCGGGTGTTGAACCATGTCACCATCAAGAATAGGTATCCGTTACCTCGTATTGATGACCTGTTCGACCAGTTGCAAGGAGCACAGTTCTTTTCAAAGATTGATCTTCGTTCTGAATATCATCAGCTGAAGATTAAAACTGAGGATATTCCAAAGACTGCTTTCAGAACACGGTACGGGCATTATAAGTTCTTAGTCGTGTCTTTTGGATTGACTAATGCTCCTGCTGCTTTCATGGATATGATGAACCGTGTATTTAAGGAGTATTTGGATCAATTCGTTGTTGTCTTTATTGATGACATCCTCATCTATTCTAAAAGCCGTGAAGATCATGAACACCATTTGAAGTTAGTACTTCAAAAGCTTCGTGAGAACAAGCTATATGCCAAGCTGAAGAAATGTGAGTTCTGGCTTGAGGAAGTAGCATTTCTTGGGCACGTGATATCGAAACGTGGAGTATCTGTTGACCCGGCGAAGATTGAAGCAATACAAAGCTGGGAGCAATCTAAGTCGGTGCCTGAAGTACGAAGCTTTCTGGGCTTAGCTGGTTATTATCGGAGGTTCGTAGAGGGATTTTCTCGAATCGTTACTCCATTAACTCAGTTGACTCGGAAAGATACGAAATTCGTTTGGAGCAAGGAATGCGAGAAGAGCTTCCAAGAGCTCAAGAAGAGACTTATTTCGGCACCTGTTCTGACAATACCATCTGGTTCGGATGGATTTGTTATCTAAAGTGATGCTTCGGGCAAAGGGTTAGGATGTGTTCTCATACAACATGGGAAAGTCATAGCCTATGCCTCGCGACAACTCAAAGAATATGAGAGGAATTATCCTACTCATGATCTAGAGTTGGCAGCAGTCGTTTTCGCGTTGAAGATCTGGAGACATTACCTGTACGGGGAGAAAGTGGAGATTTATATGGATCATAAGAGCCTTAAATATTTCTTCACTCAGAAGGAACTCAACATGCGGCAACGACGTTGGCTTGAGCTGTTGAAAGATTTCGATCATACCATCCAATACCATCCTGAAAAAGTGAACGTGGTAGCTGACGCGTTGAGTAGAAGATCATATGTGGGAACGAGTGCGATGATGTCAAGTATACGCGTAGAACTAGCTTTGATTGATAAAGTTAAAGCTGCTCAAGCTACGGATGCGGAGCTGATGAAGATGAAGAAGAAGGTGCAAGAAGGTGCAATTCCAGAAGCAAGAATTGATGAAGATGGAATACTTCGAGTCAACTCCAGACTTTGTGTTCCTAACGATTCTGACTTGAAGTATAGAATCATGATGGAGGCACACAACACACCGTTTGCGATCCATCCTGGGAGTACTAAAATGTATCGTGATCTTCGACATACATTTTGGTGGAGCAATATAAAGAGAGAGATCGCGGAGTTCATCTCGAGGTGTTTAACTTGTCAACGTGTAAAGGCGGAGCATCAAGTGCCGAAGGGTCCATTGCAACCACTGGAGATTTTGAAATGAAAGTGGGAACACATTACGATGGATTTCGTTACGGGTCTTCCCAAGGTTTCTCAAGGCTTAGATGCGATTTGGGTTATTGTTGATAGATTAACCAAGTCTGCTCATTTCTTGCCGATACGAGAGACTTATTCCCTTGAACGTCTTGCTCATATGTACGTGAATGAGATTGTGAGATTGCATGGCATGCCAGTATCCATAGTTTCGGATCGTGATCCCAGATTTACTTCACGATTTTGGATCAGTTTGCAGAAAGCTATGGGCACGAATTTACGATTCAGTTCGGCTTATCATCCTCAAACAGACGGACAATCGGAAAGGACTATTCAAACTCTTGAAGATCTATTGAGACTTTGTGTTCTAGACTTCAAAGGGAGTTGGGATAAGTACTTACCATTGGTGGAATTCTCCTACAACAACAGTTATCAGGCAAGTATAGGCGTAGCTCCATTCGAAGCGTTGTATGGGAGAAAGTGTCGCTCTCCAGTATGTTGGAACGAGGTGGGTAAAACAACATTGTTGGGACCGGAGTTAGTACGTATGACTACAGAAAAGATCCAAATGATTCGACAACGTATACAAACCGCACAAGATCGACAAAAGAGTTATGCGGATCTTCATCGAAAGGACGTGGAATTTAATGTTGGGGACTATGTGTTATTACGTATTGCTCCATGGAAAGGAGTTACAAGGTTTGGGAAGAGAGGAAAGCTCAACCCACGATTCATTGGTCCATTTGAGATTCTTGACTGAGTAGGAAATGTGGCCTATAGACTTGCTTTACCTCCAAGCATGTCTCGTGTTCATAACGTGTTTCACATATCCGTGTTACGTAAATATGTGAAGGATCCAAACCGCATTATTGAGTTAGAACCATACGAGATAGCTGAAGATTTAACGTACGAGGAGGTACCTGTCAAAATCTTGGATAGGAAGGAGTATGTCCTACGCTCGAAAATTATACCTCAAGTTAAAGTTTTGTGGAGAAACCATGCAATTGAGGAAATGACCTGGGAGTTGGAATCGGAAATGAAAGCGAGGTATCCTCACCTTTTCGACATACCAGGTACGTACGTCAATTTCGAGAACGAAATTTCTTAAGGAGGGGAGGTTGTAAGACCCCAACTTTTATGAATAAAGATTTAATTTTCTTTATATATTATTTCGAAACAGTAAGGTGTTGTTTTGATAAATATGAAAGTTATGGGTGAAATGTACAAATATTTTTAAAATGAGCAAGTGGTTATAAAATATTCTTGTTGTCGGAGAATATTCGTTTGGTCGTGAAATATTTTTGTTGTCGAAAAATATTCGTACGACGGCGCAGCTATTTGTGGGCCCCCACAACGGAATAACTGTCGGATATAGAAAGCGACAGAAATAACTTTTTTACAAAATAACGGCGTGGTTATTACCGTTAGTACTGTTGAAATACCCGGTGGTTAAAATACAGTGATACATGGTGTTGCACAGTAGCACACGGTATTGCACAGTAATTCTAATTATTGATTCTTACGTGAGAAGCCATTACTCAATAATTGTTACAGTAATTACTGTTCAATATTTTATTTTATTGACTCAATAATTGCTACGTTGTCATTTTATATGATTGATTCAATAATGGCTACAGTTGATATTTTGGTATTATTGATTCAATAATTGTCACTGCACAGTATTTCACATTATCAACTCAATAATTCATATTATTTGAATAATATTATTATATAGCATTATTGACAATATCTAAGGAAGTTCTGTCTAGGAGGGGTTATTTAATTGTGCGCCAGTAAGGAGAAGTCCTTATCGGAATGCTCCCTCTTTCCTGGGAACGACCTGGTTGTCAATATTGTAGTTCTGTAATATTATTTGTGAATAATTAATTATTGATTTATATGATAAGAAAATATTTATTTTGTGGATATTAAAGAAGGAATTAGCACTGATGTGTTTTTATCAGTATTTTGGTGTGGAAAATCATCTGTTTATGAATTTCGGATAATTTATGTTTGGAATTTGGAAAAACTTACTTCTACAAAGTTGTAGAGAATTAAATTTCCTATGAAAAGGACACATCATTTGTATTTTTCTGACAAGGGGGCTATTTATTATGAATTATTGAAATTTTGAAAAATAAATATTTTTTTATAAAAAGGTGGGCCCCACTTTTGTTGGTTTATTGAAAATCTGATGGCTTTTTGGGAGAGCAGCCGGCGGCTGGAGGAAAAAAAAATATTTTTTATTATTTAGTCTCATTTGGCATCCTAAGCTTTTCTTATAAATAGGGTGCTTAGGTTAGAATTGAAAATCACACCAGAATCAGAAGTTTTCTCTCTCTATAATATCAAGCGTATTTTTGTGAATATTTCAATACTTTGAGTATTAGTATTCAGTGCAAATTTTCTTCGGTATTATATCCGATATTCCAGTCAGAAGTACTATTCTTTTGAGGTAAAGGATATTATTTCTTTCATAAATGATGTTATTCTTTTCAATATCATTATACCGAAATATTGGCATGGATTTTGTTATGAAATTCTTACTTTTTTTGTTGGGGTTACTATTCACGTATACGACACTATTCACGTATACGGCACTATTCACGGAAAAATTAAATTTTCTTTTATTTGTCCAAATTGCTTGTTAAGGTTCATATCTTTGATTGGATCTAAGTTTTGATTTTTATTCTTGAATTTTGCTCCACAAAGTATTATTATGGAATGTTCTTGAACTTTGATAAACTAAAATACGAATCCTTAATCTTATCCTTTATTTCACTGGATTCGTTATTTATATGGTTTTTCATCATCCTCAGTTCTAAGTGGTGATATAACTGAATATCTTTGGCCTGTAGAGCAAAGATGAATAATTACCTGATGAATATCTTTGGCCGTAGTGCAAAGATGACAGGTGTTGAGATGAACATGACCACTGATGATACAAATGAATATCTTTGGCCTGTAGTGCAAAGATGAATATTGATTCGAGATGTATATTGATTGATGTTACAGGGATAAAATATTGATGGTGGACTTTTAAATCATAGAAGATAATAGACTTCATTCTCTGCTTAACTCTTTTAATGAATTATTATTTCCGCTGCGAATATTGATCTAAAGATGGTTGTCCATTATATTTTATCTGATTTGTTGAAGACTAAAGATAATTTATTTTCCATTATCTTAGTCATAATATTCTTTACTGAGCTAGTTGAGCTCACCCTTTTCATCTGTTGTCCTCTTCAGAAAATGAGAATATCGCGGGAACTAGTCGGGGGACAGAGTGATGGTCCGAGTTAGAGCAGTAGTAGTCCTCACTATTTCTGATAAATAGTGTGATAATAATTATAATGAGGACTTAGTTTGAATTTTAATATTTTTTACATATTTGTATTGACACTCACAGTTGTGTGGTCGTATTTTGCACGACCGTATGATATAAAGTTTGTATTTGAATTCTGTATCATGTATTTGGCGACTCAGAATGGGTTGGGTTGACTGGACCTATTCTGGGGGCGTCACAATTTTTGTCTATAAATTTTAAATAAACTATTAAGAGGCAACTCTTAATAGTTAAGATTTGAGTTTCTGTCTTAACGATTAAGAAGCATTAAGAGACAATTTTTTTTAACCAAATAAGATTTGACTCTAAACCGAATCAAAGACATGAATTAAGATGAATTCAGACATAAACAAACACAACCTTAGGGGGTGTTTGATAAAAATTGAATGAATTTGAATCTGAATCTGAATCTGAATGAGCTGAATCTAAATCTGAATGAAAAAAATTGTTTGATAATTTACATGAAACATCTGAATGACATAATTTTATTATTTTTTTCATTTGAAAAAATTCAAAGTTATTGTAAATTTATTTAATATTACTTAATATAATAGTTAATATTTTTTTAAATTTTTAAATTTTTTTACTTTATTCAGCTACTCATTTGGCCATTAAATCAAAAAAATATGACTTAATCATTCAACTCAATCATTTGACCGATTCAGCTATTCAGATAATTTTTTTTCTAAAATAAACACACTTAATGACTAACCGATTCAACCATTCAACTATTCATATATATTCAGTCCTAAACGAGCAGTATCTTTAATATGTTAGATGTGAAAACAAATTGGGTATTTCAGAGCTGGTTGTCAAAAATAATTTATTGAAAGTTCTTCCTTTTGAAAAGTCAATTTTATTACTTTGAGAATCTATTGTTTAGATTTACACGCGATTATAGGCGTCATTTACCATAAAAACAAAGAGCAATAAGACGAAATAAAGAAAATGACTTCAATCCAATTATTCACATTATTAAACTAAACTTTAACAAGCTAACTAGCACTCTCTTCTTAATTTACATCAAGAGTAAGTAAGACATTACCTCCTTCCTAAATTAAATGTACAGTTTAATTATTATTTTCTTTAGAATAAATTGACTATTTTAAGAATTAATTACTTCTTTTATTCCTAAATATATGATGTTTTTGCACAGGAATTAAGAAAGTTAAAACTCTTAAAACTACTCTATTAAAATTACTATATATTATCAAAAATACCCTTACATAGATAAATGAAAAGCTAAATTGTAGGTGATAAAGATGAGAGATATATATTATTAGAGGATATAGAAAATATAGAAATTAAAGAGAGTATACATGTAAGATATTAAAAGAGAGAAAAAGTAGTTTTGAAAAAATAGTAGAGAATTAAAGAGAGTAATAAACGTTGAGGGATAATTAAGAAAATAATGTAAAGCATCATATATTTATGAACAAAAGAATTATCCTAAAACGTCAGTTATTAAGAAATGGAGAGAGTAACAATTAAGCATATATAAACATATTTTTTAAAATTATAAAAAAATGAGATTAGTCGTAAATTGTATATACTTTTTTTTTGTAATAATCTCTTTATCTATACTTTGATAAAAATGATGTAAAAATTACTTTAAAAAATGATTAATTTGATAGAAAAAATGTCAACACTAGACATTTAATTTAGGACAGATGTAATATTTAATGAATAATGCTAGAGACACAACTTATTCTACAATTATTTTATAATTTGCTGATGTGACATACTCCACCTTAGTTTTTATGTGGGGGCCGAAAATTACATTGAAGCAATTTGTTCATCAATATGCTGAGATGGAATATGACACATCAGCAAATTATAAAATAAGTTATGTCTGTAGAATTACTCATATTTAATCTAACATTATTTCAAAATTACGTTGCACATTAGTACTCATATGCATGAATCACACTTTTTCTTAAAACCCCTCCATAATTTAATAGAAGAATCCTCTAAAACATAAACCAGTCACTTTCAAAAAATTTCCAATCCTAAACTTAAATAAATATTTAAAAAGTTCCTTAACTACATTATTATACTTTAATAACATTGATCTTAAGTCAAATATTAAGCACATAATCATTGATTTGAAAGTATAATTAAATAAACCCCCTATATTTCCTAATTTATATATTATTTCAAATAAATAAATAAATAAAATCACACACATTACATTACATAGATCTCAAATCTAAGGGCCTAGCGAACTCCACTATGAAACTTACTTAACCAGAGCAATGATATTGTGTGAGTGCCCCACATTGATAAGTTTGGTGTGCTATCCCAATCATCACCCATCATATCACTCGCCATTTCAATTCTCTTCACTGTACTGCACTAAGCCACTAATTATTGGACTATTTTGGAGTTATGGCCCCACATTTCAGCAATGAGCTAGATGATGACCCATTGGTAAATGTGCACTGTAATATACTGGATCAAAACAATATGAACTGTTAATTCCGGAAGCTTCAATTTCCAGCAAGATCACAGCCATTCATACCGTTAACCAGATAGTTTTGACTTTGAACACAACCTTAGTGGTCATTTCTTATTTTTTTAACAATAAGTTATAAAAATTAAAATATATTAAAACTATAATTTGTTATAAAAGATGTCAACAAATGACAGATAATCAAAATAATAGCCCATCATTATAACTTTAACCAATATCTTAGTTGCTTATATTTTTTGAACAAACAGTTTAAAAAATATTAAAATTATAATATATTACAAAAGATGAAAAGATTATCATAAAAGAAGTAAAATGATAATTTTTTCAAATAAATAACATATAATTAGAAAAACGACAAATCGTTACAATTACTAATGGATACCAAATTAGGAATATATATATATATATATATCTTTCAATTTGATGTATTGATCATTTTATTATCCGTTACCTGAATAAGTAAGAATAATAACTTTTTAAAAAGTGCGTATCATATGACATGTCATTTTTATAATTTTATTTAATTTTATATCTTAATATATTTCATAATTATAATTTAATAAAAAAAAATCACCAATACTCCTAAAATTATTCCTTAAAAAAGGTCAAACTTCAAAAATAACAATATACTAATGTGTAATCTGAGCAATTGTTTTTTAGCAATTTGGTTGTTTAAAACATTGGCTATATGACTATATGACTATATCGGATCCGGTTAACATGAAATTATTATTTTAGTAAGTTGATCAATAAAATGCTGATACATATATAATTTTATTTACATGTCAATATTTTATTGAACAATTAACCAATTTATCTCAAAATAAATTTCATGCTAACTACTTTTGAACTATATCATGTGTAACTTTACACTACCTTGAAGCCTACAGCTGGAACTGTACTAGGAAATGAGGTAATTATATGATTAGATTCCTTTATTCCTTATGTTTTGGGAGGACCAAAGGGAGTAAAAGTAAAAGAAAAAAAAAGATTGAACTGACACTAATATAACAATAACTAAATAAAATAAGAGCAATTATTCAGTGCTTCTCCAAGAACTTGCATTTTCTTGGATTTGTTCAACGAAAGCCATCCATTTGTCAAGTACCCATTTCAGATAAATGTAAAATATTCATTTAGGGGTATCTTTTTTAGCCAATGCCCATGTTCCAAATTGGAAAAACATGGAGGATGATGGAGGTGAGATGTATTATGAGTGCTTTGAAAAGAATTGTTGGATTGGTTGGCACTGAGAAAAAATGAGTGTGTAACAGCAAAGAGTCTGTAACAATAGTTGGCAAAATGGTGTCAGTTAAAAATTACAACAAGCTTGGGCTTGAAGAGAAGAACCTCTCCAATCTATTATGAAATTTGAAACTTTAAGAGAATAAATTAAAAGATTATTATTATTATTATATTTAATGCATATTTTTAGATATATAGTGTTTGGAAGGTTTGAAAGTTCTTATGCATATAAAATTTTATTTGTTTAGAAATAATTTATTTTAAATATAACTCAATATTTAAAACAAACGTAACGTCTGAACAAAATATATTAGTTAAACTCATGTTTAAACTTAAACGCAATGCACAAAAAATAAGGTTTAAATGTTGTAAAATTATCGTTACAAATGCTAGTAATCGAGTAAAAAGTACAAAAACACGACAATTAATTATATTATATTTAATTTTTCGTTTAAATCTTTTATTTTTAAACAAAAAATGAACAAATTTTTAGTTCATTTCATTTTTTTTATTCATCAAAAAATTCAATAACACCATAATTAAATAGAAAATGGTCAAAAAAAAGTTCCCCTGTCCTTTGTAAAACTCAGTACACAGTGTTAGTTAAGAAATTACAAGGAGTAGAGTGTAGGAGAAAAAGGGGGAGATTAGGTTCAGAAATAATTTAACAGCAGGACTGCAGGAGCAGTTGCAGTAGTCTTTTAAATCATACATGTCGCCAGTAAGCTTGGGCAGGTAAGCAAGGCCTGTAATTTCTCTCTCCTCTTTCTACCCTCTCTCTTTAGACCCTTTTCTCTCTAAATTGTTGTCTTTGATCTATGAAAGTTGGAATTTGATGCTTCTTTTGCAGTTTCTGCAAGTACCCAGTTGGTGAATTTGGTCCTATTTGTAGCATTTAAGCAACCAATTGATGCTCTAAGGGGGTTTCTATCAGACACCCAATTTAGGACACTGTTCTTAGACCCTGCGGATTTCAGTTTATATATAAATATAAATTCAAGTAGAATTTGATGCTATTTGGTCATCTTTATCTGCCCATCTTAGAATATCTCAAAAGGGTCTCCGAAATTGCCCCTTTTAGGGTTTTTGTGGGGTTGTTGGGTTTTGGTTCAAAGCTTCAAGTTCAAAAACTGGTATATTTCCATCTTAGGACATATTTAGGCACCTTATCATTTCATATCAATCCCTTTCCATTTTTCCCTTCTTGAAGACTATTGTGATCTTCATTAATTGCGTTTTCAATTGAAGGGCTTTTAAACCTAATTGATATAAAATTAGTGTCTAAATTGTGTTTTTGGAGCTGAGATTATTATAGAGATTAAAGTGTCATATAAACAAAAAAGAAAGAAAAGGGAATCTGCTTTCTTCTGTTAGTATTATGGTGAGCTGTTACTTAGCTAATGCCATTCATTTCTTCTATGACTACTTTATGCTCTGAAAGATTCACACTTTCTTGTCCCTGAGAAATACTTTTCCCACATCAGAATAGACTTGATCCTAGGGTATTTGAAAGAAGAGGTAGTAAGTAGCTGGTGCTGTGTAGATTTTAAGCCCGGTACAATGGATTTCCCCTTTTCCTTTGTGTCCATGGGATTCTACTTTGAGAGGTTTCTTTTGCTTTAACCTCCTCAGTTCTATAAAGCTGCCAAGATTATTTTGTTCCTTGTCTAGTCCTGCAAGATATTACCAGCTATTTTATGGTCAAACCCACTTTACATTTACCTATATATTTCCTTCAGTAAAAAAATAAAAATTAAACAATTCCTCCTAGCTTAGGTTAACTGTTGAATTGAGGTGCTTTTTGAGGTGTTGGCTTGTGTTCCCTATATTTTTTTTTCTTTTTTATTTTTGAGTGTTAGACCATGGGTACTGAGGATAATGGTGATATGAGGTTTCAACATGGAGACGGTGATGGTACAATGAATAGAAATCCATTATCTGAGAAAGTTGTGGAAATGGGAATGGGCTCTGGTTCCATTTTTAAAGGTTCAAATGGGGCAGAGTCTTATTTTGGTTCAGGTTGGGATCCACTTGTTTCTTTGAGTCAAAGTGAGAATTTTGGAGCTCATAATGGCTTTTCTAATCCAGCTTATCCAGTTGTAATGGAGAATCAAGTAATGAGTACCACTTCCCACCTTGTTCATTATCAATCTGATTCGGGTTGTCTTGGTGAGATGGTGCCAAAACTTTCATGTTTTGGAAGTGGAAGTTTCTCGGAAATGGTCAATTCCTTTGGCCTTTCTGAATGTGGGCAGATGAGTTATTCCCAAAATAAGGAGGGGGGCACTGGAAAGGCATTGCTAATTGGTACAGATTCTCAGGAGGAGTGTCGAAATTCCGAAGGTAAAGTTTCGCCTAATGGGAAGAAGAAAAGAAGAACATCAGAGTCCCATTCTCCATTCAATCCCAACAAGGTAAAACTTTTCTTATAAATTGTGGAATGATTGGAATCTGTTAAGTATCAAGGATCATGCTTTACTTTCTTTGCGTGATAAGCTAGTTGGTGAATTGTTTGTTATTCATTACAGAATGCTGAAGTAGAGCAACAAGAAGATCCTTCTGGGGATAGTTTAGAACAGGATGATAAAAAACAGAAAATTGAACAAAACGCTAATGCAAATTTGAGGGGTAAGCAAACTAGTAAACAAGCTAAAGAGAATTCCGACAGTGGAGATGCTGTTAAAGACAACTACATCCATGTGAGAGCTAAAAGAGGACAGGCTACAAACAGTCACAGCCTCGCGGAAAGGGTACAAGCCTCTTACTCTTATATAGGTGGAATGCAATTAAAAGTGATGCTTTTAGTGCTCCTGAGTGACCTTTGAAGTCCTTTTGTTTGTAGGTGAGAAGAGAAAGGATTAGCGAGCGTATGAGACTGCTTCAAGAACTTGTTCCAGGGTGCAATAAGGTTATAGGATAACTATCTTTTAATTATATTTTTGCATTCCTTTTGAGGGACTAATTGTTTGTATTGTTTCCTTTATAGATTACTGGGAAGGCAGTAATGCTCGATGAGATTATTAACTACGTGCAATCGCTGCAACAGCAAGTCGAGGTATGTTGCTTTGCAATTTAGTATTACCCATTTGTTCTTTTATTTGTTACTGAAGATTTATATTAAAACTAATGTCAAATCAAAAGCCTATATGAACTTTAACCAGATGGTATCATATTTCGAACCAGTAACAATGAGCAAGTGTGGATTGTCATTGAGCGGGGTCGTTTTTCCATATAAGAATTACAGAATTTCCCATTTATCTGGACTAGTGAACTTGCTCAGTTCCTAGTGTATATCAGTTAATTGGTTCACTTTTGAAAGGATTTTTTATTTTTATTTATTTGAAGTTTATAGAATTCTAGGAATAGTACTATGTGCAAAACGTGAAACTGGGTTATCTGAAAATTGTGCGACACTTAATCTGTGTAACTGACTCAATCTTAATCTTTGGCTCTTTGTATGTCATGAATTAGTGAAGATATAATTGCTTTCTTGGTGCAGTTTTTGTCAATGAAACTTGCGACTGTGAATCCAGAATTGAACATTGATATAGGTCCGATTCTATCTAAAGATGTAAGTAAACATCAAACTTTGCTATAAAAAATAGTTAACAGTTTTCTTTCATTGCTTAGCAAGGGTTATGAAGTCTGAACTTTATCTTGTTTCTGATGCTTGTAGATTCTCAATTCACGAGGTAGCAATGCAACTATTCTTGGATTTCCAGGATTGAGGCCCGCTCATCCTTTTCCACAGGGAAGCTTGCCGGGAATCCCAAGTACAACTCCACCATTTCATTCTATGCCCCAGGTGAAACAAGTTTCTCATTCACAATTCTCGTCCTTTATTTTCCTCAAAAGCTTAATATGAAGCATCATTTAAAAAAATACAGACTGTATGGGACAATGAGTTGCATAATCTTCTCCAAATGGGATTTGATTCTAACAACAATCTTGGACCAACTGGTAATTGTTGTAAACTTCTCATTAATTAATTGCAAAACTGATTTCTATTTTTGGTTTTCATACTCCTAACCTTAGAACTTGTCACGCTTGGCAGGGCGTTCAAAGTTGGATCTATAGGAATTATCAAAAAAGAGATTTGAAGTGCTAATTTCCTTCTAACAGAGAAGTTTAAGTATCGATAAGTTCCACCATCAAAGAAAAGAAAAGGGTTCAAAGATTCTTCAGAGTTGTATAGGTTGTCAGTGCCTCTAACTGTTTGTTCTTCGAATTTTAGCAGAAGAAGATGACTCGTTAGTTTTACTAATTTTTTGTATATTCAGAAGGAAAAACTGAGGCTTTGATTGGCAAAGATGATTGTTTCTATTGACGTTGTAGAGTAAAAAGTATGTGTGAAGCTTTGAGAGCTTTTTGGAGAAAAAGTTCAATAGAAAATTTGCTTTGATTTATGGAAATTGTTATTGGTTTACATGCTATTTCTTCTAATAAGACAAGCTCCCAAATTCCCAACTACTCTTGTTTGATTTTAAGTTTATGAAGCACTTTGAAATAAACACAACTCACATTAATCATTATTAAATCCAAGGTTCTCAGAACTGTACCCTTCATCGAACTGAAAAAAGTATCGGGTGGATGAATCTAGTGGTCGAACAGTTATTGATCCCAGTGACGTCATTAATATATAAAAATATTTATATTATTAGTAAGTAATAAAATTTTAAAAATCTTATTTTTCATGAATTAAAACATAATAAAGATGAGTTATAATATTAATAAAAGTGGTTAATTTTAATATTAAAATTTTTTTGGTAAAAAAATTAAAAATTAGGTCAACTGAGTCAATTAACCGAGTTTACAGGTTGGACCACCGGTTAGACCGGTAATCAACGGTTCAACCCAGGCTTTGATCAAAACCTGGTTCACTGGGCCAAATCGGATCAAAAGGCATACTGGTTCTGATTTTTACCTGGTCCGACCGCGGGTCCGATTTTTAAAACATTGATTACATCCATGTATGGGCACAAATGAAGCATATTAGTGTAGCCTAGAAGGCAGTTTGCTATGATGGTATTCTTGTAATTTGTTGTAATACTTGGTTTAATTGGTACGCTTTGACTATTTTTATTTGTAAAAATGGTAGATGAGATAAAATTATTTATACTAATTTAATATTATTATGGGCTATTTTATCTTGTAATTAGTGTTATTGACTATTTTTTGATATTTCTAAGGTCACTTGATAATGAATTATAAACTCAAGTGAAAAGGCCCTTTTCAAAAGGGGATATTATATGTTGGTGTTTACAAGTAATTTGTCAAATATTTTTTACTTTTTGAAATTACCTTTACACCCTTTTAACCCTCACATGTTCGTGTTCTAGTTCCAAAATTTAAGTTTTGTGAATAAAATAAGTTACCTTTGTAGTGAGTTATTGCCTCCCATATTTTGCTTCACAACCGAATACTTAATTTGTTTTGTAAAAGGAGTCCTATTTATTAAAAAAAAAACTTTTATTTTTTATTGATAGTAATATAAAATAACAAAATATCCTCAACATTTTCATCATAATTTCAGGATTAGAATCCCCTCCATTATACCTATCCTCTAATTCCTCCACCCGACCCGACCCGACCCGACCCGACCCGAATACACATAGTGACAACAAAATTCGTCGCAAACAATTAGTGACAATTTTTTTTTTATCGTAAACAATTGTGCCGCTAAAGTATGGCTAAATGTAATATTTGTATCGCTAAATATGTATTAGAAGAAATTGGAGGATGTGCGTAATGAAGGGGATCCTAGCATATAATTTCACTATTATGTCACTTCTAAACTAGCAACTTATTATTTTTGGAAGTAAATATAAAACATAAATACATCTTTAATATTTTCAAAATTAATAAATAAGACTATCTTTATAAAAATGGAGGGAGTAACATACTGTTATGTGATTGATTATCAATTATCGGAAAATTTATAATTAAAAATTAAATATGCACAAAGCACCCAACTCTTAAACTCAAGCTCAAGTACAATCAATTGGTCAGAAAAGGGGAAATAAAGTATTTTGTTTGCCTTATTCCAATTCTGAAGAGGTCAAACCTGACTATTTCTACCAGGCCTTAATGTTTGGGCTGTCACTGTTATTGAACCAAACAATCACCAAGAAGGCCTGCTACTAATTTATTTCTGTATTAAATATATAATCCTCACATCTTGGCCTTTCACCACATAAGTATATAATTGGTATTTTGTTTTCAAAAAATAAAAAACAAACAACTATAAGAGTAATAAAATAAAGTTACCCAATTTAATTGCTGCTGAAGTTTTCACTTAAAATGTTTAGTTTTCTGTTACCAAATTTATATTCGTTCTAAAAGTGAAAATTAACTTTTAGTTTTTTTTTAAAGAAGAGAAGAATTAACTTTCAATTTTTTTCTCGACTAGAGAAAAGAATTAATTTTCAAAATCTCTATGCCAACCAATTTCGTAGCTAATATGTTAAAGTCAATCTTTTTGCATTTTTTTAATTTGAATTTTTATTTTATTAGGGTTTTAGAAGATGTTGTGCGAAGTAACGAGTATCTATAGGTCTTAAATTATAAACAAACTCTTCAAACTCGTTGAAAATTCGTTCACACCGATTGAATACTTAAGAGGAACTTCCATATCAATCACTTTCATTCCTCTGATTAGACCGTCAATGGCAGTCAATCTTGGTGCATACAAAAAACATTCAGAAACAACCATTTGTTGGTTCACAAATAAATCCATCATGGAGACGAGAACAATGCTGGTTGAAATGTAGCTAATATTTAAATTTTCTACTGTGTTACAACAAATTTGTGTCGAATTGCAACTGCAAAACATATCTGTTGGGCTCCAAATATTTGGGTCTGGGACTTGGTTTGGTCCATGACCGTACTGGGTGAGCTTGGGTCCGGATAAAGGAATGTTTGAAGGGATTACTAATTTCATGTGGATTCTAATTATGGAAAGAGGAGTTGGGATTTGAACCAACTTCCTTATTTCTAGGAGATTTGGTACAATCCTATTATGGGATGATATATGGGGAATCCTAATCCAATATGGGAATGGATTCTAGGGAGAAGGTGAGAACACTATAAATACAAGACTTTACCATGATTTTAAGGTACACACATTATTATTACGCCTCCATTGTTAACCTTAATCAGCCTGTACTTATTCCTCACACCACTGTTGGTGTTTACCCGTTTTTGTGCAGGATTGGACGCGCTTTGGTGATTGAAGCGCGTGGACAGATCTTGGAGTTAACAATATCAATAAATTAAATTGGATAGAATTATAAATGGGTCTTGCCAGTACAAATCTCTTCAAAATGTTATTACTAATATTTATTCACATAACTGACAATCAATAATGGACTCCATTTATTGCACATTTCTCCATAAAATTACCACTAATACGTATTCACGTAAGTACTTACGTAACTGATAATGAAAAAAGTCGACGCAAACATTGCAATATATATTGTTTTCCTTTGCCATATTAGCAAAATTGAAAATCAGCCAAATTTAGTGAGTTTATATAAAAGAAACAATACTAATAAATTTTCACAAAATTGAGAAGAATAGTAAGGGTTTGAAATTAAAAGCAAGAGGAGGTATTTTAGAATACCTCATGCCAAATATATTATTTTCCATTTCTTTTCCTTCGTACCAACTCTCGAGCCCTTGACCTTGATGTTATTAGTAGACACTCATAGCCACCAAGGAACAAAGAGAGCCAGTACTATACTCTCCGTCAATCAAGTGACTATATCCTAAATAAATATGAGAAAAAGAGATTATATACTATCACAATTTTATTTTAGATGAGACTCCATCATCAAATAATTTTAAAAATGACAAGATATAGTTTATAAAATTAAATAACGAAATACTTAGGGTTCGGTGGCAACTACTTTCTACTTTCATATTTTTGTTTTCATATATTTCTATTTTTACTTACTTTCATTAGTGAAAATAAAAATCAAACAAACAACGTTGTTTAATAATTATAATTGAATGCTAGTTTTATTTATCTATATAAATATATAATAAGACAATATTTGTTTTTTGGGTCTTCTCGCCTTTGATCTTTGGTAAAATGCCTAGAATTTAACTAGAAGTAAAATATTTTTTATGGTCATATATAATATTAAGATAAATTTAACTAGAATTAAAATTGTCTTTATGGTCCTACAAACTTTAATATTAACTTATTATTTTGAAACAATTTTATTTTTGTATAAGAATCCTTTAGTTATTTAGTAATATAATTAATTTTAACTTAAGAATCGTATTTAAGATTTTAGTTTAAGTTTCAACTCAACTTTAATCTCTAAATGGCTATATATTAGAAATATTATGAGTACATAATAATTAATATAATTTATATATATATATATATATATATATATATATTAATGAGTGCTTTAGTTATCAATTATATTACATATAGGAGATTTTTAGTTAATTAATGTTACAAAACAATTCTAGCTTTAAATATTAGTTATTAAAATTTAGTTAGCTAGCTTTTAAAACTAAAATCATAATGACAACTCATTATTTATTGCAATTATATTCCTAAATAATTATATATTAAAAATATAAGAAAAATATTATGAATAAATAATAATTAATATATTTTTTAATGTATATTACAAATATATTAACGATTAAAATTTAGTAAACAACTTTATTCATATAAGATGCCTTAAGTTAATTAATGTTAAAAAAAATATTGACTTATATATTACTAATTAAAATTTAATTATCTTTTAAAACTAAAATCATGATTGTAACTTATTATTTTAAAATAATTTTATTTTTTATAAAATTTATTTAATTAATTAATTATACAATAGAGTACGACTAAACACTATTTTTAGGCTTTTAGGTTTCGACTCAACTTTGAAGTCTAATTAAAAATGCATATAAATACAAATGATTGATTATAAAAACTAAATATTAAATTTTGAAACTATATAAAAACTTAATATTAAATTAAAAATAACAAAAAAATCACATTAGTAACATTAAATTGTGAGTATTCAACAATTGTATGTGATTTGTAGTCATTCGTTTTAAGCAAAATATATAGAAGTACGTCAATTTAAAATTCAAAAAATAAATTTTATAATCACTATTTAAAATTTTGTTGTTAACAAGATTCAATACTTGGACCTCATTGAAGTTAGAATAGTTCCTTGTGTTGCCAAAATTGAAAAACCAACTTATTTGTGTTTTCAGTTACCAAATGCTATTTTCTGCTTCCCATTTCAAAATAGTAGAAGTAGAAAGTAGACACAAAAAGTTAAAAGCAGATACAGTTACCAAATAAAGTCTCTTGGTTCGTAATGATAATAAATGATAACTGATATTTTCACATATATTTTTGATATTTTCATATGATCCTCTCACATGAGCATACAGCACCTTTATATAAGAAGGAATCATATGAAAATATCATGTGGAAATAGTGCTCCCCTAATAAATTAGTACAATAAGTCATATCTCATCAATAATTTTTGAAAATTAATATTTCCACAAGTAAAAGTATTAGTTCTACAAGGTACTCTCTCACATGAGAGTAAACCCCACTTAATACTATTTATGTGAGAAAGAACTTTTGGTACTTTGAAATTTAATTGTGAAAATATTAATTCCATAATTTTTACCAAGAAGAAACATAACCGTATAGCTACTTTAGAACCAACCCAATTGGCAAAAACATGTCTTACAAAAACAGGGAGGATACTCTAGTTCTAGTTACTCAAATTTGATACAGACGCTCACTATACAAGAGAAGGGTTATGTAAGCTTTTCTTTATGTATACAAAAAGCTCTTTTCCCATTATAGATTCCTCCTCTTTTGCCTTGCTGAACTTGATTCCTGATGACCACACATATGCCTTGCTTCAAGTATGCATTCATCTCAACAAGAAGATATTATGAACGCAAGAACAGTTAGATGATATCTAATAACCAAACAACTTTAAGTCTGAAAACCACGAAATAACAAGAACACAAACAACAAAAAGCTAATAAAAACATTAATTTAACAAGAACTTGATTCCACAATACACCAAAACATGACCACTAAAATGTTTACCAACGTAACACAACGGAATAGTAGCTCCACAAGAATCCAGAACCTATGACAAACCATAGGATAATTAATGTCTTAAACAAACCACAGTTTACTGAAATTCCAAAGAAAAACGCATTCACTGACATTTAGAAACCACCACGAAGACGAAGGACTAGGTGAAGAGTGGACTCTTTCTGAATGTTGTAGTCAGCTAAAGTCCTCCCATCTTCCAACTGCTTCCCAGCAAAAATCAGCCTCTGCTGGTCTGGTGGGATCCCCTCCTTGTCCTGTATCTTAGCCTTCACATTATCAATGGTGTCTGAGCTCTCCACCTCCAAAGTGATGGTTTTGCCAGTCAAAGTCTTGACAAAGATTTGCATACCACCCCTTAGCCTCAGTACCAAGTGAAGAGTAGACTCCTTCTGAATGTTGTAATCAGCTAAAGTCCTTCCATCCTCCAACTGCTTGCCAGCAAAGATTAGCCTTTGCTGGTCTGGAGGGATACCCTCTTTGTCTTGGATTTTCGCCTTCACATTGTCAATAGTATCAGAGCTCTCAACTTCCAAGGTGATTGTCTTTCCCGTGAGGGTTTTCACAAAAATTTGCATCCCACCACGGAGGCGAAGAACCAAGTGCAGGGTTAGACTCCTTCTGGATGTTATAGTCGGCAAGGGTACGGCCGTCCTCAAGCTGCTTGCCGGCAAAGATAAGCCTTTGCTGGTCTGGGGGGATTCCTTCCTTATCTTGGATCTTGGCTTTCACATTGTCAATGGTGTCAGAACTTTCAACCTCGAGGGTGATGGTCTTGCCGGTAAGGGTTTTAACAAATATTTGCATTCCACCACGAAGACGGAGCACCAAATGAAGGGTGGACTCCTTCTGGATGTTGTAATCAGCCAAGGTGCGGCCGTCCTCAAGCTGCTTGCCTGCAAAGATCAGCCTTTGCTGGTCTGGGGGGATTCCTTCCTTGTCTTGGATCTTAGCTTTGACATTGTCGATGGTGTCAGAGCTTTCGACCTCAAGGGTGATGGTCTTGCCGGTAAGGGTTTTAACAAAGATTTGCATTCCACCACGAAGACGGAGCACCAAATGAAGGGTGGACTCCTTCTGGATGTTGTAATCAGCCAAGGTGCGACCATCCTCGAGCTGCTTGCCTGCAAAGATCAGCCTTTGCTGGTCTGGGGGGATTCCTTCCTTGTCTTGGATCTTAGCTTTGACATTGTCAATGGTGTCAGAGCTTTCGACCTCAAGGGTGATGGTCTTGCCAGTAAGGGTTTTCACAAAGATCTGCATCTGTAGTGGGAATAAAAGACACTTATCTAAGAAAATTATTCCGGGTGATAAAATAAACGAAAACTAGTGCATAAAAACAAAATTTACATATCTAAGAAGCTGATAGGACCAACAAACAGATAAATTTCGTTTCAATAAAGATCCAATTATGATGCTTTGAGGTTTTTACACCCTTATAAAATTTGTAAGAACATTGAATTACTTAAGAACAGCTCCAAATGATATATTATCAACACTATTTCATCAAAACACTACAGTATCGCATACAAACGACAAACCAGAACAAAAAAGAACAGACCTATGAAATATTAATTCAAAAATATCAAACAACAAAACCCTAACGCCTAATTGCATAGATAAGTATACCATCAATCCAATAGACAAGAGGCCCTCTAATAAGGAACAATCAAAAATTGCTAGAATATGGAGATCTAAAGCAATAAAAATCAACCTACGAGAATCTTAAACGAAACAAACAACAAACAAATAATCTGACACATGACTATTCGATTAACAAATCAAATAAAAAACCTAAATTCCTAAACTACAAATCAAAAAGAGCATATCATTCATACCTTAATATGATCGAAAGGAAGCGAATAAAGATCTAAAACAATATAAATCAACCTAAGAGAATCTTAAATGAAACAAACAATAACAAATAATCTAACATATGACTATACGATTCACATATCAAACCATAAATTCCTAAAATATAAATCAAAAATAAAAATGAACAAATCATACATACCTTAATCTGATCGATCGAAAGGAAGCTAATGAGAAGATTGTTGAGAAATTTAGGAGATAGAAATAAACGAAAGAGGATTCAGAGATGAGAAGTTCTGGCTGGGAATGCCTCATTTTATAAGCGCTATGACCCAATTCTAGACGGTTCCTTCGTTGGTTTGCACCAATGAAAATAAGGCACGTGTATTCCACAAACTTACACGCCTAGGCCGCCTTATTTGTCTTTTCGAAGATTATTTATAGACAGTCAAACCGCGTTGACAAATAAACCCAAACAATTTCATTCTTTTTCCTGAAAAACGATAATTCCTACCTAAGTTTCTAATCCAATAATATCCTTTTATAAGTGTTAATCCCTCCGGATGATTAAATGTATTCATTATTTTTATTCTCAAAATAATGAAATAAAGTACAAAAAATAAAAATATAATTTAGCAGAGTTCATTAATATAAAAAAAATAAAAATACTTATCATTTTATATAATTTTGTATGACTACTAACAACAAATTAAATTATTTTTTTACTCTTTCATCTATTTTTATTTTCTTATTATGTGTACAAATTATATTTTGTTAATCATTTTGAGGACGGAGAGAATATTTGTTTTAATATTTTTAGGCCATATACATAGGATAAAATGCAATTTACTACCTATGGTATTCACATTTTTGTAAATAATCACGTGGTTAAAAAACTACAACTTAACCACTTGTGATTTGGAAAAAAGTGCAACGTTTATCTTTTCCATCCAAATTAACGGAGAATGTAGTACACTCTCCCTTTAGCAAGTGAATGAGTTGTCTGTTAATATAATGCATATTTTGGATTTGATGATGATATAATGCATATTTGTAACCAGTAACTTTTGTAAAATTCTTATAGTGAAATTAGTGTAAAATGACTTAGATTAGAATATCAAACTTGTTAGGTTGATCTATTTCATTGAGTGAATCTAATGTATAGATCTTCAGTCAATAGAAAATTGTAAAACAAGCAGTTAAAGATCGTAGAACATATCAATCGTAAAGCTGAAGATAATAAAGTATATTGAAGATCGTAGAGCATATCGGTCGTAAAGTTAAAGATCGTAAAGTGTTAGGAATTGTTAAGTTATGCATATTTAAATTTGATGATGTGATTATAGTAATGTATAATTGTTCAGTAGTTTTTGTAAAATTCTTATTTGAGAAATATATTTACAATGACTTGGAAATAAAATGATCAAACTTGTTAGGTTGATCATTTGAGTTGAAATAATGTATAAGTAATAAGATTAAATCGATCGTATAGTATTGTTAAATGATCGTAGAGTTACTCTGCATGTTCATAGTGTTAATGTAGTTCACAGAGTAATATAGGTGTTTGTAGAGCGTCAATTGAATGTGTTGAGAATTGCATATTCAGATTTGATATTGAAAGTAAATATAAATGCTTAACTGTACAGTCCTTAAGAGAATCATTATACAAGGACTTAGATGATAGATCAAATATGTTAGGTTGATCTGAGCTTAATGGTTTTCATTTATGTAAATGAATGTATAGAAGAAAAGATCAAACTTGTTAGGTTGATCTATTTGAGCTGTAAAAGTTAAAGTCTTGACAGAATCTTAGTCTGTCAAAGACAGCATTCGAAAGACAGGGCAGAATCGTGGAGCAAGCAAAGATATCGGAATCATAGTCTGCCAAGAGATTCAAGCATACAGAAGTTAAGGCAGAAAACGTGGAGCTTGAGTGAAGATATACAAACTAGAAGTTTGCCGAAGAATCAAGTCTGCAGAGGCCAAAGCAAGAATCGTTGAGCTCAAGTGAAAGCATCAAAGAATCGTAGTTTCCCTCAGAAGCCACACTGAGAGTCATAAAAGTTGAAAAGCATCTGCCGAGCTAAGTTAGGAATCGCAGAGTGCTATCAGAAGTGTGAAGTCTGCAAGACAAGCAAGCAAGGAATCGAAGTCTACCGAGAGCTTAAGAGAAATCGTAGTGTGCTCTACGAAGAAGTCTGAATCACACTGTGCAAAGCCAACACACAACGATTGTGTCACAATGACCATAATCGTAGTGTTCTTCCAGCCAACATCAAAGATTAAAGATCTAATGAAGGAAGGAAGAGCAACAAATGAAGAAAGGCTTATAGCCGTTGACAAAGTGATAGTCCCAATACTTCCATATTCATCCTTAGTCCAAATCGAAGAAGCGTATTGTAGAAGCTAAGGATAGGACTAAAGTAGCCTGCAGAAAATACCTTTTCAGGTGTTAGGTGAAAGATACAGTCTGCTGTGTCAGTGAGCCAGGCGGCAGAGCAGCAGAAAAGCAGGACGTCAACATCACTGCACAGAAAAAGTCTGGAGCATTAAATGAAGCAACGGGAGCATTCAAAACGGCTATTTTTGAATGGCTCTTTTATAAAGAAATCAGACAAGGATTCAGACTAAGTAAGCAAGACGCATAAAGAAAGAATACATTGAAAAAAGCTCAAGAACACTCAACGAGCAGCACTACGATACTGAAGAAAGCTTGCTTCGCTACTCAGTCCTTTGAAAGACAGAAGCTGAACTGCAACTGAGTAGCACACCTCAAACTAACAACTGCCTATCCAAGTGAGGTACCAAGTCAGAGGACTTGAAGAAGTTCAGAAGTGAACTAAGTGAAGATCCAAGTTAAAGGACTTGAAGAGTTCAGAAGTGAACTAAGAGCAGATCTAAGTCAAAGGACTTGAAGAGTTCAAAAGTGAACTAAGTGAAGTTCCAGGGCTGCTGGCCTTGAAGGGATCTAAGTGATCCATTTGTAAGAAGACATCCTTAGTGGATTTCCTACTCGTGGAATAGAAGAGTGGATTAGGAGTCGCGTTGGCTCTGAACCACTTAAAACCCTGTGTCTTATTGTCTCTCATTAACTGCTATAACTGCTATATCCGTTATAACTGCTTTAACTGTTTATCTCGCCTTAACTGCATTATCTTGAAGGGGAACAAAACATATATTCCGCTGCAGTCAGTATCACCAATACTGACTAAGTATTTTAAATTGAGAAATTTTAAAATATCTATTCAACCCCCCCTTCTAGATAACTAACGTGCTTTTGGGAACTAACAGAATGATCGTAAAGCTATAAAGAGATCACGAAGTCTTCAGACAGTTCGTAGATATATCTTCGAAATCGTAGAGCTGCCTAAGTGTTCATAGAGTAAAGAGAAGTTTGCAGAGTCTGCTCAAGCATTGTAGAGAAGATCACAGAGCTCATAATCGTAGAACTAATCATAAAGTCCAAGTCGTACATCATAACGTAGAGCTCAGACTCTACGTTCCTCATCATTCTATTATTGACCCAATTCGTAGAGCATGTCAGAACTGTTATAGGACTAACAAATGCAGAGCATTGGAGAGCAAGGATTTCAAGATTATTTATCACCATCTTCTAAATTAAAATAAAAAGATCAGATAGTGGTTTGTCTAAACTGCTAGATTGAAGATGTGACACCACTCACATGTGGTAGGTGAAACTGCAGTCTGATGGGACTTGCCAGAGCCGAAAGAAACTCTAGTACCAAACCTATAAGTCAACATCAGAGAACATCCTGGAGTAGAGTATTAAATGCACCAACGAAAGCTTTCCAACGACATGATTTTTAGAAGTCTATAAAAAGAGTACGAGGATTCAAATTCAAGTACGAATCACCAAGTATAAAGCTGAAACTCTGTCAAAATCTATAAAGCTCTACTCTATGATCTTGAAGAACTCATCAGGTCTAAGTGTGATTCAATTGTCTTAGTGACATTCATCCAGGTTTAAGTGACTTGAAGTGGTTTAAGTGACCTTGCCGAGACTAAGTGACTCGAAGGAACCTAAGTGGTTCAGTTGTAATAGATCTTAGTGATCTGGTCTTAATGACCCCTTCCTTAGTGGATTTCTTGCTTGTTGAAGTAGAACCACTTAAAAATATCTTGTGTCATTTACTTTCACTCATATATTTATTATATTTGTGAAGTGACTAATGTAAGATCCTAACTTTTTATGAATAAGATTTATTTTTAATAGTAAGGTATTGATTTAATAAATGTTATAGTTATGAGTGATATGTGCAAATTATACGAAGTAAACAGTTTGTCGAAAAATATTCATTTGGTCGGGAAATATTTGTTTTTGTCGAGGAATATTCGTACGACGATGCCGAAATAACTAATCATTGGTGGGCCCCACAACGAAATAACTGTAGGATATAGAAAGCGACAAAAAATTACTTTTTTAACAAAAAATAGGCGACATAACTTTTACCGTTAACTGTTGAAATACCCAGTGATAAAAGTATAGTAATACGCGTTGTTCCATAATAGTACGCGGTATTGCACAGTAACACACGGTATTGCACAATATCTCTGATTATCAATTTAATAATTGCTAAAGTAGAAGACACTGAGTATTTCATTCAATAATTGCAACAATAGTTAATGCATAGTATCTCATATTATTGATTCAATAATTGTTACAATAACATCTGCACAGTATTTTATATTATTAAATTAATAATACAACACAGTAACTTATATTATTTGATATGATATTATTAAATCAGTTAGCATTATTGACAATGTAGAAGAAATGGGTTAGTTAATTGCGCGCCGTTTATTCGGAAGGCCCCCTCTTTCATGAGAACGATCTAGTTGTTAGTATTACGAGTCTATAATATTGAATTATTTAAGAATACTTGGAAATTGAACTTTTGGTGCGTTAAAATATCTAATGTAATAACCATTATCTAAATTATTTCCACTTAAAAGATGACACTTTACTAATATATTAAAATATCCATTTTTTTACTTTGGAGTTATTATATAAAATATGTTAATAATGTATTAGTGGTTTATCCGTCACCATTCTTTCTTTTAAATCAGACAACTTATTCAAAGGGAAGGTCCCTCATTTACCAAATTTTTTAAAGGGGTATGTTTTCTTTCTTTGGGATTTTGGCAGATTGTGATTTCTTTTACAATGGGTGGTCCCTCATTTGCTAAACTTTCAAAGTGGTGTGCATTCTTTCTTTTAAATTTTGGCATACTGAGATTTCTTTTACAATGGGTGGTCCCTCGTATGCCAAACTTTCCAAGTGGTGTGCATTCTTTCTTTTAAAACCTTGGCATATTGTGATTTCTTTTACAATGAGTGGCCCCTCAATGGCCAAATTGTAAAATTTGTATACTGATAGGTTTGAAACCCGTGACTAAATTTTCTTAATTAACGGAGGCATGCCTCCCAACCTTACCTATAAAAGAAAGGCACCTTCAGAAGATGAGATACACTAGAAGTACAAAAATCTTTTTACTTCAATATTGTGAGTATTTCTTTCGAGTATAAGTATACTTTGAGTGTAACTAATAGTGTCAGATTTTCTCAAGATAATCTCTTTTATTTTTGTCAGATCTAGTCTCTTACTAAAGTAAATGATATTATTTTCTTTCATATTTGTAAGAGATATCATTTTTTTTATATTCGTAAAAGGGATATCTTTTCTTTCATATTTATAAAGGATATCACTTTCTTTCATACTTTTAAATCTAAACTTACAATCGTAAGTATTACTTCTATAATTTCTGAAATGATTAGAAATACCTTGGAGGTTTGCGCTTCATCTAATATCATTTCATTTACCTGAATCTTTTTATTGAATTTTAATTGTTATCTTTGAAATATGAATCTTGAATATCATTCATGAATTTGAATCCATGTTTTGGTTATCATGTTGACAATTTGGACATTCCTGGACTCTGGATAAATTATATTATAAATCTCACTTTCATATGTTTTGTCTAAAAACAAACTTTTCTTCAAATCAAACCTTTCTGGCATAGGTTCGAAGGGTCACATCACTACTTTCAAGATAAAGCACTTAAAGCATCTTTTCTGAACCACACACACACTTCATGTTTATGGAATGAAAAAGTTGCGGTAACCGTGTTTCACGGAAGTTGAGGGGTGCCTAACATCTTCCCCTCGCTTAAGCAAGCCCTAAACTCTATGAATCTTGGGTTGCGAAAACCTCCAAAATTCTGATGAGTTGGTACATCCTTTTGAACTCATACTAACTGGCGATTCTGTCTAATTCGGCCCAATCGCATAAAATCAATCTTTCAAAATCGTCGACATTTATGTCGTTCCTTTCCTAAAAACTCACCTTTAAAATAATTTAGTAGACATAGCGAAACACAAAGGGTAAGAAAATTAGAAAACAGCGGAATCCTTCCCAGCGTCGACAATCACTGTTTAAATGTTCGGTGATAAAAGTACAGTAGCACGAGATATTTTACAGTTGTACACAACACTCCACAGTATCACACGATATTGCATAATACTTCATATTATTGTTTCGATAATTGTTATAGTAGCAATTGCACAATATTTTAACTCAATAATTGTTACAGTAACATCAACACAGTAGTTTATATTCGTACATCAATAATTGTCATTCTGCACAGTATTTTATATTATTAAATCAATAATTGACATGACACAGTAACTCATATTATTTGATATGATATTATTAGACCAGTTAGCATTATTGGCAATGTCTATGAAGTTCTGTCAAGAAAGAGGTTTATTTGATTGCGCGCCATGTATTCGGAAGACCTACTCTTTCTTGGGAATGGCATGGTTGTCAATATTGTGAGTCTGTAATATTAATTGGGATTAATTGTTAGAATATTGAAAATGTGTAAATAATTAATGAATAACAGGTGTTGATTAAGGATAGTTATAATAAGTAAAGTGTGGTAAATAGTTGTTTAGCATGAGGCGTTTGTTGTAAGTTCTGCATATTATTCCATGGACCCACCATTTGCCAATTTGTTAAACCGTCGGTAAAATTTTCTTCTAGGGGTCCTCCATATTTGTTTTATTATTATAATAATACTAATAAAACAGATTTTTTTATATGAAATAGAAAACTTTTAATATATATAAAGTTATTTGTTTTATTGGAATATTTTATTTTATATATATATATATATATAAAGTTTCTGTTTTATTAGAATATTATATTATTAAAAAAAATTCAGACGATTATTTTCGACATCAATGTGCTAAGCCGATGTGTTTGTCAAAGGTAGTGTGTTAAGCATTTTCCTATAAATAGGTTGTTTAGTTGAGTAATGAAGGACACACCAAAAACACAAAATTCTTTTAATATAATATTGTGAGTATTTCTTTTGAGTATAAGGATATTCTGAGTGATGCAAATAGTGCAAGAAATTCTCAAGTTAATCTCCTACATATCAGACGGTATCTAACTTTCGACTAAGGTAAAGGATATTATTTTCTTTCATACTCCATATTATGGTAAGACAATAATATTCGTCATACAACTTTATCATTAAATGATGAAATTTCCTGAAATGATTAAGAATATCCTTAATAGTTTGTGTTTTATCTGATATCTTTGACCTGAATCTTCCTATTTAAATTTTTTATTTTTAAACCGGGAAAGTCACATTTTCTTAAATATTATATTCTATCAATAACTCTAAACGATATTTTTGGATATCTTGTTAGCAAGTTGGACTCTAGATAAATCACTAATATTTATTCTTTATATTATTATTCTGATTATTTCTGTCCATTCAGTATACCATTGTTACCTATATTAATTATCAAGATGAAGTTGTTGTAATGTCTTTAGCCTGAGTGCTAACATAAGATGATTGTTGAATGCCTTTTGCTTTTATGGCAAAGACACGGTGAAAATTCTCTTTGACCTAGGTGTAAAGATGAATTGTGGATTGGCATGATCATGACCAGTGTTAGTATAATTGAATATCTTTGGTTTGGGGCAAAGATAAATTAATCAATATGATTATGAGCAGGAACTGTTGAATGACATGATTATGAACAGGAACTTGAATTGGTTTAATCATAATTTTTGATGTTACAGACAAATATAGGTGGTGAATTTTCTCCCTAAGGAATTGTTGATTGATGTTAAATGAATAAAATATAAATGTTGGATTTTTCAATTTGAGAAGATAATAGACATTATGATCTATTTGATTCTTCTAAGGAATTGTTCATTCCGTTGCAGTTATTTGTTGAACATTTATATCATCTACCATATGTTCTAAATATCTGATTTATTACTGTTGAAGGTTAATGATAATTTATTTATCTTAGCCATGATATCCTTCAATGGGCTATTTGTGCTCACCCTTTTGTTTCATATTTCTTTTAGGAAATAAGAGTGTAGCTGGGTCCAGTGGAGAGAACATGGGAATGGAGTGACGGTCCGAGTTAGTGATTGTCCTCATTAAATTATAAAATAGTATAACAATAATTGTACTTAGGACTTAAAATATGTGTTACCGTATTTCGTATGACCTTGTAATAATGAGTGTGAATACTGTCATACTTTATATAGTACAATATTTGTATTGAACACTCATAGTATGTGTCGTATTTTGCACGACAGTATAAAAGTTGAAAATAAGAGAATTTGTGTTTGTAGTATGCATTTTAGTGACTCAAATTGAGTGGTGAAGACCCGAATATGAAGGCGTCACACTTTATACCTCCATCATACATAATATATATACAACCCCTTTTACTTATACTAATTACATATATATAATTACATAGTAAATTAATTACTAAATTAAGTAATTACACTTTAATAATATCAATAACATTCACTTTACTAACTATGAAGTTAAACTCATAATTTCAAAATAAGCTCTTATAGTGGAATAAATTAATTATATAATTAATTTTTATTCCCATAATCAATTAAATAACTCTTTTAAAATTTATAATTCAATTTTCTTAATTCTTTCCATAAATTGTAATTAAACAATTCAATCAATACATATAATATATATACATATCAAGTAATTCACTTGACGTATATATAATACAAAAACATTCACCTTCAATATAGTTTATTTTCTTATATAATTAAATAATTACGTATTTAATTAAGTTATTTAATAAACTTAATATTTCACTTATATTTTCTGTAAATGGTTAACTATTATGAGTTAACGTCTTTCCCATTTTATTCTCATTTCTCAATCACATCACTTAATGATTTCATATACCACATATATAAATATTTAACTATAATTTAATTATAAAGCATATATTTGTAATGAAATTTTATTTTATTCACAAATATGCATTATAAATATTCTCTTCACTCTAGCTAACCATTAACTCTTTCGTTCCAAATATATGTATTTCATACCTTTATACACATTAAATTAACTACATAAATCACATAAATATGTATAGCACATATATTTATATATATATTTATACATTCAACTTATTACGTCTTAGAATAAGAATTTTATTTATTAAATTCTTATTTTAATATTTTTCAAAATTCAGGTTATCACATTCTTCTCCTCTTATAAGGATTTCGTCCTCGGAATTACAATACCGAAATCTCCTTACTCGGTCTACTTATATCCTTTTTCGAAATCTTGATAGCTTGAAACATCTACACGTATTGTTTTAATATAGGTTTTATATTGCCCAATTCATTCATTCCTTTAACTATCTCTTATAAGTTTTATTTCACAACCTTTATTTAAAATCGATTATATTTCGAGTGTTATTCTTTTTCTCTAGCCCATCAATATTTTTTTCCCACGGATCACCGTATACCACCATCGTCGTAATAATTCATATCATCGTTTACTAAACTCATAAGTACTCGGGACTCGGGATATCATATTCACTCTTTCTTAAGTATTTCGTCCTCGAAATTTCAACTAATTTTTTCCTCTAAACACGACTACGTCTTTTTGGGGAAAATCATTCTTTCCACATTCAATTTTCATAATAATAAGAATCTTCAACAATCATTCAATAATTGTGACGTAGTATGAATAACCATGAATTATAAAGATTCCTTTTGATATTATGTTGAGGAGTCGTAGAGACTTGCCTTGTCCCAGGTTAACGAGTATTTATGTAACCTTTAGTCAAAAGACAACGGACACCAAATAACGTACAGCAAGTGATCAACCTTTTGTACTCTACGTCGTGAACAACGTATTAACGCATTAGCGTAGTTCGGAACTATAGTCTCCGATAATATGTCCCCCATTACAGGGTTGGTTCACCTCAAACTGAGTACAAAATTCCACACCAAAAAAATTTAGTTTGACATAAATTCTCAAAGAACGCTTGAATCTTATAAACATATTTCAACAATCGTCCAACCGAATCAAATAGCTTAGGCTTGTATCAACAATTCAGACATTAATCAAAACATTTTAGCCAACTCAACTGACATATTTTCTTTAAATAGTTCAAACTACTGAAAATTGTTTTATGAATACCGTAGTGGGCTGACGATCCTATGATCACATCCAACACCAGGTTAAATTGCATTGATGACTCCATCGTTTATCATTTTTGCACCATGTTCAATGATGCAGATGATTTCCTAAAATAAATTTTGATATTTTCAAATTATTTTTGTCTAGCCGAAACAATTAGCATAAACATATGAATAATAAGACTTTTCAAACTCATTGATTTAATAATTTTACCCAATATTTTTTTTCTTCAAAAAAATGCAGTTATCAGCACGATGCCAATAAATTTTGAAATCTAGCATTGCTAGAAGATTTGGAATATCCATTTTTCCTTCATCAACTTCAACTTTCTCCATTGGCTCACTATCTAATAATTCTATTTCTCTGACACCATTAATGCCCACTACACTAAAAATTCTTAGTTCTCAATTGACAATATTCCTATACCTCAGTATAGTTAATCAAACTTACAACACGCTATAAGTTCAGGAACTTTCCACAACAATATGAGTTTAGGAACTTGTCTTAGTAATACGTAATCTAAGAACAAATTAGGGACTGTCATACGCTTAGGGGCTCAAACCATACATATGATTATGAGTCACAAACTTATCATAAACATGAGTTTCAAGAACTCACACATAATCTTAATATTCTTTAACTATCAAATATAGATATGAGAATAAAATCACCTTCTCATCATACATACATCGATAACGCGATACCAACATTTCAACGATTATCAATGTAATAGACTAAGTGTTTGTTAAACCAAGCACAAACCCCTGCCCATACAAAGGTTTGTACAACTCAGCTATCACATTAGTTCTCAATTGAAATCCCACAAACCCCTAGTTTTCTCTTTGCTCAATATAATTGTTCTTTAATCCGTATTTCATCATTTACAACTCTTTCTGAGTTTTTCTTGTACTATCTCATAGTACATTCTCTTTATAACATCAAACTATAACTTTTTAAGCATTCAACTGATCATCTGTCATTTCATAACTCAATCCGGTCACGTCGTGATCTTATTTTATAATCGATTTATCTTTCGATTCTTCCTTACCTTATGATTGTCTCATCCTACGATTTTCGTTATTCTTCTCTTTAATCATATTATATTATGATTTTATTTACGCCTTTCAGCTTATGCTTATAATTCAGTTATCATCTCTACTCATCTCTATTGATTGGAGTCAGGTGGCCCCTAATCTCTTTTTATTTTTATTACTTTATAGCTCTTCGAGATTTATCTTTGAATTGTTTCATACCTATTTCAACTCATGAATTCTAAAAATTTATGATCAATTAAACTCTATCTGAGTTTATCTTTTACTATCTTCGTCATTTTCACTACGGTTATAGCCTAAGGTATCTTTACCTGAGGTTTATAACCTACAATTAACGCCCCCAAAATCAGGACTATCCTCCCTCTTGATCTTGTGCGCTAAAATCCAACTTTAACCTCATTCTTATCAATAATCAATATTATAATTTTTTAAAAATGTGGATAAATTTAAAGTTTTATGATTTTCTTTCATATTCTGAATTTTCATCACAATCTAACTTTATTCTTATTGTACATAACAGTCAATAACAAAATAGATCTTAAAACTTAGCTATTTCGATCTTTTCTCAATTCCAAAATTCGCAACCTTAAACATCTGTACTTATATTCAGGATTGTATATATATATATATATATATATATACAAAGATCCATTTCAAAATGTTATATGTGAATATAAAGTTCAATTTTTGTCTTTAATCATCTCCTGGATATTCACAACGTATTTCAGCATATATATATACACACACACACACACACACTAACCATCACCTTTTATACACTATCGCCATCATACTAATTTACTATATAAAGTAATTTCAAAGTTACATCTTATACTCAAAACGAATACTTTTGTTCTAACTTTATTTATTGAATATTTCACAATAGATACAACTCAGTCAAATCTCAATACAACAAGTCATTTTGACTTGGCACAAACTAATCTTAACGAAATGATACTACACCTTTCTAATCGTGTCGTGTCTCAAATCTTCGTTGCTATAATTCTTTGACAAATCGACTCTCATCTGCAAATTATTTGCAAGGTTAAGCACAACGACCCAATAAGTCTAACAGTTTTCATGCATCATGTTCATACCTACTATGCAATTCAATCATGCATTATGTTACTCATGCTATGCATTCTATATATGCATCTTAAAACTTATGTAATGCATCTATTTATGATCCATACATCTCATAATATTCATTTTATATGCATATTGCATTTATATCATACATCATATGTTATCAAACTTAATATTTCTCACAAATCTCAATCACATTTCATAATTAAATTGAGTTTTCATAACTCAACTAACATCAGTCATAATTTGACTTCAACATTTCATATAACATTGCAAGCTAAAACATATATTTCCACATACTCATTAAGACTTTATTACAAAATAATGACAGTTGCACATAACTAATATTAAATTCACATAACACATGTAAACTGAAAAACTTGCCTTCGTGATGCACAACTATCGATTCTATGCGCTTATTCGAACTCGAAGCGGTATATTCCCGTAAAGTACCTATGTAACACACATAAGATCATTACCTTGCTTAATATCACCACATTCCACGAATTTAATTTAAACTTATGTTTTTTAAGCTTAACGTCTCATTCTTAGTTTTACACATGTTATTGGATTTGTCATATAGATATATAACATATATTTCTATGGATTTCCAATAGTTCGATAGATCGATACACATATTCCCCATGCATTTCAGTTTTATTTTAATTCAATTATATTCATTATGCCAAGCTTGACTCATTACTACTCCACATATTGTTTATATAGCATATTATATAGCTCAATGCATTCGTATTTCAAAAACCTCAATTAAACTTGTATTTTCAAGTTTAAATAACTTATTCTTAATTTTACTAAGTTTATTAGAATTATTTATAATATTATAATTTAACTATATATAATATATTAGTTTTTATAAATTTTACTTATTTAACTTCATCGTGTCAAGATTTAATTCGAAACAAGTTTGAAACGCCGAGCTGCGCAGCGCGCTCAAGCAAGCAGCAGCTGCAGCTGCCTGCACTGGCTGCCGGCTGCTACTGCAGATGATCTGCAGTTTAGTTTCCAAGTGACCCTTTCGCGATTTTCTAATTCACAGACCACAAATGAAATTGAAACCAAATTTGAATATGTTATAGAGGGCATGACATACTATTTTTAAAAAATATAAACCAGCTAATTCGGATGTCTTAGATAGGTCTAACAAGGCCACAAAACTGCTCTATCGAGGAAATTTTTCAACCGTGCATAAACAAGCCATTCACTTCAAAACAGATTTCAAACCTTATTTGGCTTATATAAATCACTCAATTTACTTCCTATAACATATATAAAGGTGTTCTTGTTCACCACATCACTTTATTTATCACTTACATACATGATAACCTCTAAGAGAACATTTATCGAACATAAATGTGCATTCCTTTTTAGGACAGAGTTCATTAGACATTTAGAGGTGGTTAAACCCAAAACTTTTCCACCCTTATAACTCCATTCTACCTCCTACATAAGATCTCCTTAAAAACCACAACCCAACAACAAATCAATCACAACAACAATATATCATAAACAACACTTGATACTAAATTTTTATACTACAATAGCCATGAACAAGAAAACTTACCTTAAATCCTCTTAAATTAGATGATATTTCAGCTTAAGAAGGTCAAATTATGCAGCCTTTTCTTACTAATGATGCTCGAAATTTCTTCCAATCAATCCACTACTACACTACTTGGCCGAACTGTTGCTAGTAGCTGAACATGGAAGAGGTTTAGCAAGCTTTTGGGTAATTAAGGCACTTAGTACATTGAGAATTAAGAGAGAACGGAATGCTAAGGAGTGTAATTGGCAGGGGATATAACTCTCAATTGGTTTTCTTGCAGTCCCCAGCTGAGTAATAAGGTTCCTTCTTTCTCCCTCTTTCCATATAAGACTTGAATGGATTAGTGTCACTATAATATCCTACTTTAATCACAACTCATGCTTTGAACCTTAGCTTAGTGGAGGTTAATGATCCCTAATATTGCCACCTCCTTATTTTCTTAAGTCCCAATGTGGTTCCCAACGCTTTCTTAACATACATGTAATATATACTAATACCTTATATTACAAATTCATTAAATAATTTACATCATATACTTTATACCTCCATCTTACATAATATATATTCAACTCACTTTACTTATAATAATTACATATATATAATTACATAGTGAAATCACTTACTAAATTAAGTAATTACACTTTAATAATATCAATAACATTCACTTTGCTAACTATGAAGTTAAACTCATAATTTCAAAATAGCTCTTATAATGGAATGAATTAATTATATAATTAATTTTTATTCTCATAATCAATTAAATAATTCTTTGAAAATTTATAATTCAATTTTCTTATTTCTTTTCATAAATTGTAATTAAACAATTCAATTAATAAATATAATATATATACATATCAAGTAATTCACTTCACGTATTTATAATACAAAAACATTCACCTTCAATATAATTAAATAATTATGTATTTAATTAAGTTATTTAACAAACTTAATATTTCACTTATATTTTCTGTAAATGATTAACTATTATGAGTTAATCTCTTTCCCATTTTATTCTCATCTCTCAATCACATCACTTAATGATTTTATATGTCACATATATAGATATTTAACTATAATTTAATCATAAAGCATATATTTGTATTGAAATTTTATTTTATTCACAAATATGCATTGTAAATATTCTCTTCACTGAAGTTAACCATTAACTCTTTCGTTCCAACTATATATATATATATATATATATACATTCAACTTATTACGTCTCACAATAAGAATTTTATTTATTAAATTTTTATTTTAATATTTTTTAAAAATTCGGGTTATCACAATACATGTCATAAGTATGGTCATGTAGCTGCCATGTGTTATAATGATTATCATCCAGCATATTATAGACCCAAAGTTAAGTAGATTTAGGTTCCCAAGGACACTAACAAGGCAGGACCCAAGCTAGTATGGGTACCAAAATAAAGTATGAATTCATATACAGGTATAAAGCTTCACTGAATCCATCTGGTATCTTGAGAGTGGATGCTCAAGGCATATGACTGGCACCAAGGCTCTTCTGTAAAGATTTAAAGAGAAAGATAGTCCAATAATTGTCTTTGGAGACAACAACTCTGGGAAAACCAGAGGCTATAACTTAATTGGAAATGGAGCAGTATCATTTTGCAAAGTTGCATATGTTGATGGATTGAAGCACAACTTGTTGTGTGACGCCCCCAGAATAGGTCCATTCAACCCAACCCATTCTGAGTCGCCAAATACATGGTACAGAATTCAAATACAAACTTTATATCATACGGTCGTGCAAAATACGACCACACAACTGTGAGTCTCAGTACAAATATGTAGAAAATATTAAGATTCAAACTAAGTCCTCATTATAATTACTATCACACTATTTATCAGAAATAGTGAGGACTACTACTGCTCTAACTCGGACCATCACTCTGTCCCCCGACTAGTCCCCGCAATATTCTCATTTCCTGAAGAGGACAACAGATGAAAAGGGTGAGCTCAACTAGCTCAGTAAAGAATATTATGACTAAGATAATGGGAAACAAATTATCGTTAGTCTTCAACAAATAAGATAAAATATAATGGACAACCAACTTTAGATCAATATTCGCAGCGGAAATAACAAATCATTAGAAGAGTTAAGCAGAGAATCAAGTCTACTATCTTCTATGATTTAAAAGTCCATCATCAATATTTTATCCCTGTAACATCAATCAATATACATCTCGAATCAAATATTCATCTTTGCACTACAGGCCAAAGATATTCATTTGTATCATCAGTGGTCATATTCATCTCAACACCTGTCATCTTTGCACTACAGGCCAAAGATATTCATCAGGTAATCATTCATCTTTCCTCTACAGGCCAAAGATATTCATCAGGTAATCATTCATCTTTCCTCTACAGGCCAAAGATATTCATCAGGTAATCATTCATCTTTGCTCTACAGGCCAAAGATATTCAGTTACATCACCTTTTAGGACTGAGGATGATGAAAAACATTTTAAAAAAAATGAATCCAATGAGATAAAAGACAAAGATTAGGGATTCGTCATTTTAGTATATCCAATTCAAAAATACATCGTAATAATCAATTATGGAGCAAAATTCAAGAATAGAGCTCAAAACTTGGATATAATCAAAGATAGTAACCTTAACAAGCAATTTGGACAAATAGAAGAAAATTTAATTTTTCCGTGAATAGTGCCGTATACGTGAATAGTGCCGTATACGTGAATAGTAACCCCGACGGAAAAAGTAAGAATTTCAACATAAAATCCATGACAATATTTCTGTATAATGATATTGAGAAGAATAACATCATTTACGAAAGAAATAACATCCCTTACCTCAAAAAGATAGTACCTCTGACTGGAATATCGGATATAATATCGAAGGAAACTTGCACTGAATAGTAACTCTCAAAGTATTAAAATACTCACAAAAATACGCTCGATATTATAGAGAGAGAAAACTTCGAATTCTGGTGTGATTTTCAATTCTAACCTAAGCACCCTATTTATAGGAAAAGCTTAGGATGCCAAAGGAGACTAAAGTAATAAAATAATATTATATTTTTTTAAAATCCTCCGCCGCCGGCTGCTGCAACAAATCTGAATTTTCAACAAAAGTGGGTCCCACCCATTAAATAATATATTTATTTTCTGAAACTTCAATAATTCATAATAAATAGCCCCTTTGTCAGAAAAATACAAATTCGATGTCCTTCTATAGGAAATTTAATTCTCTACAACTTTGCAGAAGAAAGTTTTTCCAAATTCCAAACATAAATTATCCGAAATCCACAAACAGATGATTTTCCACACCAAAATATTGATAAAAACACATCAGTGCTAATTCCTTCTTTAATATCCACAAAATAAATATTTCCTTATCATATAAATCAATAATTAATTATTCACAAATAATATTATAGAACTACAATATTGACAACCAGGTCGTTCCCAGGAAAGAGGGGGCCTTCCGATAAGGACTTCTCCTTACTGGCGCGCAATTAAATAACCCCTCCTAGACAGAACTTCCTTAGACATTGTCAATAATGCTATCTAATAATATTATTCAAATAATATGAATTATTGAGTTGATAATGCGAAATACTGTGTAATGACAATTATTGAATCAATCGTATAAAATAGCAACGTAGCAATTATTGAGTCAATAATATAAAATATTGAACAGTAATTACTGTAACAATAATTGAGTAAGTGCCTTCTCACGTAAGACTCAATAATTCAAAATACTGTGCAATACCGTGTGCTACTGTGCAACACCGCGTATCACTGTATTTTAACCACCGGGTATTTCAACAGTACTAACGGTAACAACTACGCCGTTATTTTGTAAAAAGGTTATTTCTGTCGCTTTCTATATCCGACAGTTATTCCGTTGTGGGGTCCACAAATATCTGCGCCGTCGTACGAATATTCCCCGACAACAAGAATATTCCACGACCAAACGAATATTCCCCGACAACAAGAATATTTTATAACCACTTGCTCATTTTAAAATATTTGCACATTTCACCCATAACTTTCATATTTATCAAATCAACACCTTACTATTTCGAAATAATATATAAAGAAAATTAAATCTTTATTCATAAAAGTTGGGATCTTACAACCTCCCCTCCTTATGAAATTTCGTCCTCGAAATTGACGTACGTACCTGGTATGTCGAAAAGGTGAGGATACCTCGCTTTCATTTCCGATTCCAACTCCCAGGTCATTTCCTCAATTGCATGGTTTCTCCACAAAACTTTAACTTGAGGTATAATTTTCGAGCGTAGGACATGCTCCTTCCTATCCAAGATCTTAACAGGTACCTCCTCGCTGGTTGTCATTGCTCCGATGACTACTGCCACCAGTACGACCTTGGTTGTGGTCCCTTGGTTGAACATAATCATTATCTCGTTCCAATAACTGGGCCCTGTTTACTACATCTGAATATAAAGAAAATTTATGAGAAATGAGGTATTGACGTATTTCGGGTTTCAAACCTCTTAGAAACATCCGCGTCATACGTTCCTCATTCTCCACCAAATGAGGTGCAAACCTGGACAGCTCCGCGAACTTAGCCTCGTACTGGGATACCGTCATGTTGTTTTGCTCGAGTCTGATAAACTCTACTTCCTTCATATGACGAATACTTTCAGGAAAGTACTTGTCATTAAACAGTTTCTGGAACGCTTCCCAAGACATCTGGAGTGCGGCAGGCTGGGTACGCTTCACGGATTCCCACCAGTAATCTGCCTCTCCACGGAACATAAACGTGGCGAATGGAACCTTCTGTTCCTCTGTACATCCCAAGACATCAAATATCTTGGTAATTTGTTTAATCCACGTCTCCGCTTTGATCGGATCCGGCTTTCCCAGAAACTCTGGTGGTCCCAATTCTTTGAACTGCTTAGCAGTGACAGCTCGCGTGTTGTTATTATCTCCACCTGTATGTTGCACACGAGTCTCCCTCGTCTGATTTTGCATGAACTGCAAAAAACTTCTAAACATCTCATCGTTTATCGTCTGACCAGCGTTATTTTCAGGATGAACATTGCCTTCTTGTTGCACGTTCTCCTGGTTAACGATTAAAGGTGTCTCCACGGTCTCATTCACTTCGTTGTTAACGTTCTCAGCTGCCATTCTCAAATACTGCCATAAAACAAAGGTTAATTAAACAAGTCAACATATCACATATTAACCCTATGCTCCGACTGACCAATTAAATACCACATAAGCTTAGGTAGGACACACTAGCGAAGGATTTACTCGTCTCTCCCCTCCTAGTTCTATTCCCCGATCTCCGCCAGAGATCATATCCCTAAGCTCTGATACCAACTGTGACGCCCCCCAGAATAGGTCCATTCAACCCAACCCATTCTGAGTCGCCAAATACATGGTACAGAATTCAAATACAAACTTTATATCATACGGTCGTGCAAAATACGACCACACAACTGTGAGTCTCAGTACAAATATGTAGAAAATATTAAGATTCAAACTAAGTCCTCATTATAATTACTATCACACTATTTATCAGAAATAGTGAGGACTACTACTGCTCTAACTCGGACCATCACTCTGTCCCCCGACTAGTCCCCCCAATATTCTCATTTCCTGAAGAGGACAACAGATGAAAAGGGTGAGCTCAACTAGCTCAGTAAAGAATATTATGACTAAGATAATGGGAAACAAATTATCGTTAGTCTTCAACAAATAAGATAAAATATAATGGACAACCAACTTTAGATCAATATTCGCAGCGGAAATAACAAATCATTAGAAGAGTTAAGCAGAGAATCAAGTCTACTATCTTCTATGATTTAAAAGTCCATCATCAATATTTTATCCCTGTAACATCAATCAATATACATCTCGAATCAAATATTCATCTTTGCACTACAGGCCAAAGATATTCATTTGTATCATCAGTGGTCATATTCATCTCAACACCTGTCATCTTTGCACTACAGGCCAAAGATATTCATCAGGTAATCATTCATCTTTCCTCTACAGGCCAAAGATATTCATCAGGTAATCATTCATCTTTGCTCTACAGGCCAAAGATATTCAGTTACATCACCTTTTAGGACTGAGGATGATGAAAAACATTTTAAAAAAAATGAATCCAATGAGATAAAAGACAAAGATTAGGGATTCGTCATTTTAGTATATCCAATTCAAAAATACATCGTAATAATCAATTATGGAGCAAAATTCAAGAATAGAGCTCAAAACTTGGATACAATCAAAGATAGTAACCTTAACAAGCAATTTGGACAAATAGAAGAAAATTTAATTTTTCCGTGAATAGTGCCGTATACGTGAATAGTGCCGTATACGTGAATAGTAACCCCGACGGAAAAAGTAAGAATTTCAACATAAAATCCATGACAATATTTCTGTATAATGATATTGAGAAGAATAACATCATTTACGAAAGAAATAACATCCCTTACCTCAAAAAGATAGTACCTCTGACTGGAATATCGGATATAATATCGAAGGAAACTTGCACTGAATAGTAACTCTCAAAGTATTAAAATACTCACAAAAATACGCTCGATATTATAGAGAGAGAAAACTTCGAATTCTGGTGTGATTTTCAATTCTAACCTAAGCACCCTATTTATAGGAAAAGCTTAGGATGCCAAAGGAGACTAAAGTAATAAAATAATATTATATTTTTTTAAAATCCTCCGCCGCCGGCTGCTGCAACAAATCTGAATTTTCAACAAAAGTGGGTCCCACCCATTAAATAATATATTTATTTTCTGAAACTTCAATAATTCATAATAAATAGCCCCTTTGTCAGAAAAATACAAATTCGATGTCCTTCTATAGGAAATTTAATTCTCTACAACTTTGCAGAAGAAAGTTTTTCCAAATTCCAAACATAAATTATCCGAAATCCACAAACAGATGATTTTCCACACCAAAATATTGATAAAAACACATCAGTGCTAATTCCTTCTTTAATATCCACAAAATAAATATTTCCTTATCATATAAATCAATAATTAATTATTCACAAATAATATTATAGAACTACAATATTGACAACCAGGTCGTTCCCAGGAAAGAGGGGGCCTTCCGATAAGGACTTCTCCTTACTGGCGCGCAATTAAATAACCCCTCCTAGACAGAACTTCCTTAGACATTGTCAATAATGCTATCTAATAATATTATTCAAATAATATGAATTATTGAGTTGATAATGCGAAATACTGTGTAATGACAATTATTGAATCAATCGTATAAAATAGCAACGTAGCAATTATTGAGTCAATAATATAAAATATTGAACAGTAATTACTGTAACAATAATTGAGTAAGTGCCTTCTCACGTAAGACTCAATAATTCAAAATACTGTGCAATACCGTGTGCTACTGTGCAACACCGCGTATCACTGTATTTTAACCACCGGGTATTTCAACAGTACTAACGGTAACAACTACGCCGTTATTTTGTAAAAAGGTTATTTCTGTCGCTTTCTATATCCGACAGTTATTCCGTTGTGGGGTCCACAAATATCTGCGCCGTCGTACGAATATTCCCCGACAACAAGAATATTCCACGACCAAACGAATATTCCCCGACAACAAGAATATTTTATAACCACTTGCTCATTTTAAAATATTTGCACATTTCACCCATAACTTTATATTTATCAAATCAACACCTTACTATTTCGAAATAATATATAAAGAAAATTAAATCTTTATTCATAAAAGTTGGGATCTTACATGTTGAGCATAAGTCAACTGTGTGATAAGGGTCATCAAGTCATCTTCCTCAAAAACTAGTGTCAAGTTCGAGACCTGGAAACCAACTCTATAAAGCTATCTGGATCAAGAGAAGGAAATGTCTATATGGTTAATCTCTCTGAGCTCAGTTCTACAGAAACATCTTGTTTCTTTGCCAAAGCATTAGAAGATGTAAGTTGGTTGTGTCACAGAAGATTATCCCACCCGAACTTCAAGAGCTTGTCAAAGCTTGTATCCAAAGATTTAGTCAAAGGCTTGCCTGAGTTAAGTTTTGTCAAAAAAAATACTATGCAAGACATGTCAGCTTGGAAAGCAAACAAGGAACTCATTTAAAAGCAAGGCAGTAAATTAAAATGTGACCCACCCTGCATTTGTTGCACATGGATTTATTTGGGTCAATACCAACTGCTAGTCTTGGAGGAAAAAGATACTCACTAGTCGTAGTGGATGACTACACCAGATTCACATGGGTATTCTTTTTGAGCTCTAAGGACGAGACCATTACTTAATTGATTAAATTCTTCAAGCTGGTTATGAATGAGAAAGGTGAAAAAATAAAAGCAATAAGGGGTGACCATGACAGAGAGTTTGATTATTTTGAGATGGATTAGTTATGTGGAGATAATGGAATTCATCATAACTTCTCAGCTCCAAGAACTCCACAAAAAATAGAGTAGCTGAGAGGAAGAGCAAAATGTTGATAGAAGCAGAAAGAACTCTACTTATAGCAGCTCATCTCCCTGAATATTTTTGGGCTGAAGTAGTAAACACTACCTTCTACACTCAGAATAGGTCTCTTACCCACTCTATGCTTAAAAAAACACCCTACGAGTAGTGGAAAGGAAGAAATCCAAACATCAGTTACTTTCATGCATTTGGTTGTTCGTGTTACATCCTCAACAAGGGCAAGAAGTACTTAATGAAGTTCTAAACCAAGTCAGAAAAAGGAATATTTCTTGGATACTCTAGGGAAAGAAAAGCCTATAGAGTGTTCAACAAGAAATCATTGAGCGTTGAAGTTTTCATTCATATAACCTTCAAAGAATCTGGCTTAGGAGATCCAAAGAAATCACTATCGTTTGATAAGGTCGTAGAGCTGAACTCAACGATCGAAGAGAAGGAAAACCCTACGATCACAGAAGTTGAAGCTGTAGAGCCAGGCCCTATGATTGTAGTGCCAGACCAAGAGATCGTAAAGTAGTTAGTTACTGAAATGAACACTCTACGAATCAATGAAGCTGCTGAACTAGAACCTAATCTTGAAGAATTCAGACAAGAAGGCATGAGGACAGATGTTTCACCTGGAAGAAGATGGGCAAGAGATCACACCCAAGATCTGATCATTGGAGATTCCAATGCCCAATGCAAGTGTCAGGACAATATCAAACTCTCAGAATGAATGTTTCTACCTAAGTTTTCTCTCTCATATGGAGCTTAATAAGATTGAAGAAGTTGTAGAAGATTCAAGCTGGATTGAAGTTATGCAAGAGGAGCTAAACCAGTTTGAGTGAAGCGAAATTTGGAGGCTAGTTCCTAGACCAAAAGATCATCCAGTTGTTGTTACCAAATGGGTTTTCAAAAATAAGATGAATAAAGATGGCGTGATCACTAGAAACAAAGCAAGACTAGTGGCCAAAGGATATTCTCAGGAAGAAGGGATCGACTATAATGAAACCTTAACTCTTGTTGCCAGATTGGAAACAATCAGAATGTTTCTAACTTATGCAGCCCACATAATGTTCAAAGTCTTCCAAATGGATGTCAAGAGTGATTTCCTGAATGGTAAACTTCAAGAAGATGTTTATGTTGAAAAATCTCCAAGTTTTATCAATAAAACTCATTTAAATTATGTCTATAAATTAGATAAAGCACTCTACTGTTTAAAGCAAGCACCTAGGGCATGGTATGAAACACTCACTACTTTTCTAATTGAAAATGGATTCACTAGAGGCAGAGTAGACACACCACTATTCCTTAGGAAGCAAAAAGATAAAATTTTGTTAATTCAAATTTATGTAGATGATATTATTTTTGGTTCTACTGACGAAAAATTCTGTGAGAGAGTTGCCAAGCTAATGCATAGCAGATTTGAGATGAGTATAATTGGTGAGTTGAACTTCTTCCTCACACTTCAAGTGAAGCAGATTGATGAAGGGATCTTCATTAACCAAGCTTAGTACATTAAAGATCTACTTAAGAAGTATGACATAGAATCAGCTACTCCCATGAAGACTCCTATGGCCTCTACAACCAAGATGGATAATGATGAATTTGATAAATGTATTGATATCACTTAATACAGAGGTATGATAGGATCTCTCTTGTACTTAACTGCTAGTATACCATATATCATATTTTCTACTTGTATTTGTGCTAGATTTCAAGCTAATCCTAAGGAATCTCATTTAGTTGCTGTTAAAAAGGATTTTTAGATATATCTTAAGGGTAATCCATATTTGGGACTGTGGTATCCCAAGAAGTCTCCATTTGATCTAATAGGATATTCAGATGCTGATTTTACAGGATGAAAGATTGAGAGAAAGAGCACTAGTGGTACATGTCAACTGTTAGGGAATAGGCTTGTCTCATGGTTCAACAAGAAGAAAATTTTGTTTCAAATTCAAATACAGAAGCTGGGTACATTGCTGCTAGAAGCTGCTGTGCTCAAATTTTGTTGGTGAAGAATCAGCAGGCTGACTATGAATTTGATTATAAGTCTATCCCTATATTATGTGATAGTAATTGTGCTATATCAATCACTCATAACTTTGTCATGCAATTTAGGACTAAACATATATATAAATCAGATATCATTTTATTAGAGATCATGTACAAAGTGGGAATATTGCGACATTAAATTTTATTCCAACTGAAAATTAACTTGCTGATGTGTTTACTAAACCACTAGACGAATCTAGGTTTAATAAGTTAATCGGTGAGTTAAAAATGCTAAACTTTCATCCTTAGTATTATGCCGGTGGAACTTTCTAACAATACAGGTAAAGATCGTATAATGACTATTCAAAAGGGCTCGTTGAGTGAAGTGGTTCGTAGAGCAAAAGACTCGTAGGGTGAAATATCTTTCAACTTTACTCTACGAAGAGGAGAAGCAATTATTTTAATTACGAGTGGTGTTCACGTTCAAGCAAAACACCTGATAGACAGATGTTATTGCTTTATAGCTGTAACTGGAAGAAATGAAGCGACTAACAACTTATCAGTCATTTACACGTGTCCCACTACTCAAATTAAGAGGGAAGTGATATAAAGTCTTTTAAAAAAGTTTAAATGTCTTTTACGCTTCATTTGCAATTTGACTCTGTTTATCTCAAACTTTCAAAACTGTCAAGCTCTCAAACCCTAGTTTCTTAATAGCTCGAAATATTTAAAAACTTTCATTTCAGTTTCATATTAACTCCCAATCAAAATAAAATGGCATGCTTCCAAGTTGTATCTGGAAACCAACTCTGATTTGAAACCCTTAGATAAGCAGAGAAGCAGTTTAGGAAGATTTTGTCTCTGGTGAAGAAGGCTGGATTCTTCGAAGCTTTGGACACCAACACAAGAATCTACTCAAGTCTGGTGGGTGAATTCTATCAGAATAGAGAATATGTTGATGGTGTTCTGTCTACCAAGGTTAGACCTGGCAAAACTTGGCCCAAGCCCGAGGGCCGGGCGGGCAGGGCCGCCACAGGCCGGGCTTTGGGCTACAGATTTTTAGCCCAGCAAAACCAGAGCCTTTTTGGCCATGCCCGTTTTTGGCCCGGCCCTGCCACTCGTCCTGGCCTGTTTGGGCCAAACCCAACAAAATAGCAAAAAATAGGCATAAATTGGTCCAGGCCCGCAGGCCGGGCTTTGGGCTGCAGTTTTTAGCCCAGCAAAACCCGGGCCTTTTTGGCCCGACCTGCCACTCGCCCGGCCCGTTTGGGCCGAGCTCGCCCGTTTTCCAGGTCTAACCAAGGTCAAGGGAATGTCACTCCTCTTGAAAGTAGAAGATGTGAATCAACTTCAAGGATTCTTATTCGATGGTATCCCATTGCTCGACAACATAAATGTTTAGTATAGACTAAAGCTGATGGGGTACAAGAAAAATCCCGATCTCTGAGGGATGAAGAAAAAGGAATTTCCCCAAAATTATGAATTCCTAGTTGATATTATGGGGAAGTGCATTCTCTGCAAGGAAACTACTCATGACTCTGTTAGCGACCTTCGACTGAGAGTTATGACTGCTATTGTTCGGAAGATGAAGATGAACTTTGGAGAAATCTTGTTAGGATGGATAGGAAGGTGGATGGTTAATGCTGGGAAGAGAAAAGCATCGAGGAAGCATACTCCCAAGATGTTCTATGGGATGTTTATAAGTATTCTTTTGAAGAAGCTGTTGAAGGAAGAAATTGGGGATATTGAGGGAGAAACCCTCATTGTTAACAAGAAAATAATCCCCAAGTTATTTGAAAACTGAAAGAAATGTCATATCGAGATCTTTCTATTAAGAAAATTTGAGGACAACGAGAGAACGCAGGATAAGGTGCAAAAGCCCTCAAGTAAAGGGAAAACAGTTGCATCTGATGAAGAGTCAAATGAAAAACAAGAGTTAACTGGACTTATGAGGAAGAACAAAGGGGAGAGAAAGGCTTAAAGGCTAAGGGCCACTTCTCAGAGTTTTGCTAAGAGGGAGGAAGAAACATCTCAGGGCTCTATTGCCCTACCTGTTCAAGGTACTCTATCATCCACATCAAACAAGCCCCCAATAAAGAAGAAGAATGATGAAAAGAAGAAAGAAAAATTTGATGAGAGATTTAAAATCTCTCAACTTAACAACATATCAAACAATTTACATTTTTGAAACGACATAGTGACTATAAATCCTGAGCGGTCAATAAACCATGAACCATTATTTTCAAGTTTGAAAAAGTTTGTACAGAAATTCATCTGCAAACCGTCATGACTTACAGACACGCTGGGTGATCAGCCCATATGCCCTGTATTGATCAACACTGCTTAATAGAACGACATTTACGTTCATCATAACCGCCTTTGGCGCATAAAAATTTCCCAATTCTGGCATGTTTATACCCAGTCTAGAGTCCGAACTAAAGCAATTCAGTTGAGCGACTTTATTATAAACATTAATATTCAATGATACGTTTACATAATTTAATATGTATAGAATATTTGCATAATAAAAGAGTATAGAAACTTGCTTACAAGATCCATTACATAAAGTAAATGCAAGGGTTAGGATATTTGCCTTGATCGCTGCTTACTGCTACATAATTTAATATGAATTCTTTTGAAAGACCTATCATTAATAAGATTAATCTCTCAATTAGCATCACATATCTCACTTATCATACCATTATTCCATAATAATTTATCTAACATGTAATCATATAATCAAATACCTTAAATCTTTAGTAATATTATCATCTTTTGAGAGTATTTCAATCACTAAACCATATACATTAAGATTTAACACTTACTCTTTCATTTTATAAGTTCTTCTTTAAAATCTAATAAGTCAAATACTAATCCAGCAACCTGGATTATCCAAACAGACCAATCTAGCAACCTGATGGCCAATCCAGCAAATCAGATTGCAATCCTGCAAACTGGATTGCAATCCTGCAAATTGGATTCCAATCCAGCAAACTGGATTCAAAATGAATTTCAATCCAGCAAACTGGATTCCCTTTTTTTCAACATACTATATACCTAATATAGCCTATTTCAACATACTATATTTAAAATAACTTTATTTCTCCATATTTGTCATTTTAATCATTTATTAAATCAATAAAGAATTTATTTTAATTATTTACCATTTATTAATTAATTCATTTAACCATCTTACAATGCCATAAAAATAATATCTCATCAACATAGAACAAAATACCTTTCAAAAATCTGTATATATCTTATATTGGATTTTCAAGTCATAAAATCCTATTTTTCAAATTTTTAACATCACATAATTAATTTAATTTATTTATCCATAATATCATCATTTATATGAAAAATAGCAAAACATCTCTAAAATTATTTCTTTTTGGAAATCAACTGAATATAGTCCCCTTATGAAAATATATTCTTCCTGAAATTTTTAAAATCTATTTACTATATTTAAATAGTCCAAAATAGCCAAATCTTGTTATATTTATCATAAATCAAAACTTTGTCAGACAATTCTGAAATTTATGGGTATGTTCCTGTTATATATATGTACTTCCAATCAAATTTTATAATTTTTAGAGTTAACCACAAAGAGTTATTTTGGTGTACTTTTGAAATTAGTCCTTTACCGTAACAGCCATAACTCTCATTCTACATTGTCAAAAATTTTCAAATTTTTACAGGACTCAAATTACTTCTCATATTATCACTCCAATTTTTTCCAGAATTTTTAGAGCTCAGAAAAATAACGAAAATGTCTTTGGAAGTCACTGGTTAGTGAGTTATATACCCTTTTTGTTCATTACCCGAACTGTCTTGACTAAAACAGTTACCACGACTTGTAAACACATTGTTTTTTTAGTGCTACCACTTGGGTTTTCTAGTTAACTTATGTATCTAGCACCCTTCTTTGACGGATCGTAAAAAAGAAGTTATAGATCTCAAGTTATAACCCTTCAAAGTTGTAAAAAGTTAGGGTTTTCTGATTTTCAAAACATAGTTTTCATTTTCTTAATTTTGATCCAACTTTTGACACTTCAAAAGGGTTAGATATAAGCATAAAACACTTATTAACATATAGATCTAAGGTTTTAGACCTCAAGATCATAAACTTTATGTAGACACTAAAAATTTTGCATTCCTATTACTAACCCTGTAGGAGGGTATAACCGTCTTTTGCCTCCCAGCGATAACCCCGGGATGTCAACTCATCCCCGATCTCAATACCGGGATGTCAACTCAGCCCCGGTCTAAATACCAGGATGCCAACTCAGCCCCGGTCTCAATACTGGGATGCCAAATCAGCCCCAGTCTCAATATCGGGATGTCAACTCAGCCCCGGTCTCAATACCGGGATGTCAAGTCAGCCCCGGTCACAACACCGGGATGTCAAGTGAAGCCCTGGTAACCATAACGGGATATCAAGAAGCCCCGGTGACATCCTCAGGATCTCAAGGTCAACCCAGGTCACTATACCGAGATGTCAAGTCAAACCTCGGTCACAATGCGAGAGGTACAGTAACCCCGTCGACAACACCGGGAGATCCAGTTCACAACCCGGGATGCCAAATCAACTTTGGAGACAACCTCGAAGCATCACATCATATCCAGAGACAACCTTGGGAAACCAAGTCAACCTCGGAGACAACCCTGAGGACAAACAGAATCGACAGGGATCCAAACCTTCGGAGACTAACCCCGGAGAAAACAGTCAGAGACCGTGCCAGTACAGGAGAAAACCCTTGGAGGGAAAAATGGTCATTTTGCCTAACTTGATACCAATCTGGTCAAAATCAAGCCGAATTGATGCCATCAAGGTCAGAAAGAACCATAACATTGATCCCGAGTGAAAACAGCACAATACAGCTCAACAGATAAACTGCGAAGAAATGAAGATCTGATTATGAATCCGTCTTCTTGGACTCAAAAAAGGTTTAGTCCCATGTCATTGTGACGTTCTTGGCGAGGGCTTTTCGAAAAGGTATAGCACGCGTCAAACGGACGCTCCGATCAAAAGTTAGAAAGTTTCAAATCTGACATCGCGTTGCTTGGAGTACACGTACTTCGAGATAACGGACCCCACCCGGTGGGCCCTGCCACGTGGAGCCGCAGATATACCCGCAGCTGCCGCGGGTAGGGCCGCTTCCATCGGGTCTTTAAATACAATTGCACCGCCAAGCCAAAAAAAAGAAAAAAAAGAAAACGCTTTGAAACTCCTCCCATTTCGTTTCCTATCCCGACTTCTTGTACTTCAAACCTCATTTTTATCACTCTAACACGTAGGTATACTCATATTCTACCACATATCAAAAATTGAACGGTGGAAACGTCCGTTTGATGCCTACCAAGTGGCAAAAAGCCAGTGTAGCAGTCCATCATAAGTATTTTTATGATCAGGAAGTTTCTACTACTTCATTGCGCATTTATACACGTGCACGTTAAACTTTGCTTTTTGATTTTGCCTAGAACTCAGTTCCGTGGCCGTTTTGGCGTACTTTTTAGTACATTTACGCGTTTTCTTGCATTTGCACTGCCCGGATCGACGATTTGCGACTTTTAATCGCTTATATATATACGCATATATAAACTTTTCGAGACTGGGTTGCTGACTCGTGTTCTTTTTGGCTTTTTTATGTATATATTTAACTATATATATACTAACTTTTCATTATGTCAATCCCGGATGGCAAATTCGTGGTAGTTACTACTTTATATATATATATATATATATATATATTTCTGACTTCTTTTGGCCTGGATTTGGACTTCGTGGCCTTTTTATTGCTTTAATATATATATACTAACTGTATATATTAACATTTACATTTTCGTTTGGCCTGGATCATTTCGTAGCCTTTTTACAGCTTATATATATATATATATATATATATATATATATTTCCATTCTGTCAAGCCTAGATTACTCCGTGGCTTTTTACAGCTTTTATAAATATATATATATTTCCATTCCAGTCCGGGCATAGGATTTGAAATCTGTCGCCCTTTATTACTTTTATATATATATATTTCTATTCTGTCAAGCCTGGATTACTCCGTGACTTTTTACAGCTTTTATAAATATATATATATATATATATATTTCCATTCTAGTACGGGCCTAAGAGTGAAAACCCATCACCCTTTACAACTTTCGTATATATAATAATATATATATATATATATTCTTTCTTCATTATGATTAAATTTCTGCATTAAATATTTATTTGATATGAATTGGCACTGATATTCATTTAGGCGAGTTAGATTTCTTTAAATCTAGCCCTTTCTACCTTTCAAACTGTTCAAAATAGGTCCAACCGGAACCGGAAAGCTATAATGGCCGAGATTTATTTAAATCTGGCTTTCTTTCTAAGTTTTATTCATTTAAAAGCAACCTTGCGACTCTTAGATCGTTATCTATTGGGAACGAGATGTTTTGGCTATGCCCAGGTCAGGATTTGACTGATGAATCCTTGGTTTTTGCAACGTATTGATGTAAATATACATTTTCTGTGAATATCTGGGCTGTGTAGGTTTTCTTGGCTTCTCTATGTGAGCCTAGGAATCGTGGGATTCATGATCAAACTGATCAGAATCTTAATCCCACGATGGTAAAACTTCACATTACAAATGTACCCTGCCAGTTTTTCTGTAAAATGTACATCCGAAAGACCTTAAAACGGTTATCCGGGTTTAAGGTCTCAAACATAATGAAATATTGCTCTATCGTGCTAGAGTCACTCTGATGGCTGTCATGCCCATGAGAAGACCGACACTTGTATATATTTTGTGGTCGAGGATGCTTCGCAGCCCGACAATCACCATTCAAATTGAGCCAAAAGGCTGAAAAGATAAAAATGTGAAGAAGAAAAGAATAATGAGCAAGCGCTCAGAGAAAAGTTTATTGTCTCTGGTCATAGAACGACCAAACTCTTTGATCGCAGAGTTAGTAATGAGAGCAGATATTGATGAAATGGTTGGGACAACTTTTTAGCTCGAGCCAACAGTTGAATCTGAAATGGCTGGGATGGAGAATCTGCAGGAGCCTTAAGAAGAAATCGAAGAAATGGCAGTGAAGGAACCAACTCATGAGCTAAAGAGGAAGAGAAGAAATATTATCCACATAGTGGAGAAGTAGAAAAGAAAAGATCTTCAGACCATTTAGAAGAGGAAAAAGTTGGTTATCACGGGGAGCAATCAATGTATATTCCAAGCTCACCCAATGATTTTGTAGTTCAAAAAAGGATCATAGAATAAGTTATTACAGACATTGGGATCGAGCATAGTCCTCCAGCTTTTGAGCAAGTAAATTCACAAGTTGGGGGGGGGGGGGGGGGGAGAAGCCAGAAGAAATCCATGAAGACTTCTCACTTTCTGAAGAAACAAAAGTAGAAGAACAAGATGTTGAAATCATTGGTGAAGTTCACTATAGGCAGAGAGAAATTCCTCTGAATAGTGACACTTTTGATTACAATGAACAAAGTGATTAATTATATCTTTTTCTCCCTTTAATGCCCCTATTTCGAGCATTACTTCACAATGATATGAGTTTTTTTATTTATTTTCAAGTCCTATTCAAATGTGAAGATAATATCTCAGAACTACCCTCGCATCTTCAGGTATGACAAGAAAATTATTTGTAATAAAACCTTCTATTCTTTCTGTAGATATGATAGGATTTCTATGATTAGTAAATTCTTCTTTACCTCTTCTAAATCTACTCATTCATTCTTTCGTTGTAATCATAAGATCGTAGAGTCACCATCTATGATCTCTGAGCATTATTCTTCACCTAATAATTCTTCTTTTAACTCCATTCTTAGACTCCCAACACTCTACAGATGACGTAAATAACTCACACTCTCAGATCGTAGAGTCCCAACATCCTACGATCGATGTAGATAATACTAGTTCTCCTAAACACACTCCCATCCAAACACACTCTATCTCTCCATTATCTATAAACATTTTTAATATTCTTTATGCACATGTAAATTATCCTCTACATCATTCATTACCTATACAACATGTATAACTTGTAGATCCTATACAATCAATTGAACCAGAAACTCGTCTTCTAACCCGTGATGACATACCCTCTTCTTCAAGGAATGAATACTTTGACATAACCCTTTCCATAACCAATAGTAATAAGGGTTATTTAGATGCTCTTTTATAGATATTAGGCATGCGTTACAACTTACGGGACTCGATTCCGATATACGGAGGCCGGGTTATGAGCCCGTTTGCTTAATTTACGAAAACTTAGAACAATAGTCGAAAAAGAGACCAAAACTCGCCTCTGTCGTCAAAATAACACATAAACACAGACATAGCACCACATAGATATTAGCCACCGTATTACAACTTACGGGACTCGATTATGATATATGGAGGCCGAGTTATCAGCCCGTTTGCCTACTTTGTTAAAACTTGAAGAACACAAACTAAAATAATTTAAATATGTTCTCTTTTTGACTTTGTTATTAATATTTTAATTTTTTAGGGTCTTGTTGACGAGACTCGTGGAGGTGGAGGCAGAGGCACAGGGGATGATCGTGGAGGTGATGGTGATGACCGTCGAGTTGATGGCAAGCAGACTCTACAGGGTGGGATCGGCGGTGGGACTGGCGATGGGACCGACGATGGGATCGGCGATGATGGTACTGACACTCCTGATTTTGGGTTGTAGTTAGTTTATGTTTATATTTTGACTTTCATGTATGTACTTATACAGTTTTGAGTTGTACAGACTAGAGTTGTGTATCTAGTTAGGTTGATGGTTTATATATCTAGCTTCATTGTTGAAAGTTTCATGATGATTATATTTTGTATCTACATCGTACGTATATTATTTATATGATAATATACGTTGTCTACTTATTTGATGGTACTTGATAGCGAAAGATATTTGATTGTTATAATAATAACGTATGATATTTGATTGTTATTTGATGGTTTTTCATTAGTTTATAACAGGTACAAATATGTATATATATGAAAATGAACAGGGGATTTTTAAAATTTCAAAAAAATACTGTCATTGCCGACGGGGTCATTGGCGATGGCAATCCCGCTGCGAATGACCTACAATGACGATTTTGGCGACAAATAGTTGATTCTTTAAATAATAATATAATAACTCATTCCTGAAGGACAATCAGTCATTGGCGACGGCTTGGCCATTGCAAATGACATTCAAATAAATAATTTCTAATTGTCATTGGCGACGGACAGTCCGTCGTCACAGCCATCGCCAATGAGGCATGGCCGACGGTCCACTGTCGCCAATGACCCCGTCGCCAATGACCTATGTTACCGACGGCGGTCTATGGGAGACATGGGCGACGACCTGTGGGGCGACGGGAGTGGATACGGTCATTGCCGTCGCCAATGACCTTATTGCCGACGACAGTGTAGTCATTGGCGACGGCAATGCCCGTCGTCAATGACCCTTTTTTTTGTAGTGTTAGGACAAATATTATAGTGTGTCTCAACACTTCCTACCAAAGACAAAGTATTTGATTTGATGGCTCATGTTACTGAGGACATTCTTAAGGAATTAGAAGGCAATTCAGTTGTAACTTCACCAGAAAGTAAACAAAATAACTGAAGCAGGTGCAAATGTACCTGGGGAGATGGGCAGAGAATTCAATAAACAGATAAAAGTTATTCTCAAGGACATTGCTGATAATCTTCTCAGAAGGGATGCTCTATACTTCAAACGCCTTCAACAGCATAAAGAGGTTATTCTTGCTCTTCACGAAAGCAAGGCTAGCACAATCAAATCACTCACTGAGAAATTCTTTGACCTCAGTACCTCTTTAAATGAGTTTAAAAGTATGATAATGTCTCAGATGAAGCAGACTGACAATACTATCAAACGAACAGACTCTATAATGGCACTTATACACTAGCAAGGTGAACAATAAGATTCAAGGTTGCAAGAAATTTGAGTTGATATCACCTTATCTCTTTACCAAACTTAAGAGTTGGTACAAAGTGTCAAAGAACTATCTGCAAAAGTCTACGTCTTAAATGTTGACAAAAGGGGGAGAAGAGGTACCTAAGTCAGGGGAGATCAAGGCAAGTGCAAACTTCAATCTATCCTCCGGCCTTCAGCACTCCTCAAGCAGCTTTGCCTACTGATTATGAACATTCTTCCTCCTCACGACGTGATCTAAGTGCAGTGACAACCACGGGCACTAGAATCATCCCAGGTGATCCCTCGTATATCAATAGAAATCTTCAAGGGAGTCACATCGTGGGAGAAGAAAGAAAAAATTTACCTTATCTTGGTCCAAGAGATTCAGATGAAGAGATAAGGAGAAAGCAAGCTGAAGATAGAGCCAGGACTAAAAGGAGAATTGCCTCTGAGAAACACTGGTTGTCTAAAGAGAAGAGGGGGAAGAGATAACAAGATTATATATATAATTTTTTTATTGATATATATTTTTGTATCTTTTGTAAATTTTTCAAAAATTATATAAAATTCTTTTACATTAATAAAATTCAGTCTTTGGATGTAGAGATGCAGTTTATTACTGTATAATAATGTATGTTTACTATTCATGTTCTTTACATTGTAGAATTGAAGTTTGTTATGAAACTATTGATTTTGTCATCATCAAATAAGGGGAGATTGTTAGGAATTATTAAGTTATGCATATTTAAATTTGATTATGTGATTATAGTAATGTATAATTGTTCAGTATTTTTTGTAAATTCCTTATCTGAGAAATATTTGTACATAGACTTAGAAATAGAACGATCAAACTTAGTTAGGTTGATCTTTTAAGTTGAAATAATGTATAAGTGATAGAATAAAATCGATCGTATAGTATTGTTAAACAAACGTAGAGTTACCTGCCTGTTCATAGTGTTAATGTAGTTTGTAGAGTAATATAGGTGTTCATAGAGCATAAGTTAAGTGTTCGTAGAGCATCAGTTAAATGATCATAAAACTAAAAAGAGATCGCGAAGTCTTCAGACAGTTCATAGAGATATCTCTAGAATCGTAGAGATGCCTAAGTGTTCACAAAGTAAAGAGAAGTTCACAGAGTTTGCTCAAGCTTCATGGAACAAATTGTAGAGCTCATAATCGTAGAGTCCAAGTCGTAAACCAGAACGTAGAGCTCAGACTTTAGGTTTCTCATCAGTCTACGATTAACCCAGTTCATAGAGCATGTCAGAACTGTCATATGATTAACAAATTCAGAGCATTGGAGAACAAGGAATTTAAGATTATTTCTCACCATCTTCAAAATTCAAGTAAGAAGATTAGATAGTGGTTTTTCTAAACCGCTAAATTGAAGATGTGACACCACGCACATGTGGTAGGTGAAACTGCAGTCTGGTGGGACTTGGCAGAGCCGAGGTAACTCTAGTAACTACTCTATAAGTCAATATTAGAGAACATCCTGGAGCAGAGCATTAAATGCACCAATGTGAGCTCTCCAACAACATAACTTTCAGAAGTCTATAAAAGGAGTACGAGAATTCAAATCCAAGTACGAATCTTCAAGTACAAAGCTAAAACTCTGCCAAAATCTATAAAGCTCTAATCTATGATCATGAAGATCTCGTTTAAGCTGCTAAGTACCAGAAAGGAATTAAGCGCAGTGCAAAGCTTAGCAGCCCCCAACACTACTATCATTTCATTTGTGATTCGATTGTCTTAGCGACATTCATCCAAGTCTAAGTGACTTGAAGAGGTTTAAGCGACCTTTCCGAGACTAGATAACTCGAAGAAATCTAAGTGATTCAGTTTTAATAGATCTTAGTGATCTGTCTTTGTTACCATATCCTTAGTGGATTTCCTACTAGTTGAAGTAGAAGAATGGACTAAGAGTTATTTGTGCACCAAACCACTTAAACATATTATGTCATTTACTTTAAGTCTTCACATTCTGTAATTAAATGTTATATCTGATTGTGACTAACTTCCACAAGTGCTAAATTTAGAATTGAGATTTCATTAAATCTTTAAGGGATTTTTTAACTAATATTCCATTGTGCGAAATTAATTATCTGGTAACTGTCATTTAAAAAAGTAAAAAGCTTTAAAGTATCTATTCAACCCCCCTTCTAGATCTATTTTGTGCCTCTAGGAAACAACATAAAGTATACTAGAGATCGTAGAACATAATAGACGAGGATCGTAAAGTGCATTAAAGATGGTAGATGTTTTTTAGAGATCGTAAAGTCTACTGAGGATCGTAAAGCTTACCAATCGTAGAGCCACAACTTCCAGTGTTCTAATTTGTAGAATCATCAAGTCATTTTTCAATACTCTAAGAGAGTATAAGAAATGATCAAGTGAATAGATAAAAACTAAAGATCGTTCGAAGAGACGAAGACTTAGAGAAGCATCGTAGAGTACACTGAAGTTTCTCAGAGTTCGACTAGCCAGATACTCTACGACAATCACTAAACTCTACGATTAGAAAAATTATAGAGTACATCAGTTCTAATAATGGATTGACAATGACAAAACTCATAGAGTGAAGATTACAAAGAAGTTTGCTGAATATCTTAAGACTAAGGAGAATGTCAGATCGAAATGTGTCTAACAACTATGTTAGTGAAAAGACAACAACCATGTAAATGTCACTGTAGTAGTACTGATGTGACATATCACAATCGAAAGCTAACACATCCTCTTCAAAAGTGAACGATCAGAGATCTTCAAAGATCTGAGCATTAAATGAGTAACGACAACTTTCTAACAAAAAAATATCGAGAAAGGTCTATTGAAGGCAAGGAGATTCAATCAAACAATAACAATCGAACATTAAAAAGTTAAATTTCTGTCAAAATGAAAAGAACTTTACTCTAAGAACTTGAACAAGTTGTTCTGTTGTCAAGTCCTTCACAATGAGCTTCAAGCAACTTAGCAGCACCACAAAAATCACACTATCTTAATGATCATTCAGGTCTTAGTGACCCATTGTAACTAAGTCTTAGTGACTTGAAGTGATCTTAGTGATCTGTGATATCCAAGTCTTTGTGACTTGAATGAATCTTTGTGATTCGTTTGGTGTAATTATTCTGTGTGAACATATCTTTGTGATCACCCATCCTTAGTGGATTAAACCTACTCAAAGAGTAGAATAGTAGAGTAGGAGATCTTTGTGCTCCGAACCACTTAAAAATTATGTGTCTCTTTTAGATTATGTATTTACTTTTATGCCAAGATATTTAATTAATTTATGACTTAATTCCACTTAGGTTGCTAAATTCAGAACCTTGAATTTTCTTAAATCTTTAAAGGAGTTTTTCAAATTATCATTCTGTTGTGCAAAACTATTAAATTAATCTGCTTAAATTATTAGTTGGTAAAAATTCTTTAAAAACAAAATTTTTAAAGGATCTATTTAACCCCCTCTTCAAAATCTCATCAGTGCCTTCCGGGATCAACAACTAGATTCTTTAGGTAAGTTATAAAAGAATAAATCTATAAATACATCAACTTTATTCCATGCTTCCCGATACGCTAGCTTGTGCGTCGTTTCGACAAAAAAAATCACTCAACTTTCTTTAATTCTTTGCCAAATTCTCTAATTCTAAATAGTTCCCCCTTCACCAACCTTTTCTATTCCACTCTCTCAGTTCTCCATAATCTCAGCATAATGTGAACCATAATCTCTCCAAATCATTCTTAAAAATATTTCACATATTATTCCTATCAAAATCGTTCTCGTTTTTTGACAAAATAAGCATCATCTTTATCGATTAGCTATTCCCGAACAATATCGCTAGATTAAATATTATTTTTCATTGGCGTCATCTTTTGGTGAGATTTTTTTTAGAATTGAGATTCATTGTATTACTTTCTTTTAAAGATTAATAAACATCGAAGTGTTTTTAGTTGATCACTCTTACAATGCTTATTTCAGTTGAGTAATTTTGACTGATTCCTAGTTGATACTCAATATTTGAAATATGAAATATTCATTTGTTATTAATGTTTTTCTTAAAGTGCATATATTAACAAACGTTCAAAGATTTTCCTTTTCACTTTTTATAGTATCGTGCAAGTTTTGCCAATGGAATTAGAAATAGATATTAGCTCTACAAATATGGATATTGATATAGATGATTTGTCTGACAATGAAAAGGATGATGAAGTTGAAGAGAATGGAAAAAGGAATAATCAAATAGTGGAAGAGCTCAATTTACATATGGTGTTTGACAATGTTGACGAGGTTTATGAATATTATAGGAAATATAGTGCGCAACAAGGATTTGAAGTGACTAAAAAAAGTACAAAAATAATGGACGGAGTGGTTAAATATTTCACAGTGTTATCTCACAGATATGAGGAGCCGAAGGAGAACTCAAAGATTACTCTAAAATCTCATCTCGTTATTAAAGCAGGTTGTGCCAAGTTATTGAATGATTGAAAATGGGATATAACCACTTTGGAGCTTGCACATGATTCTAATGGGTTAAGTCCAAGTAAGTCAAGCTTTCACCAATGTAATCGACATGTGACCCCTTATATAAAGAGGAGACTTGAGCTAAACAATGATGCTGAAATACCAATAAATAAAAGTTATATTCACTTAGAATTGAGTATGGAGAAAATGGAATACCTTGTTTAATGAAAGACTGTGAAAATTATATGGGAGAATTTTAAAAGTTAAGGCTTGCTTAGGGTGATGCTAGTGCACTTCAAAGTTATTTTGTTAAAGTTCAGGCAGTGGATTCTAAATTTTTCTATGTGATAGACCCATAAGAGGAAAATCAGACCAAAAATTCATTTTTGGCGGGTTTGAGGTCTAGAGCTACGTATGAGGAGTTTGCTGATGTCATCACATTTAACACCACCTATTTGACTAATAAATATGATATGTTGTTTGCTCTTTTTTTTGGAGTTAACCACTATGGACAATCTATACTACTTGGTTGTGGCTTGATATCAAATGAAGTTACTAAACCTTTTAATTGGTTGTTTGATGCATGGCTCTCTTCCATGTCTTGAAAATCTCCACACGCCATTATCACCGATCAGGACAAAGCGTTGAAAAATGTGGTTGAGATAGTTTTTTTCCTAATGCTCGCCACTGATGGTGTTGGTGGCATATAATGAAGAAGAATCTTGAACAATTAAAAGAGTGTGATCAATATTAATCAAATAAATTTATTACATAACATTGTGTATGATTCTTTGAGTGTAAATGATTTTGAATATGAATGGAAGGCAATGATAGAAAATTATGCTATTGGGAACAATGAATGGTTGGAAGGATTGTATAATGAAAGATATCGACGGGCTCCTTGTTTTGTTAAAGATTATTTTTGGCCAGGAATGTCTACGACACAAAGAAGTGAAAGCATGAATACTTTTTTGATGGAATTTTCAATGCAAAAACTTCATTGAAAGAATTTGTGGACTAATAAGATAATACGTTAAGGAGTAAAGTGGAAAAAGAAATAGCAGCGGACTCATTCTTTGACTTCACATGTAACTTGTGTTACACATCATGCCATTGAAATACAATTCCAAGAGGTTTATACTGTAACGCCCCCAAATCTGGGTCTACCTTCAAACCCGAGTTCGGTGCATCACGGTGCTAATCATTTAATACATTCATCTATATATCCTTAAGATATAATTGTATCTTTAATATATTACAATATATTAAATTCTAATCCCAGATTCTAATACCTTAAAATCTTCAAAACATATAAATAATGAATTTTACATCATTTATTTATTTCCTTAATACGTCTGTGACTTTTATTCGCCACAATAGATACATATAAAATTTAGCAAGTACTCTTCAAATCAAGAACTTGATCTCTTCCTTAATCTTCATCGGACTCCTCAGTTCGTTCTATTTTCGCTAAAAATATTTTTATTTAAAAAAGTGTGAGCATTCAATTGCCTAGCAAGTTATAGCAGTTGAATAACAACAAATTCAAGAATCAAATATTCTTTCTTAGAAAACTTCAATAACTTAACAATAGGTATGAAGCAGCTCGAATAAACAGGAATAATTCATATTCCTATCATTTTAAAACATCAATAACATTTTCATTAAATGGTCTTGAAGACCTTTGCCTTTTCTTTCATCTTTCTTAGGTTTAACAACAACATTGTCTTCTTCCTTATTATGACACAATCTGTGTCTTCTTCCTTTTTATGACACAATCTGTGTCTTCTTTACTTTAACCTTTATATTTTACATCAGTATTTAATTTACCAACTTAACATATGTCCAGTCGAAACAATTACCATAGACTCATTCTTAACGCAGTTCATGATTAAACAAAACTCTAACAATTTGAACAATTCAATCACAAAACAGTTCATCTCAAAAGCACATAAGTACAGATAATTGGCACATAGAACAATACATGATAAACATCTTGTACAAATATAACACATTTGCACATAGATAGAAACTTGCTCAATTACAACATTTGAGTAAGTTAGAGAAACGTGCATTCAATTCAAAAATATGAATGAAGTTAGAAAACTTGCTTAATAACAACAATTAAATAAGAGTTAGAAATATATAACAAGTAAAACTTGTACAAGATTAGAAACCTGCCATTAACGTTCTTTACTGTTTACGTTATACTTCTCTTCGTATGTCCTTCTATATACCAAGTAAGGATCACATACCAATTAGCCATATACTTGACTCCCAAATTGGTTTATATTAACTTTAGTTTCTTATGGTTTGCGTTTTATAAATTAAGCTCAAGCGACCAAACTTTAAAATCGTCTCTTGGCATTACGACGTTCGGAAACGTCAAAACCCTTATAATCATCCTCCACGATGGATTTACATGAACTATATTCCATATGTTATAATTTCCGTTTCGTTAGAACTAGGACACTTCCCAAGTTCGTTAACACTTAACACGGCGTTTCGACGTTCGTACGTCGCTCGCCCGACTTGTCTAACCCGAACACCCAAACATCACTCTATTGTGTATAATTGACACGTCCAATTCATCTACCATTCCTTGTTTTACATTTCCCTAGACCATATTTCCAAAGTTCAATGCTTAGAACTCAAAAATACATGACAAATATGGCTTGACGTCACAACGTTCTGAAGAAACCACCACGATTTGCCTCTAATTACACAAAAGTCCTAAAAAGGCTCATTTAATACCTTGATCTCGACCTTATATCTCAATTCTTAAAGAATAAAAGTCGTAGGTCTACTTATTAGCTTTCCGGATTATCTTGAATCACCTCAATTGGAGTTCATACGAAAGTGTTATAATCAATTTACTAAACTACGTCGGGCTTAATTTTTCTCCAACACATGACCAGCGCCTAGGCGCCCAAATTCATGGTCTTGGCGCCTAAACAACGCTTATCCAGCGCCTAGGCGCTTGGCTCTTGGTCTAAACTCAATTTTTTCCATGTTTGTTGCACTTACTTCACCGCTCCATAACTTCGACATCCGATATCGGAATGAGTCCGTTCTTGAGCAATTTTCTTCCTTGTAACAGCCTCTATACATCCTCCCCCCCCCCCGATGAAATAATTTTTAAGATTCTTTAATTAACCAAAAACTTGGCTCAAAAGTCCCCCGAGAGCTATTGTTCACTACATAACGTTTTAAATGTCAACTTACTAAATTCTTCTTAACTTACTCAGTAGGAATGAGTTTGTTCTTGAGCCTACGGCTCACTTTTACTACATTCTACAAAAATTTCAGAAAAACATAGCCTTTTGAAATTATTATCTACCATCCCAATTTGTCTGGAATTCATACTAAACTAAGTTTTTGACTTTAAACATCTTTTACTAAAAAATTTGCCATAACTTCGCTATAGCTTATTTTTACTCCGTTCCACTTAGAATATTTCCGTAACTCATAAGAGTACGTTTCTTCCTTTCCGGAATTCAACTATTAGTCTACGAAATATAATTATATTATTCAATATGTATAATTACTCTTTCCCATCCTCTTTAATAAATTGTTTTTACTTAATTTATTAAATAAAAATATTAATATTTTATTCATTTAACTCAAATAAATAATTTGATTCACATCATATGATTTATTTACACATATCATCTCATTAAATGCAATAACATTTCTAAATAATCATTTAGTTATTATATATATATATATATATATATATATTAACTTAAATAATTCATAGTACCAATCCTGTCACATATAACACTTATAATTATATTTAATATAATATAATCATAAAACATATATTTGCAATAAAATCTTATTTTATTCACAAATATATATTATACAATATTCTCGGATCTCACAAACACAATATATGTCAGGCTAAGAGAAGCTATTAGAACGAACTAAATTGATGAACACAATAATTATATTTCGTTTCATAAACACTATAATCACAATTTACATGTTTATAAGAGGCAAACCTCAGGTAATGAAAAAAAACGATGATAAAATAGCTTAATAGCTCAAGTAACTACAAATAAGATAATATTTTAGTTTTTCTGTGTAGCCTCATTGCACCGTGTCACACTGTAAGGCGTGTACTCCCCTGATGCCACTACCAAGGCCTGAAATTCATGCAAGTATCTGATCACATAAAGAAGTAAATCTGATGGACCTTCCATTTTATTATCATGTATAACATTACTCCAATTTTCCTAAATGCCCCAAAGCATTCATCACTCCCAACTCCAAGCTAGAATGCCTCAATGAAACAAGCAAAAACACATGATAAGAGAAAACATATCTTAAATTTTTTTAGCAATAGGCAAAATATTATTACTGAGAAAATATACCAAAATGTATAAGGTTTGTATTTTGGATTGGTACAATCTTGAAGTATGGATACCCCAATTGAAACTGACCGAACACCTAAATTAGTATACCAATTTGAACTACTAGAGCATGTTAGAAAAACAGAATGGAAAATATATATATATATATATATATATATATATATTAACTTATTTGTTGTACACCAATGCAGAAAATCAGTATGTCAAGGCTAGTACTTTGTACTATGTCCTTAAGACAATTATGCCCTCCGTATGGTGCTTAGAGTTTTATAGCACTTGTCTCCCAGGATACAATGACAACGTATACTTTAGAAGCACAACAAAAAGTATACTCAACGAACCAAATAAAATGCTCTGAAATTCTCTCTCAACTAACTATGAATAATGAAGACTATATGACTAGAATGCTTGATGCTTTGCTGATTTGAATGAATTTGAATGGCATCCCCCTTCTCTATTTATAGTAGGGTAAGTGACCCATCAGAAGGGACACAACCCATTGAAAAGGTATGATTAAGCCAAAAACGACGTAATTTTGGATTTAAACAGAAAAGGCGCGTCCGTTCGGAGCAAAAACGAAGTAAATTTAGGATTAGCAGAGCAAAAACGATGTAGTTTAAGGCTTAACAGAAAAGGTGCGTCCGTTCAGGCAAAAACGACGTAGTTTTGTAGCGCCCGTTTAGGCAGATAACCTTTCCCAAAACGACGCAGTTTAAACGCGTCCGTTCGGCAGGTAACGCTTCACAAAACGACGTAGTATAATAATAAATATTGTTTATCAAAATGACACAGTTTTGATAATAGAACTAAATAAATTAAATTTTAATTAAAAATTTAAATAAATTTTGTCCAAAAAAGTATATACAAGGACCCAGACCCACGAACCTCGAACCATGAGCCACAAGCCCAAGCCAGGTCAGGCCAGCTGGGCGATCGGCAGCAGCGGCGCGCGCGTGTGGGTTCGAACCAAACCTTGGTTAGGTCCTCTCCCTTCCACAAAAGTGGGGTGCCCCTTGGGGCCCAAACCCAAGAGAAAATTTATAGTATATAAACTCAATAATTCTTTAGTTCTTAACCGATGTGGGACTTGGCTTCCCACATGTATTTATTATAAACTATCATTTTCAAGGGTGATCTTTGGGAGTTAATATCTCATTCATTACTCTATGGATTTGAGCTTCCAAATACTTGATTTAATCTACTCATGGAGTAGAACACATTAATATGTGGAATCATTACAAATAATTAATGACACCAACATTAATTTAGGGAAAATAAATTTGTGCCCTAATTTAGGTTCCTTGAACTTTGACACTTTTGTTCCCTTTTTTTCCCTCTTCTTTCCTTCTTGACTTCAATCTCTATATGGTAATCGTCCAAGAGTCCTTTTCCATCTTTAAAAGTTGGATATAATTACTTTATTTGCTCTCCAAGAAAAATAAATGTTATTTCCTACAAAATAAAATAAAATGTATTAGTTAAATAAAATAAGCATATAAAATAATAAATATGGAAATATTAAAATGTATTAATTATGTGTCCGTGCATGCATTCATTTCATATATTTGACATTCATTCCATGTACTGCTACTTGTAGGATGTTGATGTCCAGGATGAACATGATTTAGATTTAGGCGATGGTAACGAGAATGGAGACTTGTGATAATATATGCATGTTGATCTTTTAGGTAGTACTTTTTAGAAGTTACTTTTGTTTACCATCGAGGATGAAGACGTGTGATTATGCATATTTTTGAGCTTTAAAGCAGTTGTTTTTAGAAGTTACTTTTGTTGTATTTGGTGAGACTTGTAGTACGTTATCTTTCATAGGATATTTCTAATAGTACTCATCGACAGCTGTCTTATCTAGTATATCTAGTACTATTTATAAATAAAAGTTTAGTAATTATCATTATAATTTTGAACATATTTATTTTTAGATTTCACAATTAAATTATGAAAATATTTGTAATTTGTTATCAATAAACATACTGAGACAGATTTATATGTCTCTAACTACAAGATAAATAATGTTGGAGACCAATTTTAGGTTGAAAAAGCTTCCATAATTTTTTTCCCTGACACGAAATTGATATATACGGTTGCTTGCGTCTCAACTTGTGCAAACTTTCTGAAACGGAATTGAGACAACTTCTTTCCGTCTCAAAGAACGTGCGATATTGACGCCTAAAATTGACACGAATTTTGATACGGCTGTTGTCCGTCTCAAAATATGTGCGCTAAAAAGATATTGTGGCTTCAAAGTTGAAATGGAATTGAGAAGGATGGTGTCCGTTTCAAAATATGCACAGGAAAAATAGTTGCTACCAATTTTGATACGAAATTGAGACGACATTTTTCATCTCAAATTACTTGTAATTGAAAAAAGGGCACCAATTTTTTTCGCCAAAATTGAAACCGATAAAATCGATTTCCAAAATGCAGCTCCCCATGGGTCAAGTTGATACGGACTTAAGAGCCATTTGAGACAGAAGCAGTCAGTCTCTATTTTTTTTAGACAAATTTGAGATGGACAATTTCCATATCTAATTTTTTAAATGAATTTTGAGATGGACAGAATTAGCGATGCGACCTACTGAGACGGATTTTGAGACAGACAAAATCCGTCTCAAGATCAATTTTGAGAAGGATTCTGCTATATTTGAGACGAATTTTTCCGTCTCAGATGTCCAGATTTTTGGTAGTGGAGGTTTTAAGACCTCGACTTTTAATAAATATAATTATTTTTTTCTTATAATTATTATTCTAAACAATAAGGTGTTAAATTGATAAAATGATAAAGTTAAAAGTGATATGTGCAAATTATAATATAAAAAGTATGTCGCGTAATATTCGTTTTTTCGGAGAATATTCATTCTGTCGAAAAATATTCGTCCTGTCAAGGAATATTAGGTAAAGTATGTCGACGTCGAAATAACCAATTATTGGTGGGTCCCACGTCGATAGAATATTCGGATGCAGAAAATGACATAAATAACCTTTTTAATAAAAAATTTGTCAACGTCAGACCTTTCACTTTCGACTGTTAAAATATTTGGTGATAAAGAAACGGTAACAGGCGCTATTCCACAATAACATGAGGTACTCTACAGTAGCACACGACATTCCATAATATCACACGGTATTGCACAGTATTTTGTATTATTGTCACACAAATAATTGAATAGTATTTTATATTATTGACTCAATAATTATTACAGTAGCAACTGCATAGTATTTTATATTATTGACTCAATAATTGTTACAGTAGCAACTGCATAGAATTTCATATTATTGACTTAATAATTGAAATAATATAATTAGACTAGTTAATATTATTGGCAATTTCTAGAAGTTCTGTCGTGAAAATGGGTTATTTGATTGCGCGACGTTTATACGGAAGACCCTCTATTTCCTGTGAACGATCTAGTTGTTAGTATTGTGAGTCTATAATAGTAATTGGTGAATAATTGTTGAAAGATTAAAAATGTATGAATAATTGGTGAATAAAATATGTTGATTAAAGATAAGTATGATAAGTGATGTGTGGTAAATATTTGTTAAATTTTTGCTATAAATAGAGGAGTTTACATAAGAAGTTTGTTGTAAGTTTGGCTTATTTTTATTTTTTTCATGAGACCTACAACTTTATTTAATTTCTTCCATAGGACCCATAACTTTATTTAATTTCTTCTATGTGACCCACAACTTTATTTAATTTCTTCCAAGGAATCCACAAACTAACAAAAAATTTCAGCCCTGGTGTACCTATCTTGGAAATTTATCAAAATTTGTGAGCTCTCGTTCTCCTATAAATAGCTTGCTCAGTTGAGCAACGAAAGACACAAAAATTGAGTAAGAGAAGTAGTGAAAGAAAAGATCGACCTTAAGCATTTAAACATAAGAGTGCAATAATTATTTTGCTTGATCAACTACGTAGAAAGCAGTATCTAGTCTCGTACTAAGGTAAGAGATATCATTTTCTTTAATACTCATAAATTTATGGTAAGAAATTATTATTCGTTTCTATAGCCTCATCATTAAACGTGAAAAATTCCTAAAATAATTTGAATATCCTTAATAGTTTGTGTTTTATCTAATATTTTTTGCCTAAATCTTCCTATTAAATTTTAATCGTTATATTTGAATTGTGAACCTTATATTTTCTTGAACTTTATATTTTATCAAGAATTCTAATCGATTTTCTAGATATCGTGTTGACAATTTGGACTCTAGATGAATTAAATTTTAAATCGATAATGTTTATTCTATATTTTATTATTCTCATTATTTCTATCCATTATTCATATTATTGTTATTTGAATTAATCATTAAAACTAAGTTGTTTGGAATGTCTTTGGTCTGAGTGAAAAGACAATATGATTGTTGAGTGTCTTTAGTCTGTGTGGCAAAGACACATGATGAAAGTTCTCTTTGGCCTAGGTGCAAAGAAGAACTGTTGATTGAGATGATTATGTCCAGAAGCTGTTAATTAGCATGATCATGACCATTGGTATTACAGTTGATGAAATCTTGATGGTAAAATTTTCAATTGGAGAAAATAATAAATATTATGATCTATTTGTCTTTTCTAATGGATTGTTCATTCCACTGCAGTTATCTATTGAAAACTTATATAATCTACCATTTGTTCTAACTATCTGATCTATCATTGCTGAAGGCTAATGATAACTTATTTATCTTAATCGTGATATTCTTTACTGGGCTATTTGTGCTCACCCTTTTGTTTCATAATTCCTTTCAGGAAATAAGAGTGTAACTAGGTCCAGCGGGGAGAGTAGGGGAATGGAGTGATGATCCAAGTTAGTAGCTGTAGTAGTCCTCAATACATTGTAAAATAGTGTGAGAATAATTTTATTTAGAACTTAAAGTATTTGTGTTGTCGTAGTTTCACGGCGTTGTAATAATTGATTTTGGCGACTCAAATTGGGTGGTGTAGGCCCTAATTTGGGGACGTTTCATTTATTCTTTTTTATATATATTTAAACATGTTAGTATTTACACACCAAAAAAATCCTATGTTAAGAAGGAGAGTAAAATGAAAGGCACATATGAAATACCTTGTGAGAAATGTTATTTAGGTCTACCATGAAAGGTAATTAAGTATTTTAACTTTTGAGGCATAATATTAATAATAATCAAATTAAAATTATATTAATTGACAATGATGAAATTGCATGCAATGTGTTGGAGTAATTTAAGCTTATTATAAAAATAAAACCAATAAGAAGATACATGTATCAAATTACGATCCTAAGTTAAGATCAAATAAGTATAGTAATCCAATATGATCGCATCTATTCAAAATTTGAATATCAAGAATAAATTAAGACATATAGATTGAGATAATATATAATCAATAATCAAATTAATAATTATAAAATAACACTCTAAAGCAATAAAATTATAAATATTAAAGTAAAACACTATTCACGATAAAAAGTGTTTTTTTTTGTTTTTATGACTTTTTGAATTACGACATAGTGTTTATTCGGAAAATGGGAACGGAAAGCATAAAAAAAATACAAAAAGTGAAATTCGATTTTTCGAATAACCGAGCGTATTACGAAATGTGAAAAAGTTAGAAAATCTGACTAAAAAGAAAATGAGAAACCAAATTAATTTTGGTCTAACCAAGCCCAGGGTTTGAAAGGCTTGGATAGGATTTGTGTGGCTTGGCTAGGGTTGAGTCTAAGTTTTGGAGTAACTTAGCTAGGGTTGAGCCAATAGTTAAGCCTAGGGTTAAAGCCTAGATACTTGGAGCCAAAGAGTGGAGCCATGACTTGGTCTTGGAGCCATAACTTGGTCTTGGAGCCATGACTTGTGTCTTGGAGCCAAAGTATTGGAGGGTCAATGACTATTATACCCTAACTTTTGCTAATCCTATAAATAGAACTCATTTTCTCTTCATTTCTCACCAATTCACCAAATTCAAGAGGAAAAACTATACCAAAATTGATATAGAAAGGAAGTGGATGGGAGAAGGAAGAGGAATATCAAGCTTTGATCATCCAAGTTCAAGAAGAAGAAGAAGAAAAGCATTAAGAGGTAAGCCATGAACCCTAACCATTCTTCATCTCTTTTAAGTTTTATAAGTTTGATTGGATGTTGTTGTTGTGGTTTGATGTAGGATCATGGTGGATCTGATGGTATAAGGGGGCATATAATGGTGGTTTTATGTTTAAACAACTGGTAAATATGCATAAAAAGTGTAAACAAAAATTAAAACAATAGCCCATGCATAAAGGATGAAAAACCATGTAGAGGACGATAATTGGACTTGTGTAAACCGTTGTCTGTAAGGAATTTTTGAATTCCGGGAAGGTGGAAGCATACTTATATGAGTTACAGAAATGTTGCAAGTGGAACGGAGTAAAAATACCTCATAACGAAGTTATGGCGAAAATATTAATAAAAGAAGTCGAATGGTGAAAACCCTTGCTTGGTACCATTTTTGGGCCAAATTTATAGGTAGTTAACGCTTTCGAAAAATATTATTTTTTGGGGGTTTTGTAGAACGTAGTAAAAGTGAGTTACAGGCTCAAGAACGAGCTTAATTCGACTTTGGATAAGTGAGTTATGAAGATTTAAAAGTTCGACGTTGAAAACGTCACTAAGCAAAAACTGGGTCACGAAGGATTTTTGAGCCAACTTTCTGGCTAGTTAGAGAATTAGAAAAATTATTTCATCTAGGGGAAATTATAGAGGATGTCAAGAGCAAGAAAATTGTGACGCCTTCAAATCCAAGTACCTTTAAACTCTGGATATGGTGCTACATGGTACCTAAACAATCATCTTCATTCATATACTTTATCTTGTTAATATGAAAGTAATTACTAACTATTACAAACATATTATTACATTTCTAGGTTCTAAGACCTTTAAATCTTTAATACATGATAATTACCATATTAATTATTACAATACTCCTATCTATTACAGATAGGATCCATATCCTTTACTCGTTCATCTTTCCTTTGCCCTTGTCCTTACCAGAACCTTTAACACGCTTGGTTTTTGCTGAAATATTTAATTTCAAAGAAATAATAAGCATTTACATGCCTAACAAGTATAACATTTACATATAAACAACAAAATCAAGACTCATGTTTTCATACTTCTATATCTTTAACAACTGAACAAAAGTTGTGAAGAGATCTCGAATATCAGGAAATATTACTTCCTTTTAGTTCAAAACATATTTTTGAAACGACATACTGAGTTTTACTGAGCGGTCATAAGACCACGAACTTTTATTTTTCATTTGAAAAGGTTTGAACATCTATTCCGTTGTAAACCGTCATGAATTACGGGCACGTTGGGTGATTAGCTCTTTGTACCTTATATTAATCAATACTACATAGCTGAACGACTGACTTTGTGTTCATTCCGTCACCCGACATTGTATTCTGGCAATATTAAAACATTTCCTCAATATTAGGTTGTTCATTCTCAGACTAAATCGGCACCAAGTCAAATTGGTTTGGAAGATCTACTTAAACTTAATAACATTTCAGAGGATTATATTCAAATCAATAAAATGTTTTAACATGTGTCTAGCCAATATAAATAGCATTGACATGCTTTTTAAACAGTTCATGCATATAAGAAATTTAAAGCTTGAACAATTCATGTGTTATAGCAAAGTTTGAACAATTTATGCATTATAGCATAGATGAACACTTATACAACAATCAAAAGCTTGTATAAGTCTGGAGTTTGCACAATAGATAAGTATTGTGTAAACCAAAGCATACATACAGATTATTCATAAGAATATACATCAACGTTCTTAAAATAGACATTCAAAAAAGAGTTGAATGGTGTTAGAATATTTGTCTTAGCGGTCTTTAAAACTCGACGTTAATCGTCCTACACATTTAGTGTGTATAGACATACCAATTAGCTACGTATAGACGTCACTTATGGTTTACATTAACTATATTCCATGTTTTACAATGTTCATTTCATTAGAATCGGAACACTATTAAAGTTTGTCCCTTGACTCGGCGTTTCGACGTTCATATGTCATTCGCCTAACATTATCCTCTTTAACACCTAAGCAATATACTTATACATAGGCTTAGCACGCCCGAATTTCCTGTGCGAATGCCCCACATCGCACGACAAATTCAACAAAGACAGCTCTTTACTGGGCATTTCTAGAGCTCGGCGCTGCCGCGCCGTTTTTAAGCTTAAGGTTGGCGCGACCGCTCCAACCTGGCAGATTTTTTTTTTCATTTTCTGGCTTTTGGCGCTTGCTCACCCATAAGTGGCGCTGTCTGGACCTAATTGCAGAAGCCAAAAATTTCATTTTTGTTTTCAAGAAATTGCAAGGCTGATAAGTACATAAAACTCATTAATTTTGATTCCTTTACGTTTAGTTTATTACATGATTTGTTGTGAACATGTGCTTAATAAGGTGTTTTCTTTATTTTAGTGTGAAAAGGAGCTTAAGTGGTGATACGGGATGAATTAGAGTTGAAAATGAAGAAATATTGGAAAACAGACCAATCCGCCTCAGCGGAATTTTTGGCCTAAGGAACTCCGCCCCGAAGGATAGCTCTCCATAAAAAAACCGCCCAATCAATCTTTAAAGTCACCCCGGCCCTTTCCTCTCTAGACCTAACCGCCCTGGTGCACTCCCAAGGCAGAAGAAATCCGCCCCAAAGGATAGCACTGAATCTTAGGAAAAAGGGAAATCTGCCCCGGCAGACTCAGCATTACAAGAAATCTGCCCCGGCGGATTTAGCGGGAAGAAAAGGAAATCTTGGATTTTCAAAAAGTTTCTAAAGGCCAATTTTGGCAGACTTCTTCATGGAATGGGATTGATATTTCTAATGAACTTAGGATTTCTTAGATTGAAATTTGCTTTCTAATTTGGATTCTATTTCTTTATGAAAACTAGTTATGTTTTGTAATTCCTCTTAGGATTAGGATTTATAGCTCCCATAGGATTTAAGGACTTGTCTAACACTATAACTAGAGGATGATAGTCAGGGTTTTATTGATTCAATCATGTACCAGCTATAATACCTTATTGAAGTGCAGACAAGGAAGCATGTCAGGCTAGTTTACTTTATTCAGTTCTAAAGGGAGGTGGAAGCCTTGTTAGAAGTAATCGAGTTTTATTATCTATTCCTTCTTACATGAAACTTCTTCTGATAATCTGTTTTCATTGATTGCATGCTAATTGATCTAATTGATTTGATATGGCCAATTGAGTTAGTTTGATCATTAACATCTGCTAGATTAAGATTAGTATTACGTGTAATTGATATATGTTTTCATCATAAGTAGCAACTTGGTAATACTAATTGTGGACAACCTTTTGTGTATTGCTAAGATTATTAGGAAACAAGTTAAACAAATCGAACTTATGTGTTTGTTTATTAGATTAGCCTAATTCTCTATTTCTTAATGTTGCTGTTATATTAAATCTAGAGAGCTTATTCTAGGTTATATTACAGTTAGAATCTTGTGGAGAGCTTGTTTTATACAGTGACTATCTACGGAGAATTTCGGATAGCGAAGCTTATTGTTATGTAGGGCTAATAGTTTCATTGAAGGGTAAATAATAACAACTTAACTAACTGATTATTGTAACTTGGTGAAGCTGAACTGCAGAACTGGACTTGTCACATATTTAGTTAATCTCATCAATTTAATTCAGTTTTCTTTAGTTCAAAATAATTTCAAAAACCCCATCTTTATTTTTTGTTAAAATAGTAGAATAAATCTAAAACAAATTACTTTTTGTGGGATCGATCCTTACTTGTTACTATGCTAATTGTTATAATTTGTGAAGTGAAAGTGAGGTTAATTTAGGAGTGTCAACGACACCTTTCAAATTTTGGCGCTGTTGCCTGGGATTAATTGTGTGTTTTGTTTTTATTCTAGTATTTGTTTTTTGTTTTTATGACTCGATCTTCTCAGGCTGCTACATTAGATTTTGATCCAGAGAATGAGAAAATTACAAGGAGACTAAGGAAACAAAGTCACAAAACTCAACAGTCTATTGCAGATTTAGACGAGGCTTTTGCATTATCACCGGGCCTCAACATAGCTTTGGATACTTTCTAACAAATCATCCACCTATTCAGACGAAGAAAAAGAAGAGATGGCGGTGCCAAACAACAACCGGATATTGAAATAATTAGCTACTCCTAATCTCACTCACCAACCTTTGTGCATTGAATACTCTGCTTTAAATGCTGCATTCGAACTTAAATTCGGACTAATTCATCTTTTACCTACTTTCCGTGGTCTTACAGGTGAAGATCCATACAAACATTTAAAGGAATTCCATGTGGTGTGCTCTACCATGAAACCACATGGGATTACAGAGGAGCAAATCAAGCTGAGAGCCTTCCCATTCTCCCTAGCAGATTTGGCAAAAGATTGGTTGTACTATCTTTCCTTCGGATCAATACACTCATGGAATGACATGAAGGGAGCTGTTCTTAGAGAAGTATTTTTCTGCTTCAAGAGTGACCAACATAAAGAAGGAGATATGCGGAGTCCGACAGTTTAATGGAGAAACACTGTATGAGTATTGGGAGACGTTCAAGAAACTATGCTCTAGCTGTCCACCCCATCAAATCGATGAGCAACACCTGATCTAGTACTTCTACGAGGGACTTATACCAATGGAAAGGAGTATGATTGATGCTTCTAGTGGAGAAGCATTGGTAGACAAGACTCTGAAGGTTGCAAGAAATCTGATTGCAAACATGACTGCTAACTCAAAATAATACAGAACAAGGAATAATCATGCTCCACAGAGGGTAATTGAGGTAAGCACGAGTGAATTGGTGCAACGGATTTCTAACTTAACTGTTGCGGTGAAACAATTAACAACAGGAAACTTGTCGGTTGCAAAGGCTTGCAGGATATGCTTAATGACAGGGCATGCTATAGATTCGTGCCCAACATTGTAAGAGGATGAGACTACCCAACAAGCCAATGCAATGGGAAATTATCAGCCACAACCTCAGAGGAAGTATGATCCATACTCAAACACTTATAACCCAGGCTGGAGAGATCATCCAAATTTGAACTATGGAAACAAGCAACTGGCACAACTTGTATTTCCACCTAGGCAGCAGGGCTTTCAACCTCCCCAACCTCAATATTAACCTTAGCAAGAAGCCCCTGCACCTAATGGAACATCCCTTGAAGACATGTTTAAAGCTTTTATGAACTTCGACACAGTAATTTTAACAAGAGAGAAGATCTTCCATCCACAGTTGGGAGAACCAAATCAGTCAACTTGCTACTATAGTGAGTCGATTGGACTCTTAAGGTTCCGGGAAGCTACCACCTCAAAATGTCATCAATTCAAGGGAGAATGCAAGTGCCATAACTTTACGGAGTGGAAAATAAATGGATACACCTACATCCACTGTGGAGTTTGAGAAAGACCTAAGCCAAGGAGAAGACAGAGACACCTCAGGTAAAACCTAACTCTCCTTGTCATCATAGGAATATTCCTCTACCCTTTCCCCCTAGTAAAAATTCAAAGAAAGATGAACCAAAAAAGAAATCTTGGAAACTTTTAGGAAAGTAGAAGTGAACATCCATTTACTTGATGCAATCAAACAGGTGCCAAGGTATGCAAAGTTTTTACAAGAATTGTGCACTAATAAAAGAAAATTGCAAAATAATGAAAGAGTCATAGTTGGGGAAAATGTATCTGTTATTCTTCAAAGAAAAAATGCCCCCTAAATGTAAAGAACCAGGCATGTTCATAATCCCATGAAAAATAGGAAACACCCGATTTGAAAAGGCCATGTTAGATTTAGGTGCTTCAATTAATGTAATGCCCTTATCTATTTATGTATCTTTAAATCTACGTCCTTTGAAAAATACTAGTTTGATTATTTAATTGGCAGATCGTACTAACACTTATCCCCAATGGGTAATTGAAGATGTCTTAGTGCAGGTGAACGAACTAATCTTTCTTGCAGATTTTTACATTGTGGACATGGAGGATGATACATCACCAAACCCTTCCCACATATTTTTAGGAAGACCATTCCTGAAAACAGCAAAAACCATGATCGATGTGCACAATGGGACCTTAACGATGGAATTTGATGGAGAAAAAATTTAGTTTAATATTTATAATGTCATGAGGTACCCGAGTGATATTGGTCATGTTTTTACTATTGATGTGATTGACGCCTTAGTGCATGAAACTTTTGAACATTTGCATAAGGACATTTTGGAGGTTGTCATTGCCAACAGTTTGGACATGGATGAAGAGATTGAATGGCACCAGGAATTGAAGGAAACTATGGCTGCCTTACACTCTTTGCTAAAATGTTTATATAAGTATCGAATTTTGTTGGTTGACGGAACTGAGCCCATGAGGGATGCACAAAGAAAGTTAAACCCACTGATGATAAAGGTTACATAATTACTTGATGCAGGATGAAAAGAGAGGCATGATGTCTAGCCAATGACAATAAACAAGGGCAACTGCTTAGGAGGCAACCCAAGATCTCAGATTTGAATTTTTCTATCCCTTTAATTTTTAGTTTTTTTTTAGTTGCATGTAGTTTCTTTCTTCTTTGCATGATTTTCTTACATTGGGGACAATGTAAGGTTTGAGTGTGGGGGGAGAAACTACATGCAACTAAAAAGTAAAGGGATAGAAAAATGAAATCTAAATCTTGGGTTGCCTCCTAAGCAGCGCATTTGTTTAACGTCATTTTCTCGACAACAATCCTCTCGATCAATCATGAGTTGGCTCCACCAAATTAGCATCTCCACCTCTTCTATCTGAAATCCTTCGAAGAATAGTTTTAGCCTGTGCCCATTTATCTTGAAAAGTTTCCTATTTTTGGATTTTGTATGTCTATACCACCATGAGAAAACACATTAGTAACAACAAATGGTCCTTCCCAACGAGATTGCAACTTACCCAGAAACAATTTTAGTCTTGAATTATAGAGAAGAACTTTTTGTCCAATGGTGAAATTTTTCCACAAACTTTGCTTGCCGTGAAAGCCTTTGTCTTGCTAGAGGCTCTCATATGCTTCATTCTGCACTCCTCTAGTTCTTGTAACTACAGTTTCCTGTGCACTCTTGCCTCATCTAAAATAATGTTGCATTGCTGAATAGCCCAAAAAGCTTTGTGTTCTAACTCCACAGGTAGATGACATGGCTTCCCAAACACCAACCGATACGAAAACATACCAATGGGAGTTTTGTATACGGTTCTATACGCCCATAGTGCATCTTCTAGCCTCAAACTCCAATCTTTCATGTTCGAATTGACTATCTTTTCCAAGATGGATTTTTACCTCAGATTTGCTTTGTGTATGATAGGATGTAGAAACCTTGTGTAGAACATTGTATTTCTTGAACAAAGCTGCAAGCACCCTATTGCAAAAGTGTGTTCCTCTATCACTGATAATAGCCCTCGGAGTTCCGAACCTGACAAATATGTTAGATTTGACAAAATCTGCAACAACTTTAGAATCATTAGTCCGAATGGCTTTGGCCTCCACCCATTTGGAAACATAATCCATAGCCAAAACAATGTAGAAATTACCAAAAGAATCAGGAACGGTCCCATAAAATCAATACCCCAAACATCAAAGATTTCAACAATTAAAACAGGGTTTTGTGGCGTTTGATTTCTATGTGAAATATTACCCGTCTTTTGATAATTTACACAAGATTTACAAAATAAGTAGGAGTCTTTCAAAAGTGTAGGCCAGAAAAATCCACTTTCTAGAACCTTATGAGCAGTCCTTTTTGGTCCAAAGTGCCATCCACAAGCATAAGAGTGAGAAAAGGTTAAGATAGATAAAAATTCATTATTCAACATACACCTTCTAACTACCTGATCAGCACAGAATTTCCATAGATATGGATCATCTCATACATAATATTTTTCATCATTCTTAAGTTTATCTTTTTGAGATTTAGAGAATTCACTTGGGAAATACGCACTTGCTAAATAATTAACAATGTTAGCATACTAGGGTAATTCCTCTTTAATAAAAAGTAGATGCTCATCGGGAAAGGAATCTTGCAATGGAAGTGCTTCCTCATCTCTCATCAATCTGCTCAAGTGATCCACCACCAAGTTGTCTGCCCCTTTCTTATCCTTGATCTCCAAGTCAAATTCTTGTAGAAGCAAAATCCATCGGATAATCCTAGGTTTAGAGTCCATCTTGGTTAGCAAATACCTAAGAGCAGCATGGTCAGAATAAACTACAACTTTAGTACCAAGCAATTATGATCAAAATTTATCTAAAGCAAAAACAACATACAAAAGTTCTTTTTCCATTGTAGAGTAGTTAATCTTAGTAGAGTTTAGAGTTCTTAAGGCATTGTAGAGTAGTTAATCTGAGTAGAGTTTAGAGTTCTCATGGCATGGACAACTTTGTCAATTCTTTGAGCCAAAAAATCCCCTAATGCATAATTGTTTGCATCACACATGATCTCAAAGGGTAGAGTCCAATTTGGGGGTGGAATCACAGGTGCAGAAGTCAATAGGCTTTTTAACTTGTCAAATGCTTCCGTGCACTCATCAGAAAACTAGAATTCCTCATCCTTTTGCATCAATTTACACAATGGCAGAGCTATCTTTGAGAAGTCTTTGATAAAGATACAATCCTACATGTCCAAGAAAAGAGCGAATCTCCCGCACACTGACGGGGTAAGGCAAGGCAGAAATAACTTTATCTTTGTGACACCCCCAAATCCAGGTACTTCAATTCCACGGGATTTGGGGTTCGCTGTACAAATATCAAGTCTATCTACCCATAATAAATGAAAACCATGAAATAGATAGAAATAAATCATCCTCTTATGGGGTTACAATATCTGAATAACAAATACAATCCCAGGTCATACTAACCTTAAACATCTGTGCGAAAACATAAACAAATAATAAGTCTTACACAACTTTAACATAAGTCTTAAACATAAACAGATTAAATAAACAACAAGTCTTTATCACTTGTTGACCTTGCCCTTGCCATTCCTAGTAGAAGGATCGTCGGACCTTTCGTTCTTAACTGCAATGTTATTATTACGTAAGAGTGAGCACGATTGCCCACAAGTATAACAATATAACAACAATATAATAACATACGAGTGAATCAAAGACTTCTGAATAAGAAAACTCAGCTTTTGAATTAAGGATGAATAACAAGAATCAAAAGAACTTCTGAGGGTCACAAGACCTTGAACTATGTCCTAAATTATCAAGTGTTTATACTTTAAACCTTTAACAGCCATAAGACTATGGACTCTACTTCTCGTACTTAGAGGGATCAACCCTTAGTACCATATTGTGCATAATATCTTAACGCTAAAGCATTATAAATCCCCTTTACAGGGTTGTTCATCTCAGTTTGACATCACAGTCCGCACCAAAGAAAGTTTGGTTTGGATAAGCTTAATAATAGTTCTGGAATTTAGAACGCTCATCAACTATGGACTAGTCGAATCAATAAGGGTTCGCTAGTCTTACAAGGTTCAACAATAAATGACATTCAATTTGAATAACAAATCTTAAGAGTATACAATTTAATAAATATTGTATAACTGAAGTAATACTTCAAAAGAATATCTCATATGGAATCTTGAACTTGAATAATAAGAACAAGAACTTGATTTACATAGAATTATAAGTATCGAACTTGCTCACGAATAACTTGAAGTTATAAAGTTTGCTCAATTTAAGACTATGAATAAGAACTTGTTTAACAATAATAAGTTAGGGATAGAATACTTGCCTCGTGCGCAAGCTACAAATCTAGTTACAATTCAATTCCTCAACGTCCTACAAATTACATTATGCATACGATGTCGATTAGTTCATAACCATTATGTTCTAACCGTTGAACTTCTTCCTTAAGTTCAACTTAACAACGCGGTTGAAACTTAACTCGCTAACTAACCACATACGTGAGTTTAAACTCACAACATGCATATCACACGTGTATAACACTTGAACTATCAAAATAATACTCTATAATACAATATCTATGTACACACGTAACATATTGATATGAGACTTTAAATCATCTTAAACATGTCAACAATATATTATCTTATTGTTTAATACACTTATCAAGTCATCACATCAAATTAGCTAAACATGCACTGCCTAAAAATTTCTCGGAAGCCAAGCCAACTTCCAGGATAGCACCCACCCCCGCTAGGGCGGGGGTTTTTGCCTATGAGGACCCGCTGGGGCGGGGCCCCCTGCTGGTGCGTTTTCTGGTTCACGATTTTGACAGTTCGTTGGCCCAATTAATTCCAATTAAATGCAAATTAAACTAGTATCGCGATTTCTATGAAGTATAAACTTCATAAAAATATCATACAATGTTACTAACATGTTTTTAACATATTAAATCATGCAATTACTTGAATCAAATTACGTAATTTTACTGTTCTTGGTGTTCTTGAAAGTTTTGAAGAAAAACATGAAATTTGACGTCACGGATTAGTTATAACTCTGAATCCGTCCGTTCAAAGTTTGCCAAATCCGGGTACTTCAATTCCACGGGATTTGGGGGTGTCACAATCTTAGCTTTATTAACTTCTAAATCTTTAACTGACACAACATGACCAAGTACTATACCTTGTTCTACCATAAAATGACATTTTTCCCAATTAAGAGCAAGATTAGTTTCCAAGCATCTATCTAATACACGAGTCAAATTATCCAAATAGATATATAAAGAATCACCATGGATTGTGAAATCATCCATAAAGACCTCTATGCAATTTTGTAAAAGATAAGAAAAAATGTTTACCATGCATATTTGGAATGTTCCTGGTGCATTACACAATCCAAAAGACATTCGACGATATGCAAATGTACCCAAAGGACATATGAATGTGGTCTTTTCCTGGTCTTCGGGTGCAATCACAATTTGGTTATAACCTAAAAAATCATCTAGAAAACAATAATAAGCACGCCCAGCTAATCGTTCTAACATTTGATCAATGAAAGGAAGAGTAAAGTGATCTTTTTTTGTTACATCATTCAATTTTCTATAATCAATACACACTCTCCATCCTACTTTTGTGCATGTGGGCACTAACTCGTTGTGGTTGTTCTTGATGAATGTGATCCCAGATTTCTTGGGTACTATCTGTACTGGACTTACCCACTGACTGTCTGAAATGGGGTAGATTATACCAGCATCAAGCAATTTGAGCACCTCTTTCTTTAATACCTCCATCATGGGTGGGTTCAATCTCCGTTGTGCGTCTTTAGTAGGCCTTGCTCCATCTTCCAATAAAATCCGATGCATGCACATTGCAGGGCTTATTTATTTGATGTCTGCTATTGTCCAACCAAAAACTATGATGTGTCCCCTTAAGATTCTCAGCAATTTATCTTCTTGCACTTTGGTTAGATTGCTAGTAATAATCACAGGTAATGTCTCATTAGCCCCTAGATATGCATTTTTTAAATGAACTGGTAATGGTTTTAGTTCTCGGATTGGAGCTTGTATCACAAATAATAATAATTTTTGATGAGAAATAGGAAGTTGAATAGATTTTACTACATACTTATATGTGAATTTCGGTAACGACTGTAATATGCAGCTATAATCTCCTTCACTTCATGCTTCGACTCAATCTCTTCATCTTTATCCATCTCCAAGCTTTGGGTTATTGCAACCTCCAAACATTCTTTATGTTGGGTTTGTACGAAATCGTGACGCAATCAAATTGCAAAAATTAGCGGAAGCATGGTATATCAGAGTTTAAAAAATTTCTACAAAACCATTACCCGGATCATCCTTTATGCAAATTATTAATTTCAAACGATAAATAAGAAGTTATGGAATCATACCCTTGTAGAACGAAGCTTCCACAGGTACTAGTTCAACTCCTTGTTCTTCGTGATCTCCTTGAATTTCCGGGTTAGATTCCTTCCTTTGATCAACGTTAGCCACCCAAGTGTTTGGCCTCTAGAGGTGATCCACCAAGGAAGATGAATTATCAAGAAGGAGGGTGTTTGGCTTAACCTTAATTTTCTATCCTCTATAGAAAAGGAGTACTCTCCAACAATTAAAATTGCATCATCTAATATCTATTATAAGACTTCTCTTATATAGACATTGGTCAACCCTTCTAATCCTATTAGACATGGGATTTCTTTTAATTAATTAAACTCCTTTAATTAATTTAGGCTTCCCACCACATGGGAATAATTAATTAAATTCATTTAATTAATTTGTCTCCTAATCTTATTAGGAATAAATGAGAGTACTAAATATTAAATTAATTACTAAACTCCTTTAGAAATTAAAATAATAATAATTGTAATAATATTAATAAGACTCCTCTTATTAATTTATATTTAATATTTCCAAAATATTAAATAATAAACATTAAGCTATTTAATTTATTCTATCACCATAGATTAAATTAATTATACTTAATGCATTATTACGATTATGCCATTACCTTCTTAAATAATTATTCTTCCTTTTATGGTGTGACCCTTTAGGTTCTCCATATTAAACCGGTTGTGAATAAATCAATTAAAACAATTTTAATCTTATTTAAATAAATAAATTAAACTAATAATTTATTTAAATAAATAATATTTATTCTACAATAGGGATAAGCCTCCCTAGCGATCAACGACTTTCCAGATAATATAGATTTCAACATTAATCAAAAAGAACCTGTGAGTAAATAGTTACCGTACAATTCAATCCTTCCACCATACAATGTCCCAATTAAATATAAGACATGGATTTACTGTCAAGTCTTATTTTATTTAATTATATGTATTTCGATTAGAAAATGCACAACTCCAAATAATGCAAATTAGAAACTCCTTTCTAATTTCATTTCACCTTGGCCAAGGATTCCTGGGTTGTCATTTAACGAATCACATAGGACATATCTCCTCTTTTACTAGAGATGGTAGATTCTTTATTGATCATTCATTATCTCCATATGTAACTCATTATACCCAAGCATACCCTATATATGCCTTAAAAGGTCTTAAGGAATAAGTCAAAGTATAATTTGTTACATACAAGATACTATGATGATCTCAAGTCCAAGGATTACTTGTACTACTATCACATTAGGAATTCCTATTGACAGGCGAGTAAATCTCCATTAGGTATTCCATAGCGAATCACGTTCAGTGAACTTATTCTCCAATAAGCACCTACATACTTGCTTTAGTGTCTCCACACAAATGATCATGAGATCAATCATCCTCATCCAATGAGCAAGCAACATATGTACCAATCTATCCGGATTTACTAATCCCCTTTTTAGTAATCCCACGATTGGGAACTATTTTAGTTTTAAAACTTTCTAAGAATTTAGATCTCATTAGCATGATCATCATCATGATTCTAAAAGCATTGCTTAAAACTATGGGTTATTTACATATTATAAAAACAGCAACATGTAGATAATTAAATGCCTTTAATAAATGAATATTTTATTAATAAATAAATAAGATTGTTTACAAAGTACGTGCTTTATCATCATACATGATTGGCTTGTATGCACACTACTTTCAATCTCCCACTTGCACTAAAGCCAATCGCCATGGTATCTCATACCCATCTTCTCTAAGTGACGATCAAACTGCTGTTGTGTTAAAGCTTTAGTAAATGGATCTGCAATGTTATCTTGAGAGTCTACACGCTCCAAGGTGACGTCTCCTCTTTCAATGATCTCCCTGATCAAGTGAAATCGCCCCAACACGTGTTTAGATTTCTGATGAGACCTCGGTTCCTTAGCCTGTGCAACTGCTCCTGTGTTGTCACAGTAAATGGGAACTGCTTCTCCAATGCTAGGAACCACACCAAGTTCAGTTATGAACTTCTTCATCCAAACAGCTTCCTTTGCAGCTTCACTTGCAGCTATATACTCTGCCTCTGTCACTGAATCAGCAACTGTTTGCTGCTTGGAACTCTTCCAACTCACTGCGCCTCCGTTCAAGGTAAAAACATACCCCGAAACAGATTTACTGTCATCTTGGTCCGTTTGAAAACTTGAGTCTGTGAAGCCCTCGAGTTTTAATTCAGACCCACCGTAGACAAGAAAAATATCCTTAGTCCTTCTCAAGTATTTTAGGATATTCTTCACTGCCTTCCAGTGCTCTTCTCCTGGATTCGACTGGTATCTGCTCATTACACTAAGTGAATGAGCAACATCCGGTCTAGTACATATCATACCGTACATGATAGATCCTATTGCAGAAGCATAAGGGATCTTACTCATACGGTCTCTCTCCTCAGGTGTCTTTGGGGCCTGTTTCTTGGAGAGATGTATTCCATGGCTCATCGGCATGAGACCTCTTTTGGAATCTTCCATGCTAAATCTCTTTAGCATTGCATCAATGTACGTTCCTTGGGATAAACCAAGCATCCTTTTAGATCTATCTCTATAGATCTTTATCCCCAAAATATAGGATGCTTCTCCCAAGTCCTTCATGGAGAAGTGTTTAGATAACCAGATTTTAATCGATTGTAGCATAGGAATGTCATTCCCTATCAGTAATATATCATCAACATATAATACAAGGAATGAAATTGCGCTCCCACTAACCTTCTTGTACACACATGGTTCATCGTCATTTTTGATAAAATCAAACTCTTTGATTGTCTCATCAAAACGAATGTTCCATCTACGAGAAGCTTGCTTCAATCCATAAATGGATCGTTGCAGCTTACAGACTTGATTTATTCCAACCTTTGAAACAAATCCCTCTGGCTGTGTCATATACACATCCTCCTCAAGTTTCCCATTGAGGAAGGCCGTTTTCACGTCCATCTGCCAGATCTCATAGTCGTTATAAGCTGCAATCGCAAGCAAAATCCGAATGGACTTGAGCCTAGCTACTGGTGAAAAGGTTTCATCATAATCAACTCCTTTTCTTTGTTTAAAACCTTTTGCAACCAGTCGGGCCTTATAGGTCTCCACCTTGCCGTCCGCTCCAGTCTTTCTTTTAAAGACCCATTTACACCCAATAGGCTTAACGCCTTCAGGTGGTGAAACCAAAGTCCATACTTTGTTTTCATACATGGAGTCCATTTCGAATTTCATGGCTTCAAGCCATTTCCCTGAGTCTTTATTACTCATGGCCTGTTCGTAATTCAATGGATCATCATCATTCATGATGTGTACCTCATCGTCATCCTCTATAACGAATCCATACCTCTCAGGTATCTTCGGTACTCTCCAAGATTTACGAACAGGGTGTGGTATAGTAGGTTCTTCTACTTGGTCAGGTACCTGACTTTGATCCGTGGTAATTTGTGGTTCTTGAACTTCTTCAAGATATATCTTACTCCCACTGACCCCTTCATGGATAAACTCCTTTTCCAAGAAGGCAGCATGTTTCGCAACAAACACCTTTTGATCAGTTAGATGATAGAAATAATACCCTACAGTTTCTTTAGGGTATCCCACAAATCTACACTTTTCGGATTTAGTCTGTAGCTTATCATGTTCAAACTTTTTGACATAAGCTGGACAACCCCAAGTCTTAACATGCTTAAGATTTGGTTTCCTCCCCTACATCTCATATGGAGTCTTTGGGGCGGATTTGGTAGGTACCTTGTTAAGTAGGTATGCAGCCGTTTCTAGGGCATATCCCCAGAAGGAAATTGGAAGGTCGGTAAAACTCATCATGGATCGAACCATGTCTAACAGTGTTCGATTTCTCCTTTCAGATACTCCATTTAACTGTGGTGTACCTGGAGGAGTCCATTGTGAGATTATACCATTTTCTTTGAGACAATTGAGAAACTCACCGCTTAAGTATTCTCCGCCTCGATCTGATCGAAGTATCTTTATACTCTTGCCCGTTTGTTTCTCTACTTCACTTCTGAACTCTTTGAACTTTTCAAATGATTCTGACTTGTATTTCATTAAATACACATATCCAAATCTTGAGTGATCATCAGTGAAAGTAATAAAATAAGAATACCCACCCCGTGCACTTGTTGTCATAGGCCCACAAACGTCTGTGTGAATCAATGTCAACAACTCTGTAACTCTTTCTCCTCTTCCACTAAAAGGAGATTTAGTCATTTTACCCATGAGACAAGATTCACAAGTTGGATATGATTCATAATCGGATAGCTCGAGGAGCCCATCTTTATGCAACTTGGATAATCTTGTTTCATTGATATGACCGAGTCTACAGTGCCACATGTAGGTATAATTAATATCATCTCTTTTCCTTTTCTTAGTTTGTTCAATTTGAAATATATTTTCTTGTAAGTCAAGTGTATAAAGTCCATTTCGCAAATTTCCAATACCATATAAAACATCGTCTTTATAAATAGAACAACTATTGTTCTTTATAACAACGTTAAATCCTTCCATATCCAATACAGAAATTGAAATAATGTTTTTAATAATATTCGGAACATAATAACAATTATTAAGATAAATGGACTTGCCCCAAGGCATTGCTAAATAATAAGTTCCTACAGCTAATGCAGTAACCTTTGCTCCATTCCCCACTCGTAGGATCACCTCATCATTGTTCAGCTTTCTACTTCTGACCAGTCCCTGCACAATATTACATATGTGAGAACCACAGCCGGTATCCAATACCCAAGTAGAATTATGACTTTTAGAAAAATTAATTTCAATCATAAACAAACCTTGATTGGAAGTCGAAGCTTCTCCAAGCTTCTTCTCTGCTAGATACTTCTTGCAGTTCCTTTTCCAATGTCCCGGCTTGTTGCAATGAAAGCACATTCCTTTAGCTGGTTCAGGTTTCTTTTGTTCCTTTTCTTTCCCCTTTCCCTTAGCCTTCTTGGATTTCTTCTTTTCAGAAGATACCTTAGGTCTCTTCCTTTTATTGGAAGAATTCACCATCAAGATATGGTTCTTCTTGGATGGGAAGTGACCTTCTGCAGTTTTCAGCATGTTAAGCAGCTCAGGCAAGCTGACATCTAGCTTATTCATGTGAAAATTAACCACAAACTGCGAGAAGGTCTCAGGGAGTGACTGCAAGACCAAGTCTTGACTCAACTCCCCATCCATGACGAACCCAAGCTGTCCAAGGCGTTCAATCAAATTGATCACTTTCAGGACATGAGTCTTGACAGCAGTACCCTCGGTCATCCGAGATCGGAAGAGCTCATTAGATATCTCATATCTAGCAGTCCTACTCTGTTCACCATACAACTCCTTGAGGTGAAGCAGCATAGCAGGAGCATCCATTTTTTCGTGCTGACGCTGAAGCTCGTTATTCATGGATGCGAGCATGATGCATTGAGCCACAGATGCATCATCTTGCCACTTATTGAAAGTGACAATCTCTTCCTCAGAGGCTGTTTCTGAAACAAATTCAGGGACAGTTGAATTTTGGACATAAGAAATCTTTTCAGCAGTGAGAACAATTCTCAGATTTCTTAGCCAGTCCTCATAATTCGGCCCGGTAAGCTTGTTTGCATCAAGTATGCTTCGTAGTGAGATTAGTGATTTAGACATTTTTAAAATTCTGCATGTGAAAAATAACATTTTAGCAAACATTCATTTTATTAATTTTGCATACCAAAATAAATTTAGGTCTTTATTTTAAATTGGTATCTCCCACTATTTTCATCAAACTATATTACCCTCACTTATATAGTTCGGCAACATCTAATTAAAGATTTGCTAGTGAGAATAAGGATCCCATTTCAAATGTATATAACCTTGTGGATAGCACAACAAGCGATATACAAATAAATAGGTAGACAACTCTTGTCAATTACAACACTATATAACTCCTTTTATTTTGCCTCTTAAATCATAATGGTCAAGTGTGTGCACATCCGAACTAAAATGATTTAAGTTAAGTCCAGCCTAGCACTTCCATAAATTCAAAAAAGAAAAATATTCGTCCTTGTGGATAGCACAACAAGACTAGATCGTTCAATTTTCTTGATAAGCATCAAATGTGATTAATTAACATCTTAAATACGCAATACTCGCCTTGTGGATAGCACAACAAGCTCATATTAAATATTTAATACTCTATTAATTTATCATGCTAGAAGGCGACGTTCGATATTCCAAATATCATTTGAACGCTTCGGACTTAATATTATTTCTTTGAGGGGTTTGTTATTATTTGTCTCATCTTGTTTAGCGCGCATGCACATATATATATAAAATACGCGTTATTTTATTAAACATGCGAAGCATGTTTGCATAAAATATAATATATATAATATTTAGCATGCAATATAGAATATTATATTCTACCCGGATTGATTATGGACTTTTATTCTAGTTTGGTTCACTAGAGCCACCAAGTGAACCAAAAGGTCAAACCTAGGAGTGCAAGAATTTAAATTTAAATATAACTATTACATTTAAACTCGGGCTCCATACAAACGGGTCTTCACGCGCTCCTTGCTCCTTGGTCTCCAATTTTTAAAGATAATTCTAACTATTTCTATTACATTAAACTATTTAATTTAAATAGAAACCTTGATCAACAGTCAAGGGGAAGTACATAGGAGGGAGATAGAATTTTACATCAAGAAAAAAAAATTAGAGAAGACGAGGTACGCAGACCCCATTTAATAAAACCCATTCATTCAAGCATTCAACTAAAATAAAATCCAATCACATTGGTCAAATAGTCCATAATCAATCCCCATTTATTTTCATACATATCACCATATATATCAATAAATAAATATTCATCTCATGAATTAAAATATTCCATATATATATGAGTATCATTTAATGGGCAATTTTAAATTGCATGAAATCCAATTTCAAGATTAAAATAAACTCTTTATTTTAATTATAAAATTATTTAGAATATAATATATAAATATATCATATTTATTTTTTAAAAAGAAGTCACCTTCTTTTATTAAAAGAGTCCTGCAGGTTTATTAAAAAAATCCTTTCCTGATGGGTCACCTTCTTTTTGGAGTAAGAAAGAGACAACACCTTTTCTTTGCAGAATTCAAGATTAGCACCAAAAAAAAAAATTGTGATTCGTCCCAAAAAAAGTCTTTTTTTTTTTTCTTAAAAAATATAATTTTATACAATAAAATTATGCCCAATAAATTATTTTAAATACATACCCATATGTATATGAAATCAAAAATAAATTAATAATTGCATAAAGATTTGGCTCTGATGCCACTGTTGGGTTTGTACGAAATCGTGACGCAATCAAATTGCAAAAATTAGCGGAAGCATGGTATATCAGAGTTTAAAAAATTTCTACAAAACCATTACCCGGATCATCCTTTATGCAAATTATTAATTTAAAACGATAAATAAGAAGTTATGGAATCATACCCTTGTAGAACGAAGCTTCCACAGGTACTAGTTCAACTCCTTGTTCTTCGTGATCTCCTTGAATTTCCGGGTTAGATTCCTTCCTTTGATCAACGTTAGCCACCCAAGTGTTTGGCCTCTAGAGGTGATCCACCAAGGAAGATGAATTATCAAGAAGGAGGGTGTTTGGCTTAACCTTAGTTTTCTATCCTCTATAGAAAAGGAGTACTCTCCAACAATTGAAATTGCATCATCTAATATCTATTATAAGACTTCTCTTATATAGACATTGGTCAACCCTTCTAATCCTATTAGACATGGGATTTCTTTTAATTAATTAAACTCCTTTAATTAATTTAGGCTTCCCACCACATGGGAATAATTAATTAAATTCATTTAATTAATTTGTCTCCTAATCTTATTAGGAATAAATGAGAGTACTAAATATTAAATTAATTACTAAACTCCTTTAGAAATTAAAATAATAATAATTGTAATAATATTAATAAGACTCCTCTTATTAATTTATATTTAATATTTCCAAAATATTAAATAATAAACATTAAGCTATTTAATTTATTCTATCACCATAGATTAAATTAATTATACTTAATGCATTATTACGATTATGCCATTACCTTCTTAAATAATTATTCTTCCTTTTATGGTGTGACCCTTTAGGTTCTCCATATTAAACCGGTTGTGAATAAATCAATTAAAACAATTTTAATCTTATTTAAATAAATAAATTAAACTAATAATTTATTTAAATAAATAATATTTATTCTACAATAGGGATAAGCCTCCCTAGCGATCAACGACTTTCCAGATAATATAGATTTCAACATTAATCAAAAAGAACCTGTGAGTAAATAGTTACCGTACAATTCAATCCTTCCACCATACAATGTCCCAATTAAATATAAGACATGGATTTACTGTCAAGTCTTATTTTATTTAATTATATGTATTTCGATTAGAAAATGCACAACTCCAAATAATGCAAATTAGAAACTCCTTTCTAATTTCATTTCACCTTGGCCAAGGATTCCTGGGTTGTCATTTAACGAATCACATAGGACATATCTCCTCTTTTACTAGAGATGGTAGATTCTTTATTGATCATTCAATATCTCCATATGTAACTCATTATACCCAAGCATACCCTATATATGCCTTAAAAGGTCTTAAGGAATAAGTCAAAGTATAATTTGTTACATACAAGATACTATGATGATCTCAAGTCCAAGGATTACTTGTACTACTATCACATTAGGAATTCCTATTGACAGGCGAGTAAATCTCCATTAGGTATTCCATAGCGAATCACGTTCAGTGAACTTATTCTCCAATAAGCACCTACATACTTGCTTTAGTGTCTCCACACAAATGATCATGAGATCAATCATCCTCATCCAATGAGCAAGCAACATATGTACCAATCTATCCGGATTTACTAATCCCCTTTTTAGTAATCCCACGATTGGGAACTATTTTAGTTTTAAAACTTTCTAAGAATTTAGATCTCATTAGCATGATCATCATCATGATTCTAAAAGCATTGCTTAAAACTATGGGTTATTTACATATTATAAAAACAGCAACATGTAGATAATTAAATGCCTTTAATAAATGAATATTTTATTAATAAATAAATAAGATTGTTTACAAAGTACGTGCTTTATCATCATACATGATTGGCTTGTATGCACACTACTTTCACTTTATGCATATGTTCAAAAGATCCTTGTACTAATGAATCAATGATGTCAACAGCAAAAACAGGATTAACATCACTTAGATACCTCATTGCCTCATATATGTTGAACTGTATTCGTTCTCCATCAAAATCCATGGTTAAGGTTCCATTGTGAACATCAATCATTGTCCTTGTTGTTTTCAAAAATGGTCTCCCAAGCAAGATATGTGAAGGATTTGGAGATTGGTCATCCTTCATGTCCACGATGTAAAATTTTTGCAGGAAAGATTAGTTTGTTCACCTGTACTAAGACATCTTCAATTAACCCTTGGGGGGTAAGTGTTAGTATGATCCGCAAGTTGAATAATAACACCAGTTTGTTTTAAGGGCCCTAGATTTAAAGAAGCAAATAATGGCATAACATTTATTGACGCTCCTAGATCTAGCATGGCTCTTTCAAATCTAATTTTTCCTATTCTACATGGGATTGTAAATATGCTTGGATCTTTACATTTAGGTGGCATTTTTATTTGAAGCACGACGGACACATTTTCTCCAACTATGACTTTTTCATCATCTTTTAATTTCCTTTTAATAGTGCACAATTCTTTCAAACATTTGGCATACCTGGGCACTTGTTTTATGGCATCCAAAAGAGGGATATTTACCTCCACTTTCCTGAAGGTTTCCAGAATTTTTTTTTCCTCTTTCCTTGAAGTTTTAGGATTCCTAGGGGGAAAAGGTAATGGCTTAGTCATAACTTGAGAAGATGAGTTAGATTTTACATTTGGTGTCTCAGTGTCTTCCTTAGCTTTTTCCTTCTCAGAATCAGCAACTACTTTTGGTTCATACAGCTCTCTTCCACTCCTTAAGTGTGATAACACTAGCATTTTCCCTCGGATTGACCATTGTTTGAGACAACAACTTTCCTGAGCTTTACGATTCCAATATTACCACAGTTGTAGCCAGCTGTCCCACTTGGTTTCTCTTATCTTGAACCAAAGTTTTTGTTTCCTGTATGGATTGTTATGTTTGAGTCATGAATTGTTGTGATTGACCCATAAATGCCTTGAACATATCCTCCATGGACTGTCCACTATTTGCAAGAGTTGCTTGTCTCGGTTGGTACTGAGGTTGCGTCGGTTAAAACCCTTGTTGTCTAGGTGGGAACATTCCTTGTGCTGGTGGCTTATTCCCTCCATAACTAAAATTTGGATGGTCTCTCCAACCTGGATTGTAAGTGCTTGAGTAGGGATCATACTTTATTTGTGGTTGTGCTTGGTAGTTTCCCATGGCATTGGCTTATTGAGCGGTTTCCTCATCTTGTAATGTGGGACAAGCATCTGTATTATGATTTTCTTACAAACAGATCCCGCAAGCCCTTGCAATCGGCACATTCCTAGTAGATAATTGTCTCCCCACAACAGTTAGGTCAGAAATCTGATGCTCCAAGTTGTTTGTGCTTACCTCACTTACCCTTTGTGGTGCATGATCATTCCTTATCCCATACTGCTGTGCATTGGCTGCCATGTTTGCAATTAGATTTCTTGTAACCTCTAGTGTTTTGTCTACTAGTGCTCCCCCACTAGCAGCATCGATCATGCTCCTATCCATTGGTACAAGTCCCTCGTAGAAGTACTGAATCAAGTGTTGTTCGTCGATTTGGTGGGGAGGGCAGCTGGAGCACAGTTTCTTGAATCTCTCCCAATACTCGTACAAGGTCTCTCCACTAAACTGTCGGATCCCACATATCTCCTTCCTTATGTTTGCTACTCTTGATGTAGGAAAATACTTCTCTAAGAACAACCTCTTCATGTCGCTCCATGACTGTATTGATCCGGAGGGAAGATAGTACAACCAATCCTTTGCCAAATTTGTTAGGGAGAATGGGAAGGCTCTCAGCTTGATTTGCTCCTCTGTAATCTCGTGTTGTTTTATGGTAGAACACACCACATAAAATTCCTTTAAGTGCTTGTATGGATCTTCACCTGTAAGACCACGAAAAGTAGGCAAACGATAAATTAGTCCGGATTTAAGTTCGAAGACATTATTTAAAGTAGGATATTCAATGCGCAAAGGTTATTGCGTGAGATTAGGTGTGGCTAATTCTTTCAACGTCTGGTTGTTGTTTGGCGCCGCCATCTCTTCTTCTCCTTCGAACTCGGTGGATGAATGGTTTGAAAGTAGTTCCAGAGCTATGTTGAGGTCCGGTGATGGAGCTTCGTCAGAATCTGTAACTGTTCTCCGAGATTGACGAGTCTCCTTCCTAAGCTTGCGTGCGGTTCTCTTTATTTCTGGATCAAATTTCAAATCAAGAGAGTGAGAGGATCGAGGCATAAACAAAAAAAATAATAAATAAAACAATGAATAAATCAAAAACAAATAACACTCCCCGGCAGCGGTGCCAAAATTTGGGAGCTGTGGTTGACACTCCAAAATTAACCTCACTTTTACTTTATAAATTCAAACAATTAGCACAATAGCAAGCAAGGATCGATCCCACAGAGAGTGTATTATTTTGTATTTATCCAATTGTTTCCAAGAAAGGGGTTTTTTTGAATTAAATAATTAATGTAACAAAAATAAAGATTAAGTGATATGAGTAATCAATGAGTAAAAGACTTCAGTTCTACAGTTCAGTATCACCTTTTCACAAGTATGGATTAATCAAGTTTAAGTAATATTTACCCTTCAATGAGATTAATAACCCTAGATAATCGCAGTGGCTAATTATTTGCAATTCTCCTTTTGTTGTAAATTTAAAGTGACAATCGTTCCATTAAACCCTAACTATCATATAACCTAGAACTATCAGTCTAGATTTAATATAACAGCAGCATGAAGAATGACAATTAGGTTATTTCAAGTAACAATTACACAATCAGGAATTATTTAACTTGCCTTCTAATAATCTTAACAATACTCAAGAGCTTGTCCACAATCATGCATCAATAATTGCTACTTTTGATCAAATATAATATCGTTTGCTTAATACTATATTTTAATCTAGCAGATGATATTTATCAAATTAATCTAATTGGCCAAATCAAATCAATCAGATAAAATAGCATGCAATCAATTAACATACATTATCAGAATAAATCTCATGCATGAAGGAATAAATAAAGTAAACTAGATCGAACCGTTAATTATGAATAAGGTTCAACATCCCTGAGAATTGAAATAAAGAATTTAGCTTGATATGCTTTCAAGTCTTCACTCCAATGTTGTAGATGATAGATGATAGTAGATGATTGATTGAATAAAACCTTGACTATCATCCTCTATTTATAGTGCTAGACAAGTCCCTAAATCCTATGATAACTAGAAATCCAAATCCTAAGAGAAATTACAAAACATAACTAGTTTCCATAAAAAAATAGAATCCAATTTAGAAAGCAAATCTCAATCTAAAGAAATCCTAAGCCTAGTAGAATTATTAATCCAATCCCATGTAGAAATCTGCCAAACTCTGCCTTTAGAAACATTCCAAAAATCCAAGATTTCCCAGATTTCCCGCTGAATCCGTCGGGGCGGATTCCTTAAGTTGTCCAAGTTCGTCGGGGTGGTTTCGTCCAGGGAGAAGTAGGCTGGGGCGAGCTTTTACATAGAGAACTCCGTCGGGGCGGCTTTCCTCAGGCCAATAAATCCATTTGTCTGTTTTTTGATTTTGCTTCCATTGTCCTGTAATTAGCTCCAATTCATCCCAATTTAGTACTTAAGCTCCATTTCAACCTGAAATCAATAAAATACCTTATTAAGTATATATACACAACAAATCATGCAATAAACTAAACGTAAAGGAATCAAAATCAATGAGCTTTATATACTTATCATTTGATATCGAAATGAGCTTAATATTACATCATTTTCTTCCTTGTAACATCCTCTAAAGATCCCCCCAGATGAAATAATTTTTAGCGTTCTCTATCTTATCGAAAAATCAGCTCAAAAACCCTTCATGAGCAATTTTTCACTGAAAGACGTTTTAACATCGAATTTTCTAAACTTCACAACTCGCTCATCCGAAGTCGGATTGAGCTCGTTCTTAAGCATATGGCTCATGTTTTCAACCATCTACAAAACCCTCAGAAATAAGGAACTTACCAAAAGCGTTAAATACCCATAAACTTGGCCCAAAAATGGTACCAAGATAGGGTTTTCACACTTAACACCTTTTACATAAAATTTCATCATAACTTCGTTATGGTGTATTTTCCTCTGTTCCACTTAGAAATTCTCAGTAACTTACTTATCTAGGATTCCTTCTTTTTCAGAATCCAACAACAACGCACAAACAATCATATACAGAGGTCCGTTTATAGTCCACTACTTTAGTCTTTTCATCCTCACGCTTAGGCTTACATTTTAGTTATTCATTAACTTGACATACATATTTAAGGTGGTTTAACAAGGTTAAATCCTTTATAACCTCCTTATATCTTCAAGATCCACCATAATCTTCCATTATTCAACAACCACCAACAACTACCAACTCAAAGAAAGAAAAAAATCAAAGAGATGAAGAGTTAGGGTTCTGGCTTACCTCTTGTAGTTCTTCTTCTTCTTCTTAACTTTGATCCAAGCTAAAACTTGATCTCTTTTTTCCTCACTAGGATCCAGCCCTCTCACTATTCTCTATTATTCTTGAGCATTTTCTCTTTCTCTCTCTCTATTTCTCTAACACTTGACCAAATTTATGAAAAGTGTAAGAGATGATACTTTATTTTTGTATATAAAACCTACTTCCACTTCTTACAAGTTAGTCACCCAAATAAAGTCACATAAGGTCTTTCCCCTCATATATCTTTTAAAGCTTACTAATCATCCTCATGAGTTAGCATAATCAAACCACAATTACACTAACTCAAACCATTAACCAACACTTAATCAATAAATGCACTGAATGGGGGGACCAATCAATCAATGTTTGGTCTAGATAAGGTGAGTCATGCTAGATGACTCACCATTTGGCCCCCTTATCTTCTCTTTGGTCTGCTCTTTATGCCCATTATGCCCCTTATCTTACTTTAATTCAAGCCTTGTCATCACAACATTATCCCACATGGGATAATCACAAAATACTTTACTTTGTCCCCAAGTCTTTAGGGTTTAACCCTAAGGCTTAAGCCATGGCTTAACCCTAGCCAAACCACTCTAGAACCCTAGTGTGAATAATGTTTTTACATCTTTTCTCGAAAAAAAAATATTTTCCACTAATCGTCGTTAAACACTCAAAAACGCTCTCATAACACATATCGTTGTCATTACGACCTAGACCTGGCAAAAGGGTGGGCTTGTCCCAAACGGGTCGGGCCATCGGCGGGCCGGGCCAAAATGACTCAGCTTTTGCTGGGCTGAAAATGTGCAGCCCAAAGCCTGGCCCGTGTCGGGCGGGCTGGTCAGGCCCGCGGGCCTGGACCGATTTATGCCTACATTTTTGCTAAATTTCTGGGCTTGGACCAAACTAGCTGGGCCGTCCGCGGGCCGGGCCGAAACGGCCCAGCTTTTGCTGGGTTGGAAATGTGCAGCCCAAAGCCCGGCCGGTGGCGAGTTGGTCGGCCCGGCCCGCGGGCTTTGGCCGATTTTTCCAGGTCTATAACGACCACAAGTCACATAAAACACAAATTATCAGTTAAATCTCATTTTATTGGATAATTTCATATAAATCTTAATTACAAAGATTATTCGATCATCGTGATCATTACAAAAATGGCTCAAGAACGGACTCGTTCCGATATCGAATGAGCGAGTTATGACGTTGCGAAGTAGCGACGACAAAACATAAAATTTTCAGGAAGTTAATCGTTGCAAGTGGACAAGAATAGGGAGTTCAGTGTTGCGGCACTGCCCATGAGCGCCGCAACACTGGGCATAGCGTCGAGGCGTTAGTTGTAATATCTGAGATTATTATGTCATTTAACAATTATCAATAAACGAATTTATGTGAAATTCTTGTGTGTTTTCTTTTATTAGATGTATATATGTTATACATACATGTGTTATTTGCGTATATGTGATGAGGAGTATTTAAATGGTTGGTTCAGTTTAATTCAACTATTTAAATTGGTTAAGTATGGAATTAATTTTATTAATTTTGTGGGATGGCTTTAAAGCATGATTTTGAGTTCGGAGGCGGAATTTAGAGACGCGGACTGCGTATTTGAGTCCAAAACGTCAAAATTAGTCATGATAGACTGTAACCACGAAAATGTGTCACGGTTGACTTTTTGGTCAAAGTCAACCAGTTGACTTTTTCAGGTAAAAAGTCAACCATGAATTTTGGAGGTGAATTTGACAAAACGGATAGTCCCATGACGTTCGGGACGTCGATTTTAGTAGGAATCGATATAAGTATCGCAACGTTTGGCTACGAAGGGCAAAATGGTCAAAAGGATATATTAATTGATTAAATGATTAAAATAATAATATGTTTATATAAGTCAGCAGCTGGTGGACCAATGGTGACAACCATATTGGGACATTGAGGGAGGGAGTATACGTGATATATAAAATAGAAGGAGGAGGGAGTTACAATATGTTAACAATCAAAAACCTTTTCCATTCTCTAACTCCCCATTCCTTTCAATGCTAACTTATTGATGCAATTTATTTATCTGTTATGGGGAGAGGGAAGGGCTGGAGATTTCAGCCTCTATCAAGCTACTTATACATACACCCAACTCATATATTCTTACTTTTTACAAAATACTTTCACCAAGAGAGCAAAATAAAATTAAGAGAATGAAAGTTGAGAGCTTCTAAAAGTTCTGGAGATTACATAGCAGTTAACAAGGAAGGTGTGAGGCTCTAATTAGATTATCACGAGAAGAATTCATCAAAGAGGCAAGCCATGAACTCTCTTTTATATGTTTTTGAGAAAACTAGTAGGAAAAATGCATGTATAATCATAGTAAATGATTTGTTTTGACTGTGTGATGCTATCTTAGTGTTGTTTACTGATATGGGGATATTAAGAATGAAAATTCTGGACTTAACATGCTTCAATTACGTAAAGAATCAAAGAATTCGAGTTTGCATGCTAAGTGTTTGATAAAATGCCTCTTAGATGTTAAATTGCTCAAAACATGAAAAGTTAGTGAGTTTGATTATTGTAACATGTGTATATGTGTTAGTAGAGGTGATATGGACAGTAGCAACTAGTTCCTTGCATGCTAGAATCAAAATCATGAATTTTTGTCAAAGTGGGTTAACTTAGAATTTGTGACTTTTTGGGTTTTTCGGAGCCTTGGAATCATAGCTTCTGTGACTCGTTGGTTGTATGTGTTAATTTTGTAAAATACTATGTAGTATGATGTCTCACCTGACCAATTTTCAAAGGAAACGGAGTTAAAATGAGCAAGTTATGAATTTCGTAAGCAAGCATGTTGGTATAAAAATCTGCAAAATTCTGGGAATTTCCAGAAATTTTCTAAGTCTGGAAGGCAGTCTGGCACGCTTATCTAGACTCCTGGATCGAGGTCTTAACATGTTAGTTTCATGTATGTTGTATTTTTGTAAAATACTGTGATGTATGGAGTGTATGGTGTCCAAATATTATGGTCATACAACTTGTAAACAAGTGGAAATTAAATCGGGAAGTAGGCTGTTCGGCAAGAAAAAACTTTTCTGGGCATGAAGAGCAGCGCAGCTGCGCCGTTCATACGGCTTAACGCTGCGCAGCTGCGCCACTCAAAGTTGGAGTCCGGGTTTGCCAGGCAGCGCAGCTGCGCCGGTAACACGGCTTGAGGCTGCGCCGGTCTGGGTCGGTCCGGGTCAGGTCTGATCCGGGTCGGGTCAGAAAATTTTCCAAAAATTTTATTTTCCCAGATTTTTATATTTAACCCCTGGACCTATAAGTTGCAACCTGTTTATGTAATTGAATGGTATTGTGTAATTGAGTTGCATTGTTAATTGATTACATGTTAGATGATAATCCAGTTGAGATAAATGGAAACCATTATATTTCAGAGTCGTGTTCGAGAACCTAATTGCTTAACGTGACACATATGAATAGGTTACGTGAAGAGCTAGTAGATAGCGTTAATTGTAGCAGGCGTATCAGGCAAGTTTCCTAACCCTAATTTCTATTGGGTATTTATTCAATCCTTACTCATTTTTATCGCAATAAGGGTAAGTATTGGACTTGTGCTAGCTATTTATTCGTGCAAATTCCTTTATTGTGAGGTTATACAACTTCAACTATCTTGCAAGCTTATCGATGATTACTCAGTTATTATTCTAACCGCTATGCTTATAAGTTTCATGTCATTACAGAACTGTTTCTAAGTATGTTTCCTGGTTTGTTTTCGGCTAGTTATTATCGATGAAAAATGATTTAATTCAAATCTTTCAAAGCTATTTAATGTTTACCAATCCAAATTGCTTTGGTGCGGTCTCGCATGAATACTAAGATGAACAACCCGAATAAACGGGCAAACAGATGTCGGGCATATAATCCCATTTATGCTTATGCAGTTTAAACTTAATACTTGTGCACAATGTAGGGTACAATAGGCTGATCACCTGGAGTACTTGCAGAGACCGTTTACAATCTATTTGATTGTTAAACCGTCTGATGATTTTTCGATGAAACAAAGTAATGTTCAGGGTATTTTATGCCCCTTAGTATGATATTGAGAATTCTTAAACTCTTATTCTTGATATTTATGTTTAACACTTGATAATTCTTTCAACTGTTATAGCTATTCAGATGTTTCTACTCCTGATGTATGTTTTCAAACTACTTTATATACTTGCTGGGCAATTTGTGCTCATTCTTGCTTAAACCTTTCAGTTAAGGATGAGAAGGCTGAGGGCTCAGGCAAGGACAAGTGGAAGTCTAAGATGAAATGATGCTAGTTACCTTATGTAATAAGTTTATATTTCCGCATCTGATGTAATGTAGCGATAAACGCTAAGTTTAAGTTGTGGTTTATTAAAGGTTGTAAAGACTTGGGATTTTATTTGGAGTATGTACGTAATAGTTATAATATTATTATTCTTATGGGAATTTACTTAGATAGATGATGATGTATGTTGTATCGTGAGCACCATGTCCTGTAATCGATGTTACACGGATTTGGGGGCGTCACAGGTTGGTATCAAAGCCGTAGGTTATAAACCTTAGGTGAGGAACCTTAGACTATAACCTTAGGGAAGTTAGTGGAGTATATAAGGAGATGAACTCACGTGGAGTTCTAAGGATTGTGTCAAATCTATTTTTTTCTAAAAACAAAATCAATATCTATTTTAAAATACTAATCGAGTTACTTTGTCTTGATTGTAGGATGTCAGGAGAAGAGGAGGTTAGAGATATTCACGTAATGAGTGAGCAGTTGGTGACAGCTGTACCTGAGCCTATAGCTGAGGCAGCAGCTGAGTCAGTCCCAGAGGAGTATCCTGAAGAGGAAGAGGAGCCCGAGGAGGACTCCGAGGAAGCACCTGAGGATACTATGTTGGATAAGTTGATGGATAGGATTACAGAATTGGATGACAAGGTCCATAATTTTGAGGAGCTGTATCAGGGGGAGCCGCAGGCTGCAGCATTTCTTGGGGCATTGGTGCAACACCTGATAATTAGGAACGGGGATCTGGCTGACAAGCTGCGAACAACAGGTCAGAAGGCGGATAGGCTGAAGGATGAGAAAGAAGCTATCAGGACCCACTTGGGACATACCATTAATGGGCTAGAGTCGAGGATTCAGAGTCTCCAAACTGACAAGCAGATCATTACCACATTCTGGGGAGATGAGAGGAGAGGCCGTGTTCAGGCCGAGAAGCTAACAGATGAGTTAGAAGAAGAAGTAAGAGATAAAAAGGTTAGGATCGATAGAATGAAGTATGCGTTTAAATCAGCGCATGGGAGGTTCCAGCATAGGGTGTATCACTTTCCACATGAGGAGTACCGGTCTAGACATGCCATAAGCCGTGGGCTGGTGCTGGAAATAGCGGATGAAGAGCATGAAGACGCCATTAGGCGGGGTCTTTAGTTTGTTCGTGTTAAACTTTTACTAGTAGCGTGTAGAACGCTTATCTATGAAATAAAACTTGGTTTTCAATGTTACTAAATATGATGGTTAAAGTGATGTAAATGGCTTAATGCCATAAGACGATGAAATACCTTGGGTATTATGTTTATAAATAAATATGCTTTTATTTAAATATGTGATGTGATGATTAAGTTTTTATATGAATTATATATGTTGTAGGAATAAGTTATGAGATGATAACATTAAGTTTATTTAAACAGATAGATGGCTAGAGGAAGACGTCGTCAAGTACCAGAAGGGTCAGGCGGTAATGCTAGGGGTCCACCGAACCCCATACAATAATTCGTAGACATGCTAACTGGGGCACTTCAGAATCGAACCCCGAATACCAATAACCCTCCAGCGGTCCAGGTAGCACACTTTAAAGACTTTAAGAGCGCGGGACCACCTGAGTTCAAAGGAACCACCGAACCTATTGAAGGCCAAACTTGGGTCAAGGAAATCGAAAAGGCGTTCGCTATTGCTAGCGTAGGAGATGATCAGAAAACAATCTTCGCCACTTACATGCTGAAGGGTGAAGCCAATTTCTGGTGGGAGGCAAACCAGATCAGGGCGGGAGAAGGTGTGATACCTTGGGAAGAGTTTAAGAAGATCTTCTTCGAAAACTATTTCCCTGCGAGTATGCAGAGTCGTATGGAGATGCGATTCTTGGAGCTGAAGCAAGAAGACATGACCGTACCCCAGTACGCCGCAAAGTTCAACGAACTGGCGAGGTTCGCGCCTCATCAGGTCGACACTGAGGAGAGGAAAACGAGGAGGTTTGAGTAGGGTCTCAAACCATGGTTATACAGTAGACTTTCGGTGTTGCAGACGAACAGCTTCGCGACTCTCCTTGAGAAGGCTATAATTGCTGAGGGCGGAAGTGAAGCCCTAATGAAGTTTAATAAGGAGAAAAAGAAGAAGAATGAAGGAGGGAATCGGGGGGAAGGTAGCAGCAGCAGTGGTGCAAATAAGAGGAAGTGGAACAAGAACAACAACAACAACAACAATAACAATTTCAACTCGGGAAACTCTGGGGGAAAACCAGGGGAAGCAAAGAAGAGAACTGAGGCGTGCAAGGAGTGTGGGAGGAATCACTCGGGTGCATGTCTAAAAGGGAAGAATGTTTGTTTTAATTTCGGGCAAGAGGGGCACATCTCTCCCAATTGCTCTGCACCAAAGAGAAATGGATGTTTCAATTGTGGAGCATTGGACCATCAGGCTAGGAATTGCTCAAAGAAGAATTCAGCAGGAGGAAATGGAGGAAGGGGACCAAGAGGTGGAAATCTCACAATTACTGGACCACCAACTCAGAATCGACCAACAGCAAGGACTTTTAACATGACGGTTCAGGATGCAGTCGTATCCAAGGACGTGGTTTCAGGTATCATTCCGGTCAATGATATATCTGCTTACATATTATTCGATTCGGGTGCTACTTGTTCCTTCGTGTTGCATGAATTCTCCCAACGATTAAACTTACCCCAGGAAGAACTAGAATATCCTATGAACATAGAGGTCGCTAATAAGGAAGTTATTCCCGTTAGCCATGTCTATAGGAATTGTGTTATAGATATCAGTGGGTATAAGTTGCCTGTGAATTTAATTCCGATTCAATTAGGGGAATTTGATGTAATTCTAGGAATGGATTGGTTATTTAACTATGGAGCGATGATAGATTGCCAGAAGAAGTGTATAAACCTTAAGACTCCAAATCAGTCTAAGGTAGTATTCTACGGGAGTAAGTCGCCGAGACACTCGAGTTGTCTGATGATGTTGCAAGCGAGGAAGTTGCTAAGGAAGGGAAATGTAGGATATTTGGCCCATATCGTCGATACACAGAAAATAGGTGTAGGAATGGGACAGATACCAGTAGTGAATGAATTTTTGGATGTATTTTCGGAAGAGTTACCAGGACTTCCACCGGATAGAGAGGTCGAATTCGTTATAAATTTAGTACCGGGAACGGCCCCGATTTCGAAAGCCCCATACAGAATGGCACCGACAGAGATGAAAGAGCTAATGGTACAGTTGCAAGAATTATTGGATAGAAAGTATATTCAACCGAGTGTGTCTCCTTGGGGAGCACCAGTTTTATTTGTGAAAAAGAAGGACGGATCGATGAGACTTTGTATCGACTATCGAGAGTTGAACAAAGTGACGATCAAGAACAAGTATCCGTTACCTAGGATAGATGATCTGTTCGATCAGTTGAAGGGAGCGAAATATTTTTCCAAGATCGACTTGAGGATGGGATATCACCAATTGAGGGTGAGGAAGGAAGATGTTCCTAAGACAGCATCCAGGACTCGTTACGGTCACTACGAGTTCCTGGTGATGTCATTTGGATTAACGAACGCGCCGGCGGCATTTATGGACATGATGAATCGGGTATTCAAGCAATACTTAGATAAATTTGTGGTCGTGTTCATAGATGATATCCTGATCTATTCCAAGACTCAGGAGGATCATGCTGAACACTTAAGGTTGGTATTGGAGGCGTTGAGGAAGGATAAGTTATACGCAAAATTTTTAAAGTGCGAGTTTTGGTTGGAGAAAGTTCAATTTCTGGGTCACGTGATCGATAAGGACGGAATCTCCGTGGATCCAGCAAAGGTGGAAGCGGTGCAGAATTGGGAGCAACCAAAGACACCGACTGAAGTAAGAAGTTTCTTAGGACTGGCAGGCTATTATAGACGATTTATCCAAGATTTTTCGAAGATAGCAGGAACTTTGACGAATTTAACGAAGAAGTCGGTCAAATTTATCTGGACAGAGAAGTGTGAAGAAAGTTTTCGGGAATTTAAGAAAAGATTGAGTAAGGCACCGGTGTTGTCTTTACCAGATGATACAGGTGATTTCGTGATTTTCAGTGATGCGTCGCATAAAGGACTTGGCTGTGTGCTTATGCAACATGGTAAAGTTATTGCGTACGCATCACGTCAGTTGAAGGATTACGAGAAGGGATATCCTACCCATGACCTGGAATTGGCAGCGGTAGTATTTGCCCTAAAGATTTGGAGGCACTATTTATATGGTGTAAAGTGTGAAATATACACGGACCATAAAAGTCTGAAGTATATCTTCACGTAGAAGGAGTTGAATATGAGACAGAGAAGATGGTTGGAACTAATAAAGGATTATGATTGCGACATCTTATATCATCCGGGGAAAGCTAACGTGGTCGCAGATGCGCTAAGCAGAAAGGGCAGTGGCAGGTTGGTAATGCTAACGGCTCAAAAGGAGTTGATTAGGGAAATGGCCAGTTTGGAACTCGAGGTAAAGAGTCCGAGCGAGTCAGATGGGAAGTTGTTCGCAATGGAGGTTCGATCGACTCTATTGGACAAAATCAAAGAAGAACAAAGCAGCGATGAAGAATGCGAGAAGGTGAGGAAAAGAATTTCAGATGGAGATGAGCTTAAGTTCAATGTGGGTGTTGATGGATTATTAAGGTTTGACAGGAGAATTTGGGTGCCAGGGGTATCCGAGTTAAAGGATGAAATCTTGCAGGGAGCTCATAGCTCAAGTTACTCAATTCACCCGGGAAGCACAAAGATGTATCAGGATCTTCGCCAACATTATTGGTGGCCCAATATGAAGAGAGAAATGGCAGAGTGCGTCAGCAGATGTTTGACATGCCAGAGAGTTAAGGCGGAACATCAGAGACTGAGCGGGTTACTTCAACCATTAGAAATTCCGGAATGGAAATGGGAGCATATCACGATGGACTTCGTGGTAGGACTTCCAAATACACAGAAGGGTTACGATGCAATTTGGGTAATCGTTGATCGATTGACCAAGTCAGCGCATTTCTTGCCAATCAAAATCAGATATACCTTGGATCAGTTGGCAAAGCTTTATATCAAGGAGATCGTTTCCAGGCACGGTGTACCTGTATCAATTGTGCCAGATCGCGATCCGCGGTTCACAGCTAATTTTTGGAAAAGCTTTCAAGAACGCATGGGAACGCAACTGAGGTTGAGTACCGTGTATCATCCTCAAACAGACGGGCAGAGCGAAAGAACTATTCAAACATTGGAGGACATGCTGAGAGCATGTGTTATGGACTTCAAAGGAAGCTGGGATGACCACCTACCATTGGTGGAATTTGCATACAACAACAGTTACCACGCGAGCATCGGGATGCCACCTTATGAAGCTTTATATGGAAGAAAATGCAGAACGTCATTGTGCTGGGATGAAGTGGGAGAACGTCAATTGCTAGGGCCAGAATTAGTGCAGCAAACTGCAGATGTGATCAAAACTATATGAGCGAGATTAGTGACAGCTCAGGATCGACAGAAGAAATATGCTGATCAACATCGGCAACAACGAGACTTCAACGTCGGCACTTATGTGTTTCTGAAAGTGTCACCTTGGAAAGGGAAAATGAGGTTTGGGAAGAAGGGAAAACTTAGCCCCAGATTCATAGGACCCTTTGAAGTGTTAAGGAGAGTCGGTGAGGTAGCTTATGAAATAGCTTTACCTCTGGAATTAGAACATATACACAACGTGTTCCACATATCAGTTTTACGACCCTATAACCAGGATTACAAGCACGTCATATAGTATGAACCCATTCAGTTCGAAAAGGACTTAACCTATGAAGAGGTTCCAGTACAGATAATTGATAGAAAAGAACAAGTGTTAAGAAATAAGATAATACCTTCTGTTAAGGTAGTATGGAGGAACCACAATGCCGAAGAGGCTACGTGGGAACTCGAGGAGAAAATGATGAAAGATTACCCTAGTCTTTTTGTTTGATGTGTAATGATTCCGGGGACGGAATCCTTATAAGGGAGGGTGAATGTAATATCCGAGATTATTATGTCATTTAACAATTATCAATAAACGAATTTATGTGAAATTCTTGTGTGTTTTCTTTTATTAGATGTATATATGTTATACATACATGTGTTATTTGCGTATATGTGATGAGGAGTATTTAAATGGTTGGTTCAGTTTAATTCAACTATTTAAATTGGTTAAGTATGGAATTAATTTTATTAATTTCGTGGGATGGCTTTAAAGCATGATTTTGAGTTCGGAGGCGGAATTTAGAGACGCGGACTGCGTATTTCAGTCCAGAACGTCAAAATTAGTCAGGATAGACTGTAACCACGAAAATGTGTCACGGTTGACTTTTTGGTCAAAGTCAACCAGTTGACTTTTTCAGGTAAAAAGTCAACCACGAATTTTGGAGGTGAATTTGACGAAACGGATAGTCCCATGACGTTCGGGACGTCGATTTTAGTAGGAATCGATATAAGTATCGCAACGTTTGGCTACGAAGGGCAAAATGGTCAAAAGGATATATTAATTGATTAAATGATTAAAATAATAATATGTTTATATAAGTCAGCAGCTGGTGGACCAATGGTGACAACCATATTGGGACATTGAGGGAGGGAGTATACGTGATATATAAAATAGAAGGAGGAGGGAGTTACAATATGTTAACAATCAAAAACCTTTTCCATTCTCTAACTCCCCATTCCTTTCAATGCTAACTTATTGATGCAATTTATTTATCTGTTATGGGGAGAGGGAAGGGCTGGAGATTTCAGCCTCTATCAAGCTACTTATACATACACCCAACTCATATATTCTTACTTTTTACAAAATACTTTCACCAAGAGAGCAAAATAAAATTAAGAGAATGAAAGTTGAGAGCTTCTAAAAGTTCTGGAGATTACATAGCAGTTAACAAGGAAGGTGTGAGGCTCTAATTAGATTATCACGAGAAGAATTCATCAAAGAGGCAAGCCATGAACTCTCTTTTATATGTTTTTGAGAAAACTAGTAGGAAAAATGCATGTATAATCATAGTAAATGATTTGTTTTGACTGTGTGATGCTATCTTAGTGTTGTTTACTGATATGGGGATATTAAGAATGAAAATTCTGGACTTAACATGCTTCAATTACGTAAAGAATCAAAGAATTCGAGTTTGCATGCTAAGTGTTTGATAAAATGCCTCTTAGATGTTAAATTGCTCAAAACATGAAAAGTTAGTGAGTTTGATTATTGTAACATGTGTATATGTGTTAGTAGAGGTGATATGGACAGTAGCAACTAGTTCCTTGCATGCTAGAATCAAAATCATGAATTTTTGTCAAAGTGGGTTAACTTAGAATTTGTGACTTTTTGGGTTTTTCGGAGCCTTGGAATCATAGCTTCTGTGACTCGTTGGTTGTATGTGTTAATTTTGTAAAATACTATGTAGTATGATGTCTCACCTGACCAATTTTCAAAGGAAACGGAGTTAAAATGAGCAAGTTATGAATTTCGTAAGCAAGCATGTTGGTATAAAAATCTGCAAAATTCTGGGAATTTCCAGAAATTTTCTAAGTCTGGAAGGCAGTCTGGCACGCTTATCTAGACTCCTGGATCGAGGTCTTAACATGTTAGTTTCATGTATGTTGTATTTTTGTAAAATACTGTGATGTATGGAGTGTATGGTGTCCAAATATTATGGTCATACAACTTGTAAACAAGTGGAAATTAAATCGGGAAGTAGGCTGTTCGGCAAGAAAAAACTTTTCTGGGCATGAAGAGCAGCGCAGCTGCGCCGTTCATACGGCTTAACGCTGCGCAGCTGCGCCACTCAAAGTTGGAGTCCGGGTTTGCCAGGCAGCGCAGCTGCGCCGGTAACACGGCTTGAGGCTGCGCCGGTCTGGGTCGGTCCGGGTCAGGTCTGATCCGGGTCGGGTCAGAAAATTTTCCAAAAATTTTATTTTCCCAGATTTTTATATTTAACCCCTGGACCTATAAGTTGCAACCTGTTTATGTAATTGAATGGTATTGTGTAATTGAGTTGCATTGTTAATTGATTACATGTTAGATGATAATCCAGTTGAGATAAATGGAAACCATTATATTTCAGAGTCGTGTTCGAGAACCTAATTGCTTAACGTGACACATATGAATAGGTTACGTGAAGAGCTAGTAGATAGCATTAATTGTAGCAGGCGTATCAGGCAAGTTTCCTAACCCTAATTTCTATTGGGTATTTATTCAATCCTTACTCATTTTTATCGCAATAAGGGTAAGTATTGGACTTGTGCTAGCTATTTATTCGTGCAAATTCCTTTATTGTGAGGTTATACAACTTCAACTATCTTGCAAGCTTATCGATGATTACTCAGTTATTATTCTAACCGCTATGCTTATAAGTTTCATGTCATTACAGAACTGTTTCTAAGTATGTTTCCTGGTTTGTTTTCGGCTAGTTATTATCGATGAAAAATGATTTAATTCAAATCTTTCAAAGCTATTTAATGTTTACCAATCCAAATTGCTTTGGTGCGGTCTCGCATGAATACTAAGATGAACAACCCGAATAAACGGGCAAACAGATGTCGGGCATATAATCCCATTTATGCTTATGCAGTTTAAACTTAATACTTGTGCACAATGTAGGGTACAATAGGCTGATCACCTGGAGTACTTGCAGAGACCGTTTACAATCTATTTGATTGTTAAACCGTCTGATGATTTTTCGATGAAACAAAGTAATGTTCAGGGTATTTTATGCCCCTTAGTATGATATTGAGAATTCTTAAACTCTTATTCTTGATATTTCTGTTTAACACTTGATAATTCTTTCAACTGTTATAGCTATTCAGATGTTTCTACTCTTGATGTATGTTTTCAAACTACTTTATATACTTGCTGGGCAATTTGTGCTCATTCTTTCTTAAACCTTTCAGTTAAGGATGAGAAGGCTGAGGGCTCGGGCAAGGACAAGGGGAAGTCTAAGATGAAATGATGCTAGTTACCTTATGTAATAAGTTTATATTTTCGCATATGATGTAATGTAACGATAAACGCTAAGTTTAAGTTGTGGTTTATTAAAAGTTGTAAAGACTTGGGATTTTATTTGGAGTATGTACGTAATAGTTATAATATTATTATTCTTATGGGAATTTACTTAGATAGATGATGATGTATGTTGTATCGTGAGCACCATGTCCTGTAATCGATGTCACGGATTTGGGGGCGTCACATTAGTGAAGAGCCAACTCTGGTTAGGGCTAAGGTCAAACAAGGCGGTTCAGGGTGAACGTTCGACATATTGTGCAATCAAATGTATAACGCGTTGAGTTTTATAAACTTTGTAACATACACCCTACCTATTAGATAACGTTGAGTTCTAAAGAATGAACGTAAAGTATATGTTTTATGATAAAATTAACCATCATAAAGAGTAATGTGCGGGTCGTGATTGTTTTCGAACGCCGCGAAGCCGAACAAAGTTAGTAAAACTTGATCTTGTTATTTAATCTAAAAAACACGAACATTATGAAATGTAAAATACTTAACATTAACCAATGATTATTAAACAAGTTATATGGGTGTGCTAAGCGTACGCAAGGGCGTGTCATTTGTGAAAATGATATGCACATAAACCAATCATATTTGATATGATGTTGCATATACTTTGTAATCCTATTATTCTATTAATAAAAGAATTAATTTATTTAAAGGCATTTTCTTTATTCACATTGTGGTGTTGATTTAATTGTGATAAACTCATAATTTTGAGCAATGCCTTTAGAATCATGATGATGATCATGTGAGATCTAAATTCTTAAATAGCTCAAAAAACTAAAAATATTCCTAATCGTTGGATTACTAAGAAGGGTATTAGTGAATCCGGATAGATTAGTACATATTATGCTTGCTCTTATAAACAGGATGGTTGATCTCATAATCATTTATGTAGAGACACTAAAGCAATTATGTAGGTGCCTATTAGAGAATAAGTTCACTGAACGTGACTCGCTAGAGGAATACCTAATGGTGTCAATAGGAATTCCTAAAGTGATAGTAGTGCAAGTGATTCTTGGACTTGAGATCATCATAGCATCTTGTATATACTGAGTTATTTTTTGACATATTACTTAATACTCTCGGGTATGCTTGGATATAATAAAGTATATATGGAGATAGATAAATGATCAATAATGGATTTACCACTTCTAGTAAAGAGAGAGAATGTCCTATGTGATTCGATAAAGTGACAACTTAGAAATCCCTGGTTAGGGTTAAATGAAAATTAGAAAGGAGTTTCTAATTTACATTAACTAGAGTTGTGCATTTTAGAATCAGAATACATATAATCTGTTAGGAATATACATAAGAATGTTATTCCTATTTATATATGATTTGATTATGATATAAATGAATGAATATGCAAGTATGCTTGCATTGATAAAAGATGTAAAGTCCTTTTGATAGATAATAGGAATATATGTACAAGGACTTAGACTGAAATGATCAAATTATTGGATTTATACGTAACGCAATCATGCAATCAAATCACATAAATAGGGAGGAAGCGTGAAACATAGTTTTTCAAAAATTTATACAAACCCATAACCATGATCATGCTTTGTGCTAGTTATCTATAACAGAAAAGAGGATGGAATTATACCTTTGAAGATCCAAGCTTCCTCATGTACAAGTTCTACTCCTTTGATTCCTTTGATTCCTCTGTAGTGGCTCCTTCCCTTGATCAATGTCAGCCACCCAAATATTTTGCCTCTAACGGTGATCCACCAAGGAAGATGAAGAACTCAGGAAGATGAGTTATTGGCTTAACCCTTGTTTCTATCTCTATAGAATATGTGTACTCCCAACTCTTGGAAAAATTCACGTACTTTTTTCTGATATAAGACTCTCTTATATAGATATTAGGTTAACCCTCCTAATCTAATTAGAATAGGATTTTATTTAATTAATTAATTAAACACTTTTAATTAATTTATATCCTAATCTTATTAGGATTGAGAGAGAGAGAGAGAGAGAGAGAGAGTACTGATATTATATTAATTCCTAAACTCCTTTGGAATTAAAATAATAATAATATTATTATTATTATTAAGACTCCTCTTATTAATTTATATTTAATATTTCTAAAATATTAAATAATAAACATTAAGCTATTTAATTTATTCTATCACCATAGATTAAATTAATTATACTTAATGCATTATTACTATCATGCCATTTTTTTCTTAAATAATTCTTCTTCCTTTTATGGTGTGACCCTTTAGGTTCTCCATATTAAACCGGTTATGAATAAATCAATTAGAACAATTTTAATCTTATTTAAATAAATAAATTAAACTAATAATCTATTTAAATAAATAACATTTATTCTACAATAGGGATAAGCCTCCCTAGCAATCAACGACTTTTCAGATAATATAGATTTCAACATTAATCATAAAAGAACCTGTGAGTTAATAGTTACCGTACAATTCAATCCTTCCACCATACAATGTCCCAATTAAATATAAGACATGGATTTACTTTCAAATCTTAATTTATTTAATCATATGTATTTCGATTAGAAAATGCACAACTCCAAATAATGCAAATTAGAAACCTCTTTCTAATTTCATTCTACCTTGGCCAAGGATTCCTGGGTTGTCATTTAACGAATCACATAGGGCATATCTCCTCTTTTACTAGAAGTGGTAAATTCTTTATTGATTATACATTATCTCCATATGCAACTCATTATATCCAAGAATACCCTATATATGCCTTAAAAGGCCTTAAGGAATAAGTCAAAGTATAATTTGTTACATACAAGATACTATGATGATCTCAAGTCCAAGGATCACTTGTACTACTATCACATTAGGAATTCTTATAGACAGGCGAGTAAAACTCCATTAGGTATTCCATAGCGAGTCACGTTCAGTGAACTTATTCTCCAATAAGCACCTACATACTTGCTTTAATGTCTCCACACAAATGACCATGAGATCTGTCATTCTCATCTAATGAGCAAGCAACATATGTACCAATCTATCCGGATTTACTAATCTCAATTTTAGTAATCCCAATTTTAGTAATCCCATAATTGGGAACTATTTTAGTTTTTAAGCTTTCTAAGAATTTAGATCTCATTAGCATGATCTCATCATGATTCTAAAAGCATTGCTTAAAACTATGGGTTATTTACATATTATAAAAACAGCACCATGTAGATAATTAAATGCCTTAAATGAATATTTTATTAATAAATAAATAAGATTATTTACAAAGTATGTACTTTATCATCATACATGATTGACTTGTATGCACACTACTATCAATCTCCCACTTGCACTAAAGCCAATCGCCATGGTATCTCATACCCATCTTCTCTAAGTGACGATCAAACTGATGTTGTGTTAGAGCTTTAGTAAATGGATTTGTAATGTTGTCTTGAGAGTCCACACGCTCCAAGGTGACATCTCCTCTTTCAATGATCTCCCTGATCAAGTGAAATCGCCACAACAAGTGTTTGGATTTCTGATGAGACCTGGGTTCCTTAGCCTGTGCAACCGCTCCGATGTTGTCACAGTATACGGGAACTGCTTCTCCAATGCTAGGAACCACACCAAGTTCAGTTATGAACTTCTTCATCCAAACAGCTTCCTTTGCAACTTCACTTGCAGCTATATACTTTGCCTCTATCACTGAATCAACAACTGTTTGCTGCTTGGAAATCTTCCAACTCACTGCGCCTTTGTTCAAGGTAAACACATACCCTGAAACAGATTTACTGTCATCTTGGTCTATTTGAAAACTTGAGTCCGTGAATCCCTCGAGTTTTAATTCAGACCCACCGTAGACAGAAAAATATCTTTAGTCCTTCTCAAGTACTTTAGGATATTTTTTACTGCCTTCCAGTGCTCTTCTCCTAGATTCGACTGGTATCTGCTCGTTACACTAAGTGCGTGAGCAACATCCGGTCTAGTACATATCATACCGTACATGATAGATCCTATTGCAGAAGCATAAGGGATCTTACTCATACGGTCTCTCTCCTCAGGTGTCCTTGGGGCCTGTTTCTTGGAGAGATGTATTCTATGGCTCATCGACATGAGACCTCTTTTAGAATCTTCTATGCTAAACCTCTTTAGCATCGTATCAATGTACGTTCCATGGGATAAGCCGAGCATCCTTTTAGATCTATCTCTATAGATCTTTATTCCCAAAATATAGGATGCTTCACCCAAGTTCTTCATGGAGAAGTTTTTAGATAACCAGATTTTAATTGATTGTAACATAGGAATGTCATTCCCTATCAGTAATATATCATCAACATATAATACAAGGAATGATACTGTGCTCCCACTAACCTTCTTGTATACACATGGTTCATCCTCGTTTTTGATAAAATCAAACTCTTTAATTGTCTCATCAAAACAAATGTTCCATCTACGAGAAGCTTGCTTCAACCCATAAATGGATCATTGTAGCTTACAGACTTGATTTGTTCCAACTTTTGAAATAAATCCCTCTGGCTGTGTCATATACACATCCTCCTCAAATTTCCCATTGAGGAAGGCCGTTTTCACGTCCATCTGCCAGATCTCATAGTCGTTGTAAGCTGCAATCGCAAGCAAAATCTGAATGGACTTGAGCATGACTACTGGTGAGAAGGTTTCATCATAGTCAACTCCTTGTCTTTGTTTAAAACCTTTTGCAACCAGTTGGGCCTTATAGGTCTCTACCTTTCCGTCTGCTCCAGTCTTTCTCTTAAAAATCCATTTACACCCAATAAGTTTAATACCTTCAGGTGGTGAAACCAAAGTCCATACTTTGTTTTCATACATGGAGTCCATTTCGGGTTTCATGGCTTTAAGCCATTTCCCTGAGTCTTTATTACTCATAGCCTATTCGTAATTCAATGGATCATCATCATTCATGATGTATACCTCATCGTCATCCTCTATAACGAATACATACCTCTCAGGTATCTTCGGTACTCTTCCAGATTTATGAATAGGGTGTGGTACAGTAGGTTCTTCTACTTGGTCAGGTACCTGACTTTGATCTGTGGTAACTTATGGTTCTTGAACTTCTTCAAGATATATCTTACTCCCACTGACCCCTTCATGGATAAACTCTTTCTCCAAGAGGGTAGCATATTTCGCAACAAACACCTTTTGATCAGTTAGATGATAGAAATAATACCCTACGGTTTCTTTAGGGTATCCCACAAATCTACACTTATCGGATTTAGTCTGTAGCTTATTATTTTCAAACTTTTTGACATAAGCTGGACAACCCCAAGTCTTAACATGCTTAAGATTTGGTTTCCTCCCTTTCCACATCTCATATGGAGTCTTTGGGGAGGATTTGGTAGGTACCTTGTTAAGTAGGTATTCAGCCGTTTCTAGGGCATATCCCCAGAAGGAAATTGGAAGGTCAGTAAAACTCATCATGGATCGAACCATGTCCAACAGTGTTCGATTTCTCCTTTCAGATACTCCATTTAACTGTGGTGTACCTGGAGGATTCCATTGTGAGATTATACCATTTTCTTTGAGACAATTGAGAAACTCACCGCTTAAGTATTCTCCACCTCGATCTGATCGAAGTATCTTAATACTCTTGCCCATTTGTTTCTCTACTTCACTTCTGAACTCTTTGAACTTTTCAAATGATTCTGATTTATATTTCATCAAATACACATATCCAAATCTTGAGTGTTCATCAGTGAAAGTAATAAAATCAGAATACCCACCGCATGCACTTGTTGTCATAGGTCCACAAACGTCTGTGTGAATCAATGCCAACAACTCTGTAACTCTTTCTCCTTTTCCACTAAAAGGAGATTTAGTCATTTTACCCATGAGACAAGATTCACAAGTTGGATATGATTCATAATCAGATAGCTCTAGGAGCCCATCCTTATGCAACTTGGATAATCTTGTTTTATTGATATGACCGAGTCTACAGTGCCACATATAGGTATAATTAATATCATCTATTTTCCTTTTCTTAGTTTGTTCAATTTGAAATATATTTTCTTGTAAGTCAAGTGTATAAAGTCCATTTCGCAAATTTCTAATACCATATAAAACATCGTCTTTATAAATAGAACAACCATTATTCTTTATAATAACGTCAAAACCTTTCATATCCAATACAGAAATTGAAATAATATTTTTAATAATATTCGGAACATAATAACAATTATTAAGATAAATGGACTTGCCCGAAGGCATTGCTAAACAATAAGTTCCTACAGATAATGCAGCAACCTTTGCTCCATTCCCCACTCGTAGGATCACCTCATCATTGTTCAGCTTTCTACATTCTGACCAGTCCCTGCACAGTGTTACATATGTGAGAACCACAGCCGGTATCCAATACCCAAGTAGAATTATGACTTTCAGAAAAATTAATTTCAAACATAAACAAACCTTGATTAGAAGTCGAAGCTTCTCCAAGCTTCTTCTCTGCTAGAAACTTCTTGCAGTTCCTCTTCCAATGTCCCGCCTCGTTGTAATGAAAGCACATTCCTTTAGCTGGTTCAAGTTTTTTTTGTTCCTTTTCTTTCCCCTTTCCCTTAGCCTTCTTGGATTTCTTCTTTTCAGAAGACACCTTGGGCCTCTTCCTTTTATTGGAAGAATCCACTATCAAGACATGGTTCTTCTTGGATGAGAAGTGACCTTCTGCAGTTTTTAGCATGTTAAGCAGCTCAGGCAAGCTGACATCTAGCTTATTCATGTGAAAATTAACCACAAACTGCGAGAAGGTCTCAGGGAGTGACTGCAAGACCAAGTCTTGACTCAACTCTCCATCCATGATGAACCCAAGCTGTCCAAGGCGTTCAATCAAAATGATTACCTTCAGAACATGAGTCTCGACGGTAGTGCCCTCGGTTATCCGAGATTGGAAGAGCTCCTTAGATATCTCATATCTAGCAGTCCTACTCTGTTCACCATACAACTCCTTGAGGTGAAGCAGCATAGCAGGAGCATCCATTTTTTCGTGCTAACGCTGAAGCTCGTTATTCATGGATGCGAGCATGATGCATTGAGCCACAGATGCATCATCTTGTCATTAATTGAAAGTGACAATCTCTTCCTCAGAGGCTGTTTTCGAAACAGATTCAAGGATAGTTGAATTTAGGACATAAGAAATCTTTTCAGCAATGAGAACAATTCTCAGATTTCTTAGCCAGTCCTCATAATTCGGGTCGGTAAGCTTATTTGCATCAAGTATGCTTCGTAGTGAGATTAGTGATTTTGATATTTTTTAAAATTCTGCATGTGAAAAGACAACATTTTAGCAAACATTCATTTTATTAACTTTGCATACCAAAATAAATTTAGGTCTTTATTTTAAATTGGTATCTCCCACTATTTTCATCAAACTATATTACCCTCACTTATATAGTTCGGCAACATCTAATTAAAGATTTGCTAGTGAGATTAATGATCCCATTTCAAATGTATATAACCTTGTGGATAGCACAACAAGCGATATACAAATAAATAGGTAGACAACTCTTGTCAATTACATCACCATGTAACTCCTTTTATTTTGCCTCTTAAATCATAATGGTCATGTGTGTGCACATCCGAACTAAAATGATTTAAGTTAAATCCAGCCTAGCACTTACATAAATTCAAAAAAGAAAAATTTTTCGTCCTTGTGGATAGCACAACAAGACTAGATCGTTCAATTTTCTTGATAAGCATCAAATGTGATTAATTAACATCTTAAATATTCAATACTCGCCTTGTGGATAGCACAACAAACTCATATTAAATATTTAATACTCTATTAATTAATCATGCTAGAAGGCGACGTTCGATATTCCAAATATCATTGAACACTTCGGACTTAATATTATTTCTTTGAGGGGTTTGTTATTATTTGTCTCATCTTGTTTAGCGCGCATGCACATATATATATAAAATACGCGTCATTTTATTAAATATGCGAAGCATGTTTGCATAAAATATAATATATATAATATTTAGCTTGCAATATAGAATACTATATTCTATCCGGATTGATTATGAACTTTTATTCTAGTTTGGTTCACTAGAGCCACCAAGTGAATCCAAAAGGTTAAACCTAGGAGTGCAAGAATTTAAATTTAAACGTAACTATTACATTTAAACTCGGGCTCCATACAAATGGGTCTTCAAGCGCTCCTTGCTCCTTGATCTCCAGTTCTTTAAGATAATTCTAACTATCTCTATTACATAAACTATTTATAATTAAATAGAAACCTTGATCAGCAGTCAAGGGAAAGTACATAGGAGGGAGATAGAATTTACACCGAGAATAAAACTAGAGAAGACGAGGTACGCAGACCCTATTTTATAAAACCCATACATTCAAGCATTCATCCAAAATAATATACAATCACATTGGTCATAGTCCATAATCAATCCCTTTTATTAACATACATATCATCATAAGTATCAATAAATATTCATTCATCTCATGAATAATAAAGCTATTCCATATATGGATTGATGTCATTTAATGGACAAAAGTTTTGCTAAATTTTATTTTTGAAACAAAATAAACTCTTTTATTTTAATCAAAAATAAATCCAAATTAAACTCTTTTAATTTTAGCAATCTGAAATCATATTTCAGATAAAATAAACATCTTTATTTTAAAACTTTATTAATTAAATAAACAGTTTACTTAATTAATGAAAATCAAATTTCAGGGTCTATTCAGGAACCGGCGCTGCTGCGCCCAGAATGAACTGGGCAGCTACGCAGGTAGCCTGAAGTGCCAGTTTTTGTAGACCGGCGCAGCTGCGCCAGTAATGAACTGGGCAGCTGCGCCGTTCGTCGCAGAAACTTGCAGAAAAGGATTTTGTCCAGAAAAATCGATCCAATTCTCACATTAATTCATACATGGAATCATAAAATTGATAATTAGCACAAAGTTAGGCTCTGAAACCACTATTGGGTTTGTACGTAACGCAATTATGCAATCAAATCACATAAATAGGGTGGAAGCGCAAAACATAGTTTTTCAAAAATTTATACAAACCCATAACCATGATCATGCTTTGTGCTAGTTATCAATAACAGAAAAGAGGATGGAATTATACCTTTGAAGATCCAAGCTTCCTCAGGTACAAGTTCTACTCCTTTGATTCCTTTGATTCCTCTGTAATGGCTCCTTCCCTTGATCAATGTCAGCCACCCAAATGTTTGGCCTCTAACGGTGATCCATCAAGGAATATGAAGAACTCAGGAAGATGGGTTATTGGCTTAACCCTTATTTCTATCTCTATAGAATATGTGTACTCCCAACTCTTGGAAAAATTCACGTACCTTTTTCTGATATAAGACTCTCTTATATAGATATTAGGTTAACCCTCCTAATCCAATTAGAATAGGGTTTTATTTAATTAATTAATTAAACACTTTTAATTAATTTATATCCTAATCTTATTAGGATTGAGAGAGAGAGAGAGAGAGTACTGATATTATATTAATTCCTAAACTCCTTTGGAATTAAAATAATAATAATAATAATATTAATATTAATAAGACTCCTCTTATTAATTTATATTTAATATTTCTAAAATATTAAATAATAAATATTAAGTTATTTAATTTATTCTATCGCCATAGATTAAATTAATTATACTTAATGCATTATTACTATAATGCCATTTTTTTCTTAAATAATTCTTCTTCCTTTTATGGTGTGACCCTTTAGGTTCTCCATATTAAACCGGTTGTGAATAAATCAATTAGAACAATTCTAATCTTATTTAAATAAATAAATTAAACTAATAATCTATTTAAATAAATAACATTTATTCTACAATAGGGATAAGCCTCCCTAGCGATCAACGACTTTCTAGATAATAGAAATTTCAACATTAATCATAAAAGAACCTGTGAGTTAATAGTTACCGTACAATTCAATCATTTCACCATACAATATCCCAATTAAATATAAGACATGAATTTACTGTCAAGTCTTAATTTATTTAATCATATGTATTTCGATTAGAAAATGCACAACTCCAAATAATGCAAATTGGAAACCTCTTTCTAATTTCATTCTACCTTGGCCAAGGATTCCTGGGTTGTCATTTAACGAATGACATAGGACATATCTCCTCTTTTACTAGAGGTGGTAGATTCTTTATTGATCATACATTATCTCCATATGCAACTCATTATACCCAAGCATACCTTATATATGCCTTAAAAGGCCTTAAGAAATAAGTCAAAGTATAATTTGTTACATACAAGATACTATGATGATCTCAAGTCCAAGGATCACTTGTACTACTATCACATTAGGAATTCCTATTGACAGGCGAGTAAAACTCCATTAGGTATTCCATAGCGAGTCACGTTCAGTGAACTTATTCTCCAATAAGCACCTACATACCTGCTTTAGTGTCTCCACACAAATGACCATGAGATCTGTCATCCTCATCTAATGAGCAAGCAACATATGTACCAATCTATCCGGATTTACTAATCCCCATTCTAGTAATCCCATAATTGGGAACTATTTTAGTTTTTAAGCTTTATAAGAATTTAGATCTCATTAGCATGATCTCATCATGATTCTAAAAGCATTGCTTAAAACTATGGGTTATTTACATATTATAAAAACAGCACCATGTAGATAATTAAATGCCTTAAATGAATATTTTATTAATAAATAAATAAGATTATTTATAAAGTATGTGCTTTATCATCATACATGATTGGCTTGTATGCACACTACTATCACAAATATGTTAGGTTGATCCTACATAAGCAAAACAGCTTTGTAAAGTCCTTAAAAAGAAATGATGTACAAGGACTATAAAGATAGAAAGATCAAGCTTGTTAGGTTGATCTTATAATGTAATAGATAGGCCTGTCTGATCGTCGAAGCACTGCATTAGAATCGTAGTCTGCCAGGAGAGACAAAGGAGACTCGAGAGCTATCAAGGCGGAATCGTAGTCTGCAGGATAGTAGATCTCAGAGTTCGTAGTCTGCCAGGAGAAACGAGGAAGGATCGTAGTGTGTCGAGAAGTACTTCCTAGAAGCCGTAGTCTGCTGAGGAAGTCATGTTCAGAATCGAAGAGACAGCCTATCTATGAGCCGACCGAGAAACTGCCAGAGCTAAGTCAAGAATCATAGATCAAACTTAAAGTAGTGGAGTCTAATGATCATTAGAGGCAGAGATCGTAGTCGGGTAAGATCAGACGAAGACAGCAAGCATGAAGGCAGAATCGTAGACTGTCAAGGTCTAATCTAGGAATCATAGTGTCTGCAGCAACAAAGCTAAATCGTAGTCTGCAGAACTAAAGCTTTCACAAAGGTTGCCCTACAACGCTAAGGGAAGAATCGTAGTGTCAACACGATTCTCATCAAATGGGCACTCCCAATATATCCAAAGAATGAAGCCTCTAGTCTGAGCTACAAAGATACATCCTACATGAAGAGTACCACAGACCACTCACCGAATGGCATGCAAGCTAACAGAAGATCTAAGCATCAACTCTATCAACATGCAGACTGAGTTGTGAAGCCATTAGAGATGAAGTCTTTCACAAGCCAATCAAAAGAAGACTTCATAACTAAGTGACTGACTAGAGAAAGTCAGCAAGTGCAGTAGCTTGTCAAGAGAACAGAAAATAATGATCTTGAGACCTACTCAAGATCGTAGTGTTTGCCAAAGTAAAGGAGGAACTGATACAACCTACAGAGATACCAGCCAGCTTATGATGAACAAGACAGAAGTGATTAAGCATGGGTCAAACCATTGAAGATAGGTGAACGGGAGATCAGGAGCTGGGTATACCACAAATCTGAAGTGTCTAGCTATTCAGAAGAGGTCAGAACGACAAGTCAAATATCAGTTCCTGAGATTAGTTAAGGCAAACAGAAGTATTGAAGCACTGCACAAGAAAAGGAAGAAGTGTTCCACATTGAAGATCCAAGAACACTCTTCAGAATCGTAGTATTGTCTCAGCCAGTCAAAGAGCAAAAGTCAACAAATACACACTACGATAAAGGTCCAAGAACATATGCATCAGAATCGTGGAGTTCGGGCATCTGAGTGTTGAAGCACTGGCAATGAATCAATATAAAGACTGGCATTTGAACGTTGCTAATTGAGAACATCGATGCAAAAGGACAACTCCTAAGGATTCGAATCAAAGAATCAGAAAGGAGAAATAAAGAAAAATACTAAGCCTGACACGGAACAGTGACATCTCTGAGGCGATAGGTGAGAAAGCAGACTGTTGTGTCAGTTAAGTCAAAAAGAACCTGTCACATCACATCAGCAGTCTGCACCAAATAACTAGAGATCTGGAAAGCAATTCAAATAGCTTCCAACGGCTACTTTCCAATGGGAAGATTATGGAAGGGTATTTAAAGGACAAGCTTCAAAGATAAGAGTTGTTGCTATATTGTAGATTCTTCGAGTTGTTGGAATGCTACATTGTTGACTCTACGAGTTCCACCAGAGCTGAAGAGAACAAGTCTTAGTGGCAGTGAGACTACGAAGGTGGAAGTGAAGCAGACTTGAAGAAGGACTGAACAGACTACAGCTTCACTCAACAAGGATGAGAATGCCACTGATGATGGCAGCCAAGCTGAGAGCCGAGAAGGCCAATAAGATAGCATTCAAGAAGGTGGCTGAGTATAAAGAAGATCAGAAGAGCCACTCTACTGATCACCAGTGAAGAACCAGAAGTTGAATAAGAGAAGATGCAGAACCATGTCTGCATATCATTCAAGAAGGGTTCAAGGGCTGCTAAGGGTCAGAAGAAAGTAACCCACAATGAAAAGCCTTAGCAGTCCTATGTGGTGATGGTGCACAGCTGACAACAAGTTAAGATGAGCTGAATAGACTGAAGATCAGCTGCACCAGAAAAGAGGTCCAGACTCGAAGCAGAATGCTGAGGACCGAGCCTAGCTGCTAAGTACAAAGATGATCAAGCTTCAAGACATCTTAGTAGCAAAGCACAAACAACAACAACAACTATAACTACAAGTAGCCAGGGCCAAAGCGTCCTTGTCCGGAGGGACTAAATGAGTTCCAAGCCGGAGAGCTTGAAGAGTTCTTAGTGAACTAGAGTTCCAAGCCAAAGGGCTTGAAGAGTTCTTAGTGAACTAAAGGAGTTCCAAGCCAAAGGGCTTGAAGAGTTTAAAAGTGAATTGAAGTTCCAGGGTTGCTGGCCTTGAAGGGATCTTAGTGATTCAGGGTTCTGCCCATTCCTTAGTGGATTTTCCTGCGAGAGTGCAGAAGAGTGGATTAGGAGTCGAGTTGGCTCTGAACCTACTTAAAACCCTTTTGTGTCTTTTACATTCTGTCATTTACTTTATGTCTTTACATTATGTACTTAACTGCTATAACTGCTATGTATGTACTAACTACTTACAACTAAACTAACTCCAAGAACAATGTATCAATGTTTATCAATATATCAATGAAGGGGAGATTTAACTTATTCTGCTGTGCTTGAAATGATTCTTATGTTTGTCATATGCTAACTTCTTAGCTATACAAAATAAAATGAAAAGAGTTTATAAATTCAAATGATCTATTCAACCCCCCCCCCCCCTCCCCTTCTAGATCTATTGTGTGCCTACTGGGAACTAACAATTGGTATCAGAGCAGGTTCCCATGCTATTCAAAAGCTAATCGCTTTGAGTCTGATCCTAGGCACAAACATTGTTCTAAACTTAGTTTAGTAGTAAGTAACTTGTAAATGCAGATGAGCTCACCCGTTGGACATAATGTGTACAGGTAGATGTGTATATACACCTGAAGTTGCTCAAATTGGTCCAGTTCTTAAATGTCATAGCATCAAGACCAATCCTTGTCCATAGTCATTCTTATAGTCTGAAGATCCAGAGTTGAGGAGTCAAGAAGTATCTACAACACAGAATCAAGCACCCTCCATTCTGAAAGATGAAAGGCCATATACGCCAAGAAGTGCTTATACAGAGGAGAAAGAAGATTCTCTCAATTATGTTTTGGCCAACTAGTAGTTGGATGTGAACCTTGAGATTCAAGAGAGTTAAAGAACTATAAATGCTAAGATCTTCCTAGCTTATCTCTTTAAGGCTATGACTGACTGACTGAAGGACAACTGGAGCAACAAGTTGTCAGAAATAAATGTAAAGATATGCACATCAATACCTAACCTCATTCTAGTAAGGTAAATGACTGTCAAGAAACTGACAGTGTAAAGGTACGATTTCTCATTAATATAAATGTGTACATCATGTTGCATCACCTTATGTACTATAATAGTATTCTATCAAGAGACCATACTCTACCCAAAAAGGGGAAGAGATAAAGTACATTGAGGTTGGAAACTTAATTGCTAACAAACTTTCTCTTCACCCAAGTTTTAGGTTGAAGATAACATCTTGAAAGAAGTCTAAAATAGGTCATAAGCATATCAAGATCTGATTAAGATTAAGAGTAATCCTTGCTGAAAGGTTGGTATGTATGTACAAACCTATGTTCTAAGTTTTTGATAATACGTAAAGTATGATCAGTTCTGGAGGAGTATCTTGAAGATTCTTAGAAACTGATCATCTCCATGAATCAACCAGATACAACTAAGTAATAGAGTTGAGTCCTACTCTGCAAACCTTCAAAACCTGTGAACATAACCAAGCAAAGGATGAAACCATCAAAGAAAAAGAGTGTCTTATTAAAATGACTAATTTTGCACACACTCACAATTATGCACGACAAATGTCATATCTAAATCTGATTCATGCATAGATATGTTCATTGATGCTAAAATGGATGTAAAATCTATTATATAAGGAATAGGGGTTTTTGAGAAACTAACCTAGCAGGATCCAATCAAAATTGGATACCAAAATAGAAATTATCTAAACCTGCAGGTACTTGGTCTACTCGACAACACTAAGGAATACTGAAGCAGATGGCTTCAGTCACAAGGACTTAACCAGCTGGAGGATCAAGACATTTCAGCAATGTGCTTGACAAATTACTCTATGCCGAAGCCTATTCTTGAAGACTTGTTAAGCTCACATTAATGAAGCTCACAAGATTGCTGATCACCATATGGAAGCTGGTCAGTCATGCCGAGATTAACAAGATCCTCTATGCTTATCCGTTCAAAGCATATTCACTCAGAGGAAATATCAAAGAAGCAGAACTCCACGAATGCAGTCTATCAAGGAGCTGAAAGAAAATTGTAGTGTTCTCTACGATCAAGACCTTGCCAAGCCTGTGCATGTTAACACACGACGATTGTGTCACAATGACCAAAATCATAGTGCTTCTCAAATCAGCATCAGAGATTCCAGTTCTGATTAAGGAGGAATGGTAAATTACTAAAGAAAGGCTGATAGATGTTGACAAGTTGATAGTTTCAAGGAATCCTCCACTCATCCTTAACTCATAATAAAGATTCTAAGGAAGGACTACGAGCAGCCGAAACATCTAGTCTGGTGTCAAATGAAGGAGACTACGTTCGTAGTTATGTCAATAATCGTGGAGTGATCAGTTTCGAAGATATCTCTCTCTATGAATCAAGGAAGCTTATTTGATAGAGATGATTCCAGTCAGAAGAAGACCTAAAAGGTTGTCTTCTGATAATTATGGAGAAGAAGAACTCGTGCTTCGATGAAAAGATAGTAACTTGATTAACTCAGAAAGATCAAGTAAAAAACTGAAGAAGCTGTGAACTTCAAGAGAAGAAGAAAAGAAGTCACAGAACAAAGAAGTTCTTCCTCACTACGATTGTAGGGCTATCACCAATCGTAGAGTCCTGACAAAGTATAACTGCAGATGGAGAAACTGCAGCATCCTCTCAGCTTGAACAGTTATCAGGACTGAATCTGGAGAAAGTATGAAGAATGTATCCAAGTCAAAGAAAAGGATCAGGAGATTTATCCAGAAGCTTGATCTGGCGAATGAAAAAGATGATATTAGGATTGCTGACAGAAAGAAAAATTGAAGATGGTAGAAATTGCAAAAGAATAAATGGGAATATAGAGATGGTTCAGCTTAGGGAGCAAAATAAAGAAATATAGTTCTTGCCAAAAGCTGTGAGATAAACAGGAGCTAAACCAAAATAAAAAGATTCCAGCTACAGAATCCCAAAACTCTGTGACTGATGAACCAAATGAATATCCATTATAGTCAGCAGTAATGTCCCAAAACATGCTACTGATAACCCTATCAGCCACCCATCTCAAAATCGTGGAGTACCTATGATCAACCATCTGATCATTGCAAATGAGCAGGAGGACACCACGATCATAACCTCTACAAAATCCAACGCCAATGAAAATCCAGAGTTGGAAGATAAACTCCCCAGTAGAAAGGTCAAATGTGATGTCAATACTAATCATGTCTAAAGCTTTTCATCTAGTAAGCTCCTCAGGGACAAACCTGATCCTTAGCATTCAGCTAAAGGTTGGCCCTTCCTGAGCTACCTTACTTTAGAAGGAATGCTAATATGAAATCCATCACAAGATTCTCTGCTGAAGCAAGCAGCTTCTCCTCAGAAGATTACAAGCTGCAGATGAGAATTGCCAATCCCTCATAGTCTAATGGAGAAGTTGTCTATTAAAGCATGACCACAGACTACGATCATCGAAGAAGAAGCAAAGATGGTAGAGTAGTCAGGGAAATCGTGGAGTATTAAGAAAAGACACAAGTCACTCCACGAATTGAAGAAGTCAATAGTCAATAGAAGAAAAAGTCAAATCTGGTAAACTGACACGATGGAGAAGTCACAGATTATGACCTATCAGCAACATACAGCTATCCCACTAAGAAACGTGAAGGGAACAGTTACAAGAGGGAATTTCAAATAATTGACAGTTTCACTTTAGCGGGTTCATCAAAAGCTACAAACCTGTCAAACCCATACACTCATCCTCTCAAAGCCAAAACCTAAATACTTCCAAACAACCAAGATCCTCTCAAATAGTTATCAAACCTTGAATCGCTCCCTGACATCTCACAAGATCCTCACAGAGTTATACTCAGAAAATCCTAACTCTTCAAATGGAAAACTGGCAAGTAATCACTGGCATTCAGCTCGGAACCAAGACGTTCGAGAAATCTGAGAAGAAGTTCAAAGATATTCTTGAACTAGTGAAGAAGGCTAAATTCTCAGAATGCCTTGAGTCAAACACTCCGATATATGTTGACATGGTTAAAGAATTTCACTCAAATGCAACTATGAGTTCTGGAACTCTTTTTACCAAAGTAAAAGGGCAGATTCTGAAGCTGAAGTCTTCTAATATCAATCAGTGCTTAGGTTTTCCTGACCTAGGACTACAAAGCCTTGATAAAGTTGATATCAAAGGAGCCAAGAAGATTATGGGATACAAAAGAAATCCCAGTCTGAAGGATATGAAGAAAAAGGAGTTTCCAGAAGAATTTGAGTTCCTTGTAGAGATTGTAGGCAAATGTATACCATGCAAGGACACTGCACATGATACTGTGAGTGATCAGCAGTTGAATATTATGTCTGCCATAGTTCTGAAGAAGCAGATAAATTTTGGAGCTATCCTGCTTGATCAAATGTCTAAATGGTTGGACAAGGCGGAGAAGAAAAGGCTATCAGGAAAACCACTCACAAAGGTTTTCCATGGAAGGTTTTTGAGTATCATTCTGAAGAAGAGGCTGAAGAACAAAATTAAGGATGATGAGGGTGAAGTCCTTAATAGCCATAAGATAATGACTACACAGGTGTTTGCAAACTGGAAGAAGAATCCAACGAAGAATAAACGGCTAACATATGGCAGCAGCAGCAAGAGTTCCTCAAAGAAAAGGAAGGCAAGTGCCATGAAAGAAGAAGAGTCTTCATCCTCTGAAGGTGCAATTATCCCAGAGCCCAAGTCTTCAAAGCCTTTGAAAAAGAAAGCCAAAGAGGTGCAGAGGCAGAAGTCAGTTTCCCAAAGAAGTTTATCCACTGAAGAAGAAAACGTGGAGTCAGAAAATGAGATGGGAACTGAGAAGTCCAAAGGTGAACCTTCGGGGAGCAAGTCTGGTGATGAAAAAGAATATGCTAAGTCCTGTGGCTCATCCTCAAGGTAGACATTCTGCTGATAAGGGAGAATCTGAACATAAAGCAGTTAGATCTCCCAGTGCAGAAGTGTCAAGAAGTCCATCTGATGAAGTAAAAGATGAAGAATCTAAAGAAGAAGTATCTGTCACTCCTGCTGTTAAATCTCAAGGAAGTCTGTCTGATGAATCAGAAACCTCAAGTTCTGAAGATGAAGAAGAGTCTGAAACTCATAAAGCTGAGCTTCCAAGAAAAAGAAAGAGCAATAGACTGATTGCTCAGATGGTTTTAAAGAGAGGAAAATCATCTCCAAAGACAATTAAAATCAGTGATGATGAAGCTGAATCAAAGGGAGGAGATACTGAAGATGGAAACAAAAGGCTGAAAACTGCAGAGCGAGAAGAGACCAGTTAGTCTGCAAAGGCAAGCTCTGATGATGAAAATGCTTAGTATAATGATCAAATGCATGAACTAACTGATGAGTCAGTTGAAGGAAGTCTATTCAAGTCTTATTCCAGCTCAGGACAGGACAAACGTAAAAGAGACTTCAGTTCTGAGGATGAAGTCCCAGAAGAGTCTCACATTCCTTACCCTATTCAATGCAAGAGGAGAATAGTGGTCGAAATTGAGGAAGAACCACAAAATACTGCACTGTCAGGCAGATGGGATAATCATGGTAATGAAAGGTCAAACGTAGTAATAATGACCTCAAATGGTCTGCTCAATGTTTATGAAGATATGAAATTGAATACTTCAATGCTGAAATATGAGCCTGAGATCAAGGATCATGCAATAAGTCGGTTCTATCCTCATATGCCATGGGCAAAGGCATCCCTCACTGGAGACAACAGCTATCTCTCATGGTGCTTCTCTCATCTCCCCAGCCTAGAACTAGTGGCACAGAACTTTCCAAGGGTGAAGAAGTTTGCAACCCTGCTGATCAAAGACCAATCTCACTTCAAGGTTTATAGACTTGCTGAAAACCATTACATCCCCTACGATTGTTGAGCAGACTCAGATGGAAGAAGGATTCTTCCCAAGTCTACAATCGTGGAGTCATCTCATTCTATCCTTGAAGAAGATCAAGACAAATTTATGAAGTTGTATTCTACCCAAGCAGCATGGAACTCAATGATTTATCAGATTCTCGCTACCTTTGAAAATCTATCCAAAAGTGAAATCGTGGAGTTCACCCTGATACTCAGTAGGAGGATGATCAACCAAATGCTCAGAAAGAGGATAAACAACCTGATACCACATCTCCTCAAGAGCAAGAGTTGCTGAAGAACTCTGAAGAACTGGTTAAGGAGATTTCTCAAATCACTGCAAAAATAAAGGATATATCAACTAACGAAGATGATGAGATGTCCAAAAGGCTTCAAGACAGACTTTTCAACATATCCCTAAAGCTTCATCTAAGGGATCAAGTATTTCTGAAGGCCATGAGTGATCAGAAGGAAGAAGCTCTACAAGTTCGGAAGGCTAATGAAGACCAAATCCTATTTCTCTCTGACAAGATTGACGATCTGAAACAGTCTCTCTCCCTCCAGCTTGAGCTAAGCCAACAAGAACTCAAGATTGAGGTTGGTAACTCATCTCACATGATGGAGCAGCTTATGTCAAACTTGGAGCAGCTTTCACAAGTGATTAATGACAAAAGGGGGGAGAAAAAGATACATCAAAAGAGATATTCAAGAGGAAAGCACTCAATGAAGATCAGAGAAGCCAAGAGGACAAAGGCAAAGAAGAAGAAGGAAGCAGCAGGAGAAGCAGAATCATCATCTGAGGGGGAGCCAAAAGATGATGACCCCATGAACACAGAGGGGGAGCTAAACAAACAAGAAGAGCATGCAACTGGACCAGAGCCTGATCAGACAAAGAAGTGAAGCATGCATCTGAGGGGGATCAGGGGAAAGAAGAAAAAGAAGAAAGAAAGATGAGCAGCAGCAGAAGCTGATCAACAAACATTCTGGAGACATACATGGAGCAGAAGAGGTACATCTCTATCTAATTAAGTATGTTCTGGATCTAGAATGTAGAGTGTCATAGCATATATAATTTCCTATTATCATCAATGACATTCATGATTATCTACTTTAGAAATACAGCTGCTCACTGTATATAAGATTCATTCATCTCATGCATATGCACTGATTGTTTTTGTTATAATCAAATAGGGGGAGATTGTTAGGAATATACATAAGAATATTATTCCTATTTATATATAATTTGATTATGATATAAATGAATGAATATGCAAGTATGCTTGCATTGATAAAAGCTGTAAAGTCCTTTTGATAGATAATAGGAATTTATATACAAGGACTTAGACTGAAATGATCAAATATGTTAGGTTGATCCTACATAAGCAAAACAGCTTTGTAAAGTCCTTAAAAAGAAATGATGTACAAGGACTATAAATATAGAAAGATCAAGCTTGTTAGGTTGATCTTATAATGTAATAGATAGCCCTGTCTGATCGTCGAAGTACTGCATCAGAATCGTAGTCTGCCAGGAAAGACAGAGGAAACTCGAGAGCTATCAAGGCGGAATCGTAGTCTGCAGGATAGTAGATCTCGGAGTTTATAGTCTGCCAGGAGAAACGAGGAAGGATCGTAGTGTGTCGAGAAGTACTTCCTAGAAGTCGTAGTCTGCTGAGGAATTAATGTTCAGAATAGAAGAGACAGCCTAAATATGAGCCGACCGAGAAACTGCCAGAGCTAAGTCAAGAATCATAGATCAAACTTAAAGTAGTGGAATCTAATGATCATCAGAGGCAGAGATCGTAGTCGGGTAAGATCAGACGAAGACAGCAAGCATGAAGGCAGAATCGTAGACTGTCAAGGTCTGATCTCGGAATCGTAGTGTCTGCAGCAACAAAGCTAAATCGTAGTCTGCAGAACTAAAGCTTTCACAAAGGTTGCTCTACAACGCTAAGGGAAGAATCGTAGTGTCAACACGATTCTCATCAAATGGGCACTCCCAATATATCCAAAGCATGAAGCCTCTGCTCTGAGCTACAAAGATACATCCTATATGAAGAGTGCCAGAGAGCACTCACCGAATGGCATACAAGCTAATAGAAGATCTAAGCATCAACTCTATCAACATGCAGACTGAGTTGTGAAGCCATTCGAGATGAAGTCTTCCACAAGCCAATCAGAAGAAGACTTCATAACTAAGTGACTGACTAGAGAAAGTCAGCAAGTGCAGTAGCTGTCAAGAGAACAGAAAATAATGATCTTGAGAATCACTCAAGATCGTAGTGTTTGCCAAAGTGAAGGAGGAACTGATACAACCTACAGAGATACCGGCCAGCTTGTGATGAACAAGACAGAAGTGATTAAGCATGGGTCAGACCATTGAAGATAGGTGAACGGGAGATCACCAGGAGAAAGGAGCTGGGTATGCCACAAATCTGAAGTGTCTTGCTATTTAGAAGAGGTCAGAACGACAAGTCAAGATATCAGTTCCTGAGATCAGTCAAGGCAAACAGAAGTATTGAAGCACTGCACAAGAAAAGGAAGAAGTGTTCCACATTGAAGATCCAAGAACACTCTTCAGAATCGTAGTATTGTCTCAGCCAGTCAAAGAGCAAAAGTCAACAAAGACACACTACGATAAAGGTCCAAGAACATATGCATCAGAATAGTGGAGTTGGAGCATCTGAGTGTTGAAGCACTGGCAATGAATCAATATAAGACTGACATCCGAACGTTGCTAATTGAGAGCATCGATGCAAAAGGACAACTCCTAAGGATTCGAATCAAAGAATCAGAAAGGAGAAATAAAGAAGACTACCAGCCTGACATGGAACAGTGACATCTCTGAGGCGGTAGGTGAGAAAGCAGACTGCTGTGTCAGTTAAGTCAAAAAGAACCTGTCACGTCACATCAACAGTCTGCACCAAATAACTCGAGATCTGCAAAGCAATTCAAATAGCTTCCAACGGCTACTTTCCAACGAAAGATTATGGAAGGGTATTTAAAGGACAAGCTTCAAAGATAAGAGTTGTTGCTATGTTATAGATTCGTCGAGTTGTTGGAATGCTACATTGTTGACTCTACGAGTTCCACCAGAGCTGAAGAGAACAAGTCTCAGTGGCAGTGAGACTACGAAGGTGGAAGTGAAGCAGACTTGAAGAAGGACTGAACAGACTAAATCTTCACTCAACAAGGATGAGAATGCCACTGAAGATGGCAGCCAAGCTGAGAGCCGAGAAGGCCAATAAGATAGCATTCAAGAAGGTGGCTGAGTATAAAGAAGATCAGAAGAGCCACTCTACGGATCACCGTGAAGAACCAGAAGTTGAATAAGAGAAGATGCAGAACCATGTCTGCATATCATTCAAGAAGGGTTCAAGGGCTGCTAAGGGTCAGAAGAAAGTAACCCACAATGAAAAGCCTTAGCAGTCCTATGTGGTGATGGTGCACAGCTGACAGCAAGTGAAGATGAGCTGAACAGACTGAAGATCAGTTGCACCAGAAAAGAGGTCCAGACTCAAAGCAGAATGCTGAGGACCGAGCCTAGCTACTAAGTACAAAGATGATCAAGCTTCAAGACATCTTAGTAGCAAAGCATAAACAACAACAACAACTACAACTACAAGTAGCCAGGGCTAAAGGGTCCTTGTCCGGAGGGACTAAATGAGTTCCAAGCCGGAGAACTTGAAGAGTTCTTAGTGAACTAGAGTTCCAAGCCAAAGGGCTTGAAGAGTTCTTAGTGAACTAAAGGAGTTCTAAGCCAAAGGGCTTGAAGAGTTCAAAAGTGAACTGAAGTTCCAAAGCTGCTAGCCTTGAAGGGATCTTAGTGATTCATGGTGCTGCCCATTCCTTAGTGGATTTCCTGTCAGAGTGCAGAAAAGTGGATTAGGAGTCGAGTTGGCTCTGAACCACTTAAAACCCTTTTGTGTCTTTTACATTCTGTCATTTACTTTATGTCTTTATATTATGTACTTAACTGCTATAACTGCTATGTATGTACTAACTACTTACAACTAAACTAACTCCAAGAACAATGTATCAATGTTTATCAATATATCAATGAAGGGAAGATTTAACTTATTCCGCTGTGCTTGAAATATTCTTATGTTTGTCATATGCTAACTTCTTAGCTATACAAAATAAAATGGAAAAGAGTTTATAAATTCAAATGATCTATTCAACCCCCCCCCCCCCCCTCTAGATCTATTGTGTGCCTACTGAGAACTAACATAATCAAATAAATAAAACTTGATAGTAATTTTATATTTTATATTTGATTGAGACATTGTATGGTAGAAGGATTAAATTGTACGGCAACTATTCACAGATGGTTCTTTTCTAATTAAATGTTGAAATCTATATTATCTGAAAAGTCGTTGATCGCTAAGGGGGATTACCCATATTATTGAATAAATATTATTTATTTAAATGAATTAAATGATTTAATTTATTTATTTAAATAAGATTAGAATTGTTCTAATTGATTTATTTTACAATCGGTTTAATATGGAGAACCTAAAGGATCACACCGCAAAAGAAAAACATGTATTTAAAAAGTAAATGACATAATCGTAATAATAAGTTAAGTATATTTAATTTATACTATGGTGATATAATAAATTAAATAACTTAATATTTATCATTTAGTATTTTAAAAATACTAATTATAAATTAATAAGAGGAGTCTTATTATTATTATTACTATTACTATTACTATTACTATTATTATTATTATTATTATTATTATTATTATTATTATTATTAGTATTAGTATTATTATTATTTAGTTCCTAAATGGTTTAGGAATTAATTAATAAGAGTATTTTCATATTAGTTCCTAATTAGATTAGGAATATAATTAAATAAATCATTCTCCTAAATAGTTTAGGAGTGTTGTCTATATCTATAAATAAGATGAGTCTTATTATAGATTAGGGTGACACAACAACACACTCACAATTCTCTAGAGAGAAAAACTAGGGTTTGCCAATACCTACTTCTTGAGTTCATAATATTCCTTGGTAGGTCACCTCTAGAGGCCAAACACTTGAGTGGCTAACGTTGACCAAGTGAATCTAATCGATGGAATTCAAAGAAGACGCAAAGGATTTGAGTTTAACTCGTACCTGAGGAAGCTTTGTTCTACGGTATGATTCTCTATCTCCTTTATTAATTTATAATTGCACATAAAGTATGATCTTGATTATGATTTGTAAAAAAAAATATCTAATTTTGCCATTCTTCCGCTTGTTTGTATGTAATTTAATTGCATGTTCATGAATTTCACAAACCAGATAATTTGGACACTCATGTAAATTAAGTTTGGCGTGCGACGTACGAACGTCGGAATGTCATGCTAAGTTTGTGTAACATGGAAATGTGTTCAGATTCGTTTGAAACAAACATTATAAGATATGAAATAGATTTAGTGTAAATCATAATTGGCATCTATATGTGGCTAATTGGTATGTGAATATGAACTTACTTGTGTAAGCCATTTAATGGGTAAATCAGCGTAAACTTATAACGGACGCTTAAGGCAAGTTTTCTAACTTCATTTAAATTGTGGAATTTAATGCAAGTTTCATATCTTTGTGCAAAGGTGTTATATTTGTACAAGGTGTTTATCTATGAATTGTGCTATGGGCCAATTATCTGCACTTATGTGCTTTTGAGATGAACTGTTTAATTATTAAACATTTCAAGTTGTTAAAGTTATATTTATTCATGAATTACGTTATAAATAAGTTTATGCTAACTGTTTCGGCTGGACACGTGTTAAGGTGTTAAAGTGAATGGTGGAGAACTAATGAAAGTTAAGTAATGCTAATCCAAACTAAACTAAATTAGTGTGGATTTTGGCATATGCATAAGAGAAGATACCCTAATATAGGCAAGCTAAGATTCATAAGTTGAATCAGACACAGATGGTGTCATATTAATGAAGAAGACACGGTTGATGTCAAACATAAGATGTAAGAAAGAAAAGGTGAATGGTCTTTAGGACCATTTAATAGAGATATGAGTAATGTTTAAAAATGAAAGGAATTTGAGTTATTCCTGTTTATTCAAACTGCTTCTCAACTATTGTTTAGTTGATGAAGTTTTCAAAGAATGATGAATTGATTCTTGATTTTGTTATTTATTCAACTACTATACCTTGCTGAGCAATTAAATTCTCACTATTGCAAAATTCTAAAACTTTTACAGCTAGGGCGGAAGGGCCTGAATGGTCAAATGGTGTTAATAGAAAGAAATTCATTAAAGAAGAATATTTAGATGTATATAATTACATGTTGTAATGTAACGGTATGTTTTGATTATAATATTTGTAATGATGTAATATTCATTAGTATTATGATTTGAAGATGTAAAGGTCTTAGAACATGAAATTAGAAGTGATATGTTGTAAAAATATAGTAATTACATTCATGTCGATAAGATTGTGTTGAATGGGTAGTACCGTGTAGCACCGGACCCGAATTTAAAGGTAGACCCGAATTCAGGGACGTCACAATTATAGTACTTTAGCACCTTATGTTAATGGTGTTAATATTAAAGTAAGAGTTCGTAAATTTTATAAACCATTAGTTCTTAAGTGATGGTTTTTTTAAACTATAAGTGCTAATTTATAAAAACGTGAAAACTATAGGTGGTAAATTGCATAGATCTTGGTACATAGATTTTGATAGTTAATTCTTAAAAGAGTAAAATACACTCACACCCCCTACAAATAATTATAATAACACTCACTACCCTTCTAGTTTTTCAAGTAACACTCACTACCCCTGCAGATGTTTATTATTGACCAAATAAGCGAAGTTGCGTATTTACCCTCATGTTTTACTATTTTAAAATATAATAAATTTATACTTATTTTTCTAATGACAAAATTACCCTATTTTGACTTATATGATCAAGTTATATTCTCCTTTTAAATCATTAGTCACCGTCGTCATACAAGGGAGGAAGGGATGAGGGGATGAGGGGAGGAGGGGAGGAGGGGGAGGGGGGGAGGGAAAGTTTTTGCAGTGAAGGAGATGATCGAAGGAAATTAACTTGGCTAGCTATGATCGAGGTTTTTTGTGTTTAAGGTATACATGTTTTTACCCATTGTCATCTCTATAAACGCTTGTTATCACTCGATTCGCTCAATTCTAAACCTAGATTATAAAATCAACCTTGTTTCACACTTGATGAAACCCCACAAGAGCACTACTCTCTCTCTCTCTCTCACTTACTCACTCTCATGAAAATTAATTATTTCTATGCACATAAATAATCATATATATATATATATATGTGTGTACAGATGTTAAATGGTTTCACTATTTTGGTTTCTTCCTATGTTATACGTGTGTACATATATATATATATATATACTCCAACCGTTCCAAACAAAATAAATTTTATTTGCATAATTGTAAATATTCATTACATAATTTTGTGAATTGTTGATTTTATTTTTGTTCATTTAACAGGAATGACTGAAAATCATGATATTCATGTTCACTTTGGGAAAACAGTGAATGTGATTTTAAATACTGATGATGATGTATACTGCCATATGGATATGCTCAACGAGGTTTCTGAATTGTCATTGAGTCAAGTACCAACTGGAATGGGTTTAGAAATTAAATTGTTTTATTTTGTACCTGGAACACAGGTCAAGATGCCATTAAACAACGATGAGAACATGTTACTCATGTTTGAAATGTATAAGGGGATTAAAATTGTTGATATATATACAAGTAATTCATCCATTAGAGGAGTGAAATGATGATGGGATTGTTAATGGGAGTTGATTATAGTGTTGGTAAAGATGGAGTTGGATCAAAAAATGAAAATGAGGTTGATGAGGGCATTTACAATGATGGAAAGATACAAGATAATATAAAGAGGGTTGATGAGGCAATTTATAACCATCGGTTATGGGCTGAAATAGTAAATGAGTCTGAAACTACTGAAAAACATCATAATGAGGTTGTAGCTAAAAGTTACAAAAATAGAAAAGGCAAACAAATAATTATAAAAGATGGTTATGAGGATGGTGATGTTTCTGGCTTGTCTTTTGAGGATAATGGTTTTCAGTGTGATAATGAAGAAGAACATGCTAGTGATTTTGAAATAGACAATGATGAATTTATGGATGAAAACTTGTAAATGAAGTGATGACTAATAATGATGGCCTATCAGATTACTCATCAAGTGATGTGTAATAACCTGAATTTTTAGAAATTATTAAAATAAGAATTTAATAAATAGAATTCTTATTATAAGATATGTCGGGTTTGAATAAGAATTTATATGTGTTATATATTTTGAATGATATGGTTTGGTGGGAAGAAATTAGATATACATATATATATGAGATTTTATAGCTGATTAATTATTAAAGAAAATAGAGTTTGAACTTGAAGTTTAATCTCTAAATCATTGAAGAACAGTAGTAATTGATGTTGGTTAACGGGTATAACAAGTTAGCAATTAAAAAGCATGTTCAAAGTATTTAAGAATTTAGATTCTAGTTCTGCTATAGTAGAACTTGTCTGCGTCTGAACTTGAGGTGGCACATCTGCACCACTTCTAAGCCTAAAACCAGCACAGCTGCGCCGGTTTGCAGATAACTCTATATGAGTTTGTGTAATCTAAACTTTAGGGTATGTATATGAATGGCTAATATGTTGTAATATGAGTTATATTTTGCGTTCAAACTGTCCATGAATGGATAGAGATAACAAAACATGAATTGAATAAAGGTTAATCATGGAGATTAACTAAACAAGAATAAATGTTAGTTAATTTAAATTGAAAAGTTACATTATAGAATAATATAATTTGAGCATTAAAGCCTTGTGTAGCAGTGGTGTGATAGTAAGTTAAATAAATAGGTTAATTCACTTAAGTAAAATGGTGAATCGGTGTGCTATCGCAGACAACCAAAAATAAACCTTACTGCGAACGATAATAATGTAGTAGTGCAAGTAAGAGTCGATCCCACAGAGACTGATTAATCTATTTTTATATACTTTGTATTCCAAAAGAGGGGTTTTTTGATTGTTATTAATTAAAATAAACTAATTTAAAATATTGTAACGAAGTAAATTAAGAGAACAAACCTTGGGTTAAGTCAACTTCCACCTTAGAAATATACACTGATCATTGACTCAAGCATACACAATTAATATCTTGAATATTCATCGTTAGAATCAATTCCATGTCTTTCCTTATTTTTAGTTAGATAGAAACAAGCGATCTAAATAACCCTAACTGCTAAACAACTTCAGACAAGGTCTAAAAGTTTAATCCAGTAGAAGCTTTAAGAATTAGAAAAATTGATGAAGTTAAACAACACAAACACAAGCGGTTGCATTTAATTCAGTTGAATATTCTTCCTAAGATATAATAATCTCATGATCTGCAGTCAATTATCAATCTTAGTTGCTTCGCAAATTAGAGTGACCAAACAATAACGGATTCGATATCTAATTTAGCAGTAGATTTCAATGAATAATAAACTAGTGTGCACCTAGCAATTAAACAAATCAATCACATAATTCAAGCACAGAAGAATAATCAATACTCACAATATTAATTGAATAATTAAAATCAATTAGATCTCACAGTGTATTTAATTCAAGGCTTCCGTCTCCTTAATTCAAGAACAAGAGTTTAGCCGCACATGGCTATGAAAATCACCAAAGAAATAGAGAGAATTATTTTATTGAATGAATACCAGATATCAAGATCCCCTCCAGCTTTGATTAAGTCCCCTATTTATAATTATTAAAACCTCACATTCCATCAAACCCTAGCTGCCTTCTTTCATGTAGCCGAATCCAAGCTGCTAAAGGCAAAAGTGCTGCCAGCCGCGCCTACCCGCTGGGGTGGGACGGTTCTTTGTGTAATGTCTCGCTGGGCCGGCATTTCCCACTGCCCAGCCGGCTTCAATTGATGTTCTATTTTGCCTCTTCCTTTTCTTTCATACTTGCTACACACATGGGCTGGTCATCACTAAATTGCTAGCCCACAATCTACAATCCCTTAATTGCATGCCAGCTGCTTCGGTAACATAGCCCACATGAATTACAAGCTGCTCCTTTATTTTGCTGGACCAAACCGTGGGCTGCTCTTAATTGGCTGAACCAATTCGTGGGGTCATGGTCATCCAAGCTGCTCCTTAACCCACATGTGCGTGGCCCATTTTATACTTCCTTTAAATACTTTTGCTGCTAGGAACGTGATTGGTCTTGGCCTTCACGTGCTTGGATTTTGTAATTGCTGATTTCAATTGGAAGCTGCTTACTATAAATTGGATGGGAGTTGCTCCATTTCTTTTCCAATTGCTTAACACGTGGGCTGCTTGATTATTCTCTAAGCTGCTTGTCATTTCGTGGGCTGCTAGCTTCTAATTCGTGAGCTGCTTATTATTTGTGAGCTGCTACAATTATTTAAGCTGCTGAAAACGTGGCTGCTCCATTTACTTTCCCATGCAAGCTGCTAGTTAATTTGAGATGCTTGAAATTACAAGCACCTCAATTTCGTGGCCCACATTTATGGTATGCTGAAAATAATCTTTTCTTGCCCCTTTTGTATTCATTTTACTTTCTTGGTTCAATTGTACCTAAAATAAAAATATAAGAACAATAAATGTATTTAGGTACAAAAGAGATATAAAATATTAAGTATTAAGGGAATAAAATGTAACATATTTCATCCTTATCATGAATTAATGTTTATGTGTTGCATAAAGAAAATAAAATGAATATTTAAATTAAAATTGAAAATTTTAATATATTACATAGCATGATAATATATGAAAGGGTTTAATATTTTGAAAAGATGTTAATGGAAAATAAGTTATTGATAAGTATACGTATAAATGTATAACTTAAATAATTAATCGAGCAAATATTATTTATTCTAAGGGTAGTGGTTATTTTAAATGAAGATATTATAAGTATAATTTCATAAAGCATAGTGTAATAGTTATACCTATTATAAGTGCATAATTATTTAAGGTAGATAAATAATTTAGTACTAAAGCAAAGTGTGTCACACAAACTTTATATTAAATAAATATTAAATGAAGTGGAATTGAGGAAAAGCCAAACATAGCCGAGACCCCTGATTTTTTACTACTGGGATTGTATTATAAGCTTGAGTTATATAACTCTAGTAAGCTTGGATATATGAGTCTTGTGTGGCATGAATATTAAAATAAAATCAAACTGAAGGTTTAACTGAAATTATTAAAAGAGAATTAATAGTAAGAGAATAAATGATGGATATTAGTTAGTCATGGTGGTATTTATGTGTGATTATAATAATAAGTATTATAGAGATATTGGGTTGAGAATACCCAACTGAATTATATTTAGCCCAATTAAAATATTATTTGGACTAACCCAATGTACATGGATTATATGAGTGTATAATTGGGTAAGGAATATGGATTTGAGTGTCCATGTCTAAAACCTAGATATTAACTTTAAGCTAGCAAAATTGAACTTGTGAGCCCAAAAGGAAATAAACTTAAGCATACTAGAACCTATTTTTTCTAATGCAGGATATTAAAAAGTGCTTGTCCTGTATTCTTTGTCCCAAAACCTCTCCAACCGTGTGTTAAGCCAATGGCATATGGCCTTGTTGCTACAAATCAAAGATGGTGATGATGGCTATGCAATGATGAATGGGGAGTGGCTCCAATAGTGAATGTCACTATTCCCCCAAATCTTGATTATCCACTATTTTATTCTTCTTCCCTTTAGTTTGAAACAGTGGGCAAAGCTTTGGTATGGGTATTGAATTCTTTATAAATTAAGCCTCTTCTCTTCTTAATTCACTGCTAAAGTTTTCTGATAAGTACTATATAGAGAGTGAGTTGCAATTAGAGTGAGGAATCTGAGTTGGAGGCAAGGATTCCCAAATTAAGTTCAACAGAGGTAATTTTCATACTCACATTCTTAATTTCAAATTTGAAGAAATTCTTAGAATTTTCCTGAGTTAGTGATGAATTGAATTGTGAATTGGTTTGGGACTTTGTATCAGTATGATATCTGAGTTATATGAATGTTTAAGGTGCAATGTAATTGATTTAACGCATGTTAAATGAAGAATTTTTGTGTATGGGTTTTGAGTTCTGCAGAAGCAAAGCCGTTCCTGGAACTGTCCAAGAAGGGCGCAGCTGCGCCTGTCCTGCAATTCAAACCGGCGCAGCTGCGCCGGATGCTATGTCTGAGGCTACTTTGGGGCAACGCAGCTGCGCCGTGCACCAGAAATAAATATAGCTTTTTGCTGTAATAAGACACTTCTAGCATGTTAATTTGACCTAGTTATGCTTGAAAATAAGTATGACATGTAGTCTAGAGTTCTTTTGCATAATATGAGTTGCTTTAGTCTACTTGAAGGTAGATTTTCTAAAGGAAACTAAGAGTTTTGGAAAATAAACCTTGATGAAACTTATGGTATCCATGTTTTGACTTTATTAGCACGTATTTATGATCTAACTTTGCATGAAGTGTGATTCGAGTTGATATACATGTGCTAAATTTCTTAACTTGGTTTAAAATGACCTTTGAAAGCAAATTTGGACGTTTTGCAAACTAAGTACTATAAACGATGTGTTGGTCATATTTTGAACTTATAGGATTGCATGCTAGTACTCTTAGATCTCTAAACATGATCTATATGTGCGTTCATCTAGTATGACATAACCTAAGACCATTCAAGCATGAATTTATACAAGTTTTCAAGAAGTGAACAATATTAACTACGTGTAAATGATGTGAACACATGTGAGAATGCATATTACAGGTTGTATAACCTTCTTATATGAATAGATGGTTAATGTAGTCCGCCTCTTATTTCATGAACTCGTTTGGCATTATTTTGCCAGAATTCCAGCTAAGACCATAATAAGTAGAAAGTGAACTTGAAATGACACTAGTGAAACCCAAGACCCCTTAACATATGTATATGCTATGTGTTAATATCCATGTATGCTAAGAAATGAGATGGAACCAGGAAACCAAAACTTAGCTCTGGTCTGGCCAGAGGGCAGTGCAATTGCGCCGTCCCCAAGCCTAACTGCAGCGCAGCTGCGCCATAGAGCAGTGTTGTCTAACTATTTTAAATGTGATCTAAACCTTAAAGCATGTGTGTATGAATGTCTTAAGATATAATGATTGACTTAAGTGATGTTTTAAGTATACAAGCATGTAATGGTTATATAGGTCCCAGAATTGACAAATTTTGTTAAGGTTTACAAAACGCAAGAACAATGTGGATCATACATCTATGAGTTTTAAATGTGTACCAAGCACATAGCTAGACAAGTGTGTGATAAATGTATATGAATGTTGATGTCAAGTATGTGTGGCTAAGGTATACCTATACATACATAGCTATCCTAACAGTATGATAATGAAGTGAAATGAAGGTTTTAAAAACCAAGTTAGGAAACAATGTAACATTTATTATTACATTGAGAATGTATGGATATATATGACTAATGGGTATGAATCCATGATTATACAATTGTGTAGGAGTACATGAAGTGCGGATAAATATAAGCAATTAAGTTATAGTTGATAATCTACGAGCCAGGCAAGTCTTTCAGTTTCCTGTTTGCTATATGAATTTGATAACTATTGGTTGGATTATATTATGCCATGAGACTGTTGATTTATATATGAAATGAATATGAGATATGTATGAAATTCGAAAGTCAATCTATGATTATATGTTTAATAAGTTAATCTTTATACTTGTTATGTGAGAAGCAGCATGCGTATTAAATTTAAATGATTATGATTGTATAAACTAAGCATGATATTATATGATATGTGATGCATGAAAACAGTTAGAATTGTTGAGCTGTCGAGCTCACTCTTGCAAATAACCATTTTTGCAGGTTAATGACTTACGCTACAATTACGTGCTACTTGATTGATAGAGTTCAATAGTATCACAAGAAGATTGATTTTTTTATCTGAAGTTATGATTTTGAACTATGTTATAGGTATTAGATGATGTACCTGATAGTTGTTTATGATGTTTAACTCATATAGAGTTGTAAAGCCGTAATTACTCGGTATATAAAGATATCGAATTTGGATGTAAAGTTTTCGAATGTAACTTTGACGAATCGAATCATAGAATAAATTTGATTCACATTTATGTAATTAATAAATGTTGTGATTCAGGGGAATAAATAAAGAATCCAGAAAATTTTTAAATTATTCCGCATCTTATTAAGTATAACATCGAATATGATATAAAGACAAGAATGGTTAATGACCGAGTTTGAGAGTTGACTTATTAAGGTGTTGGGATCGTTATATAGATCCTGGAAATAAAAAGGAGTTAATACACTAGTTGGTATCAAAGGTAAGTTGTATTCATTAATTTATGAATGGAAGTTAAAAATAATCAGACGAAGATAGTACCGTAGCGCACCAGGTCCGAGGTAATGGATATCCGAATTTGGGGGCGGTACATGATGAGTGCAATAGAGTGTATTCTAATGAAGATGATGATAAAGATAATCAATTTGTTGAAGATGGTCAAGCTATTGAGGGGAGACAAGTTGATTGTGGACAACTTGATAAGGCATTTGACCACTATAGATACGGAAAGGAATTTGTACATGTTAGAAAAGAGAAGATTAAGCTATGTGAAGGTCTTTTGTTTTCAAATGTACACAGTTTTAGACAGGTTTTAAGAGATTTTACAATTCAAGAGGGTTTCAAGATTGAGAGGATTAAAAATGATATAAAAAAAAAAAAAAAAAGTTGCGTGTAAATGTGCTGCATTTGGTTGTCCATGGAGAATACATGCATCCCCTCTTCCTAATAAGGTGACTTATAAAATCAAGAAATATTGTGGCGCACACTTGTATTGTTGTTTCCACTAACACTGAAGCAACATCGACTTGGATTGCAAACAAATTAGGTGATGTATTGAGGGACAATTCTGACATGAAGAGAAATGAAATTCAGACCAAAGTGCATAAGAAATGGCAGATTGAGTGCAATAAAATGCAGTTATACAGGGCCAGAAAAAAGGCACTTGCTGAACTTGATGGTTGTGATGCAAAATATTATAAAAGTTTGAGGCAATATGGTCAACAAATTCTAAGCACAAATCCTTGAAGTATAATGGATATTAACACATATAGGTTATCAATTGATGTGAATCCCACATTTAAGAGAATGTTTATAGCATATGAGGCATTGCCTTCTGGATTCATAAATGCATGTAGACCTTTTATAGATGTTGATGGATGCCACCTAAAAGGGCCTTATGGTGTTGTTTTGTTGGTTGCAGTAGCTCTAGATGGGAATAATGGACTCTTCCCAGTGGCAATTGTCGTGGTGGAAACTGAGTACAAACAAAGTTGGAAGTTCTTTTTTAGTAATTTAAGGACAGCTTTTGGTGCAAATGATGATGGTGTGATGACATTAACATTCATTTCAGACAAGCAAAAGGAATTATTAACTATACGTTGATGTTTGGCTTTAATTATGTATTTCATGTTTTCATACAATAATTAAAATTTGAAAATTCTACTTTTTATATGTTGTTATCTCTTTAAGTATGGATATATTATTTAGTATCATGTTAACCTTCTGCAAAATACGAGGACAATTAAACAGTATTGTTACAAATTAATGATTTTAAATTTTTTATTATAATTAGTTTATACTCAATGCTGAAAAATTGATGATAATTTTTGTTTATATTCTTTTAGGGTCTTAAATATGCACTCAATGAGGAATTTCTACATGCACTTCATAGGACATGTGATAGGCATTTGTTTTGTAATTTTAGAAAAAAGTATCCAGCCTTGATGTTAAAAAATCACTCTTGGAGGGCAGTTAGAACTTATAATGAACACGACTTCAACCTAACAATGGAGGATATTAAGAGTCTCAATCTGCATACAATTATTTGATGAAAGAGCCTCTTGAAACATGGACCAGATATGTCTTTGATGAGAGATGTAAAAGTAATCATGTCACAAGCAATTTTTGTGAGTCCTTTAACCATTGGGTTTGCTACGAGGGGTAGACCCATTTTGAAAATGTTTGACTGAATTAACTGTAAGTTGATGCAAAGAATTCAAATGAGGTATGAAATGGGTGTGCTTGGGATGGATATGTTACTCCGAATATTAGAAAGAAATTAAACTTCAATCTTGGTAAAGCTAGAATTTGCGGAGTGATCTATGGCGGAGGGAATAAATTCAAAGTCGTTGACGATGGATTCACATTTTTGGTTGACATTGGACTAAGAGTTTGTGATTGTAGAGCATGACAGGTTTCAGGCATTCCTTGTAAACATGGGGTTGCTGCTATTGCATCTAGGAGAGCCAATGTTCAACAATATTGTGATGCATATTTTACAAATCATGCATACTTAGCTGCTCATGGAAAAATGATTCACCCTACCAAAGATCAAAGATTATGGAAATACATAGAAGATGGGAGTGATCCATAGAACCCGGCCCCCCACCTCTTCATAGGTTGCCTGGGAGGCCAAGGAAAAACAGAAGGAAAGAACCAGGTGAAGTTAATGCAGGGAATAATTTTGTAAAACGAGCTCTAAGTGTCAAATGCTCTAATTGCAAACAGTTTAGTCATAATAGATTGACCTGTCAAAAAGATCCACCTAAGTTAACTGGGAATGGGGTTACTCTCGATAGTGTAACTCAAGAGGTAATATAATATAATTTTTTAAGAATAATTGCTTGTTAAAGGGTATATTATTTTACATTATGTTTTATGATTCTAATAACTTGTCTGTTCTTTTATCACAGGTTGGTGAAGGTCAAACACAAGCTAGTGAAGACTAATCAGAACCACTTGGTAGAAGAGGGAATGTTAGGAAGAAAAGAAAAGGAGTCGATCGAAGAAATAATGAAGAGGTTGTAACAGAACTTGGTGAAGGGGAAACGTCAAAGAAAAATGGAAGAGTTTTGGGGAGATGTCAACAAGTTTTATCAAGTAATGTGGGAACAAACAACTCGGGTAAAGAGAAAGGAATCCGATTTCCAGGAATGGGAAAGGTTGTCATAACAAGATTGAAAAAAGATGGTTCACTTGTTTATCCTACAAATAATGGTAATCCAATTTCGAAGGTGAGATATTTTACATGTAATTAGTTTTAAATAAAGCATGCATATTTTTAATGAAAAAATATTTTCTATATTGTTTAAAGTTTGACAATAGTGTTTTGTTGGACGAATAGACGGGAGCTCATTGGGTTGATATTATACCTCCGAACCAAGTCAATAAAAGGACAATTCACTCGATTGGTAGCAAATGTGGTTTAGTTGTTGAAAGAAAAAGATGTTGTGCGAATCAAAATTCTGAGAATCAAGTTTCTATTGTGAATCCTGTTGGAAATCACACTCAAGTTGCATATGTTCAATTTCCTATTAAAAAATTAAATTGGTGGTAACTTATGAATACGGAATTTGGTTTAGTACAAATAGTCTTGGTAAATTGCTATTATTAAGAATTTTAGAATTTAATAATTGGTGGTACTTTTGGTCACATGTTGTGACTAGGAAAAATTAATTATGTTTGTTGATATCTGGTTAAGTGTAAGTAAAGAAAAACTATTATTTGAATTGTTGGGTAGATGTTGCGAGTATTATATGTTAAATCATGTATTAGTTATACTGAAATTTTCTCTGCATGATACACAAGTGTTGATTGTCACTAATGGTTATCTCAGTTCAAAATAATTCACTAGTCTCTAGAATAATTGATGTTGTCTTTCACCGGTTTGTAACTCGATAGATATAATAATGAGAGTGAATGAGTTATTTTTGGTGCAATTATTTACGTATGTGAAGATTTCAAATCTGTTGACAAGAACACATGTTTACAATTGCCTTGCTCTTATTACCTTTTTGCCGAAAATAAATTGTATTTGTATGAAAGATATATATGTCTTTGTTATCTACTTAATAATTATTGTTAAATTTAAGTACCATTGTAAGCATGGCCGTCAGAGTTATTGGTGTTGTAATTAGGTGGTTGGACAAATGGTAGACTTGGTGGGAAAATATCGAATTCTTCATTGGTGCTATGATACGGTGCAATTTTTCCATTTCCCGGGATGATAATTATTAAATTATTCATTTTAAAATTTTACATTTGTTAAATAATTTTTTTTTATTTAAGTTAATAATTATAATTTGTCCTTCTAGTTAAATGAAAGTGAAAATATAAGCAAACTTTTTACTTGCATCTGCTGACCAGTCTGCAAATTATCCAGCGCATAACAAAATTAAGCATCCATGCATCCCTAATTACCAGAGCATACCTATATATATGTCAATCCAATATTTGTTTGTTGATATATATATATATATATATATATATGGGTTAATGGAGCTACATAACTGTGCAAACTCCTAAATATACACAGTTTACGATAGTAGAGTTAGGTCAGTACTCTACGATCGTAGAGTAGTCACTCTACAATCTAAGGATTCATTAAACGTTTCTATAGTAGTAGACTGACTACTCTACTATCAGTCAGTGACTACTCTACGATCGTAGGGTGAATTAACTATACGATCGTAGACTGTGTATATTTGAAATTTACACAACTGTGTACCTCCATTTTTTCATATATATATATATATATATATATATATATATATATATATATATATATATATATATTATTCTTTAAAATAAAAAAATCTAATTTTATAACAAAGTAAAAATGCATATATAAGTTTCTCTAACTATTACAAATGTAAATTATATACCAACCACCTACCTTGTCTATCATCGGGTTAGTCTGTTCCTCGAATTAACCAACAAATACTATATATAACATAAATTGAAGGTATACTATATACTTAAAGGTATATTAGTCATCATAAATTGAAGGTATAATTGTTCATTACAGTAGTTAAGGACATTTTAGCCATTTCCTTTTAAAAAATTGATGACATCATTAAGTCAACTATGTTAGGGGTAGTGAGTATTACATTATATTATTCAAAAGGGTAGTGAGTGTTACTTCAAAAATTAAAAAGATAGTGAGTATTATTATGATTATTATCGGAGGTGAGTGTATTTTACCTTTCTTAAAATAAAACTTTAAAAATCTATGTACCATTTTGATGTAAGCATCTAATTTAATCATTAAAATCTGTTTGCAACTATTAAACCAAAAGAGATACCATACGTTTGTTTACAAATAGAAAAATAATATATATTGTGACTTTATATATTATTTATTATGAATTATATAAATAAATCTAATTATAAACGTATTCAATCTCATACCTTGATATACACTCAGTAATTCGGATGAAATCCTACGCAATATATAAAAGGACCCTTACAAAATACAAATAATGGATGTAATATCAGTATTTACACTAATTTAACGTTTGTTTACAGATAATGGATGCAAAATCACTAGTTGTTTCTTATATTTCCAAGGTTATTTGATATTTTAATACCATTTTTCCACTTAAAGTTACTCCATCATCAAAGTCTTAAAAATTACAAAAAATAATCAATAAGATTAAATAAGGAACTACTCATAAAACAAAATAGGTCCATAGTGATGATAAATTAATATAAAAAATCGTATGTCACCAGTGTTATATCTATTTTAGAACCAACCCAATTGGAAAAAACAAACCTCAACGCTGCTCAAAATTATGTATGCCTTCAACTCAGAGATGATACTCCAATTACTCAAATTCGAGCCAAGATTCTCACTATACAAGAGAATATTTGTGCAAGAGCTCTATCCCATTATAGTTTTGTTCTTCCTTAGCATTTCAGGACTTGATTCCAGAAGACCATACAAATGCTATTTTTCAAGAATGCTTTCATCTCAATAAGAAGATTATAGGCAACTAAGAACAGCTACAATATAATAACCAACCACCTAACAACCTGAAGACTGATAACCAAACAAATAAACCAAAGAACATGAACACAAAATAACAAATAGCTAATTACAACTTTATTTTAATAAGAACTGGATCCCAGTACACCAAACATGACCATTTAAATGGCTACCAACATCAACAAAACTGAAAAATAGCACCACATTAATCCAGAAACTAAGAAACCATACCACAATGTCTTAAAAACAAACCACAGTTCAGAAAAAATCAAGACGCAGAACATAATGAAACTCGAAAGAAAACCATCATTCATGAAGTTTAGAAACCACCACGAAGACGAAGGACAAGGTGAAGAGTGGACTCTTTCTGAATGTTGTAGTCAGCCAAAGTCCTCCCATCTTCCAACTGCTTCCCAGCAAAGATCAACCTCTGCTGGTCTGGCGGGATCCCCTCCTTGTCCTGGATTTTAGCCTTAACATTATCAATGGTGTCTGAGCTCTCCACCTCCAAAGTGATGGTTTTGCCGGTCAAAGTTTTGACAAAGATCTGCATTCCTCCCCTAAGCCTCAACACCAAGTGAAGAGTAGATTCCTTTTGAATGTTGTAATCAGCCAAAGTCCTTCCATCCTCCAACTGCTTGCCGGCAAAGATCAGCCTTTGCTGGTCTGGAGGGATACCCTCCTTGTCTTGGATTTTCGCCTTCACGTTGTCTATGGTATCCGAGCTCTCAACTTCCAAGGTGATCGTCTTCCCAGTGAGGGTTTTCACAAATATTTGCATCCCACCACGGAGGCGAAGCACCAAATGCAGGGTGGACTCCTTCTGGATGTTGTAATCAGCTAGGGTGCGGCCATCCTCAAGCTGCTTGCCAGCAAAGATTAGCCTTTGCTGGTCTGGGGGGATTCCTTCCTTGTCTTGGATCTTGGCTTTCACGTTGTCAATGGTGTCAGAGCTTTCGACCTCAAGGGTGATGGTCTTGCCGGTAAGGGTTTTAACAAAGATCTGCATTCCACCACGAAGACGGAGTACCAAATGAAGGGTGGACTCCTTCTGGATGTTGTAATCAGCAAGGGTTCGGCCATCCTCGAGCTGCTTGCCTGCAAAGATTAGCCTTTGCTGGTCTGGGGGGATTCCTTCCTTGTCTTGAATCTTAGCTTTGACATTGTCAATGGTGTCAGAACTTTCGACCTCAAGGGTGATGGTCTTGCCGGTAAGGGTTTTCACAAAGATTTGCATTCCACCACGAAGACGGAGCACCAAATGAAGGGTGGACTCCTTCTGGATATTGTAATCAGCTAGGGTGCGGCCATCCTCAAGCTGCTTGCCTGCAAAGATCAGCCTTTGCTGGTCTGGGGGGATTCCTTCCTTATCCTGGATCTTGGCTTTGACATTGTCAATGGTGTCGGAGCTTTCAACCTCAAGGGTGATGGTCTTGCCGGTAAGGGTTTTCACAAAGATCTGCATCTGTAATGGGAATAAAGAGGATTAGATTCCGATTAAAGATTATACCAAAAGAAGTTTAATTATTTGGTACCAAAACTAAAAGAACATTCAAACAAAGAAAAATAGCCAATTACGATAACTTTGTTAGGCAAACAAAGATATAAATTTTGTTTAAACAAATATTCAATTATGTTGATTTGAGGTTTTGATCCACTTAAATTTGCAATAACATCTAAAGAATGATCCAATTATTTCAGTAAGAGAACAGCTCCAAATGATATTTTAAGATTTCATCAAAATAGTCCCTAGGATAACCACTTTTTAATCCTTGAGGTGAAAGAAATTTTGCAGTAAATTTTCCTGATATTGCTAGATTTAACAGGTAATGTCACCAGGACAAGTCAAAAAACAATAAATATAGCACAAATCAAATTCAATTTTTTGATTATTTCCCCCCTTGAATTATAACTATAAAAAGGAGCTTTTCCAAAAATTTAAATGAAAGATCAGCCAAATATACATATCTGAGAAGCTGTTAGGTCAAACCAACATATAAAGTTTGTCTTTGTTCCCTTAAAATTTTTAAAAACATCTAAAGAAGTATTCAATTACTTCACCAGGAGAACAGCTCCAAATAATAGTTCACAAACACTTTAATCAAAATAGTCACTTGGATACCCCCTTTTTAGGCCTTATTGACAAAGTATTTGTGCAATAACTTTTCCTGATTTGTCCATATTTAACAGACAATGGCACGGAAAAAGTCAATAAAAACAATAAATATAACACAAAATTTGATTTTCAAGTTTTATTTTTTTTCCCTTTAATTTTCACTATAAAAAGACCTTTTCCAAAAATTTAAGTGAAAGATCAAGTTAAGCTAAGAAATCACATACGAACGATAACCCAAATCCAAATAGACCTGTGAAATATTAATTCAAAAATATCAAACAACAAAACAGCAAAATTCTAACGCCTAATAGCATAGATACATATACCATCAATCCAATAGACAAGAGGCACTCAAATAAGGATCAATCAAAGATTGCTAAAATATGCAGATCTAAACCAATACAAATCAACCTAAGAGAATCTTAAACGAAACAAACAACAACATATAATCTGACATATCACTATTGGATTCACCAATCAAAGAACAAAACCTAAATTCCTAAGAACTATAAATCAAAAGGAACAAATCATATATAACTTAATCTGATCTAAAGGAAGCGAATTAAGATCTAAAACAATACAAATCAACTAAGAAAATCTTAAACGAAACAATAACATATATCTGACATGACCATTCGATTCACAAACCAAAGAACAAAATCTAAATTCCTAAGAACTAATATAAATCAGGAAGAATAATAATACATACCTTAATCTGATCGAAATGAAGCGAATTACAAGATTGTTGGGAGATTTAGGAGATTGAAATAACAAAAGAGGATTTTGTCTGAGCAAGAGATGAGCAGTTCTGGCTGGGAATGCCTTGTTTTATAGGCGCTATGACCGACTTCTAGACGTTTCCCTCGTTGGTTTTCACCAATGAAAATGAGCCACGTGTATTGCACTAATTACACGTCAAAGCGGCCTTATTTTTTTATTTATTTGTCATCCATTACGCATTCCATCTAATATATTAATTATTTAATTTTAATAATTTTTATTAATAATTAAAATATGTTAATAAATAATTAATTGTATTAAGATTAATCGTACAAAAAAATTGAAATCATAAAATATATTTTTATTATAATGTATTTACAATAATAAAAATATAATGTATTGAATGAAATCAAAATTAAATATGTAATGGATTTTACCCATATCCCCTTTTTTAAGGGGCATTCAAAGTAATAATCCCAAACAATTGTCTTCCCCTTAAAAAATGATATTTGAAACTCTTTAAGCGTTTCTTCAAACTCCGACTCTTCGACTGTCCAGCTACCAGGAAGACAATCAATCCTCACTCATACATCTTTTTCAAGAATATGGAAAATAGCTTTTGGTCTTTTGCATAAGAAGGCATTAACTTTGATCGGTAGGAAAGAAAAGGCATTGAAATCTTAAAAAAGTAGATAATTTGAGATAAAAAATTTCTGATAAAACAACAGTTAAACTAGGACGGAGGGAGTATTTCCGTTCTAACCTAATAATATCTCTTACAATAAAACGAGGTTTTTTATAACTATTTTTTTTAATATTTTTGAGTGATATACATGATAACTAAAAATAATTAATAAATTCAAAAGATATAATTAATACATAATTTATTTTCACAGTTTGATAACTCTCGTGCAAAATACATATAAACTTTAAAACGACATATTTAAGCAATAGTAATAATATAACATTTGTAATATTATTCTAAATCATATAAAATGTATTAGTTGGTAAATAATAGTACCAAAAATAGATTAAATATTACCTTGATATACATGAACATTTTGTGAGAATAAATAAGTGCAAGAATTGCTGTGTGTATATAAATAAGGAATTGATATTTCTATAAGCTAATTTGATATTTATATAAGTGGGTCCTATTTTTAATTAAACCAAACCTTTGTGTAGTAAACTAATTATAAAAATTAATTTTTATGTCCAAATTACCCCCAGTTGATAAATAACTAAACATCTAGTTGCTTAACTTTATTAATTAGTAGTGTTGCTCAATTGAAGACAACTTTTATTTATTTAATTATTATGATAGTAATAATATTAATAATAATTAGAAAATAGTTAGGAAATAAGTGAGAAAAATTATTTACACATAAAAATTAGGATTCAAGGCTTTCTCCCACTAGGAAAAAAAATTATTTTCAGAATTTCTATTATCATATCATATTACTAAATTAATATTTTTATGAAACAAATTATATTTAAAATATGTAAACTTTATATACAAGACTGTGTAAAAATTAATCTAATAAAACTGTAAAAATTAATTTAAGTTTGACATTGGAACTGCTCATCTGAATTAATCTTATAAAAATTGATATAATAAGATAAAATAGAAGTTTCAAATAGTTTATTTATTCGGAGTCTTCGGACCACAAGACATACAAGTTTTTATCATCTTATGATTCATCTTGCAGCCTAATATATATTTTATATATATGAAAAAAGACTTATATATAAAGTTTTCACATTTATAAAAATCTTAAGTATAATTTATTTCATAAAAATATTATTTCAAGTATAATTTGTTTACACATTATACTTTAAGTATAATGTATAAACAAATCTTAATATAGTAATATGATATAATAATAGAAATTCTAAAAATAATTTACACATTTAGTAATATGATATGATAAAGTTTACACAGTCTTATATATAAAGTTTACACATTTTAAATTTACACAGTCTTATATATAAAGTTTAAATTTAGACAGTCTTATATATAAAGTTTACATATTTTAAGTATAATTTATTTCATAAAAATCTTAATTTGATAATATCATATGATAATAGAAATTATGAAAATAATTTTTTTCCCCTGGTGGGAGAAAGCCTTAATTCTAATTTTTATGTGTAAATAACTTTTCTCATTTATTTTCTAACATTTTTCTAATTATTATTAATATTATTACTATCATAATAATTAAATAAATAAAAATTTCTTCAATTGAGTAACGTTAATAGTCAAATAAAGTTAAGCAACTAGATATTTAGTTATTTATCAAGTGGGAGTAATTTGGACATAAAAACTAAATCATATAGTTAGTTTACTGTAAGACCCCAACTTTTATGAATAAAGATTTAATTTTCTCTATATATTATTTTGAAATAGTAAGGTGTTGATTTGATAAATGTGGTAAGTTATGGGTGGAATATACAAATTTTACAAAGTAAGCAAGTGGTCATAACATATTCGTTGTGTCGGAGAATATTCGTACGACGGCGCAGTCATTGGTGGACCCCACAACGAAATAATTATCGGATATAGAAAGCGACAGAAATAACATTTTCACGGCAAAATTTTTACCGTTAAACTGTTAAAATACCCGGTGATAAAAATACAGTAATACGCGTTGTTGCAAAGTAGCACACAGTATTGCACAATATCTTTGATTATTGATGCTTACGCAAGAAGTCACTCAGTATTCAATAATTGCTACAGTAGTTGTTGCAGAGTATATCATATTATTGATTCAATTATTGTCACAGTATCATCTGCACAATATTTTATATTATTAAATTAATAATGGTCAGTTATATTATTTAAATGATATTATTAGATAGCATTATTGACAATCTCTAGAAAGTTCTGTTTAAGAAAGGGTTTAGTTAATTGCGCGCCAGTAAAAAAAATCTTTATCGGAAGGCCCCCTCTTTCTTAAGAACGACCTGGTTGTCATTATTGTGATTTTGTAATATTGATTTAAATAATAATTGATGAATGGTTGATTAAAATATTTTCATTGTTTTGGATATTAATGTTAGTAGAAATCGACATTTATTTCGATAATAGTTGATTTTCGGATGTTAAATTGACCAAACGAAGAATTAATCGGATAAATAAGTAATTAATGGGTGGTTAACATGTGGGATCCACTTATTGGTGGATAATAAATAGTTGATGGGTAGTTGCAGGGGTGGAGGTGCAAGATTTATAAACTTGAGGGACTAAATTAAAAATTTAGACAAAGATGGAGGTACTAAAGTGTAATTAACCAACCTTTTTCTAGCCTTTAAATAGTAAGCTAATTTCATTCATTTCTCACCATTCTTGAAGAGCAAAGTTATAATAGTGAGAAAAATTATAGAGAGAGAAAGAAGAAGAGTATTCTGCTACTACACTATTCCAGTATCCAATCTTCTACTGAGGTAAGGGATATTGTTTTTCTCGTAAGGGGTATTATTTCTTTTGTATTCATAAAGAATGCTATTTTCTTTCAATACTCGTAAGGGTTGTTACTCTATTCTTTATTGATCTGTGGGAGTAACCTGTCTACGCGACTACCGCATGCATGGTGAATAACCCTTCGTATTTATTCTTTATTGATCTGTGGGAGTAACCTGTCTATGCGGATTACCGCATGCCTGGTGAAAACCTTTTGTATTCATTCAATTCCTTAATAATCTGTGGGAATAACCTGTCTACGCGGATTATCGCATGCGTGGTGAATCACCCTTCGTATTCATTTATATTAAATTGTGAAAATGATCTGTCAATGCGGATTACCGCATGACGGGTGAAAATCTAATTACAGTTTCGTATATTCATTCATACTTGTACGAAATATTATTTCACTGGAATATTGGTCTGAACTTGTTATAAAATTTTCATCTTTTCATGACAAGTTACTATTTACGATAATATATATATATATATATATATATATATATATATTTATCTTTGATTGGATCCAAGTTTTGAACTTCATTCTTGAATTTTGCTCCACAATTGATTATTACAAGTATTCTTGAACTTGGATAAACTAAATTACGAATCCCTAATTTTTGTCCTTTATCTCACTGGATTCGTTTTTATATTATTTTTCATCATTCTCATTCTTAAATGATGATACAAATGAATATCTTTGGCCTGCAGTGCAAAGATGAATGATTATTTGATGAATATCTTTGGCCTGTAGTGCAAAGATGATTACCTGATGAATATCTTTGGTCCGTAGTGCAAAGATGGACAGGTGTTGAGATGAACAGGACCACTGGTGATACAAATGAATATCTTTAGCCGTAGTGCAAAGATGAATATTTGATTCGAGATATATATTGATTGATGTTACAGGGATAAAATATTGATGATGGACTTTGAATCATAGAAGATAGTAAACATCATTCTCTACTTAACTCTTCTAATGAATTGTTATTTTTGCTGCAGTTGTTGATCTAAAACTTGTTGTCTATAATATTTAATCTGATTTGTTGAAGACTAACGATAATTTATTCTTCATTATCTTAGTCATAATATTCTTTACTGGGCTAGTTGAGCTCACCCTTTTCTTCCATTGTTCTCTTTAGAAAATGAGAATATCGCGGGTACTAGTCGGGGAATGGAGCGATGGTCCGAGTTAGAGCTGTAGAAGTCCTCACTATTTTTTTTAAATAGTGTGATAATAAATATAATGAGGACTTAGTTTGAATGTTAATATTTTCTACACGTCTGTATTGACACTCACAGTTGTGTGGTCGTATTTTGCACGACTGTTTGATATGAAAGATTATATTTAGATTCTGTACCATGTATTTGGTGACTCAGAATGGATTGGGTTGATTGGACCAATTCTGGGGGAGTCACAGTTGGTATCAGAGCTTAGAAATATGATCTCTGACGGAGATCTGAGAATAGAACTAGGAGGAGAGAGACGAGTAAATCCTTCACTAGTGTGTCCTACCTAAGCTTAATTGTTATTTAATTGGTCGGTTGGAATATAGGGTTAATATGTGATATGTTAATTTATTTGATTAACCCTTATTTTGTGGCAGTATTTGAGAATGACAATTGAAAATCTAAACAATGGAGTGAATGAGACCGTTGAGACACCTTTAATCACCAACCAAGAGAATGTATAACAGGAAGGCAACAATTCTCCTGTAAACAACCCTACCGAAGAAATGATAAATGACGAGATGTTTCAAAAGTTTTTTGCAGTTCATGCAAAACCAGACGAGGGAGACTCGTGTTCATAATACAGGTGGAAATAATAACTCGCGGCTTGTTACTGCCAAGCAGTTTAAAGAGTTGGGACCACCAGAGTTTCAGGAAAAGCCAAATCCAATAAAGGCAAAAAATTAGATTAAGCAAATTACCAAGATATTTGATGTCTTGAAATGCACGGAGGAACAGAAGGTTCCATTCGCCACGTTTATGTTCCGTGGAGAGGCAGATTACTGGTGGAAATCTGTGAAGCGTACCCAGCCTGCCGCACTCAAGATGTCTTGGGGGGTGTTCCAGAAACTGTTCAATGACAAGTACTTTCCAGAAAGTATTCGTCACATGAAAGAGGTAGAGTTTATCAGACTGGAACAGAACAACATGACTGTGTCCCGGTACGAGGCTAAGTTCGCGGAGTTACCCCAGTTTGCACCTCATTTGGTGGAGAACGAGGAACGTATGACGCGGATGTTTCTGAGAGGTTTGAAACCCGAGATTCGTCAATACATCATTTCTCATAAATTTTCTCTATATTCGGATGTAGTGAACAGGGCCCAGTTATTAGAACGAGATAGTGATTACGTTCAACCAAGGGACAACACCAAGGTCGTACCGGTGGCAGTAGTCATCGGAACAATGATAACCAGTAGGGAGGAAAGTATCATGACAGAAGCGGTAACCACTCTGGTGGAAATCGTGGCCATGATAATAGAAGAAGCGAGTCGGAGGGAGATTTCAAGAAGAGAAGGTACAACAATGAGAACGTGAAGACGTCGATAGCAGCACCAACTGTTTCTAAGGGAGAAGAACGACCGCTAGTCGTATGTTATAAATGCGGGCAAGAGGGACACATCAGTCCCAATTGCACACAACAATCTAAGGTGTGTTATAACTGTAGAAATGAAGGACATATAGCTCGAGTGTGTCCTATAGTGAAACCAAGTCCAGCGGGGGTGGTGATTCCTAAGGCTGTTTCGGACAAGTCAAAGTCGGTAGTTCCTGGAAGAGCTTTTGTCGTGATTGCCTAACAAGCAAGGAACCCGAAAGAGGTTATTACGGGTAAGCTGATAATAAACTCTTGCGAAGTTTACACTTTATTAGATACAGGTGCTACCCATTCTTTTATTTCACCTGCTTGTGCTCAACGTTTGAACTTGACACCTGAGAAATTAGACTTTGACTTATCTGTTGAAACTCCGTTGGGAGAAACCTTTGTTACATCAACAGTTTACAAATCTTGCTTGATTCAAATTGGTACCCTCACCCTACCTTTTGATTTTATATCTTTGAAAATACTTGCATTTAACGTGATTTTAGGAATTGACTGGTTAACCACTTATCATGCCAAAATTGATTGTTTTCGTAAGTTTGTTAGTTTTCATATTCCTAACCAACCTTGTTGTGCTAATTCAAACAACCAAACCACTAAAATCAATCAATGTCATTTCAAGTCATAAAGCTACGCCGACTACCGCATGCATGGTGAATAACCCTTCGTATTCATTCTTTATTGATCTGTGGGAGTAACCTGTCTACGCGGATTACCGCATGTCTGGTGAAAATCTTTTGTATTCATTCAATTCCTTAATAATCTGTGGGAATAACCTGTCTACGCGGATTACCGCATGCGTGGTGAATCACCCTTCGTATTCATTTCTATTAAATTGTGGAAATGATCTGTCTACGCGGATTATCGCATGACGGGTGAAAATCCAATTACAGTTTCGTATATTCATTCATACTCGTACGAAATATTATTTCACTGAAATATTGGTCTGAACTTGTTATGAAATTTTTATCTTTTCATGACAAGTTACTATTCACGAGTTACTATTCACGGTAAAAAAATAATTTTTTTTTTAATCTTTGATTGGATCCAAGTTTTGAACTTCATTCTTGAATTTTGCTCCACAATTGATTATTACGGAGTATTCTTGAACTTGGATAAACTAAATTACGAGTCCCTAATTTTTGTCCTTTATCTCACTGGATTCATTTTTATATTATTTTTCATCATTCTCAGTCTTAAATGATGATACAAATGAATATCTTTGGCCTGTAGTGCAAAGATGAATGATTATTTGATGAATATCTTTGGCCTGTAGTGCAAAGATGATTATCTGATGAATATCTTTGGTCCGTAGTGCAAAGATGGATAGGTGTTGAGATGAACAGGACCACTGGTGATACAAATGAATATCTTTAGCCGTAGTGCAAAGATGAATATTTGATTCGAGATATATATTGATTGATGTTACAGGGATAAAATATTGATGATGGACTTTAAATCATAGAAGATAGTAAACATCATTCTCTACTTAACTCTTCTAATGAATTGTTATTTTTGCTGCAGTTGTTGATCTAAAACTTGTTGTCTATAATATTTTATCTGATTTATTGAAGACTAACGATAATTTATTCTTCATTATCTTAGTCATAATATTTTTTACTGGGCTAGTTGAGCTCACCCTTTTTCTTCCATTGTTCTCTTCAGGAAATGAGAATATCGCGGGTACTAGTCGGAGAATGGAGTGATGGTTCGAGTTAGAGCTGTAGAAGTACTCACTATTTTTTTTAAATAGTGTGATAATAAATGTAATGAGGACTTAGTTTGAATGTTAATATTTTTTACATGTCTGTATTGACACTCACAGTTGTGTAGTTGTATTTTGCACAACTGTTTGACATGAAAAATTGTATTTGAATTCTGTACCATGTATTTGGCGACTCAGAATGGGTTGGGTTGATTGGACCAATTCTAGGGGCGTCACATTTACTGCACAAAGGGTTGGTTAAGTTAAAAATGGGACTCACTTGTAGAAATATCAAATTAGCTTGTGAAAATATCAATTCCCTTGATATTTTCACAAGTAAAATTGTTAGTTCTACAAGATACTTTCATATGAGGGTGGACCCTACTTACAATTCATGTGAGAAGGAGCTTGTGGAATTATCAAATTTACTCGTAGAAATATCAATTATCTATAAATATGTTATGAGAATTGATATCATATTTATTGGAATAAAAAAAAACAAGGCATTTAGTTTATGAATTTGAGAAGTGATAAATTTGATACTTGCAAAAAGAGGAGAACTAAAAAAATCTTTAGACTTCTTTGCTCAATGAAAAAAAAGAAAAAAAAAGGATACATATATTTAGATTATGAATTTGAGAAACTTGAGAAGCCGGTGTGAATGAATATATATCACGCAAAATAAAAAATCTTTGGATTGTTGTGTTATTAAAAAAGTTCACTAAGTCAACTTGGGACCAATGAAAACGACTCAATAGTTTATTTCGTTATATTTTAATATTAATTGATTGATGTCACCCTTACTTCTCCGCATGAGATAATTGATTATAAATTCCCCCTCTTTTTCAAAAATTTTCTCCATATTTTGATTATCACCCCCTCCTCTTTTTTTTCTCACGACTCTCCTCTCTTTTTCTCTATTTTGCCCTCCATATTTTAGTCATCACCCCACTTTTTACTTTCATAATTAATTTATATTTTTTTATCCATCTTTCTCATTATAATGTCACTTTGTAAGTCTAATTTTTTTTTCCTTTGCAATTCTCTATGGATTCTTTCGCCTTCTTTTCTTTTATTCATTTGATTTTTTATCTTTATATATTGACACGTGTGTAACACTTGACAGTTGAGACTAGTAATTTTTAAAACACATGATACAAATTTATAGGGATGGTCTGGCTTGATAATTCGGACTTGTTAGACTTTGAACTTTGACCAAGTAATGTCAAGCCAGGCTGGATAAAAGAGGTGAAAGTTTAGTTTGTGTAACCTGCTAACCAGATTGGTTCAGACTATATTATAACTTTTAATTTTAAATATCATATATTAAAAATATAAAATTAAAAGTTATAAACTAAAAAAAGTTATAATACTCCTTCTGTCCAACTTTAGTTATCCTAATTTGAAAGTATACCGACTATTAAGAAAAATAATTAATCTCCAAATTATCCATTTTAAATACTCTATTATTATTAATTTTGTTTTAATTAATCTCCCCTTTCTTAGAATAATAAAATAGAGGAGAGGGAGAGGAAAAAGGAAGTGTCGTTGTGCTTTCAATATTAAAGTTAATAGTACTACTTTTTTTTAATATGTCATGTTATTTTCAATGAACTTTTTTAAAAGTTAAATGAGGTTAGTATTGAAAAAATAAGGTTAAAAATAATATTAAAAAGGAAAGAGGACAAATAAATTTAGACAAACAAAAAGAAAATTAGAACAAGTAAACTTGAACCGAGGGAGTAATAAATTTGGGAAAGTAAAAGTTTAAATTTCACTGATGTATTAACTAACTGAAACTAATATTTTAATTAATATATCATTCAATCATATAAATATTCTTGCATATATAGGAAACTATCTATTCTACAAGTTATCTTTATCTTTAACCTCCAAGTACACTCCAAAGATAGAGGAGACTCAAAGTTTGTTTAATTTTAGTTCTTTTGCGAAGTTTAAGAAACCATGTTCAAAGCTTTCTTCAGTTTTCATTCCCTTACAAAGTATATCGATCCATAAAATTTAATTGGAATAAGCTTTCAGTTTTTTTTATTGGGTTGGGATGTATAGGCGCTCGTGTGGCTAATCTTTTATTTATTTATTTTGGGGACTGAGCATGGGGAAAGGCCGACACGACAGGCTGGTAGTTTTATTTATTTATTTATTTGGACTGGCTAGAGACTAGTGACCAAGCCTGCAGGCCAAGCCATGCTCAGGCTGGTCCAGGTCGGGCACTGGCCCTGTAGGGCATTTGTGCATGCCTGTAACTTTATATAGGTCAGTTACATTAGTGAAAAAAGAATTTGAAGTTAATATTTTTTTTAAGTTTCGATTTGAGGGAATTGATATTTTTACAAGAAAATTTGATAGTTTTACAAGATATTCCTCACATAAAAAGTAAATATAACTCATATTTATGTGTGTAAGATCTTGTAAAAATATCAAAATTTCTTTGTAGAAATATCATTTCCCTATTAATAAACACATAAACGGTTGTAAGTTTACAATAATAAATTAAATTTTACATGTAAGAAATAAAATAAACTCATATAAATGTGATAATCAAATTTAAGACAGAGAGCTCTTAAATGTGAAAGAGGGGCGTGTACAAAAATATGGGCGCATTTTTAATGATAGGATGCTAATGACCCAATTGAATTAAATCACTCGAACAAATTAAATCAAAATAAAATAGTCAAAAGTTGACTAAGGATTGGGAATGTGCATCTACGATTTGTCATCCTAGGGTTTGACTATTAGGGCTTACGCAAATTAAATGATACCTTGGGGTTCAACATCTTAAGATTCGGCTCGCTGTGATGTTGCCACGCTTGGGTTCACACCTTCAATTGGCCAAATAGTGATGGTTTCTTGCTCTATATTTAACCACCAAAGGAATTTTGAGCAAAATAAGGAAAAGATCGACATAAAACGACTAAGAAAGATGGCTACCCAAGGTTCACCGGACTAGGATCCTCTTCATTTCACCCTCTATTTCACTCTCCATTTCATGGTCCATATTTAAAATATAAGAGAATGTGACATCATGTTGACAGGAGAGAGAAGCGCACATTTTAAATCTGGACCATGAAATGGAGAGTGAAATGGAGGGTGAAATGGAGGGGATCCTAATTCCACCCTATGGTTAGGCCACCTATGGGGTTCATCACCCTAGAAGCTTTCTCATGACCTATGTACATGATCTCTGACCACAATACTGAACTGAGATGCTTGAGAAGCTAAGAGGATGATTCGGAGATTAAGAAATGATCAAGTATAAAGAGACGTCCTAAGTCTACATTAACTCAGGACCATCACATCATAGAAAAGCCTTTCAAAAGTCATGCAACCTCATTGAAAGAATAAAGAAAGGAGAAAATGCACAAACCGAATACAAGAAAGCACAAATGAGGCAAAAGATGGCCTTAAGGTTTGGCCAAGCCACCCGAGGGTTCTCCCAAGAAGCTTACCATGTCTTTCTCCTTACAACTCATTAGGAGGTGCAATAATACATAAATGAGACAGCTTGAGCATGAATGATGGAGCATTGATTTAAAAACTAAAGAGACCTCTCTGAGTACCATAACATAAAACTTAAAGAGACACCCTTTTATCGAAAATTAGTTTAGGAATTTTGATTGTTGAATAGAGAAATAGAGGAATTCAAGCTTCACGAAGGGTATTAGAGAAGAAAAGGTACATTCGATAAGAGACTCGAAGTAATATGGCAGACGCACGACCAAGACATATGTCAGGTGTCGGTGACAAGATTTTTCCTTTATGATTTTGAGATTACAGATCGCGGATTTTAAGGGTGATTTGGAGAAAAATCGACATAAATGTTGAAGAGATTTGAAAGTTTGATTTTAATGGGGGCCAATTTGACAGAGTCATCAGTTGATAAATATTTAAATGGATGTACTAACTCATTTGGATTTTTAGGTTTTAAAAATTGAGATGGTCCATCGTATGACTCCATAAAATTAGTCCACAACCGAGATTCATAGAGTTCAGGGGCTTGCTTAAGCAAGGGTAAAGTTTTACGCGCCCCCGACTTTTGTGAAAAACGGTTACTGCTTCCCTAATATTTTCCTTACAAGATTAAATGAAATGTTTTGAGAAACATGAAGTGTATGTTTGTGTTATGTGCCTATATGAATCGTGTCGTTGGGGAACATCTAGGGCATCGTCTCCTAGAGTCAATTTGATTTTGTAATTTTGAAGTTGAAATATAGGGTGTCGCCTCCTAGATTTGAGTCGAAAGATGTAAATAACCTAGGGGGTCGTTAAAGTTTTGGTGGGTGCATTATATTGAATGCAACTTTTGAGCCTCTTTGAACCTATGCACGAATGATTTGATTCGAAGAAAAAGTTTCATTTTAGCTTTCATTCGACGAGAAATTTAAGGTATCGTTTTAGGGAAAACATTGTTTTCAAACCCTTCATCAAATTGGAATCGATGCTCTCTATTACTTTTAATTTGAGCGTATAATTAATCTAATAACCTAGTTTGATTCAATTTTAAAAGATCTTTGCAATTTCGTTCGAAAATCGTTTTCGTATGTCGAAAGATAAAATCAAGCATCGAAAATAGGGTTGGAGCTACTCGTGGGCATGTAAATTATCTGTATAACTCCAAGCACCTCAAAATAACAAAATCCACTATTAAAGGGCCTTAAACCCAATTTTCATGGGGTGCAGTGGAACCCTTGATATCGTTTTAAGGTCCGAATTACATTTACAATTATCGAATCACAAAATTACAATCATTAACTATGTCCATCATGAGAATATCCTTCAATTCCAATTAAACACGATGTTTAAGAGAGTTAAATTCATTCTTAGGCTCACATAATTCATAAATCATACCCAACAACGCATCGTGATCTATAACCGGAGTTTAGAGTTTAGGAAAAATCTTCCATAAACCCTAAATCTATAGATCTCACAACAACTCAACAACATCACAATTACATCGTTAACTATATCGTAGGAATCAAATTATATCACCAACTAATATCGAAATCGTAATGATGCATTACATATCGACGAGATCTATTAAAGGAAATTAGAATCTAGGGAATGAAATCCATAGATGTAAGATTCCATAGATTTATAAAACAACATATCGAGTTCTAATCGGAAATATATCCTAGATTGGCTACAAGGAGATTTTATTCGTGAGAATTCCTCGGTGGCCAAAAGGTAGGATTCCCTCACCACTAGGTATAAATATAGGATATTTGGGTGACCTAAGTCAACAGAAAACAACTCCCAAGAAAAAATAATTAGTAAAAGGAGTTGAATCAAAGTCAAAATCGATAAATTACTAAAAGGATATTCTCGGTTGATTCGGAGGAGATTCCATCCGTGAGAAATCCTTTCTAACTATCCATAATCCCCAAAATAGGATCCAAACACCTCTAAATATGATCTATGATGCTAGGAGAGCTTGAAATGAAGAAATAACCATAAACAAACAAAGCTCAAGCATAATAATCGACAAAAATGAGCTATATTTATATCGAATCACCATTAAAATGACTTTATAAGTTTGTTAAGAAGAATTTATAAAATGAGAAACCCTCTCTAACTACCCATGATTCAAAATAGGATCCAAACACCTCTGAAAATGATCTAGGATGCTAGGAGAGCCTTAAATGAAGAAACAACCACAAGCAAACAAAGCCCAAGCACAATAATTGACAAAATAAGTTAGATCTAAGCTAGATTTAGTATAAAGATGGAAAATGGACCTTGAGAGCAGGAGTTTCTTTCTTCTTAAGCTTTGTATGGGTTTCTTGAAAGTATTTTGATGGAAGATTTGATGACAAAAACTAGATATAGATCTAAGTTAAAGAGCTTTTTCTCTTCCTTTCTCTATTTCTCTCCCTAGATAACACATTTTCTCTCTCTAAAATGTCTTCTTCCAAAAAAGAGGCAAAACAACCTTTTATAGGTATCCTATGTCTGCCAGAGGTTGGCAACCCTATGGCAGGGCCCACCTACATTGATCTTCGTTGCCTGACGTTAGTTTTTTATGTTGTACACTAAAATATTCACAACTTTCAAATCGGGAAGAGTTAGAAAACATGTCATACTAATCCGAAAAGCTCTTTTCGAGAGATACACAATGACATGAAGTTTGATTAATTTCGGATTCAGGAAGATGGAGAAAAAAAGGGAAAACCCATTCTTTTGTAAAATCGACTTGTCATTCGTCCTTCTTTCTGTAGCTTGTTGCTCGGAGGTCATTGTGGAGACTCTGAATACTCGTTCTGAGCCTTGTAATTTTTGCTTAGACATCTTTGCCTCGAGGTGAAATAACACTTTTGCTCTCATGCCATTGTTAGAGAAAATATATGCAAATTTTGGATATTTACACCAAGCACGTGACTACTTCCTAAGAGGCATCCCTCTTCTATCAATACCATTCTCAATTACAACACCCTACAGAACATATGAGAGAAATAAATTGATTCCAATATGTATTGTCTAAAATATTAATCTACCCATTGTTTTAAGACAGAATAGAGAATAACTTCAAGGGTTTCTTGTTGGATATTTTTATTATATAAAAGTATATAATAAATATATTATATGTTGCTTTATAAAAAAAAGAAAAAAGAATTGAACCGTTGCAATTTGCATGACTTGCATGAAATAGATCAATTGTTGCATAATATTACCGTTAAATACTATGCCAATTAAATTATCAATTGCTACATGACTAACGGTTACACTGCATGGAATAAGGCTAATTAAGTCTATTATTTTGTACCGTTGCATAACTTACATTTACAACGGATGGATGAAGCCCAACTTATGCTGATTAAATTGCAATGATTGAAGTTTTGGCATGAAATCAAACATGAATATCAATCATAAATTACAGAATCTATACAATGGTTCAAACATGAATTAATCAAATATCTTTTCAAATTAGTTATGTTTGATGTCTTTTCAAAAAGGTACTTGAAAACCTATAAATAGGTTGCAAATCCATTCAAGTGGAGTACTTCAAAATCGTTCCAAATCCTCTCTAGTTCTTAGAAAATATTATTATTTTCTTGCTATATATTTCTTCTTTCTCATTTATAGTTTTGCACTAGATTTGTTTCTACACAACAAATTTTAGTACAGAGTAAAATCTGGGCCTGTCTTATATTGGAAGACTAATTCGCCGTAACCTTGTGTAGCAGAAGTAGGGGACGAATATAGTCTTAAGAAAAGAGTGGCCAACCATTCGATTCAGGTGGGAATATTGTTGTTCTATATCTTACTACAAAGCGGGAATCAACAATCTTAAGACTATATTATCATAGAGGACAACAATGCAAAAAATAGCTTGAATCAAATTAACAAACTCAAGAAGTTTGATGGATTATTCTTCAAACGTTGGAAAAGCAAAATGTATTTTTGCTTAACGACACTAAAACTCTCTCATTTGCTAAATGAAGAGAAAATGGAAGAAAAGGAAAATGAAACACCGGCAGAAATGAAGAGTCGAATAAAATGGGAACAAGATGACTTCATGTGTAAAGGGTACATTCTAAATGCGCTATCCAATTCGTTGTACGATGTGTATGAAGCCAAATTCATGGAAAAGACGACAAGAGAATTATGGGAGGATCTCGACAACAAATACAAAATCGAGGACGCCGGAAATAAAAAATTTCTTATAAGTTCATTATTTGATTATCAAATGATAGATAACAAATCTATTATGCTGCAAGTATATGAACTTCAAATTATTATGAATCAAATTGTGTCAGAAGGCCATAGCCTTGATAAATGGTTTCAAGTGTCGACAATCATTTCAAAGTTATCATTTTCATGGAAAGATTGTCGAAAGGAATTAAAAGAAAAGAAAGATGCAATGAATACGCAAGAACTTATTAAATTTCTCCAAGTTGAAGAAAATTCTCGAAACTTGGATAAATTGGAAATAGAAAACAAAAATACTAAAGTTCTTGTCATAGAAAATGCATCTAAACCAAGGGGCAACAACAAAAGAAAGCGTGGTGGTCAACATAACACTTTTGAAAATAAAAAATCGAAAGGTACTTGTTGGAAGTGTGGTAAGCCAGGACATTTCAAGAAACAATGTATTTTGTATTTGAAGCAAAGCTAACAAAAGAATGACCAAGCAAATATGATAAACTATGATCATGAAGACTAACATGGTTGGAAATGACATGGATTGGTGGATCGATTCTAGAGCAACCAAGCATATTGCCAAGAATAAAGCAATATTTAAAGCCTATGAACTTATGAAGGATAGTCAAGAACTATTCATGGGAAATTCATCAATTGCAAAAGTGATGGGCAAAGACAAGGTGGTTCTCAAATTATCATCCGGGAAGACAATCACTCTTAATGATGTTCTTCATGTTCCTGAAATTAGAAAAAATCTTGTATCTGTTAGTCTTTTAAACAAACATTGCATAAAAGTCTTGTTTGACGCTAATTGTATTGTATTGTCCAAGGACATATATGTCGGAAAAGGATATGAATCTAATGGTATGTACAAACTAAATGTTATTAATGAAAATTCATCTTTTGCTTATATAGTTTCTACTTTTAATGTTTGGCATGCTAGATTTGGACATGTAAATTATAAAAGTATGCGTAGCATGAGTAATCTTAGTTTAATTCCTAAGATTATTTTTTTTTGATTTAGAAAAATGTGCTATATGTGTTAAATCTAAAATTGCTAAGAAATCTTTTAAAAAAGTATAAAGAAATTCACAATTATTAGAATTGATTCATTCCGATAATTTTGAATTTGAAGGTATATTAACTAGTGGAGGTAAAAGATATTTTATAACATTTATAGATAATTGCTCTAGATACACTCAAGTTTATTTGTTAAGGACTAAAGATGAGACTTTAGAAAAATTTAAAATCTACAAGGCTAAAGTTGAAAATCAATTAGATCGAAGAATTAAAATTCTTAGATCGGATAGATGAGGGGAATACTTCTCTTATAATGATTTTTGTGAGAATTATGGTATAATTCATCAAACTACAGCCCCTTATAGTCCTCAACAAAATGGAGTGGTAGAACGAAAAAATAGGACACTTGAAGAAATGATTAATACATTACTTCTTACTTCTGGTTTGCCTAAAAATTTATGAGGGAAAGCATTAATGACTACTTGTTATATAATTAATCGTATACCCCATAAGAAAACTCATATTACACCTTATGGATTATGGAAAAAGAGAAAACCATCTATTGACCATTTAAGGGAGTGGGGATGTAGAGCATTAGTAAGGTTAACTGATCCTAAAAGGCCTAAGCTTGGAGCTAAAGCAATCGAGTGTGCTTTTATAGGCTATGCACAAAATAGCAAAGCCTATAAATTCTTGACCATGGAATCCACAGATTCTGTTAGCCAAAATATAATTTTGGAGTCTAGAGATGTTGAGTTCTTTGAGAATTCTTTCTTTAGAAAAAGGTCAAGAGAAGACACTGATAAAGAGGATCAAGTAATAGTTCATCATGGAACAAATGATGAAATAGAACTTACTACATCTACTAAAGAAATAGAACCAAGAAGAAGTAAAAGAGCAAGAATAGAAAAATCATATGACCCTGATTTCTACATATACCTAGAAGAAGGAAACAGGGATGATATTGTTTCTTCAAGTGTTTTTGTGACTGGGCATGATTCTAGTGATAGAGATCCATTGACTTTTAGAGAAGCTTTGTCCTCTCAAGATTCAGGTTTTTGGCAAGAAGCCATTAATGATGAAATAGATTCTATCATGGGTTAGAAGACTTGGGTCTTGGTTGATTTACCTCCTGGTTGTAAATATATTAGCTATAAATGGATCTTTAAAAAAAAGAAAATCAGATGGATCCATTGATAAGTATAAAGCTAGACTAGTAGTCAAAGGTTTTAAGCAAAAGGAAGTAATTGATTACTTTGATACATATGCTCCAGTAGCAATTAGGTTATTAATTACATTAGCATCAATTCATAAACTTGTTATACACTAAATGGATGTTAAAACTGCTTTTCTAAATGATGATTTAGAAGAGGAAGTTTATATGGAACAACCAGAAGGGTTTGTTTTGAAAGATCAAGAAAGAAAAGTTTGTAAACTTGTTAAATTTTTATATGGCCTAAAACAAGCACCTAAGTAACGGCATGAAAAATTTGACCAAATGATTGTTTCAAATGGGTTTAAAATAAACGAATCGGATTAATGTGTTTATTCTAAGTTTAGTAAAGGTTTTGGTGTTATAATTTGTTTATTTGTTGATGATATGCTTGTTTTTGGTATCAGTGAAAAGGTAGTATTAGAAACTAAAGTATTCTTATCTGCTACCTTTGATATGAAAGATATGGAGGAGGCTAATGTAATTTTAGGTATTAAAATTGTGCGGTTTCAAGATACCATTTCTTTAACTCAGTCTCATTCTATTGAGAAATTGTTAAAGAAGTTTAATCACGAGAATTGCAAGATAGCCTAACCTCTATCCCATATGATCATTCTGTTAAGTTATGTACAAATAAAGAGAATAACATATCTCAGTTAAAGTATGCAAGTGTAATTGGTAGTCTAATGTATGCAATGCAGTGTACTAGACCTGATATAGCATTTACGTTTGGAGTATTGAGTAGGTTTACTCATAATTCAGGTCAGGTTCATTGGAATGCAGTATCAATGATACTTAAATATCTTAAAGACACAATGAACTATGCGTTATACTATACAGGATACCCAGCTGTTGTAAGACACCAACTTTTATGAATAAAGATTTAATTTTTTTTATATATTATTTTGAAATAGGAAGGTTCTAATTTGATAAATGTGATAAGTTATAAGTGAGATGTGCGAATTTTACAAACTAAGCAAGTGGTTATAAAATATTCGTTGTGTCGGGGAATATTCGTTTGGTCAAGAAATATTCTTTTTGTCAGAGAATATTCGTACGACGGCACAGTCATTGGTGGACCCCACAATGGAATGAATGTCGGATATAGAAAGCGACAGAAGTAATTTTTTTATAAAAATAACGGTAAAACTGTTACTGTTAAACTGTTGAAATACCCGGTGATAAAAATACAGTAATACGCGTTGTTGCACAGTAGCACACGGTATTGCACAGTATTTTGAATTATTGATTCTTACGTAAGAAGTCACTCATTCAATAATTGTTACAGTAATTACTATTCAATATTTTATATTATTGATTCAATAATTGTTACAATTGCATAATATTTTATTGGTTCAATAATTGCTACGTTGATATTTTATATTATTGATTCAATATTGTCACTGCACAGTATTTCACATTATCATATCAATAATTCATATTATTTGAATAATATTATTAGATAGCATTATTGACAATGTCTAGGAAGTTCTGTCGAGAAAAGGGGTTATGTTATATAATTGTGCGCCAATAAAAAGAAATCTTTATCGGAAAGCCTCCTCTTTTCTGGGAACGACCTGGTTGTCAATATTGTAATTCTATAATATTAATTGTGAATAATAATTGATTGTTGATAAATATGATAAGTAAATATTTATTCAATTTTGATATAAAGGGAAGAATTTTTAGTATGAGACATTTGTTGAAGGTTGGCATTTTATCTTCTCCGATAAAATATTTATTCAAATATATTATTATAATATTACATTAAAATAATATAATGTGATAATATAATAATATAATTTATATTTTAAATGATGACATTATTGTTATGGTATAAAAATAAAATGAGGTGGAAGAAAAACAAAATAAAATTGAAATTCTTTTAATAATTATAAATATTTTAATATATATATATATATATATATATATATATATATTATAAACATGTGAGAATTGAATTTGGTGGAGGCTTTGTTGAAATCATCTTTGGTGTGCTGAGTCTTTATTTTCAAAGGTGGAGGCTTGAAAAATTCACCCGTGGATATAAAAAGTCAATATTGATGTTCTGACATTTTCCTATAAATATGGTGCTTAGTTAGAAATAAAAATCACACCAGAATCAAAAAAATTTCTCTCTATAATATTGAGCTTATTTCTTGTGAGTATATAGATAGTTTGAGTGTGAATTACGGTGCAAAATTTTTCTCAATAAAATATCCGATATTTCAGTCAGATCTAGTATTTTACTAAGGTAAAGGATATTATTTTTCTCATAAATGATGCTATTTCCTTTCAATATTCATAAAGAATATTATTTTCTTTCATATTCCATATTATGAAAGTGATAATATTTCATTTCATATTCCTAAATTTGAACTTACTACGGTAAGTATTGCTTCTATAATTCCTGAAATGATCAAAAATTCTTTGAGTTTTGCGTTTCATCTAATATCATTTCACTGAAATATTGGCCTGAACTTTTTATGAACTTTTAATCTTTTCATGACGAGTTACTATTCACGAGAAAAAAAAATTATATTTTTTTCTATCCAAATTATCTTTGATAGTATCCATATTTTGATCTTCATTCTTGAATTTTGCTCCACAATTGATTATTATGGAGTATTCTTGAACTTGGATAAACTAAATTACGAATCCCTAATCTTTGTCCTTTATCTCACTGGATTCGTTCTTTAAAATATTTTTCATCATCCTCAGTCTTAAATGATAATACAAATAAATATCTTTGGTCTGTAGTGCAAAGATGAATGATTACTTGATGAATAATTTGGCCTGTAATACAAAGATGAATGATTATCTGATGAATATCTTTGGCCCGTAGTGCAAAGATGGATAGGTGTTGAGATGAACATGACCATTGGTGATACAAATAAATATCTTTGGCCCGTAGTGCAAAGATGAATATTTAATTTGAGATATATATTAATTGATATTACAGGGATAAAATATTGATGATGGACTTTTAAATCATAGAAGATAGTAAACATCATTCTCTACGTAACTCTTCTAATGAATTGTTAATTCCGCTGCAGTTGTTGATCTAAAATTTGTTGTCCATAATATTTTATCTGATGTGTTGAAGACTAACGATAAATTATTTTTCATTATCTTAGTCATAATATTCTTTACTGGGCTAGTTGGGCTCACCCTTTTCTTTCATTGTTCTCTTCAGAAAATGAGAATATCGCGGGTTCTAGTCGGGGAATGGAGTGATGGTCCAAGTGTTAGAACTGTAGAAGTCCTCACTATTTTTTTTATAAAATAGTGTGATAATAGATGTAATGAGGACTTAGTTTGAGTGTTTATATTTTTACATTTTTCTATTGACACTCACAGTTGTGTGGTCGTATTTTGCACGACCGTTTGATATAAAAGATTGTATTTGAATTCTGTACCATGTAATTGACTAATCAGAATGGGTTGAGTATTGAACCTATTTTGGGGGCGTCACAATTGGTATCAGAGCTTAGGAATATGATCTCTGACGAAGATCTAGGAATAGAATTAGGAGGGGAGAGACGAGTAAATTTTTCACTAGTGTGTCCTACCTAAGCTTATTTGGTATTTAATTTATCGGTCGGAGCATAGGGTTGATATGTGATATGTCAATTTGTTTAATTAACTTATGTTTTATGATAGTATTTGAGAATGATAACTGAAAATTTAAACAATAGAGCATTTGAGACCCTTGAGACACCGCTAATCACCAACCAGGATAATGTGCAACAAGAAGACAATATTCCTCATGTAAACAACACCACCGATCAAATGATGAATGATGGGATGTTTAGAAATTTTTTACAGTTTATGCAAAACCAGACGAGGGAGACTCATGTTCAACATACAGGTGGGAATAACGGCAACTCGCGGCTTGTCACTGCCAAGCAATTCAAAAAATTGGGACCACCAGAGTTTTTAAAAAAGTCAGATCCAATCAAGGCAGAAACATGGGTTAAGCAAATTATCAAGATATTTGATATCTTGGGATACACGGAGGAGCAAAAGGTTCCATTCGCCACATTTATGTTCCGTAGAGAAACAGATTACTGGTGAGAATCTGTGAAGCGTACCCAGCCTGCCGCACTCAAGATGTCTTGGGAAGAGTTTCAGAAACTGTTCAATGACAAGTACTTTTCAGAAAGTATTCGTCATACGAAGGAGGTAGAGTTTATCAAACTGGAACATAACATGACTGTGTCCCAATACAAGACTAAGTTAGCGGAGTTATCCCGATTCGTATCTCATTTGATGGATATTGAGGAACGTATGACGCGAATGTTTCTGAGAGGTTTGAAACCCGAAATTCGTCAGTACATCATTTCTCACAAACTTTGTTTGTATTTAGATGTGGTGAACAGAGCCCAATTATTAGAACGAGATAATGATTATGTTCAACCAAGGGACAACAACCAAGGTCATACCGATGACAGCAGTCATCGGAACAATGACAACGGGGAAAAAAGTATCATGACAGAAGCGATAACTACTCTGGTGATAATCGTGGTCATAATAATAGAAAAAGTGAGTTGGGGAGAGATTTTAAGAAGAGAAGGTATAACAATGAGAACGTGAAGACGTCGACTGCAGCACCAGCATCAACTGTTTTTAGAGGAGGAGAACGACCACCGGTCGTATGCTATAAATGCGGACAAGAGGGACACATCAGTCCCAACTGTACACAGCAATCCAAGGTGTGCTATAACTGTGGAAAGAAAGGTCACATAGCTCGAGTGTATCCTGTAGCAAAACCAAGTCCAGCGGGGATGGTGACTCCAAAGGCTGTCCCGGACAAGTCAAAGTCAGTGGTTCCTGAAAGCGCTTTTGTCGTGACTACCTAAAAAGCGAGAAACCCGAACGAGGTCATTACGGATAAGCTAATCATAAACTCTTGCAAGGTCTAGACCTTATTAGATACCGGTTCTAGCCATTCTTTTATTTCACCTGCTTGTGCTCAACGTTTGAACTTGACTTCTGAGAAATTAGACTTTGACTTATCTGTTGAAACTCCGTTAGGAGAAACATTCGTTACATCTACAGTTTATAAATCTTGTTTGATTCAAATTGGTACCCTCACCCTACCTGTGGATTTGATATCTTTAAAAATACTTGCATTTGATATGATTTTAAGAATTGACTGGTTAACCACTTATTATGCCAAAATTGATTGTTTTCGTAAGGTTGTTAGTTTTCATATTCCTAACCAACCTGTTGTGCGAATTCAAACAACCAAACCACTAAAATCAATCAATGTCATTTCAAGTTATAAAGCTATTCGTTTATTGAAAAATGGATGTCAAGCTTTCTCAGCCCATGTCACTAATTTAAACCAGAATACGTCAGATTTGAATAATATTTCGGTTGTTAATAAGTTTTCGGATGTATTTTTCAAAGAACTTTCTGGTCTACCCCCAGAACGTGAAGTTGAATTCTTTATTGACCTTGAACTCGGTACAAAATCCATTTCTAAAAACCTATATCGAATGGCTCCTATTAAACTTCAGGAGTTAATGGTCCAACTACAAGAGTTGTTAGACATTGATTTCATTCGTCCTAATACATCTTCTTGGGGTGCTCCTGTTTTATTCGTAAAGAAAAAAGACGGGAGTATGCGACTTTGTATTGACTATCGGGAATTGAACCATGTCACCATCAAGAATATGTATCCGTTACCTCCCATTGATGACATGTTCGACCAGTTGCAAGGTGCGCAATTCTTCTCAAAAATCTATCTTCATTCCGGATATCATTAGTTAACACTACTAGAAAATTGACCTATAGCGACGGTCGCCGACCCTCGCTATAGGCTAAAAGACTGTCGCTATAGGCTATAACGACGGTCGCCGACCCTCGCCTTTGCATGCTGCCGTCGCTAAAACCTATAGAGATTTTAACGACGGTCTTACATATCTATACCGATGGTCGGACCATAACTAAAAAACAACCCAAAAACTTGTTTTGAAGATTTTTACCGACGGCCAATGCATATCACTAGCGACGGTCCCGACTGTCACTATATGATGGAGCTATAGCGACGGTCGCCGACTCTCGCTATAGCCTTTTTAGATTTAAAAAAAAAATAGTGCTTCAAATATTTATTGAACAAACATAATACAATATAAAATAAAACATAAATATATATATATATATATATATATATATATATATATCAATAGCTCTAAAGAAGTGTAGATATCACACTAATCGTATATTTTCAGTAATTGTTGTTTACATCTCATCCAAATACAAACACCATGAAACTAAATTCCTAAGATGAGAAGAGCCTAAAAGTCCAACTGCAATTAAATTCTTGAAACTCCAGAAGCAACATCAGCTACCCTTAAATTTCTCCAGAACTGCAAAAGAAATCAATGTCATCTACAAAAAAAGAGATAAAACAAAGCAGGCTCAAGCTTTGATCTAGTTTCAACACTAGACCTCCTGAATGCAACTGGTATGTGAAAAACTCAATCCTGTGAGAATTTGAGAAATAATGAACATTTTCTGAATTTTTGTTTTTTGATTAGTAAATAATTTATACTAATGAGAAAAGAGAGGAGAAAAAACCTAAGGTACACAAGGAGTATACTCAAAGCATAGGCCAACTCACCTATGCTTCACAAGAAATATAGGGAAAACCAATATCCCATCTAGAAACCTAAAACAAAAAATAACTTCAACCCTGCCTAATACCTAGATATGCTCACGAAACCAGCTATAATAACCACATCAGCTTTCTATAACCAACCTAACCAAAAAAATCAACAAAGGCCACATCTGATCCAAAATAGGTCTCATGATATAACTAAATTAATGAAAATTAACAATCAAACAATTATGCTTCTCACAAGAAATATAATTTGGTCCTACTATGATGGAAACATAATTTTCATAGGAAGCAGCTATTCTTCAATAACAATTAAGGAATTCAGAACTAGAAATGTGGCTATTCCAGCAATAATTCGCATTACAATAGCATTATACATAACATTCGTGCTTGGTGCTTCAATAGATTACTAAACCAGCTACTTACTTATAGAATCAAAAATAAATAATACTAATATTATAAGATATCTGATAGAGAATCATGCAATATATCCTCTGTTCAAGATACACTGCACTACATTACAATTAGAGAAAAAATGGATTCTGATATTATTATTATTTTGGATAAATATGAATGCTTGTAATCCAAAGGCTGAATCTAAGAAAAAGTTAGAAAGAATTAGAGCAATTCTCTAACCTACACAACATTCAATTAAGAGGTCTTGAGCATCTCTTGCAACTTGAACTTCTGAAGGCAACATTTCCTTGATGATCTTAGTCATAGTCGTTGTAAATAATAAGAAGTTGCATAAGTAAAGCATGTAGGCAAGCCAATAATAAGCATTGTATCAGGTAACTTCTCTAGCCATCATCATTATATCAGCCCAAAAGTAATCATAGAGTAAGCTAATTATATATACATAATACATGGGTAAAAAACACAATTTTTCTTTACGGTTTACTCATGGGTAACATAACCCCGTATAGTACAGAAATAACTACTTGAACTCCTCGTGGTTCTGATCAAAATGCAACAGCTAGTTTCATAATCCACATCAAAAGCATATGGTACAAATAATTAACATATGCAGACTTAAGTAAAGGAAGTAAACATGAAATTGGTCATGGGGAATCACTTGAGCAGACTAATGTTAATCTTTTATTTTTATTTGTGCCTTTTGTATTAAGTAATCAACTATATCTCCATCAATTTGCAAAATGATAATACTAAAATATAGTATATACACAAGTAGATGCATGTCACTCTGAATCACAATGCCAAACATATTATTTCAAACAACAGAACTTCCAGATGATTTTGAGGTAAACATAATCTCACCCTTGGCACAATCCCATTTACAACTTTTGGCAGTTGTAATGGTTCTGTTTGCCACCAGCCATAAAGAGCTGTATTTTGTCTACAGTCTCCCTCGTCATAAACATCAAATTTATAAAGAACGAAATGGAGATATCAATTGAGTGACACCTTAATAGTTAGATTGACAAGTATGGAAAAAGAAAAACTATAGTACTTGAAATGGGGACACTAGAAAATGAAAGATGTATAAATGAGTATACATAACAAGTAAATGCATAACAGAATGTGTTCAACCTGAAAAATGCACACCCGATTGACTTGATCAAGCTTGCTAATAATATTGAGGCGTACAAGACTACACGCAACACATGTAACAAAAAGACAAGATAATCTACCAATAAAAACTAAAAAGAACTTCAAAACTACACAAATTGAAAAGAAAATATAAACAGAGACCAACAACTAAAGCTAGATAGTCAGTAATGTCGATAACATACTCCAGCACACTTGGTATTCTTCAAACTCCTTTCTCCATCCTCTATGCCACTCCTGTTCTCTATTTCCTTGCTATCTTCTCTTTCAGCCTTCCCAAATGTGTATAATAATATAAAGTGTAAACAGAACTGCTAGTGGTGGATACCTTTAGTAAATCGCAAAATTTTGTCAAGTTGTATACGAATATATAATGATTCCCTGAGATAATATATAATCTTATTTGGCTGTAGGAGTAGGAAAAATTACATATTAAGTGTGTATGTACGATATAATATGTTTGATGTATTACTTCCTATTCCACATATCAATGCGTTAAACTTTATTACACTTATATTTGAAATTTAATTCTACCCATTCATAAATGCATTGTTTTAAGGGAGTAATGTAAAGCAAAATTAGGGTCCTCTTTCTTAATACTATGTCAATGAAGAAGGCTACTAATATTGGGATGGAGGTAGTATCTACCAATATAGCAAATGTCATTATATGATGTTTATTTCAACATTAAGAAAACAACTAAATATTTCTCAACTAGATTAATGTCAATCACCCAGAGTGTATAATACCAAACTCGGCAATCCTCACCTTTGTCAAGCACTTTGAGAAATAAATTGGATGAACCCAGCTGAAACCATCTGGCATTCCCCACCCGGTGGGTATATCAAACATTTCAGAATCCTCTGCCTGGTAGGAGGAAAAAGTGCATTTAGTTGAGGCAAAATCAAATTTACAAAAAAATTGGAACTCAAAATTTAGCACAGTCAGCATGAGATACGACTCCTAACCTCAAAGTAATCGTCAATGAAGGGAATACCATCACTAAAACCACTCTCTGAATTGCTAAATTCACCAGCAGTAACCCTTCTGTTCGCAAAAAGTGGGGTATCCATCCCAATTAAAACATTCTGAAGGTATACAATTTGTGAGCATTAATACAGGATTGGTATAGGTATATAGAATCATTCAAATCCAATTACAGAAATCTGTACTCTTTGCATACAATACTGCACTGGTGTCAAGACAAAAGTCTAATGTCCTAACACCACATTGTACAGCTAGTCTTCAGCTTAGCCATTCTTGAGAATTGGTTATACTGATATGTAGCCATCACTTGCAACATAAATAGTCAGATAATAAAATCTACTGAACAGTATAACACCAAAACATTGCTTTCAACCCGTTTGAAGATTAAATAAAAACAATGAATGCCATAATCATATTAGTCAATGAGGTTGATTATAATAGACTTAATAGTGTAGCAATATAACCTAAATCTATTTCATTGTACAATTGTCCATGGTACTGTCCCATTTTTTTCATTTGGACAGATGCTACATTGTCCTTCATAACATTTTTTTGGGATAATCTTCAAACGTAATGTGTAGCTTTCACTTTAGGGTTGTCCCAAAGCGTATTTTAAAAAACTAAGCTCCCACAGTTTATGATATTTGAACCAAGCTGAACCACGCATTCTTATGCAATGTATAATTCATGTAGGTTGATCGTAAATTTTGTAAAATAATTTTTTCTACTTTAACTTTGAAATGGGGCCTCTTCTTTTTGGAACAGAGAATGTGTAAAGTAGAAAATCTATAGTATTAAATATGTATCTAGTTAGACAATGAGCACAAAGCCAGAAAGTAAAAGGCTAAAAAATGAACAGGCAAAAATTTATTGTATTGTGTTAATCAGCATCCCAAAATCTGGCATTTTTCCCACATAAACTAGAATCAATCTTAAGATACATTTACATTAATGTAATATCTGAAAACAACTGATACTGTATTGTACAAATATCATAAACTGTAGTATCAATTGCAATAAATATGATTTGAAACATGAAAGCTTTATTATTACAAGTTAAAATGCCCCACAAAAATGGAAGTATCCATCTCTGTCAGACAGATAGATAACTAAAACAAGAGCTGTTACTTACTACCATAGAAATCTAAATTCAAAACTAAATCAAACCAGAAGAGTAGGGCTTCAAACTTTTACCTTGGATTGAGCAAAAAACAAAGAGCTTGGTGAAAAAATCAGCAGCTCTGTATTTTCCGAGTGAATAAATTAATAAGCTGACTAATGCTCAAAGGATGTTTGATGAAATGTCTGTCCAAGAAATTGGGCACCTATGCATGAGCAACTTCAGTGGCCTTTTTTCTTGCCAAATATGTAACCCATCATCGCATCTTCCAAACCTGAATCAAATCACCAAAACAAATAACAACTGTGTAGGGAGTAGATGGTGTTTTCCTTCCAGATGCACTTGCGAACCCAAATCGTCGACCCAAATCATGATTGGAGTTGTCAAATCGTGGATTTTAGGGCACAAATTGTGGAAATTATTGGTGAAGTGAGGTTGGACTTTAGGGCACCAATAACGAAGGAGGAGGAGGGTTTTCAGAAAAGAAGCAGGAAGAGGGTTTTCACATCTCAGCACTTGAGAAGGAGGATTTTCAGTCATGGTTGAGATGGAGACAAGTGAGAAAGAGTTGGGATTTGGGGAGAGAAAAATTGGACAGAAAAGTGGCGCGCGCTACCTACGGCCTACGATCGAGTGAGCAGGCGAGCAAAGCGAACGATCGAGTGAGAAGACGAGCAGATGAGAACTATCGATTGAGAAGGCGAGCAGATGAGAACGATCGAGTGAGAAAGGGTGAGAGAGGAGATAGAGGGCTGATTGAGTTAATGAGAGCTGATTGTAGAAAAAAAATTGATTTGGGGGGAAAATGTCGATACTGATTTAGGAAAAATGGGAGAGATTTGTGCGCCGGCTCATGGATAAAAGTCCCAACAAAGCTCTATACCAACGACCAGATTATGACCGTCGAAATAGAATATCTTTAAAGACATATATATCAACGGTCTACCCTTGACTGTCGCTATAGACACTCTATTGCGACGGTTCCGTCCCGACCGTCGCTATAGCTTGTCGTTATAAGTCGAATTTTCTAGTAGTGTAAAGATTAAAACTAATGACATTTTAAAGACTGCCTTCAGAACTCGATACGGACATTATGAATTCTTAATCATGTCTTTTGAATTTACTAATGCTCCTGCGGCCTTCATGAATATGATGAACCGGATATTCAAAGAATATTTGGATCATTTTGTTGTTGTCTTTATTTATGACATCCTCATTTACTCTAAAAGCAGTGAAGATCATGAGCACCACTTGAAGCTGATACTTCAAAAACTTCGTGAAAACAAACTATATGTCAAATTGAAGAAAAAATGAGTTCTGGCTTGAGGAAGTAGCATTCCTTGGGCACGTGGTATCGAAACATGGAATATCAGTCCGGCAAAGATTGAAGCAATACAAAGTTGGGAGAAACCTAGGTCGATAACCAAAGTACGTAGCTTTCTGGGCTTAGCTGGTTATTATCGAAGATTCGTGGAAAGATTTTTCCGAATCGCTACTTCATTAACTCAGCTGACTCGGAAGGATACAAAATTCGTATGAAACGAAGAATGCGAGAAGAGCTTCCAAGAGCTCAAGAGGAGACTCATTTCGGCACCTGTTCTGACAATACCATCTGGTTTGGATGGATTTGTCATATACAGCGATACTTCAGGCAAAGGGTTAGGATGTGTTCTCATGCAACATGGGAAAGTCATAGCCTATGTCTCACGATAACTCAAAGAATATGAGAGAAATTATCCTACTCATGATCTAGAGTTGGAAGCTGTCGTTTTTGCGTTGAAGATCTGGAGACACTACTTGTGTGGGGAGAAAGTGGAGATCTACACTGATCATAAGAGCCTTAAATATTTCTTCACTCAAAAAGAACTCAACATGCGGCAACGACGTTGGCTCGAGCTGTTGAAAGATTACGACCATACCATCCAATACCATCCTGAAAAAGCGAACGTGGTAGCTGACGCGTTGAGTAGAAGATCGTATGCGGGAACGAGTGCGATGTTGTCTACACAAAGGCCCATTTTGTGTGACTTACAAATGATGGAGATAGAGTTAAAGACTTCATGGACCCACGTGATGATGTCAAATATACGCGTGGAACCAGCTTTAATTGATAGAGGTAAAGCTGCTCAAGCTATAGACCCGGAGCTGATGAAGATGAAGAAGAAGGTGCTATTCCAGAAGCAAGAATCGATGAAGAAGGAATACTTCGAGTCAACTCCAGACTTTGTGTTCCTAATGATTCTGATTTGAAGTATAGAATCATGACGGTGGCACACAACACACCGTTTGTAATCCATCATGGGAGTACCAAAATGTATCGTGATCTTCGACATACATTTTGGTGGAGCAATATGAAGAGAGAGATCACGGAGTTTATCTCGAGGTGTTTAACGTGTCATGGTAGAGCATCAAGTGCCAAAAGGGTCCATTGCAACCACTTGAGATTTTAAAATGGAAGTGGGAACCCATTACCATAGATTTCGTTACTGGTCTTCCCAAGGTTTCTCAAGGCATAGATGCGATTTGGGTTATTGTTGATAGATTAACCAAGTCTCCTCATTTCTTGCCTATACAAGAGACTTATTCACTGGAATGTCTTGCTCGTATGTACATAAATGAGATTATGAGATTGATGGCATGCCAGTATCCATAGTTTCGGATCGTTACCCAAGATTCACTTCACAATTTTGGGTCAGTTTACAGAAAGCTATGGGCACAGATTTACGATTCAGTTCGGCATATCATCCACAAACGGACGGGCAATCGGAAAGGACTATCCAAACTCTTGAAGATCTATTGAGACTCTGTGTTCTAGACTTCAAAGAAAGTTGGAATAAGTACTTACCATTGTTGGAATTCTCCTACAATAATAGTTATCAGGCAAGTATAGGCATGGCTCCATTCAAGGCGTTGTATGGACGAAAAATGTCGTTCTCCAGTATGCTGGGATGAGGTGGGTGAAGCAACATTGTTGGGACCGGAGTTAGTACTTATGACAATGAAAAAGATTCAAATGATCCGGCAACAGATACAAATCGCACAAGATCGACAAAAGAGTTATGTTGATCTTCATTGAAGGGACGTGGAATTTAATGTTGGAGACCATGTATTGTTACGTGTTGCTCTATGGAAAGGAGTTATGAGATTCGAAAAGAGAGAAAAGCTCAACCCACGATTTATTGGTCCATTTGAGGTACTTGACCGAGTAGGAATTGTAGCCTATAGACTCGCCTTACCTCCAAGCATGTCTCTTGTTCATAACGTTTTTCACATATTCATGCTTCGTAAATATGTGAAAGACCCAAACTACATTATTGAGATCGAACCATACGAGATAGCTGAAGATTTAATGTACGAGTAGGTACTTGTCAAGATCTTGGATAAGAAAGAACATGTCCTACGCTCAAAGATTATACCTCTAGTTAAAGTTTTGTGGAGGAACCATGATATTGAGGAAATGACCTGAGAGTTAGAATCGGAAATGAAAGCGAGGAATCCTCACCTTTTCGACATACTAGGTACGTACGTCAATTTCGATGACGAAATTTCATAAGGAGGGGAGGTTGTAAGACCCCAACTTTTATGAATAAAGATTTAATTTTCTTTATATATTATTTTAAAATAGTAAGGTGCTGATTTGATAATGTGATAAGTTATGAGTGAGATGTGTGAATTTTACAAAGTAAGCAAGTGGTTATAAAATATTCGTTGTGTCGGGGAATATTCGTTTGGTCAAGAAATATTCTTTTTGTCGGAGAATATTCGTACGACGGCAAAGTCATTGGTGGACCCCACAACGGAATGAATGTCGGATATAGAAAGCGACAAAAGTAAATTTTTTATAAAAATAACAGTAAAACTGTTACTGTTAAACTGTTGAAATACCCGGTGATAAAAATACAGTAATACGCGTTGTTGCACAGTAGCACACGGTATTGCACAATATTTTAAATTATTGGTTCTTACGTAAGAAGTCACTCATTCAATAATTGTTACAGTAATTACTGTTCAATATTTTATATTATTGATTCAATAATTGCTACAATTGCATAATATTTTATCGGTTCAATAATTGCTACGTTGATATTTTATATCAATAATTGCTACGTTGATATTTTATATTATTGATTCAATAATTGTCACTGCACAGTATTTCACATTATCAGATCAATAATTCATATTATTTGAATAATATTATTAGATAGCATTATTGACAATGTCTAGGAAGTTCTGTCGAGGAAAGGGGTTATGTTATATAATTGTGCGCCAATAAAGAGAAATCTTTATCGGAAAGCCTCACCTTTTCTGGGAACGACCTGGTTGTCAATATTGTAATTCTATAATATTAATTGTGAATAATAATTAATTGTTGATAAATATGATAAGTAAATATTTATTCAATTTTGATATAAAGGGAATAATTTTTAGTATGAGACATTTGTTGAAGGTTGACATTTTATCTTCTCCGATAAAATATTTATTCAAATATATTATTATAATATTATATTATAATAGTATAATATGATAATATAATAATATAATTTTATATTTTAAATGATGACATTATTTTTATGGTATAAAAATAAAATGAGGTGGAAGAGAAAAAAAATGAAATTGAAATTCTTTTAATAATTATAAATGTTTTTTATATATATATATATATATATATATATATTATATATAAACATGTGAGAATTGAATTTGGTGGAGGCTTTGTTGAAATCATCCTTGGTGTGCTGAGTCTTTATTTTCAAAGGCCAGGCTTGAAAAATTCATCCATGGGTATAAAAAGTCAACATTGATGTTTTGCCATTTTCTTATAAATAGGGCGCTTAGTTAGAAATGAAAATCACACCAAAATCAAAAAATGTTATCTCTATAATATTGAGCGCATTTTTTGTGAGTATAAGGATAGTTTGAGTGTAGATTACGGTGCAAGATTTTTCTCAACAAAATATCCGATATTCCAATCAGATCTAGTATTTTACTAAGGTAAAAGATATTATTTTTTTCGTAAATAATGTTATTTCCTTTCAATATTCATAAAGAATATTATTTTCTTTCATATTCCATATTATGAAAGTGATAATATTTCATTTCATATTCCTAAATTTGAACTTATCACGGTAAGTATTGCTTCTATAACTCCTGAAATGATCAAAAATTCTTTGAGTTTTGCGCTTCATCTAATATTATTTTACTGAAATATTGGTCTGAACTTTTTATAAATTTTTTATCTTTTCATGACGAGTTACTATTCACGAGAAAAAAAATTTATATTTTTTTCTGTCCAAATTATCTTTTATTGTATCAATGTTTTGATCTTCATTCTTGAATTTTGCTCCACAATTGATTATTATGGAGTATTTTTGAACTTGGATAAACTAAATTATGAATCCTTAATATTTGTCCTTTATCTCACTGGATTTGTTCTTTAAAATATTTTTCATCATCCTCAGTCTTAAATGATGATACAAATAAATATCTTTGGCCTATAGTGCAAAGATGAATAATTACTTGACGAATATCTTTGGCCTATAGTGCAAAGATGAATGATTACCTGATGAATATCTTTGGCCCGTAGTGCAAAGATGGACAGGTGTTGAGATGAACATGACCACTTGTGATACAAATGAATATCTTTGGCCCGTAATGCAAAAATGAATATTTGATTTAAGATATATATTGATTGATATTACAGGGATAAAATATTGATGATGGACTTTTAAATCATAAAAGATAGTAGACATCATTCTCTACGTAACTCTTCTAATGAATTGTTAATTCCGCTACAGTTGTTGATCTAAAACTTGTTGTCCATAATATTTTATCTAATGTGTTGAAGACTAAGAATAAATTATTTTTTATTATCTTAGTCATAATATTCTTTACTGGGCTAGTTGAGCTCACCCTTTTCTTCCATTGTTCTCTTCAGGAAATGAGAATATCGCGGGTACTAGTCGGGGAATGGAGTGATGGTCCAAGTTAGAACTGCAGATGTCCTCACTATTTTTTTTTATAAAATAGTATGATATTATATATAATGAAGACTTAGTTTGAGTGTTTATATTTTTTTTATATGTCTGTATTGACACTCACAATTGTGTGGTCGTATTTTGCACGACCGTTTGATATAAAAGATTGTATTTGAATTCTGTACCATATAATTGACGACTCAGAATAGGCTGAGTATTGAACCTATTTTGGAGGCGTCACAGCTGTGGTAGAAGGGTACACGGATGCAAACTAGATAACGGATTCAGATAAAATAAAGTCTACAAGTGGATGGATATTCATTTTAGGAGGAGGGACAATTTCTTGGGGTTCCAAGAAACAAACCTTGATAACACATTCAACTATTGAATTCGAGTTTGTTGCATTATCAACTGCTGTAAAAGAAGCCGAATAGCTTAAAGATTTATTATTTGAGATACCACTTTGGCCCAAGCAAATGACAGCTATCTCAATATATTGTGATAATGAGGCAGCATTATCACTGTCTTATAACAAGGTTTATAACGAAAAGTCTAGACATATAAGTTTAAGACATAGTTATCTAAGGGATCAAATCAATAAAGGAATTGTTACTTTTAACTATGTCAAGTCAAAAGGAAATTTGGCGGATCCTTTTACAAAAGGCCTAAGCAAGTATAAGACTTCCAGGGAGATGATTTTAAAGCTTTTAAAAGAGAGGTAACCTATAAGTGAAACCTAACTAAATACTAAAGTAACATCTAGTATATTAGTTCAATGGAAAAATACTTATATTAATAACTAGTTATACACAAGACAAGTATGAAGAAGAAATTCTTCGAAACCATCTCAAAAGTTAGTGTGTGCTTGTATGGAGAACAAAGAAGGTAGGGTAAACCTTTAATGAATCTATTTCCGGTTTGGAGCAGTGGCGAAGCCATGTACAATTTGTGGGGTCAATTAACCCCACTAAATTATTTTTTTTCTTTATAATGTAAGGTAAATTTTAAAAATTTTAAGTATTATATATAAATTGACCCCACTAAAATTTTATAAATTTTTTATTATATGGGTTCAAATTAAAAATTTATAACTTTGTCGATCAAATTTTAACATCCTCTCAATATATGCATATCTCTCTATAATATTTTAAACTAAATAATAATCAAATTTATATTATTTTTATAAATAAATAATGAATTACTTATTTATAAACAGTTGTGATTAAAAAAATCTATTATGAGTCAATATAGTGTATATATACCATATATTATTACTTATTATATTTTTATTGTAATATAGTGTATATATATATATATATATATATATATATATATATATGTGACCTGAAAGTATAAAGTATTAAAAAAATGGCTCGGGCCCGTTGCCCTTGAACCCCCGCCAAATTATTTGTAGCTTAGTATAATTTTGACCCCACTGACAAAACATCCTAGCTTCGCCACTGATTTGGAGGATGCAAGTCATACAAGTGCATCTAATTAGATTCACCTAAGCAAGGGAAGGAAGTGGGGCCACTTCTGCGAGACTTAAGGTTTGTCTCTAAGTCACTTACGAAACCCAAGAGGTAAACACAAAGCCATAAATGTGTTGGGCTTCCTTAAACTATAAGGGATATAGTATATGTTTATTGAGCAAGATATCACTTTAAGATTTTTTAGTTCAAAGCTAACGCTACTAAGAATTCAGATATTATATGATATAGACTATGTAAAGGTTCAAGTCAAAAGTACACCTTTTACTTATGTATATTATATCCAATAAGAGAAAGAAGAAGGTTAATGAAAAAAGATTGAAAGATTATGAAAATAGCAGAGGATTGTTGGATATTTTCATTATCTAAAAGTATATAATAAATATATTATATGTTGCTTTAGAAAATTAAAAGAAAAAAAAATAATTGAACCGTTGCAATTTGCATGACTTGCATGAAATAGATCAATTGTTGCATAATATTACCGTTAAATAATATGCCAATTAAATTATCAATTGTTGCATGACTAACGGTTACACTGCATGGAATAAGGCTAATTAAGTCTATTATTTTGTACCGTTGCATAACTTACATTTACAACGGATGGATGAAGCCCAACTTATGCTGATTAAATTGCAAGGATTGAAGTCTGGGCATGAAATCAAACATGAATATCAATCAAAAATTACAGAATCTATACAATGGTTCAAACATAAAATCAAATATCTTTTCAAATTAATTATGTTTGATGTCTTTTCAAAAAAGTACTTGAAAACCTATAAATAGGTTGCGAATTCATTCAAGTGGAGTACTTCAAAATAGGGGTGTAAACGAGTCGAATCTCAGCGAACACCCTAATGCTTAGATTCGACTCGACTCGAAAAAATTAAGCTCGAATTCGACTCGGATTCGATAAGGAATTTTTAATTTTGTGCCAGATTCGACTCAGATCATTACTCGGATCTACTCGGCTCGTAAGTACTTGGCTCGTTTACAAAACGAGTTACTCATGAACCTTCAAATCGAGTTTCGAATATGAATCATTTCACTTAATACTGAACCACTACATACTAAATTGATTATTGAACTAATATTTATATATAAAAGTTTTTTACTTTTATTTGTGTAAAGAAATTACAAAAAAATTAATACAAATTGACAATCAATTTATTGATTTATTCAAATACAAGTTTACACAATTTAATACTACACTTTATAAATTATAAAGATTGATACAAATATCACATATTTAGCTTGTTAGTATGAATCAGACCATTATTCGAATATGATCCATCGAGCAGGTATCGAGAAAAAATGAAATACTCGAACCCTAATATGAGCGAACACTGGTATACTCGAATTCGACTCGTGTATCATTAAACAGAAAATGAGTATGAATCAGATTCGACTCGAATCAACTTCAAATTCGAGTTTTGGATCATATTTTTGAACCGATCTAGAGTCGAGTACCGAGCTAATCTGCTCGGCTTACACCCCTACTTCAAAATCATTCCAAATCCTCTCTAGTTCTTAGAAAATATTATTATTTTCTTGCTATATATTTCATCTTTCTCATTTATAGTTTTGCACTAGATTTGTTTCTACACAACAAATTCTAGTACATAGTAAAATCTGGGTCTGTCTTATCTTGGTAGACTAATTTGTAGTAACTCTATGTAGCAAAAGTAAGGGGCTAATATAGTCTTAAAGAAAGAGTGGTCAACCATTCGATTCAGGTGAGAATATTGTTGTTCTATATCTTACTACAAAGCGGGAATCAATATTTCTTAGAGTAAATTAACTTGATTTATTGGAGTTATTATGTATATTTAATTTGTGACAAAGTTTCACAAAAGTTAACATCAAAAAATTATGATCAAAATGGAATCTTGCTTTATAATATATAGTATTCTTAACACATGTTATTAAAAAAAATAATTTTTGAGAGAATGAGTGAAAAAGTATTGGAGAGAAAATAAGAATTAATTAAGGAGTTGGAGAGAAAAAGAAAGTTTTTTAGTTTAAAAACTAACCACTCATACTTCTAAAAGGTTAAATTTGAAAACTAGAAGGGCTTCACAAAATTGTTAACATCTAATTAACCGCTATTCTTTTACTTCAACTATATTAATACTAGTTATACACGCACGCTATGAGTGTGACAAAAATAGTTATTTTTTTTTGTATCTGTTAAAATAATAATATGTTACTAATAATTATGTTCTGAGTTTTATTTAAGGGTGGGGAGATACAAATAATTTAGAAGAGAATTTAGAAGAGAAAATAAAAAAAATAGTGTGGGAGAAAAGATAGGGATACCAATTGATAGAAAATATTAAAAGAGAAGGTAAAAAGAGAAAATAAAAAGACTTCAAACTACTAAAGAAACAGCTATTTTTCCTTAAGCATTATAAATACTATATTGGTGATACAGCTTTATTATAAACAGTTATATTTGACTCTTTCCCTTGAAAAAAGATATATATATATATATATATATATATATATATATATATATATATATATATATATATATATATAACTTATCTCATTTCAAAGAGATCAAATCAAGCTTAAAAGTTATACTCAACGAGACCCTTGTTAAGTAAAATCAATCCCATGTAAACATATACTCATTCCATTTCAAAATATAAAATTATTATTAATTTTTTGAAATTAATTTGAAATACTTTAAAATTGACAGATATTTATTTAATTTTAATTAATATAAATTGTATGGGTAAAAGAAATATGTGGGTTGTCATAACTAAGCTTGACTTTAAATACACTAATTCATTTACGACATATTTGTCTTCTTACCATTTTCATTAATGATATTATAGACATTTTACTATTTATTATAAAATAGTACGTTGTTTTAGGTCTAATCTACAAATTATATTATGGCAAAACACATGTTCCTTTTTCTCATATTATAGTGAAGTTTGGATGGGTCTAATCTATAGTCAAGATTAGAGAAAAAGTTCAATATCTGTGAGAATAGACTAGTGGTGGATTCTGATTCAAATTCTGACGAGCTGCCATATCCCAAGTCTCTTATGGCTAAGCAATTTTATCATAATCGTAACAGTGCTCAGAAATCGGATTCAGGGGAGGACGAATTTGAGTTTTTTCATACTGGTGGAGAGGGGATGGTGAGTGTCGTTACTGAGATTTTGGTTTTCTAGGACAAAAAATGAAAGGCTGATTGACACTTCTGTCCCTCCAAGTTGCCGCTCACTTTCAAAGTCATCCATAAAGTACAATTTTCGTCAGTTAGGTCCTTAAAGTGGCGTTTTGTTGGCATTTACGTTCCTTCAGCCCAATTTAATATCAACCCGACCCATTTTAACCAATTTTAACCCAACCCGACCCAGTTTGACCCAACCCAAAATTTTAATTTTTAAAATATAATATTATTTTTAAAATAAGTTTAAAATAATAATTATATTTAACATTTTAAAAAATAATATTTAATATTTTAAAATAAACTATTATTTTTAAAATAATAATAATTTTAAAAATAGTTATTTTTAATATTTAAAAATAATATATTAGTTTTTTTTAAAAATTAAATAATAATTATATTTAATATTTTAAAATAAAATATATAGTTTAACTATTTTTTAAATAATTATTATAATTAATATTTTAAAAGAAAATACTAATTTTGAAATAATAATAATTTTTAAAAATTTTAAAATAATATTTATTTTTTAATTTAAAATAAAATATTATTTTTAAAAAGTTATAAAGATAATTATTATTCTAAGGAAAAAATATTAGAAACTTTTATTTTTTCAAAAATGAGTAAAGTTTCATAAAATATAGATTCAAAAAAATTACATCAAAAAAATTTACTTTTTAAAAAATAAAGATATTTTTTCATTTTTTTATGTAAAAAATTAGTTTCAGAAAAAAAAAGTTAATATCTTTATCATTTAAGTTATTTACCATTTATAAATAATAATATTTAATATTTTAAAATAAATTATTATTTTTGAAATAAAAATTATTTTAATATATAGTTTAAATATTTTTTAAATAATAATTATTATTAATATTTTAAAAGAAAATATTATTTTTAAAATAATAATTATAGTTAATATTTTAAAATAATATTAGAAACTTTATTTTTTTTCAAAAATGAGTAAAGTTTCATAAAATATAGATTCAAGAAAAATTACATAAGAAAATAAAAATTTATTTTTTAAAAAATAAAGTGATTTTTTCATTTTTTTAATGTAAAAAATTATTTCAGAAAAAAAAGTTAATATCTTTATCATTTAAGTTATTTACCATTTATAAATAATAATATTTAATATTCTAAAATAAATTATTATTTTTAAAATAATAATTATTTTAATATATAGTTTAAATATTTTTTAAATAATAATTATTAATAATATTTTAAAAGAAAATATTAATTTTAAAATATTAATTATATTTAATATTTTAAAATAATATTATAAATTTTATTTTTTTTTCAAAAATGAGTAAAGTTTCATAAAATATAGATTCAAAAAAATTACATAAGAAAATAAAATTTTATTTTTTAAAAATAAAGTGATTTTTTCATTTTTTTAATGTAAAAATTTGTTTTCACATAAAAAAAGTTAATATTTTTTGAAAAAAATAAAAGTTTCTAATATTTTTTCCTTAGAATAATAATTATCTTTATAACTTTTTAAAAATAATATTTTATTTTAAATAAAAAACTATAAATTTTATTTTAAAATATTAAATATAATAATTATTTTTTATTTAAAAAAACTAATATTTTATTTTTAAAATAATTATTTTATTTTAAAATATTAAAATAATTATTATTTTAAAAATAATAATTTATTTTAAAATATTAAATATTATTTTTTAAAATGTTATATATAATTATCATTTTAAACTTGATTTAAAAATAATATTATATTTTAAAATATTAAAATTTTGGGTTTGGTCAAGCTGGGTCGGGTTGTGTTAAAATTGGTCAAAATGGGTCGGGTTGAGATTAAATTAGGCTGAAGGAACGGAAACGCCAATAAAATGCCACTTTAAGGACCTAACTGACAAAAATTGTACTTTAGGGACGACTTTGAAAGTGGATACCAACTTGGAGGGACAGAAGTGCCAATCAGCCAAAAATAAAAGAAGACCCTTTTTGAAACATTGTCTTCACAAAAAAAAAAAATTAAATAAATAAAAAGTACAGGTTGTATCTAAAAAAAATGTATTTTCAGAACTTAAAACATAATAGTTCGACTACAACAAAATATATGAGAAGTTCGACTAAATATTTTGACTACAACAAATTATACAAGAATACATTCATTGTAATATACTTCTTCTAATATTTCTAAGGCAAAATATTCAATCAAATATTCAAAATAAATTAGGGCCCCTTTGATCGGGGACTCAGGACAGTCGACCCTCTAGCCTGTGATCAGGAACGACCTTTGGATGGCATGACCAAGGTGGCGCGTGTAATTACAGGGGATTTTCGTTCGTATACAGTGCCTCACTCTACCAGATCGTCAATTCCGTATTCAGCCTATAATCCTAATAGGAGTGATAAGGGGATAATATCGGGGTAGGAGGTGATTTTGGATGATGAGATTTTAAACAACGAAATTATGGCGCCATCGAAGGAGAAATTAATTGTCCAAACAAATTACTCTAAATATTTTTTCTCGTAATCATCTGTCAGGATTGAAGAACAGAAGAAGTAAACAACAGCTCGGAAAAATAATTATGGTTATTAAGTTTAGAAATACTAAACGCAGTCGTTTAGTATTTAGTTGTTAAATTATTTTGCTCTAACTTTTTGCTCTTATTATTAGTTCACGTGTCAACGTGCTAGTGGGTCAGTTAGTAGCCTCAACAGAATAGTTAGATTGCAAGCATATATATTGCAGAGTAGCAGTTTCTATGGGCATCAATTGAATGAATATCCATTTCTGTTTTGTTAATTTCGTTTCCTGCAAGTTTCTTTTTCTTCTGCAAACTTAAATACTTATGCAAATCTCTTGAATTCCTGACAAATTGGTATCAGAGCAACCCTGGGCAGAAAATCATGGTTTATTCCACCTCAAAAATTAGCTTACACAAGCATGAGAAGGATCTAAAAACCATTGAAGGCAGAATGGATCAAGTAGAGAGGAACTTTGAGCAGACTAAAGAGCAGTTTGGTTCAGTAGAAGAACAGATTTCAAACCTCAATCAGAGGCTCCAAACCTCTAATGAGGAATTGTTCAAGAGGATCTCTGAGGTACTCGAAGCAATTCATAGTACAGCTCCAGAAACAACCAGGTCTAAGGAAGCAAGTCCAACTCCGGTGAGTACCCTTCCTGCATACAGTTTTAGCAATTGTATCCCTATACCTCCATTGTCTCTTTCTCAGAATTACCCCCCTCCTACACTCCCCTGCTCCACTCAGGTCATGAATACAACTCATCATAACATCAATAAGCCATATATACCTGTTTATTCACATACTACATCATTTGGGATTCCGCATAGTTCTGTTCCCCTTAACTCATCGTTCACTGAACCTTATGCTCGACCTGTAAACTTAAACTCCATTCCTCTAATCAATCACATAGTTCCTTATAATAGTGTTACTTCTTATCCATGGTTTCCATATACTAATATGAACCATACACTTGAGACAAGTGTTTCACTTCCTGGAATTAACTCAATAGTAATGAGTATGCCACACACCATCATGCCCACTCACCATCTTCCCACCAGCTTATTCATGAACTATAACCTTCCTCCAATCAATACCACTGCTTATCCATTGCTCCAAACAGTAGAAGGGAACCCTATGAGACCACAATCTCCTGTTCTGACTCTGTCCATGCCCAAGATGGATTTTCCTAGGTTTGAAGGTAAGGATCCCAGGAAGAGGAACTTGTTGAATGGCGTCTAGAAGAGGAATGTTAATTTTCACTTGTTTGAACACTTCTAGAATTTTATCTAATTGAGCTGACTGCTTGTTTGAAATGAGTCTTTGAGGAAATGGGGCTTTTGGTTTAAAGACTTTTTCATTTGACTCAGAAGATGTGGTTTGATCGTTTTTTGACACAAGCTTAGTAGATGGGGCTTACTGACTCAGAGTTTGTGGGCTTTTCAGACTGGGCTGACTTTGAAGATGGATCGTTGATTCAACAATTAAATTATTCTCTTCTTCATTATCAATGCCAGTATGATTGTTAAAATAATTTCCAGACCTTAAAGAGATAACAGAATTCACATGATTGACTTGGTTGTTTTCAAGTGAATTAGCATGATAAGGTTTTTGATTAGGGACTGAAAATTTTGGATTGGTCTCGGGTTGACTAGGAAGCTTACCCTTCTCTCTTTCACTAAATGCAGTGGCCAATTGACTCACTTGGATCTCTAGACGAGATAATGCTTGGTTAGTGTTTTTCATGAACATTTCCATGTTCTTCTCTAAAGTGTTAAGTCTCTTCTCACTTTCATTAGAAAAACCTGGTGGATATTGAGGTGCTGAATTTGAATTTTGGTACGGACCAGGATTTGACTTTTGGTAAGGTTGAAAAGATTGATTTAGAGATTGATTGGCCTGATTTGAAGAGTTGTTTGGGTAGGGTCCCTGGTTCCATGCAAAATTAGGATGATTTCTCCAACCTGGATTATAAGTGGCCGCAAATGGGTCATTCTTAGGTTTTTGAAACATTGCATTAACTTGTTCATATTCTTCAGGTTGAGCCATGACTCTTGGACATTCCTCTATCATATGACTTGGTGAATTACACCTTAGACACAAAGGTGTTGGTGTTGAGACTTGGTTCACATGTGATGGTCCACAAGTTTCTAAAGCTTCAAGTCTTTTAATTACACCAGCCAACTTAGCTTCGGTGGCAATTGAATTGTCAATTGTATGAACACCCCTAGATGAGCTAGGTTTATCGGTCTCTTGGGTGGTTTCCCATTGCATGGTTTTTTCTGCTAAGTCTTCTAAAAATTCCCAAGCCTTTTCATCATCATTATTCAGAAAATCCCATTGACATATTGATTCTAACATTGTTTTAGTGGAATAGTCTAAACCTTCGTAAGCAATTTGACACAATCTCCAATTCTCAATTACATGGTGTGAACATTGGGATAACAAATTTTTAAATCTATCAAAATATTTCCAAAAGGACTCCTTTTCAAGTTGGCAAAATTGATGAATTGCAGTCCTAATTTTAGCAGTTTTATGATTTGGAAAATATTTTTTTAGAAATGCAACAACAAATCCCTCTCAAGTTGATATGGAATTATTTGGTAGGCTATATAACCACTTTTTAGCATTATCTTTTAAAGCAAATGTGATCAATCTTAGCCTAACTGAGTCATCAGTTAATTGTTGAATTTTCATTAAAGCACAAACTTCCTCAAATTCCTGAATAAATAAATATGCGTCTTCTATACTAGTGAACCTAGGTAACATATTTATATAATGTGGTTTAAGTTCAAAATTGTTACCAGTTACCGGTGGTAGATTGATACATGAAGGTTGGGCAGAGCGGGAAGGATAACATCAATCCCTTAAAGAAATAGTTTGTGCGCCCTCCATTTTTTTTAAAGTGAGATCTTTTAAAGTGAAATCCGAAAAATCAAGTTTTCTCACTAATCGGGATGTTTCGTCCCTAGTCCACACTTTTTGCATACACTACTTAGGAAATAAGCAAGTAACCACAAAAAAAACAAATAAGAGAACAAAATAATAATAATAATAATAAAATTAATTCTAAGGTCAACCTAAATAAAATCTAGACAGCTCCTAACTGTTCAAGTTACACCGCAAGGTCCACCAAATTCGAAATTAATCACACCACTAGCCAGGCAAGTGTAAGAAAGGTGGGAGTCTCTCCGTAGATATGGTGACTAATTAAATAACCACACAATCTTTAGGCGTTTACCTTTGGAACCACTTGCCTAGACACCGGTAATTTGATTAATTTAATGTTCAGCCTCCTCTTGGAGTTTCTTGTCCTAATTGAGCTCGAGAGTCCTAGGGGCCAACGTCTACTTGATGTTATTTGGTCAATGTTATGCAAAATGCAAGTTGGGTTGTTTGTGGGCCAATGAAGGGTGATGAAATCTCCACCTTATCTTGTTACAGGTTTTTTTGCCCTTAATGTTAGATTAAAGATGAAAATGCACAAATAAAATAAAAAACTATTAACAAATAAAATGTCCTAAAACTATGTGAAATACGAAAGAAGGAGAAATTTTGACGTACCTCGGTCCTCCAGCAATCACCACAGTTTATATTTGACAAAAATAAAAATAAAAAATAATAATAATAAAAAAATCTAAACAGGATGTGCTCTACGTGAGTGAATGCATGAATGTGGCAAATAAAAAAAATATTAAAAAAACTAAACTACTATTTTTTTTTAAAAATGGAGATACAAAGTAACAGGAAAAGCGCAGCAACAAAATCTTTATCTTTTCGTTCCTTCGATCCGCTTCAATAATCCTGAAAAAATAAAAATAAAATAAAAATATTAGAGTTAAAAACTAATTCGAATAAATAAAAATTAAGAAAAAAAAATTAATTCTAGTCCCCGACAACGGCGCCAAAAACTTGATGATTTAAAATTATGTACTGCAAGTGCACAGCGTTTATTGTAGATTTGGCAAGTGCAGGTCGAACCACAGAGACTAGATCAATTCCTTAATATATCCTTAATTAATATTTAGGCAAATTAGAAATAAATATAGTGGTGATGATTAACGAACAAAATTATGGAAACTATTAATGAGAAAAGATACCTAGGAATCCGAATCAACTAAGTATTAACATAAATAATAATTACTTACTTTCCCGAATTAACTCTTAAATTATTTCCCCTTCCCTTTAAAAATAATGATTCATATAATTAATATGGGTAAGCATAAGTTATGAAAAATTCATAGATTAACTATAACTTATCAAAACCTCGCAATCAATATAAAAATCACATGCAATTTGTGCGAAGGAAAATATGAAGGCGAAAACAATTAGGCACTAATTTCAGAACGAAAAGAAATTAATTATTATGAAATACCTAGTTTCATCATCATCCTAGGTATTAGAAATTTAGCTAGCCATGGAATTAAAAACAAAAACAAATAATATTAGTACTACTATTTGCATGAAATAAGAACAATAATTAAAAGAGAATTTTTATTAGATCAATAAAAGACAGTTACAAATACTCCCTGACAGTAGTACCACACGTGATTGGAATAAGAGAAAAGACAAACTCTAAATATCTTACTCCCTTCTACACCAGTGAAAAACTAAGGAAAGAAAAATAACAAGTGATCTCTTTTCTCTAAAACAGGCCTATTTATAGGAAAAAATAAATTTGTGCCCTAATTTAGGTTCCTTGAACTTGGACACTTTGGTTTCTTTTTTTCCTCTTCTTTCCTTCTTGACTCTAATCTCTATATGACAATCCTCCAAGAGTCTCATGTAATCTTTTATTTGCTCTCCAAGAAAAATAAGATAAATCCTATAAAATAAAATAAAATGTATTAGTTAAATAAAATAAACACACAAAATAATAAATATGGGAATACTAAAATGTCTAATTAATGTGTATATTAAATCCAATACTGGATTCCAGATCTAAGGTGTTATATGTAGCTTTATACATTGAAGGAGAAGCAGATGTCTGGTACCAGTCCTTCCAGGATGAACATACCTTCCTATTTTGGGAAGATTTTGTCATCCAAATTTGTAAAAGGTTTACCTCAAGGGGATATAAGAATTTAATTGGGCAATTCAATAAACTCACTCAGAAGGGCAAGGTGGATGATTACATTAGAAGTTTTGAGGAGCTGAAGACTTATATATTGGCTCAAAACAGATATTACAATGAAGATTATTTCATTGAAAGTTTTTTGAGTGAACTAAAGGAAGAAATAGCCACTGCTCTATATATAAACAGACCATCTACGCTCAGGGATGCTATTAACCAAGCAAGAGGTTTAGAGGTGCACTTAGAATCTATGGACAAAAGGCAACATCATACATCTAGAGCTGTGTATAGTGGTTCCACCGGCTCACATAGGCTGTCAATTCCTACAGCCAAGGATCATCAATGTAATAGCAAGGGGGGTGGTCCACAGAAATCTTATCCTGTTAAGAGACTCACTATGACAGAAATGGCTTCCAGAAGGGACAAAGTGAAAGTAGTATGCATACAAGCCAATCATATTTGATGATAAAGTATATACTTTGTAATAATCTTATTCATTTATTAATAAAAAGTGTTATTTAAATAAAGGCATTTATTTATCTATATGGTGCTATTTTTATAATATGTGATAAACCCATAGATTTAAGCAATGCTTTTAGAATCATAATGATGATTATGCTAATGAGATCTAAATTCTTAGATAGCTTAAACCTAAAATAGTTCTTAATCGTTGGATTACTAAAAAAAGAGATTAGTGAATCCAAATAGATTGGTACATACGTTGCTTGCTCATTGGATGAGGATGATTGATCTCATAATCATTTGTGTGGAGATACTAAAATAAGTGTAGACACTCGAAATTTCCTTTACCCCAATACTAACATTGTAGGAGGGCAAAGTCGTCAATCAAATCAACTCTGGTACCGATATCGGGCTTTCAATCCAAATCCGGCCACCAATGTCGGTCACTCAGCTAAATTTGATCCCCAATATCGGTAATACAGTCAAATCTGATCTCCAATATCGGTAGTCAATCCAGCTCCGATAGTCAATCGGACAGTCAATCCAGCTCCAATCGTCAATCGGACCGTTAATCCAACTCCGATCGCCAATCGGACCGTCAATCCAACTCCAATCTCCAATCGGACCGTCCATTCAGCTCTGATCGTCAATCAGACTGTCAGATCAACCCCGATCAATCATATCGGGATGTTAACTCAGCCTCAGCAGTAGCCCGAGAGGTACAAATCAGCCCCGACATCAACCCGAGTGGTACCGATCAATCTCGATCTTAATATCGGGCCTTCAGGACAGCCTCAACATCCACCCGGGAGGTACAGGTCAACCTTGACATCGACCTAGGACGTGTGAAGTCATCCCTGCTCTCAGCTCAGGAAGTACAGACCAGCCCCGACATCAATCCGGAAAGTTCAGTTCTGCCCCAGAGATAACCCTAGGAAGCCAAATTCACCAAGGACCACCCTGAGAGGGCCAAAATAGTCATTTTATCAACCCTCAGCCGATTCGGTCAAACTCAAGCCGAATTGATGCCATCGAAGTCAGAATGATCCATAACGATGATCCCAAGTGAAAACGACGCAAGACAGCTCAACGGACAAACTGCGGGGAATCGAAGACCTGGTTATGAACCCGTCTTCTCGGACTCGAAAAAATGTTTTATCCCATGTCATTGCAACACTCTCGGCGAGGGCTTTTCGAAAAGGTATCGCATGCCTCAAACGGACGCTCCGATCACAAGTTAGAAAGTTTCGACTTCGACTGCGCGTTGTTCGGAGTGCACGTACTTTGAAATAATAGAACCCGGCACCCGGGCCCCACCAGGGGAGCCGCACCTCTACCTGAGGCAACCGCATGTAGAGTAGAGGCTCCCTGGCCTATACATAGAGGTGTTCCCCCCTCATTTTTAAAAAATTTAAAACACAGCGAAGCTCTGCCAGTTCAATTTTCTGACTTTTACACCTCTTCCAAACCCAAATATTTTCACTCTAACACGTAGATATACCCATATACTACCACATATCAGAAAATAACTGGTAGATTTGGACGTATAGAGTCTACGATTTGGCAAGAAGCCCGTGTAGCAGTCCATTGTAAGTATTTTCACGATCAGAAAGTGAATATTACTTCTTCGTACTTTTATACACTTACACGTTAAGTTTCGTTTTCAAAATATGCCCGGAACTTAGTTCCGTGGCCGTTTTCGTCAAAATTTGGTACATTTTTGTACATAAACTAATTTTCTGGCATTTTTACAACTCGAATTGACGATTCGTCAGCTCCAGCAGCTTTAATGCACTAGCACACACGTTTTGGCAACTTCGCCTGACTGGGTTATCTTCCCAGTCCAGGTTTGGCCCTTTTTTGTATATATTTAACTGTATATATACTAACATTTCAATTCTGTCAAGCCCGGATATCCGAGGTAGTTTACCGCTTTTATATATATTTACGCATATATGAGCACTTTTCACCATAACTGGGTTCTCTTTCCAGTATTGGTTGACTACATTTTTGTCAATATATATATATATATATAAATATAAATATATATATATATATATATATATATATATATATATATATATATTTTAATTCAGTCCTGGCATAGGCGTGAAAACCCATCGCCCTTTATACTGCTTTTGTACTCTTCGCCATACTGGGTGCTCTCCCCAGTCACTGTTTGACTATTTTTCTGTAATTTACATTCTAGTCTGGCCTGGACTATTTCATGGCCTTTATACTGCTTTTGCACTCTTCGCCATATTGGGTGCTTTCCCCAGTCACTGGTTGACTGCTTTTCTGTACATTTACATTCTAGTTCGGCCTGGATCATTCTGTGGCCTTTTTATTGCTTTTATATATATTTATGCATATATAAGCAGCCTTCACCATCACTGGTCCTTTTCCCAGTCTTGGTTGACTGTGTTTCTATCAATATATATATACATATATATATATATATATATATATATATATATATATTTCAATTCCAGTTCGGGCACCGGCGTGAAAATCCATTGCCCTTTATAGCTTTTATATATAACTGTATATATCTTGCTTTGCTCATTTTATTCAATTGCAGCTGTAAATATTCATTTTATATGAATTGACATTGACATATTTGCGGGCGGACTAAATTTATTTAAATCTCGCTAATTCTAATTTTCAAACGGTTCAAAGCATCCAGACTGAACCGGGAAGCTAGAATGGCTGAGATTTCCTTAAATCTAGCTTTCTTTTTAATTTCAGCTTCAAAAGCAACCTCGCGTCCCTTAGATCGCTATCTAGTGGGAACGAGATACTTCGGCCATGCGGACCGGGATTTACTGAATGAATCCTCGGTTCTGGAAATTTTGGGATATTTATTTGTTTCTGTACAAATTTGAACTGTTCTCATTTTGCCACTCATATGTGAGCCTAGAAATCGTGGGATTCATGATCAAACTGATCAGAATCTGATTCCCACGATGGACAAACTCCGATTTACAAATGTACCCTGCCAGTTTTTCTGTAGAAATGTACATGTAAACAGACCTTAAAATGGTTATCCGTATTTATGGTCTCAATATAATGAAAAAAATGTCAATTGTCGTGTCAGCGTCCCTCCGATGGTTTTCATGCCCATGAGAAGACTGACACTTGTATATTTGTTGTGGTCGAGGATGCTTCGCAGCCCGACAAATCACCATTCACATGCAGCCTTAAGGCTATAAAGATAAAATTGAAAGTAGCAATATGCTTTAATTCCTATGTCAGCTTAAGAGTTTGATAAACCAGCTTTCAAAACATCATTTTCAATTCAATCAAAAGAAAAGCTTTTTCAAAGAATATCAAATTAAATGCTTTTGCAAATCAAATCAAAGACTGATTTTCAAATCAAATCAAACCCTTCGTATATAGGTTCAACGAAGCTTGTCAAAGCTTTCAATCAAAACATAGGCCCAATTTTCAAACAGCATTCACACACGCATTTTAGTTTTAAGCGAAATATTGAAAAGATGCGGTATCGTGTTTACACGGGAGTCGTGGGGTGCCTAACACCTTCCCCACACTTAACCTAAGCCCCCAAGCTCAAACTTTGTTTTCAAAGATCAAGTTTCGACAGTGTCCAACAATTGGGCCTCTTGCAAACAAAATTCGGTTGAGTTGGTACAACCATTTTCAAATCTACCAACTGGCGACTCTGTAAAACGTTTAAATCGTCGACATGATACATGTTGGTCTTTTTCCTAAAAAACCCTTCAAAACCCTTTAAAACCTTTTTCCTAAATAAAAAGTGTGGGGGTAGAGAGAACTTAGGAAAAGAGATTAAAAGATCCGGGTTGTGACCCGACCCGCGGATTTTTTAAACCAACGTCGATAGGTGGCGACTCTGCTGGGGACAGTAGAGGGATTAGGTCGCTTTCAAATCTTTTCAAACATTTCCCTTTCAAAACTATTGAAATGCGTGAAATTCTGCGTCTCCACAATTAATGAATGAGTGAATGATGCGTCTTTATTGAATGTATGAATGCTGCATCTTTACATTGAATGAATGTGAATGAATGCTTTCCTGCTTTTTAGTTCTTCGCACCCATATTTAGTGCTTCACAATCATGTCATCATATGCACAACGGTAAGGCACGATGTATGTGAATGTATGCTGTGTGTCCCTCTCACAGGGAGGATAACCCGATCGGTGATAAGTAATGTCTCTGGGGACGACTAAGTCTCTGGGGCTCATGAAAATGCACCACCCAGATTCGCTCCAGTTGAAAGATCGGATTAATTTCCCCTCTAGTAGATTGCGATGATTTGGGAGCCTTCATGCCGAAAATAAAGCCGTGAGAGTAACCTAAGGTAGGTCAGCCTCTGATTACCCAAATCCGAAGGGAAGCTTCTTCATGCCTTCCTCTTTCAATTCCATGTTAAGTCTCCAATTACCGAGGAGCACAATGTAAATATCATAATGAAAGATTTACTTTCCTTGTCAAAATACCATGTCATCCTATCATCAAAATAACTAACCTCGGTTTTGCAGGATAAAATCTAAAAAACACATCATGCATCTTGTTCTTACCTACATCAAGAAATTGACACACCTACGTTTTGTTGTAGGTAAAAATTGGTCCTGTTACTAAGTCTAAATCCAAAGTACCCGGTCCATCCACGGACATTGCTTCCAGTGCTCCACTAGAATCCACCCCGGTATTCAAGGAAGAGTTCGAAGGTCTGAAAAATCAGATAGCCGCATTAGTTGGTTTCCTACTAGAACAAAGCAAGGCCTTTAAAGGGAAACAATCTCAAGCTCACACAGAACCAGGAGCATCTGGTGGTGGTGCTGGCGGTCAAGATACTGAGAAGGCAGAAACCCAAATTCCTGGAACACAAAACCAGGACACAACCAACAAAACCCCTGAAATCACCTCCCTCGTCAAAGAACAGGAAGCTGGTGACATTATGAAAAAAGTACAACAGATGGAAGAAACCCTCCGGTCTATAAAAGGGAATGGGGCGTTTGGCAGTGTTATTTACTCTGATCTCTGTTATTCCCCGGGGATCGTTATCCCGAGAAGTTTCAAGTCCCCGATTTTAAGAAATATGACGGATTGGGGGATCCTTACACACACCCTGAAAGTATTCATCGGAGAACTCGAATCCTATGCAGAGGATGAGAAGCTTCGAATAAAGCTATTTCAGAAGAGTCTAACCGAAGAGGCAAGAGTCTGGTATGCCCGTCTGGACAATTCCAAAGTCCACAGCTAAGAAGAACTGGCCCATGCTTTCCTCAGCCAATACAGCTTCCAATCTCAGCTGGCTACGGACAGATATCAAATTACCAAAATTAAGAAAAAAAATACTGAATCATTTAGAGAATATGCCCAGCGATGGAGACGGGTCATAGCATAAGTCACCCCAGCCATGACTGAATCTGAAATAGTCACGACCTTCATCGACATCCAAGAAGCTCCTTATTACGAGAGGGTCCTAGCAGGCATAGGAAAACCATTCTCTGAAATGATCAAGCACGGAGAAATGGCAGAAATGGGGCTCAAGTTCTGGAAGATAAAAGATCTAATCGCCCTCGAAGCTGTCATTGAGCATATCCAGTCCAGAAATTACGGAAGTAATCCCCGGAGGTTCCACAAGAAGAAAGATGAAGAAGTCTCCTTAGTCTTACAAGGACAAAATCCAAGGGGCGAGTTAAACAGTATGCCCATTCAAAGGAGGAACTATACCCCTTTTCAAAATCCAGCATAGCCTTCAAACCCTCCATTCCAGAAAATATGGAGGTCAGACGTCGAAGAAATTTCACCCTTCTAGGGGATTCAATTGAAAACATATTCAAACTTCTAACAGCTCCGAAGAAGATTGTCCAACTCCTTCCACCAACCAACACTAATAGTCGGAAATTTTGACTCAAGCAAGAAATGTCCTTATCATTCTGGATCTCCAGGCCATGACACCCAAGATTGTTGGTCTCTCAAGCACAAAATATAGGACTTGATTGACAACGGAGAGATTGTGGTCACAAAGCTTGAGCAACCCCATGTGCAGGACAATCCTCTGCCACAGCATAAAGAGGAGAATGTCAACATGATCAACACCACAAATGGAGAAGGATCCAAGTACCTCCGTTATGTTGGGGAATCAACTCAATCCAACAACATCAGCCCGGATAGTTGGGAAGTTTATGAAAGGCAGTTCCTGATAGAGAAGGAGATCAAGTCTATCAAGGAGCAGATCGAACAATTGGCAGAACTGGTCGTCTATCAACATCAAATCACCAGAAAAAAGATTAAACGAGCCAACAGATCTGACATCGATTGTCCTCCCACACCGAAAATCAATTCCATACAAGAGCATAGCCATTCTCACGAGTAGGGACCCTGGACTGACAAAGGGGTCGAAGAAGCAAGTGTCCAAACTGGTAGGAAATTCCTATTTCAGAGGAATTTCACCAACCTAAACCAGTCAATGGAAGAAATTCTCCAGATGTTATTCAACGAGGGAATGGTTGCAGACTTGTTACCCCCATTAAACCTTTGAGCCAGAAAATCCAAACCTGACCAAATATGTCAGTATCATTCCAATTCACCCGGCCATGATACCGAAGATTGTTGGGCACTTCGTAACCTAATTCAAGACATGATTGAAAATGGGGACCTGATAAGGGGAAATCAAATCCTCGATCTCCTAGACAATGACACTCTTTGGATCCCCATTGTATGGAACCAGAATACAGTGGCCGTCATATCCTGTGATAGGGAGTCGATTCTCAAACCCTTAGTACTGCCAGGGAAAGGGGTCCAAGAAATGCACCACCCTGTAAAGGTGGTTGCATTTGAGCCTTTGATCTTGCCCTTCAGACCTCAATATCCAATTATCAGTTTGAAGAGTGTCCCATGGAATTACGAGAACAATGAAGGCTCCACTTCAAATAACATTACTGTTGTGCCGAAGGCCAATCCCTTATACCTACCTCAGAGGGTAATCAAACCAGTCACCAAAGCAAAAGAGAAGGTGACTGAAGAGAAAATCAAAGAGTTCCTCAATAAAATAGGACACAACGAAATCAAAGTAGTGCAAAGTTTGAAATACACACCTAAACAAGTGTCCATCCTCGACTTGGTCTTATCTTTAGAGGATCATCACAACATTCTAGTGAAAGTGCTAGAAGAAGCTCATTTGCCACATACAGTGGATACCGAGAAATTCCATCACGTGATCGAACACATCTTTAACAACAATGTAATATCTTTCACTGACGATGATATCCCGGCAGAGGGAACGGGCCACCACAAGTCCCTGCATATAGCTGTAATGTCCTCCGAATATGTGATCGGAGGTGTGCTCATCGATGGAGGATCATCCCTCAACATTTGTCCATACGATACTTGATGAGAATGAAATATGTTATATTTTATTTCTTTAATACTTAATCTTTTATATCTCTTTTGTACCTAAATGCATTCATTTATCTTATATTTATATTTTAGGTACGATTGAGCCAAGGAAGCAAAATGGATGCAAAAAGAATAAATTTGTGGGCTTTTAGAAACCCAATTCGGGTTCAACATGCAGCAAGATGTTCATCAATTGGGCCAACAAGGATCCATGCAATTCAAGGTTTTGGGAGTTTCAATTGGAGAAAAGAATTAGCTTGCAAGTGTTAGCCCACATGAATTGAAGGCAACATGTGGGCCACGGTTTGATTATGTAATTATAAAGTGGACAAGAAGCTCACGGTTTTTGTCCTAGCAGCTCACAATTCCAAATTGAAGCCTCACATGTAAATAGTAAAGTGGGCCACGAATTTAGCATTAACAAGGGGGCCCACGTGCATACAAATGAAGCATGCATTCCGAATTAAGTAGCAGCTTGGTAAAAAATTAGAGTAGACCACAAAATCAGCAGCTAGCACATGAATAACAACTCATATATGGGGCCCACATTGATTGGATACAAGCAGCTTACGGAAATGGCAAATAAAGGAATGCTAATATATTGGGCCTACAGAAATCAGCAGCTCACGGTCCAACTCAGCACATGGGCCACGCACATGCACGGTTTATAGTAGTTATCAGCGAAATTAGAAGCAATTGCAGGAGCTGGGCAGTAGCATCTCCCGCCCCAACGGGAGATTTACACATGGAGGATCTCATATCTTGTTATTCAATAAAAATACTTTTTCTCTCTATTTCTTTGGTGATTTCTATAGCCATGTGCGGCTAAACTCTTGTTCTTGGATTAAGGAGACGGAAGCCTTGGATTAAATACACTGTGAGATCTAATTCATTGTAATTGTTGAATTATTATTTTAAGTATTGATTATTCTTCTGTGCTTGAATTATATGATTGATTTGTTTAATTTCTAGGGTGCACACTAGTTTATTATTCATTGAAGTCTACTGCTAAATTAGATATCGAATCCGTAATTATTTGGTCACTCTAATTTGCGAAGCAACTAAGATAAATAATTGACTGCAGATCACGAGATTATTATATCTTAGGAAGAATATTCAACTAAATTAAATGCAACCGCTTATGCTTGTGTTGTTTAGCTTCATCAGTTTTTCTAATTCTTAAAGCTTCTACTAGATTAAAATTTTAGCGCTTGTCTGAAGTTGTTTAGTAGATAGGGTTATTTAGATCGCTTGTTTTTATCTAACTAAAATTAAGGAAAGACATGGAATAATTCTAATTGGTGAGTTAATTCTAACGATGAATATTCAAAGTATTAATTGTGTATACTTGAGTCAATGATCAGTGTATGTTTCTAAGGTGGAAGTTGACTTAACCCAAGGTTTGTTCTATTGATTTACATCGTTACATTATTTTACACATTAGTTATCTTCATTAACAATATTCAAAAACCCCCTCCTTTGGAATTCAAATTATAAAAATAGATTAATCAGTCTCTGTGGGATTGACTTTTACTTGCACTACTACATAGTTATCTTTCGCAGTAAGGTTTTATTTTTTGGTTCTGCGATAGCACAACAAATTTTGGCGCCGTTGCCGGGGACTAATTTTAGTTTATTTTTATAATCCTTATTTCATTTTAGTTTTTATTTTATTTTTTATAATTTGAATTTCCTTGATTGTTTATGCCCGAAACTCGATCTACTAATCAAGGTGATTTAAAGTGTGATCCAGAGATAGAGAGAACTTGTCGTAGATTAAGGAAGGAAGCTCGGGAAAATCATGCAGAACAGGAAGCCATGGCAGCAAATCAAACCTTGAAAGAGCTTTTGACTCCTGATTTGAACCAACAACCTTATGCATAACTTTCCCTAATCTTGATACTAATACTCACTTTGAATTAAAATTTGGACTGATACATCTTCTACCTTCTTTTCATGGTTTGGCAGGTGAAGATCCCCACAAACACTTGAAGGAATTCCATGTGGTATGCACGAGTATGAAACCTACCGGAGTAACCGAAGAGCATATCAAACTAAGGGCCTTTCCATTTTCTCTGAAGGATTTAGCTAAGGATTGGCTTTACTATCTACCCTCCGGAAGCATCACCACATGGGAAGAGATTAAAAGACTATTCTTAGAGAAATATTTTCCAGCTTCAAGTGCGGCCAACATATGGAAGTCAATTTGTGGTGTAAGGCAGAACAACGGAGAATCCCTACATGAGTATTGGGAACGTTTCAAGAGACTGTGTGCTAGTTGCCCTCATCATCAAATCAGTGATCAGCTGCTCATCCAATATTTCTATGAAGGTCTCAGTTATACATACAGAAGCATGATTGACGCTGCTAGTGGCGGAGCATTGGTGGATAAGACTCCCAAGGCTGCAAGAAACCTGATTGCGAATATGGCAGCCAACTCTCAACAATTTGGCACTAGACTCGATTCTGCACCTAGGAATGCTAGTGATGTACAAATTTCTGCTATTGAACAATAAATTGCGAGTTTAACTTCTCTTGTTCGTCAAATGGGTGTAGGTAACACACAACAGGTGAAGGCTTGCGGAATTTGTGCGGTAGTAGGACATCCGACAGATGCATACCCAACTCTTCAAGAGGAGTCCGTTGAACATGCAAATGCAGTCGGAGGATTTCCTGGGCAACCACAACGGAAATATGATCCTTACTCGAATACATATAATCCTGGATGGAGGGATCATCCTAACTTTAGCTACGGGAATTCACAAGCAAGTCAACCAGCACTTCAAACTTTTTCAAATCAGCAGCATTACCAATCTTCGTATCCCAATAGACAACAACATGGCCAATCTTCTAACCCTAGTATGTCTTTAGAAGATATTGTTAAAACACTTGCCACTAACACTTTAAATTTTCAACAGGAAATGAGGGCAAGTATTCATAATTTGGGTATGCAAGTGGAACAAATGGCATCTGCAATCAGTCGATTGGAAGCGCAAAGCTCTGGAAAATTACCTTCTCAAATAGTGGTGAATCCAAAAGAAAATGTAAGTGCAATCACTTTGAGGAATGGTAAGGAGATATCAACTCTAGAAAAGACAATGCCTACACCATAAGAGCAAAACAATAAGGATGAGAAAAGTAAAGAAGCAGATAACAGTGTTCTGAATGACAAGGATGAACCTAAGCGTAGATTTCCCCCTTTCTTTGAATATAAACCAGTACCTCCTTTTCCTCTTGCTTTAACAAAAAACAGAAAGTACGAGAAAAATTTAGATTTGTATGAAACTTTTCGTAAATATGAGGTAAATATTCCATTGTTAGATGCTATTAAACAAGTACCTCGTTATGCTAAATTTATGAAAGCATTGTATACACATAAGAGGAAACAGAAAATGAAAAAATATAAAAAGGTGAGGGTAGGAGAAAATGTTTCAGCAGTCATTCAAAGAATGCTACCTACTAAGTGCCAAGATCCGGGTATGTTCACTATTGCGTGCACGATAGGTAGCACGAGAATTGAAAAAGCCATGTTAGATTTAGGAGCCTTGATAAATGTCATGCCATATTCTATATATGCTAATCTATCACTTGAACCTTTGAGTAAAACTGGTATTGTAATACAGTTGGCTGACAGATCTAATGTTTATCCCAAAGGTGTGGTTGAGGATGTCCTCGTGCAAGTCAATAATTTGATCTTTCCTACTGATTTTTATGTGCTTGATATGGAAAACGGTGACCAAAATGCACCTATTTTGTTAGGAAGACCATTTTTAAAAACATCAAAGACTAAAATAGATGTTCATAGTGGTACACTTTCAATGAAATTTAATGGCGAGATTGTTAAGTTTAATATTTATGATGCCATGTGATATCCCACTGATGATAATTCTGTTTATTCAGTTGATGTGATTGACTCTTTAGCACAGGAAATTGGTGAACTTGATGGTAAGGATAAATTAGAAAGTGCACTTAGTAAGAACATTGACGAAGCAAGTGCGAATTTGACATTGAGCACCGAGTTACAAGCAACTAAAATAGCTTTGCATGGCGCTCTGAAAATAGGTGACAAATTTTATGCTAAAGTGCCGATTTCTAACGAGAAGTCTTTACCCTCAGTATTGCAGGCACTAATTCCGGATTTGAAGCCTCTCCCTAGTCGACTGCATATTACTATGAGGGTTTTCGCGAGAAGAAAATGGAGAAGGTGGACCTTGAAGGATCCAGTTTATAAGAGTTCACTAAAAGGAAATGTTGGGTCGAGCCAACGACCATAAACAAAGGCACTGCATGGGAGGCAACCCATAGGGGAATATCTCTCTACTTTTCTTTTCATTTTAGTTTACATTGGGGACAATGTAAGTTTTAAGTGTGGGGGGAAGAATTGGGATATTTTTCATTTTTTATTTATTTATGAATTTTGTGGGTATATTCACTGCAAACCCTCACGAGACAAAACTCGTCCACTTGGGGTAACCTTGGGGTTTAAAGGCTTGTTGCACATGCTAAGTGCAATCGTGTTTCCTACGAAAATGGAGTAGTGTTAGAATGTCTCACTTGAGCAATAGGTTAAGGTGGACTTTGATCTTTGACCAATGATAAAGTTTTGATTTCTTTGTGATAACTTCTGGGAGGACTGATAGATATTGGGTAATCTAAATTTGGTTTTCTTTGATGATCACTACTTTATTTGAGATCCTTCATTATTAACCACATATCCATTCGAACTAGTTTTGACTTGGAAGAAATTTATCTGATTGAATGTCTAGGGAAGAAACTTTGAACTCTCTCAATTGTTTGATCATCACTTGAAGTTGATATGAGGTTTTAATTAAGAAAAGGGAAATGATTTAGGCAAAGTTTGCAAGATTGAAAAAAAAATTAAAAAAAAAGAGAAAAGAAATGATTCATGTGGTGGGCTGAGATAGAGCGTAAAACGCACTCACTCATAAACACGTGACATGTGAGATGGAGCGTAAAACTCACTCGCGGGTAAGATGGAGCATAAAATGCACTTACCAAAGAAAAAAGGAAAAAAAATAAGACAGAAAGAAAAGCCTTTTGATCCTTTGATGTTATCTGCTAGTGTTAACTGAAATTTATGGGAAAACAAGTGGTTGAGTTTATCTTTCTCCTTTAAGGCTTCGATTTCATAAGTTTTTCTGTAGTCTGACTAGTTTGATACAGGTGGATACACACACACACAAGTGGATTGAGAGTAAAGTAAGATTGATAAGTAAAGTTGGGTTTCGGATGATACATTGTTTTGAAGTTTCCAAGAATTATTATTTTGAATCTTTGAGGTCAATGTTGAAATCCATAAGAACTCCTGGCTCAAGTTTGGTGTATTTGTTTAGTTGAATTTTTGTGCCATGGTTTATTTTTATTTTTCTCGAGGACGAGCAAAAGATAAGTTTGGGGGAATTTGATGAGAATGAAATATGTTATATTTTATTCCTTTAATACTTAATCTTTTATATCTCTTTTGTACCTAAATGCATTTATTTATCTTATATTTATATTTGGAACAATTACATATTATAGTACATTTTAATAAAATATTACAAAAAAATGCATAAATAAAATATTTACAAAATTAGTGCATATGCAATATTTAATTACAAAAAGAGTGCATTCTTATCCCTTTAATTATGCCCATGATTCTCTATCACAATTCTCTCCCATGATTCTCTCCCACAATTCTCTCCCATGATTCTCTCCCACTCAGTCTTCTTCCTCCTCTTCCAACCCACCTTCTTCCTACTCTTCCACCACCGCCCTCCCCCACCTCATTGTTCCGCCGCTCCTCCTCCCGCCCCCCGCCCCACCCCACCCCACCCCACCCCCTACCCTACCCCCTACCCCCGCCACTCCCCTTCCTCCGCCTCCCTTCTCCTCCCCCCGCCAACGCCCCACCCCACCTCCTCCCCTCTCCTCCCCTCCCCTCCTCTCCCCTCCGCCTCCCTTCTCCTCTCCCGCCCACTCCCCACCCCCTCCCTCCGCCTCCCACTACCATCCCCCTCCTCCCGCCCCCCCCTTTCTCCTCCTCCCGCCCCGCCTCGCCCCACCCCACCCCCTTCACTTCCTCCCCCTTCCTCCTCTTCCCCCAAATCGATCCAAGGTGGCCGTCGGTGGAGGCCCCGCCACTGGCCGCGGTGGAGGCCCCTCCACCACCCGTTGCTTTCCTTCCACCACCGGTCCATTCTCCAACTCCACTGGTAACCAAACCTTCATACGTTGGTAACCAAATAGGCATACCAAGGTAATCAAACCTTCATACTAAGGTAACTGAACCTTAATATGAAAGTTTCCTTGTTATGAAGGTTTGGTTACCTTGTTATGAAGGTATGGTTACCTTGGTATGCAGGGTTGGTTACCTTGGTATGAAGGTAACCAATTCAGTTTTATTAGGTTACCAATTTATTTTGAATGTGATGCAGTTGGTAACCAAAATTCATGCAGTAAGTTACCAAACAGTCATACCAAGGTAACCAAACCATCATATCAAGGTAACCGAACCTTAATATCAAGGTTTCCTTGTTATGAAGATTTGGTTACCTTGTTATAAAGGTTTGGTTACCTTGGTATGAAGGATTGGTTACCTTGGTATGAAGGTAACCAATTCAGTTTTATTAGGTTACCAATTTATTTTGAATGTGATGCAGTTAGTAACCAAACTTCATGTAGTTGGTTACCAAACCTTCCGATAAGGTAACCAATTCAGTTTTATTTGATTACCAAATTTATTTTGAATGTGATGCAGTTGGTAGCCAAACTTCGTATAAAGGTTACCATTTTAATTTTTATGGGTAACCAAATCGTAAAAAAAAATTCAGAATAGCAACTCCGGCGATATAGCGATGGCGGCGGCGATTTAGCGGCGGCGGGAGGCGGGGGAGGAGAATGATGAACAGTAACTCTTTCATAATTTTTTATTTTTTATTTTCTCATTTTGATTTAAATTTTGAATTATGGATTTGAAATTATTGTTAGATCTAAAAGATTTGAATTTGAATTATTAGTTATCCTTGATTTTAGATTTCCATATTTAATTTGAAATTGAATGGTTTGAATTTTTGCACTTTTTTGTAATTATTTTATGAATGCATTTTTTTTGTAATTACTTTATAAAAGTTGTATAGTTCTGTAAAGGACTCTTTATATTTTAGGTACGATTGAGCTAAGGAAGCAAAATGGATGCAAAAAGAATAAATTTGTGGGGTTTTAGAAACCCAATTCGGGTTCAACATGCAGCAAGATGTTCATCAATTGGGCCAACAAATATCCATGCAATTCAAGGTTTTGGGAGTTTCAATTGGAGAAAAGAATTAGCTTACAAGTGTTAGCCCACATGAATTGAAGGCAACATGTGGGCCACGGTTTGATTATGTAATTATAAAGTGTACAAGCAGCTCACGGTTTTTGTCCTAGCAGCACACAATTCCAAATTGAAGCCTCACATGCAAATAGTAAAGTGGGCCACGAATTTAGCATTAACAAGGGGGCCCACGTGCATACAAAGGAAGCATGCATTCCGAATTAAGTAGCAGCTTGGTAAAGAATTAGAGCAGACCACAAAATCAGCAGCTAGCACATGAATAGCAACTCACATATGGGGCCCACGTTGATTGGAAACAAGCAGCTTATGGAATGGCAAATAAAGGAATGCTAATATATTGGGCCAACGAAAATCAGCAGCTCACGGTCCAACTCAGCACATGGGCCACGTACATGCACGGTTTATAGCAGTTATCAGCGAACTTAGAAGCAATTGCAGGAGCTGGGCAGTAGCATCTCTCGCCCCAGCGGGAGATTTACACATGGAGGATCTCATATCTTGTTATTCAATAAAAAATACTTTTCCTCTCTATTTCTTTGGTGATTTCAATAGATAGGGTTATTTAGATAGGGTTATTTAGATCACTTATTTCTATCTAACTAAAATTAAGGAAAGACATGGAATAATTCTAATTGGTGAGTTAATTCTAACGATGAATATTCAAAGTATTAATTGTGTATGCTTGAGTCAATGATCAGTGTATGTTTCTAAGGTGGAAGTTGACTTAACCCAAGGTTTGTTCTATTGATTTACTTCATTACATTATTTTACACATTAGTTATCTTAATTAACAATATTCAAAAACCCCCTCCTTTGGAATTCAAAGTATAAAAATAGATTAATCAGTCTCTGTGGGATCTACTCTTACTTGCAGTACTACATAGTTATCTTTCGCAGTAAGGTTTTATTTTTGGTTGTCTGCGACAGCACACCAATACTTTAGAAAGGATGAAGATCAATCCGAACAGGATAAAAACTAGTTATATGGTCATCCGGGCCTTCGATGGATCCCGCCGACAGGCTATGGGAGAAATAGAGCTACCTTTAGAGATTGGCCCACACACTTTCTACGTATCTTTTTAGGTGCTCAACATTTCCACCGGATACAACTTGTTGCTGGGTAGACCTTGGATCCATATGGCAGGGGCAGTGTCATCCACCCTCCATCAACAACTCAAGTACATTATCAACGGTAGCCTCATCACAGTGAATGCCGAATCAGAATACCCTGCCTATATACATGGGGACATGCCAGTAATCAGCGTGGATGCAGGGATTGAACCTGCAAGTTTTCAAGCTCTAGAGGTGAGCGATACTCAGTACCTACCTATCGAGGCGCCGGCTCTGAAACCAAAAATCTCCACCGAAGTAATGACAGTGGGGCAAGAAATGGTATCTTTAGGTTTTCAACCTGGAGAAGGGTTGGGAAAGGATAAGCAAGGTATCAAGATGCCAGTCCAAATCCCAAGTCAGACTGGGAGAGCAGGATTGGGATATTCATCCGGGTCAAGCAGCCGGAACCCACATAAACATCCCAAGGCTCATGCCTCCACAATTCTGCTGCCCTAACCTCACAAATGTCGGATGGGTGAAACCTACGAGGAAAATCCCAACTGCGGTATCAACCCTGCTATTTCCTCCAATCATACCTGTCCATGAAAGAAAAGCCCTCAAGCCTGAGGCAAATAACGAAAAGAGAAAAGAAAAGATTCTGTATGAAGGACGAGACCCATTCGCTAATATGAGGGTCATTATCAACTACGAGGGTATGAATGACGAACTCCTAGACAGTGACGACAAAGATCATGCCCAAATTCCTTGCATCAAGAAGAGAAATAATCCTATAGAAAAGCCTCGGCCTTATTATAAAGTGTTGGGTTTGTACGAAATCGTGACGCAATCAAATTGCAAAAATTAGCGGAAGCATGGTATATCAGAGTTTAAAAAAATTTCTACAAAACCATTACCCGGATCATCCTTTATGCAAATTATTAATTTAAAACGATAAATAAGAAGTTATGGAATCATACCCTTGTAGAACGAAGCTTCCACAGGTACTAGTTCAACTCCTTGTTCTTCGTGATCTCCTTGAATTTTCGGATTAGATTCCTTCCTTTGATCAACGTTAGCCACCCAAGTGTTTGGCCTCTAGAGGTGATCTACCAAGGAAGATGAATTATCAAGAAGGAGGGTGGTTGGCTTAGTTTTCTATCCTCTATAGAAAAGGAGTACTCTCCAACAATTAAAATTGCATCAAGTAATATCTATTATAAGAATCCTCTTATATAGATATTGGTCAACCCTTCTAATCCTATTAGACATGGGATTTCTTTTAATTAATTAAACTCCTTTAATTAATTTAGGCTTCCCACCACATAGGAAATAATTAATTAAATTCATTTAATTAATTTGTCTCCTAATCTTATTAGGAATAAATGAGAGTACTAATATTAAATTAATTACTAAACTCCTTTAGAAATTAAAATAATAATAATTATAATAATATTAATAAGACTCCTCTTATTAATTTATATTTAATATTTCCAAAATATTAAATAATAAATATTAAGCTATTTAATTTATTCTATCACCATAGATTAAATTAATTTCACTTAATGCATTATTACGATTATGCCATTACCTTCTTAAATAATTATTCTTCCTTTTATGGTGTGACCCTTTAGGTTCTCCATATTAAACCGGTTGTGAATAAATCAATTAGAACAATTCTAATCTTATTTAAATAAATAAATTAAACTAATAATCTATTTAAATAAATAATATTTATTCTACAATAGGGATAAGCCTCCCTAGCGATCAACGACTTTTCAGATAATATAGATTTCAACATTAATCATAAAAGAACCTGTGAGTAAATAGTTACCATACAATTCAATCCTTCCACCATACAATGTCCCAATTAAATATAAGACATGAATTTACTGTCAAGTCTTATTTTATTTAATTATATGTATTTCGATTAGAAAATGCACAACTCCAAATAATGGAAATTAGAAACTCATTTCTAATTTCATTTTACCTTGGCCAAGGATTCCTGGGTTGTCATTTAACGAATCACATAGGACATATCTCCTCCTTTACTAGAGGTGGTAGATTCTTTATTGATCATTCATTGTCTCCATATGTAACTCATTATACCCAAGCATACCCTTTTATATACCCTAAAGGGCTTTAAGGAATAAGTCAAAGTATAATTCATTACATACAAGATACTATGATGATCTCAAGTCCAAGGATCACTTGTACTACTATCACATTAGGAATTCCTATTGACAGGCGAGTAAAACTCCATTAGGTATTCCATAGCGAGTCACGTTCAGTGAACTTATTCTCCAATAAGCACCTACATACTTGCTTTAGTGTCTCCACACAAATGATTATGAGATCAATCATCCTCATCTAATGAGCAAGCAACATATGTACTAATCTATCCGGATTTACTAATCCCCTTTTTAGTAATCCCATGATTAGGAACTATTTTAGTTTTAGAGCTTTCTAAGAATTTAGATCTCATTGGCATGATCATCATCATGATTCTAAAAGCATTGCTTAAAACTATGGGTTATTTACATATTATAAAAATAGCACCATGTAGATAATTAAATGCCTTTAATAAATGAATATTTTTATTAATAAATAAATAAGATTGCCTCCAAAGTATATGCTTTATCATCATACATGATTGGCTTGTATGCATACTACTTTCAATCTCCCACTTGCACTAAAGCCAATCGCCATGGTATCTCATACCCAACTTCTCTAAGTGACGATCAAACTGCTGTTGTGTTAAAGCTTTAGTTAATGGATTTGCAATGTTGTCTTGAGAGTCTACACTCTCCTCTTTCAATGATTTCTTTAATCAAAGTGCCGCAACACATGTTTAGATTCAAGATGAGACTTAGGACCTATTCCTAGTTCTGTAATGAACTTTTCATCTAAAACATCAACTTGCAGCTTCACTTACAGTTATATACTTTGTCTTTGTCACTAAACCAATAACCTTTTGTTGTTTGGAACCTTTTCAATTCACTGCACCATCTTTCAAGGTAAACACATACCCTGAAACAGATTTACTGTCATCTTGGTCTGTTTGAAAACTTGAGTCTGTGAATCCCTTGAGTTTTAATTCAGACCCACCGTAGACAAGAAAAATATCTTTAGTCCTTCTCAAGTACTTTAGGATATTCTTCACTGCCTTCCAGTGCTCTTCTCCAGGGTTTGACTAGTATCTGCTCATTACACTAAGTGCATGAGCAACATCCGGTCTAGTACATATCATACCGTACATGATAGATCCTATTGCAGAAGCATAAGGGATCTTACTCATACGGTCTCTCTCCTCAGGTGTCTTTGGGGCCTGTTTCTTGGAGAGATGTATTCCATGGCTCATCGGCATGAGACCTCTTTTGGAATCTTCCATGCTAAACCTCTTTAGCATTGCATCAATGTACGGTCCTTGGGATAAACCAAGCATCCTTTTAGATCTATCTCTATAGATCTTTATCCCCAAAATATAGGATGCTTCTCCCAAGTCCTTCATGGAGAAGTGTTTAGATAACCAGATTTTAATCGATTGTAGCATAGGAATGTCATTCCCTATCAGTAATATATCATCAACATATAATACAAGGAATGAAACTGTGCTCCCACTAACCTTCTTGTTCACACATGGTTCATCGTCGTTTTTGACAAAATCAAACTCTTTGATTGTCTCATCAAAACGAATGTTCCATCTACGAGAAGCTTGCTTCAATCCATAAATGGATCGTTGCAGCTTACAGACTTGATTTGTTCCAACCTTTGAAACAAATCCCTCTGGCTGTGTCATATACACATCCTCCTCAAGTTTCCCATTGAGGAAGTCCGTTTTCACGTCCATCTGCCAGATCTCATAGTCGTTATAAGATGCAATCGCAAGCAAAATCCGAATGGACTTGAGCATAGCTACTGGTGAGAAGGTTTCATCATAGTCAACTCCTTGTCTTTGTTTGAAACCTTTTGCAACCAGTCGGGTCTTATAGGTCTCTACCTTGCCGTCCGCTCCAGTCTTTCTTTTAAAGACCCATTTACACCCAATAGGCTTAATGCCTTCAGGTGGTGAAATCAAAGTCCATACTTTGTTTTCATACATGGAGTCCATTTCGAATTTCATAGCTTCAAGCCATTTCCCTGAGTCTTTATTACTCATAGCCTGTTCGTAATTCAATGGATCATCATCGTTCATGATATGTACCTCATCGTCATCCTCTATAACGAATCTATATCTCTCAGGTATCTTCGGTACTCTTCCAGATTTACGAACAGGGTGTGGTATAGTAGGTTCTTCTACTTTGTCAGGTACCTGACTTTGATTCGTGGTAATTTGTGGGTCTTGAACTTCTTCAAGATATATCTTACTCCCACTGACCCCTTCATGGATAAAATCCTTTTCCAAGAAGGCAGTATATTTCGCAACAAACACCTTTTGATCAGTTGGATGATAGAAATAATACCCTAAAGTTTCTTTAGGGTATCCCACAAATCTACACTTATCGGATTTAGTCTGTAGCTTATCGTTTTTAAACTTTTTGACATAAGCTGGACAACCCCAAGTCTTAACATGCTTAAGATTTGGTTTCCTCCCCTTCCATATCTCATATGGAGTCTTTGGGGCGGATTTGGTAGGTACCTTGTTAAGTAGGTATGCAGCCGTTTCTAGGGCATATCCCCATAAGGAAATTGGAAGGTCGGTAAAACTCATCATAGATCGAACCATGTCCAACAGTGTTCGATTTCTCCTTTCAGATACTCCATTTAACTGTGGTGTACCTAGAGGAGTCTATTGTGAGATTATACCATTTTCTTTGAGATAACTGAGAAACTCACCGCTTAAGTATTCTCCACCTCAATCTGATCGAAGTATCTTTATACTCTTGCCCGTTTGTTTCTCTACTTCACTTCTGAACTCTTTGAACTTTTCAAATGATTCTGACTTGTATTTCATTAAATACACATATCCAAATCTTGAGTGATCATCAGTGAAAGTAATAAAATAAGAATACCCACCCCGTGCACTTGTTGTATAGGTCCACAAATGTCTGTGTGAATCAATGCCAACAACTCTGTAACTCTTTCTCCTTTTCCACTAAAAGGAGATTTAGTCATTTTACCCATGAGACAAGATTCACAAGTTGGATATGATTCATAATCAGATAACTCAAAGAGCCCATCTTTATGCAACTTGGATAATCTTGTTTCATTGATATGACCGAGTCTACAGTGCCACATGTAGGTATAATTAATATCATCTCTTTTTCTTTTCTTAGTTTGTTCAATTTGAAAAATATTTTCTTGTAAGTCAAGTGTATAAAGTCCATTTCGCAAATTTCCAACACCATATAAAATATCGTCTTTATAAATAGAACAACTATTGTTCTTTATAACAACGTTAAATCCTTCCATATCCAATACAGAAATTGAAATAATATTTTTAATAATATTCGAAACATAATAACAATTATTAAGATAAATGGACTTGCCCGAAGGCATTGCTAAATAATAAGTTCCTACAGCTAATGCAACAACCTTTGCTCCATTCCCCACTCGTAGGATCACCTCATCATTGTTCAGCTTTCTACTTCTGACCAGTCCCTTCACATTATTACATATGTGAGAACCACAGCCGGTATCCAATACCCAAGTAGAATTTTGACTTTCTGAAAAATTAATTTCAATCATGAACAAACCTTGATTGGAAGTCGAAGCTTCTCCAAGCTTCTTCTTTGCCAGAAACTTCTTGCAGTTCCTCTTCCAATGACCCGGCTCGTTGCAATGGAAGCACATTCCTTTGCTAGCTGGATCAGATTTCTTTTGTTCCTTTATGTTCACTTTGCCCTTGGTCATCCGAGATCGGAAGAGCTCCTTAGATATCTCATATCTAGCAGTCCTACTTTGTTCACTATACAACTCCTTGAGGTGAATCAACATAGTAGGAGCATCCATGTTTTCGTGCTGACGCTGAAGCTCGTTATTCATGGATGCGAGCATGATGCATTGAGCCACAGATGCATCATCTTGCCACTTTACAATGGTGGCAATCTCTTCCTCAGAGGCTGTTTCTGGAACAGTTCCAGGGACAGGTGAGTTTAGGACATAAGAAATCTTTTCAGCAGTGAGAACTATTCTCAGATTTCTTAGCCAGTCCGTATAATTCGGCCCGGTAAGCTTATTAGCATCAAGTATGCTTCGCAGTGAAATTAGTGATTTTGACATTTTTAAAATTTTGCATGTGAAAAACAACATTTTAGCAAACATTCATTTTATTAATTTTGCATACCAAAATAAATTTAGGTCTTTATTTTAAATTGGTATCTCCCACTATTTTTATCAAACTATATTACTCTCACTTATATAGTTCGGCAACATCTAATTAAAGATTTGCTAGTGAGAATAAGGATCCCATTTCAAATGTATATAACCTTGTGGATAGCACAACAAGCGATATACAAATAAATAGGTAGACAACTCTTGTCAATTACAATCACTATATAACTCCTTTTATTTTGCCTCTTAAATCATAATGGTCAAGTGTGTGCACATCCGAACTAAAACGATTTAAGTTAAGTCCAGCCTAGCACTTCTATAAATTCAAAAAAGAAAAATGTTCGTCCTTGTGGATAGCACAACAAGACTAGATCGTTCAATTTTCTTGATAAGCATCAAATGTGATTAATTAACATCTTAAATATGCAATACTCGCCTTGTGGATAGCACAACAAGCTCATATTAAATATTTAATACTCTATTAATTTATCATGCTAGAAGGCGACGTTCGATATTCCAAATATCATTTGAACACTTCGGACTTAATATTATTTCTTTGAGGGGTTTGTTATTATTTGTCTCATCTTGTTTAGCGTGCATGCACATATATATATAAAATACGCGTCATTTTATTAAACATGCGAAGCATGTTTGCATAAAATATAATATATATAATATTTAGCATGCAATATAGAATACTATATTCTACCCAGATTGATTATGGACTTTTATTCTAGTTTAGGTTCACTAGAGCCACCAAGTGAACCAAAAGGTCAAACCTAGGAGTGCAAGAATTTAAATTTAAATATAACTATTACATTTAAACCCGGGCTCCATACAAACGGGTCTTCACGCGCTCCTTGCTCCTTGGTCTCCAATTTTTTCAAGATAATTCTAACTATTTCTATTACATTAAACTATTTAATTTAAATAGAAACTTTGATCAGCAGTCAAGGGGAAGTACATAGGAGGGAGATAGAATTTTACATCACGAAATTTTTTTTTAGAGAAGACGAGGTACACAGACCCCATTTAATAAAACCCATTCATTCAAGCATTCAACTAAAATAAAATCCAATCACATTGGTCAAATAGTCTATAATCAATCCCCATTTATTATCATACATATCACCATATATATCAATAAATAAATATTCATCTCATGAATTAAAACATTCCATATATATATGAGTATCATTTAATGGACAATTTTAAATTGCATGAAATCCAATTTCAAGATTAAAATAAACTCTTTATTTTAATTATAAAATTATTTAGAATATAATATATAAATATATCATATTTATTTTTTTAAAAAGAAGTCACCTTCTTTTATTAAAAGAGTCCTGCAGGTTTATTAAAAGAGTCATTTCTTGATGGGTCACATTCTTTTTGGAGTAAGAAAGAGACAACACATTTTCTTTGCAGAATTCGAGATTAGCACCCAAAAAAAAAAATTTGTGATTCGTTCCAAAAAAAAAAAAAAAACACGTCATTTTTTTTTCTTAAAAAAAAATAATTTTATACAATAAAATTATGCCCAATAAATTATTTTAAATATATACCCATATAGATATGAAATCAAAAATAAATTAATAATTGCATAAAAGTTTGGCTCTGATGCCACTGTTGGGTTTGTAAGAAATCGTGACGCAATCAAATTGCAAAAATTAGCGGAAGCATGGTATATCAGAGTTTAAAAAAATTTCTACAAAACCATTACCCGGATCATCCTTTATGCAAATTATTAATTTAAAACGATAAATAAAAAATTATGGAATCATACCCTTGTAGAACGAAGCTTCCACAGGTACTAGTTCAACTCCTTGTTCTTCGTGATCTCCTTGAATTTCTGGATTAGATTCCTTCCTTTGATCAACGTTAGCCACCCAAGTGTTTGGCCTCTAGAGGTGATCCACCAAGGAAGATGAATTATCAAGAAGGAGGGTGGTTGGCTTAGTTTTCTATCCTCTATAGAAAAGGAGTACTCTCCAACAATTGAAATTGCATCAAGTAATATCTATTATAAGAATCCTCTTATATAGATATTGGTCAACCCTTCTAATCCTATTAGACATGGGATTTCTTTTAATTAATTAAACTCCTTTAATTAATTTAGGCTTCCCACCACATGGGAAATAATTAATTAAATTCATTTAATTAATTTGTCTCCTAATCTTATTAGGAATAAATGAGAGCACTAATATTAAATTAATTACTAAACTCCTTTAGAAATTAAAATAATAATAATTATAATAATATTAATAAGACTCCTCTTATTAATTTATATTTAATATTTCCAAAATATTAAATAATAAATATTAAGCTATTTAATTTATTCTATCACCATAGATTAAATTAATTTCACTTAATGCATTATTACGATTATGCCATTACCTTCTTAAATAATTATTCTTCCTTTTATGGTGTGACCCTTTAGGTTCTCCATATTAAACCGGTTGTGAATAAATCAATTAGAACAATTCTAATCTTATTTAAATAAATAAATTAAACTAATAATCTATTTAAATAAATAATATTTATTCTACAATAGGGATAAGCCTCCCTAGCGATCAACGACTTTCTAGATAATATAGATTTCAACATTAATCATAAAAGAACCTGTGAGTAAATAGTTACCATACAATTCAATCCTTCCACCATACAATGTCCCAATTAAATATAAGACATGAATTTACTGTCAAGTCTTATTTTATTTAATTATATGTATTTCGATTAGAAAATGCACAACTCTAAATAATGTAAATTAGAAACTCATTTCTAATTTCATTTTACCTTGGCCAAGGATTCCTGGGTTGTCATTTAACGAATCACATAGGACATATCTCCTCCTTTACTAGAGGTGGTAGATTCTTTATTGATCATTCATTGTCTCCATATGTAACTCATTATACCCAAGCATACCCTTTTATATACCCTAAAGGGCTTTAAGGAATAAGTCAAAGTATAATTCATTACATACAAGATACTATGATGATCTCAAGTCCAAGGATCACTTGTACTACTATCACATTAGGAATTCCTATTGACAGGCGAGTAAAACTCCATTAGGTATTCCATAGCGAGTCACGTTCAGTGAACTTATTCTCCAATAAGCACCTACATACTTGCTTTAGTGTCTCCACACAAATGATTATGAGATCAATCATCCTCATCTAATGAGCAAGCAACATATGTACTAATCTATCTGGATTTACTAATCCTCTTTTTAGTAATCCCATGATTAGGAACTATTTTAGTTTTAGAGCTTTCTAAGAATTTAGATCTCATTGGCATGATCATCATCATGATTCTAAAAGCATTGCTTAAAACTATGGGTTATTTACATATTATAAAAATAGCACCATGTAGATAATTAAATGCCTTTAATAAATGAATATTTTTATTAATAAATAAATAAGATTACCTCCAAAGTATATGCTTTATCATCATACATGATTGGCTTGTATGCATACTACTTTCATAAATGATGTCTTAGTTATTATCCAAGACGAGGCAGACGAGCACAATCCCTCGATTCTCCCAGTTCATGAGAATCTGACCTTGGACAACTTGAGCAGTGTCCCTTGCCTCGGTCGAAAAGGGTAAAGGGGCAGAGAGTACATCTGCCTTTATCCATGCTTTCATTTACTGCTTACTTTTGATTGCACAGCTATAGCAGTAACTTTTGTCATGTTTTGCAAATGCCATGTACATTTAAGCAGTTGTATATATTAATGAAAGCATTTTTGTTTTCACGACCCAAGAATTGGATGTGTGTGTCTCTGCTGATGAGATGCTAACCTTGTCAAATTGACTACAACTTTGATGTAGAATTGAACTTCGACTTGATGTATATTAATCAAGAGGAGGATAATGACTATCAGGTGCCTGAGGAGATCAAAGAATGGGTCAAAGATAAAACCAAACCAAACCTCGAACAAACCACCACCATCAACATAGGAACCTCCGAAAACATCAAAGAAATCCAAATAGGTTCAAACCTCACACTCAATCAAAAAGCCGACCTGATCGAACTCCTAATACAGTACCAGGATGTATTTGCATGGTCACATGAAGATATGATTGGCTTGTCTACTGACATTGTCATCCATCGAATGCCCATCAAGGATGGATTCAAACCAGTCAAGCAAAAGCTCAGACGATTGAAACCTGAGTGGAGTCTGAAAGTCAAAGAAGAAGTCGTTAAATAATTCAAAGCCGAAATCATCATGGTATCGACATACCCAGAGTGGTTGTCAAATATAATTCCCGTGCCTAAGCCCGAAGGGAAGGTACGAGTCTGCATAGATTATCAGAATTTGAACAAAGCTTGCCCCAAGGACAATTTCCCGGTACCTTTCATCCATATCCTGATTGACAATACTGCACAGTATGGCATGTATTCCTTCGTGGATTGCTTTGCTGGTTATCATCAAATCATGATTGCTGAACAAGACCAGGAGAAAATAGCTTTTATCACTCCCTGGGGAATCTTCTACTACCGACGACTATCTTTCGGCCTCATCAATGCCGAAGCCATGTATCAGCAAGCCATGATGGCCCTCTTTCATGACATGATGCACAAAGAAATAGAGGTCTATGTCGACGACATCATCATCAAATCCCGGAGGGAGGATGATCACATCGACCATCTCAGGAAGCTGTTCAACAGGTTACGTAAGTATAACCTCAAGCTGAATCCCGCTAAATGTGCTTTTGGCGTCAAAGCAGGCAAGCTGTTAGGATTCCTGGTGAGCAATCGGGGCATCGAGTTAGACCCTGCCAAGATCAAAGCCATCACTGAAATGCCTGTACCTCGTACAGAGAAGGAGATACGTGGATTCCTAGGAAGGATCAACTTCATAAATCGATTCATTTCCCAGCTCACAGCAACCTGTGAACCCCTCTTCAAGCTGTTAAGGAAGAATTTCTCCACCAAATGGAACGAGGATTGTCAACAAGCCTTCCTTGCCATCAAGAAGCAGCTGACTGAAGCTCCAGTTTTGGTACCCCCAAGGGATGGAGTTCCCTTGTTCATGTACCTGTCCGTCAATGCCAACGCAATGGGATGCATGTTAGGACATAAGGATGATAGTAGCACGGAAAGAGCTATCTACTACATTAGCAAAAGATTCAACAGTGGTGAACAGAAATACACCTTGATCGAAAAGAAATGCTGTGCATTGGCATGGGCCGCCATGAGGTTGCAACACTATTTGCATAGGCATATAACCTACCTCATATCCCGCATGGATCCACTCAAATACGTATTCAACAAACCAATGCTGAATTTCCTACTGTTCAAATGGCAGTTAATCCTATAGCAGTTTGACATTGTGTACGTGACTCAGAAGTCAATCAAGGGTCAAGGCATTGCAGATCAATTAGCTGAAGCACCTTCAGGAAGGTTCGAGCCCTTGGAGACACATTTCACGGATGATGGGATCATGATAATTTAACAACTCCAGTTTGAGAATACAGTCCAACCATGGAAAATGTACTTCGATGGAGCGGTAAACATGGAAGGTGCCAGAGCTGGGGCAGTCCTCATCGCTGGTACAGGAGAGCAGCATCCTGTGGCTACCAAACTTCAATTTGGCAACGCCAACAACACGACCGAGTATGAAGGCTGTATAATGGGGTTGAAGCTAGCCCAATCCATGTCTATCAAACATCTACTAGTCTTCGGAGATTCCGAGCTGGTCATCAGGCAAACCACAGACGCGTATCTCACCAAAGAACTGCATTTGTTACCCTATCATCGGTAGGTCCTCAAAATATCCTGGGAATTCGAAAACATAACCTTTGTTCACATTCCTCGGGGTCGAAATGATTTCACTGATGCATTGGCAACGTTGGCTTCATTAATCTACATATCTGATAAGAGTGGATTTCCCAACATCAAGTTCACAATCCAAAAAGCCCCGACAAATGGGAGTTACGTTGGAGAAGTATCAGATGAAATACCTCCTGTCAAGCAGCCTTGGTATCGAGACATCAAGGAATATCTCCGTGATAGATCCACACCCACTGGGGCAAGTTAATCAGAGCGTAAACGGATTCACAGAATGGCTATGAAGTTCTATCTAAGCGGAGATGCCCTCTACAAAAGAGATGCTGGAATAGGCCTGTTGAGATGCATCGACAAAGAACAAGCCCAAAGACTTATGGATGAAATCCACGGTGGAGTCTGTGGTCCACATATGAGCGGTCATCTGCTAGCCAAGAAAATCTTAAGAACTGGACATTATTGGATCTCTCTTAAGGCTAACTGCGATGATCATGTTAAGAGATGTTTTCAATGCCAAATATATGGAAATGCCATCCACGGTCCTCCAAATGAGCTGCACAACATGAGTTCACCATGGTCTTTCTCCATGTGGGGAATGGATGTGATAGGTCCAGTGGAACCAAAAGCCAGCAATGGTCATCGATTCATCTTCACCATGATCGATTACTTCACCAAATGGGTTGAAGCCGCCTCATTTCCCAAAGTCACAAAAGAGGTCATCATTAGTTTCATCAAAAATAATGTCGTCTGTCGATATGGACAACCGGAGGTGATCATATTAGACAATGCCAAGAACCTAAACAATCAAATGATGAAAGAACTGTGTAACAAGTTCCACATCAAGCATCTCAATTCCATCATCTAGCGGCCCAAGATGAACGGTGCTGTCGAAGAGGCCAACAAAAACATTAAAAAGATCATGTAGAAAATGTCCGCCAATCACAAAGAATGGCCTGATCTGCTGCCTCTCACCCTATTAGCATACAGGATGTCAATGCGCACCTCTACTGAGGCTACCCCCTATTCATTGGTCTATGGCATGGAGGCAGTCCTTCCCATAGAAGTAGAGATGGAATATTTGCTAGTTATGATCGACGCTCATGTAGACGAATATCAGTGGTTGCAAGACCGATATCATCAACTATCCCTGATAGATGAAAAGAGGGCTACAACCATTTTCCACGAACAATTATACCAGCAAAGGATCGCCAGATCCTACAACAAAAAGGTCCGAATCCGGCAATTCAAAGAAAATGACTTGGTGCTAAAGAAAGTCCTGGCCATTCAGGATGAAGCCAAAGGAAAGTTCGCTCCAAATTGGGAAGGCACTTTCATTGTCAAAGAGGTCTTGACAGGGGGAGCTATCAGACTATAAGAAATGGATGGGAACGAATTTCCCCAACTCATCAATTCAGACACCATCAAAAGGTGCTACGTTTGAGACACATGCATACCCGCATTCGGGTCCTACGAATCAAATCAGGTTCAGTTTTTCATTAGAAAGCCCGAACTACGAATGACCTGATCTCCCTCAACCCGGGAGTACGTAGGTAGCCATTTTTGGTGCGGTCAAACCAAATAAAAAACTTAAAAAACCCAAGATAAATACTTTTCAAGCCTCTCTCCAACCAAACAGCCAGAACTACGAATGACCTGATCTCCCTCAATCCGGGAGTATGTAGGTAGCCATTTCTGGTGCGGTCAAACCAAATAAAAAACTCAAAAAACCTAAGATAAATACTTTTCAAGCCTCTCTCCAACCAAACAACCAGAATTACGAATGACCTGATCTCCCTCAACCCAGGAGTACGTAGGCAGCCATCTACGGCGCAGTTTGACCTTCAAGAAAAAAAACCAATAAAACCAATTACAAGACACCAAAGACAAATAAAAGCTAAATCCTCTCAAGCTGTCCTGATCAATAGGCCCATCTGAGATACTCCCTAACATCTCAACTGGCAGTCCATCAAGAAGAAGCTCAAGATACATCTACAACTGCGAGTCATGAAAGAAGTGGTAATCACTCAGCAATGACAGTACATATCCAATCAGGAAAGTGAATCAAACTATATTTCTTTGATATATAACACTGTTTGATATATACATGATGCCCTGTATATGACAAAAATGGCTGATCTAGTCTGTGCAGGAAAAATAAAACTAGTCTATGGGCCCAAGGACAAGCAGGGTCAGCAATGCCAGTATGGCATCTCTCTCTGAAGATGGGGGAGCAGCTGTAAGTGCACTCCACTTAGATTCTATATGGCCCAATACATCCATGGTCATCTGCAATGTGGCACTGTGGTCATCAATGTACGCACTCATCTCGGTGACCAAACCATGAGTGTAAGATCGAAGAGCTGTACTATCAGCAATGTGGAAATCACGGGAAGCTATAGCCTCATCCCTCTCCACAAATGCTGCATCCCGAGCAATCAAAGTCTCCTCGATCTCAACAAATGCTGCATCCCTGGCCGAGCGGATCTCATCTCGCTCTACAACAGCTGTGTCTCTGGCAGATCAGAGCTCCTCTTGCTAAATCAATCCAGCATCTAGAGCGACCCTGAGTCCATCTCTCTCTGCAAAAGATAAATCTCTGCCAGACAAGGCGGCCAACATCTGCGCTTTTAGCTGAATCTCGCTCAAAGGTCATCCTGAATAGTGAATCAGCCAAAGCCGGATCCGTCCCTGCAGGAATAACCGGTGGATCACTCACTAGAGCCGCTTGTCAAACCCAGTGAACAGCTCACCCTTGGTAGGAGAATCCGGATCCTCCATAGACTCCTTCTCGTCGGAGTCCACAATCGGAGATAAATGAGGCTCTGCTGCTGCCACTGCTGTCTCTACCTCCAACCATGCAGAATACTCCGGAGAACTACCCGGATGGCTACCAGAGAAATCAGCCCTCTCTCATGAGTCCAACACTCATATACTCTAACCAGGTCGGTGGATGACACAGACGAAGCCGATATCCTCTGATCGACAGCCCCCTCAAAGTGGTACAAACTCTGCAGCTGATCAAACTGACACATGACTGCCAAAGGATGATATGTGGTCACTCCCCTCAAACCTGCTAGGGGAAAATAATCCAATCCAGATGCATGGGTGATGAAGCTATATGGGGAAGCTAGCCCTGAGCATGGTAAGATCAAGAACGGATGCTCAATATCCGACAAAAATGCTAACCATGAATTTGCATCAATGCACGTCCGCAGGTTGAAAAGAGTAAACTGTGGATGTCTTATGAGTGAAGCAAAAACCCCGAGGCCTGAATAATCCAATCGGTCATATATAGGACATCCGCCATATATACAACAAGACCGAGCTGCCCCTAAAAAACCCCTCTGGATGGGAACTACAATGTGTGACGGATCTAAATGTCTCAGCCAATATCATCAGGACGATGGTGCTACCCTGTCTAAGGGCCCTAACCACGACTATCAATCCCATATCCAAATGATCCAATCGAAGCGGCATATAGACGTATGCCACAATATACATCAGTAGAATGTCTACTCTGGCCAGATGGATGCCTTGCCTCTGCTAAAATAATAAAATCTTTGACATGGTGATCACAGCTGTCAAGCTCGCCAAATCGATCAATCAGGAAGTCAATCAAGATCACGTGCCCAGATACAATCTCATCCCTGATCACGCTCTATTGGAGATCGGACATCCGGGTAAACGGTCTCCTCATATCACTAAAAGCCGTGCGAGCACAAGGCAAATCCAGAGCCAGCCCAGTAAATCGCTCGTACTCCTCGAGAGTCGGCGTCAGCTCATGCTGTCCGAAGCGGAACACCTTTTCTCTAAGGTATCCAGAAAGGTAAAATGCCATCAACTAATCCAAATGGCATCTAAAACTCTGCGAGGGCTAACGAATGCCCCAACATGTGGTCCACTATCCCTCTAACTAGGTAGGGCAGGCTCTCATACCACGATCTCAATGATGTGGCCACCTCAGACGGTGGTGAATGCTCAATACGGCTGACCGCAGACGACGTCATCTGTAGCACCGTACCACAAGACCATCCAGAGGTTAAATTAAGTCGCAGCTGCCTGAATGCATACACATAACATAATATATGTATGATGACAAATATAAACATGATGCGATAGATAGAAAAGATCATAAATATCTACAACAAGCTATCTACTGCGGGCATCATCCCTATCTGATAATACAAAACAGAAAGGAAAATATAGGGAAATGGGGCACCACCACCCTACTACTACAGTGGTCTGTCAAAAATCAGGCACAACCACCAAATAGCCAAAATAGTGGCTGACCAAAAATATAGCTCCAATAGCTATCAGAGGAAGTCGAAGACATCAGTGTCAAAACGATCGACTTGCTCCATCTCCTCGGTGGATAGAAAATCGCTGCTATCAGGTTTGTCTGGGCTGTATAAGGGAGGATTTTCCCCTGTAAAACTGCTGCTAAATGGACTGAAAGAGGGACCTGCTCCTGAGCTGGATGGGTAAAAAAAAGATGCCTCTGACTGATCTCGGCCAAGGTGCCTGATAAAGAAACAGGCTTGATCTAACTCCCTGGTCAGATTTGCTATCTGGTCTGCATGATTAGTCTCTCTAAGGCAAGCTATCCAGTCCATCATCATCACGGACCCTGGCACCATGTCTGCCATGAATTGGGTAGCTCGAGTCTGAGCTCCAATCGTAGGAGGGATCCACCAACTGCTAAATTCCTCCTGGCTGTACAGGTCCTCTGATAAGGCAAAGCCATCTATGCCCCCAAAGGGATGTCTGTCAATGGCACAGTTAATGGCCAATGATGCCATGCTGGAGGAGCAATGGGAATGCGAATCTCCCCCGTAACGCTCCTAATGGCACGCTCTCCAAGATAGAGCCCCCAGCCTCGCACCGTCAACAACGGGACTCTACGGGTCTACAACTCAAACTCCCGGCCAGTAGGGATGCCTCCCTCGAATCCGACGATCAAAAACTCAGAGGTATACGGCGTCCAGGTGATCGAACCCGCAGTCAAAAGCTCCAACTGCAAACGGGCGTGAAGTGAATCCCTCAGTAACAGGGACCTCCGTCAAAGTGGAGTGATGCCATCGCCGTCCCCGAGGATAGGTCTCCAGACCTAGGGCAGAAGTGGGCCGTAGGCAAGGAAGCCTCTCAAATGCCCAAAGCTGATCATACAAATATCAAAAGTCCTCAGTGACCAAGACTGACAAAAATGAATTCTAAAATCAAAAAGGTACCGAAAGATGTACTCACCAGCAGAAATGGGTAAAATCCTAACCAAGCCTCCGTCATACCCTCCAAAAGCATACGCATGCCCCGGAGAAAATAGGCAAAGGTATAGGAGCCCCAATCATAGTCACTGAGGTGCTCTACATGTCGAGTAGCGCTAATCAAGGCGAAGGACACAGTAGACGAGTTGTCAGCCACAAAATAACCCCTGATGATCGATAAAAACAATCGCCTCAGAATGCGATCTCTATCCCTCTGGTTATCAGGCGGGGGCTCTTTTAAAGTCCCATCCTGGGCATCTATACTCAAGGGACCAGATCGGACTGTCCGACCCTTGAACGCCGTCCTAGGAACTCCTAGCAGGGACCGAACGACAGTGGGCGTAATGTCAGCCACGACATGCACTGGCTCGCCCTCAAACTTAATGTCGGTGATAAATCTCCAATCTATAGGAGTCATCATCACCTTGCAGTCTAGAAGATGAAATGACTGAGTCTGGTGGAACCAACGCTCAGATAAATCCCTCATATACCCCCAGGGGCAACGGCAGGGGAGGATCGAGAAAAAGGCCTGAAAGCCCCAGCCATCTATAATATCCCTGTAATACTCGTGCAGAGTGTGATACAGGGAATGAACGCTGAACCAGTTCCCTCGAGGCTGCGTGAAGCCGGGCACCTGCATCAAAAAATCAACCCATGTCAAAAACCTGTGCCCTGAGAATGAAAAAAGGAAGAAAAGAATCCAAAGGGAAGAAAAACTTCAAGTCACCTCGTTGGCATGAAGAAACCTCGATGGATGGCGACTCATGTTGCCCAATAACTCCTGCGTCTGCACAACAATGCCAGGGACCTCTGTCACGATTGAGATTTTATATTTAATTTTAAATATTTATTAAGTTAAATAAATATTTTATGTGATTTATTTATTGAATTAAATAAATAAATTATGTAATTTTATGGAGTGATTTAATTAAATGATATATACTAATTAAATGAATGTGTAATATTTATTTAATTAATGTATATTAATTTTATATTATAGTTCTAATTTAATTGAGATAATTGAATTAGATGAATTATGTGATGAAGTATTACATGAATTATAATTAGCGAGTAATTATAATTATGTGGCAAATTTTATGTGATTTATTGATGTTAGATTTTAATTGATTAAATTAGTTGTTTAATATTTAATTAATTAAAAGGTGACATTAAAATATGTGTTAAATGATTTATTAAAATAAAAGAAAAAGGAAATGATTTTAACCAAACAAAGCCTTTGTAATTGTTTTAAACCTATTTCTACCAAACGGGGCCCTAACTATCAAAAAGTTGTTTTAAATAAACTGTTTACCAAACAATACCTTAGCATTAATAATCTGTTTTTGAAAATAACCTTGTTTTGCCAAACAAGGCATTGTAGCTCTTGAAATTTGTAACTGACATTATACTTAATATATTTTGGCAGTTATATTATATAATTAAGCCTATATTTATTACTACGTATTACATTATACGTTAGTTTTTCCTAAGTCTAAACTAAAAGCTAAGAAGAAAGTGAGAGGAAGAGAGAACAGAGATTATCAGAGAAGAAAGGAGGAACAAAGGGTTGATAGGACAAGTATTTCATCATCTTTTCTTCATAACTCAAAGCTAAAAGGTTAGAATTCCATCTATATGTGTTCCTTGTATATTTTTTTATTCTCTGTCAAAAGTTAAATTTCATAAAGGTTGTATAGTCATAATTTGGTATATATATAGATTGTATTCATGTGTTATTTGTAGTGGGTTATATGCTTTAAAGAATTTTCAAAAAATCAAATTGGTGATTAAATATTGGAAATTTTGTTCTTATGAGTTATATGATTTTGGTCAATTTTAGGGTGAATTGATGAAATTCGTATGTATTAATATGCATGATTAGAATTGTTTATGATGCTATCTTCGATCATGAGAATCATTCATGCAGTATAAGTTGAATTGATAGAGAAAATTTCTTACAGTAGATTATTTTGGAAAATATATGAGTTTTATAAAAATGTCAAAATTGAGTTTTTAAAACTTTTAATACTTGATGAACAAATGAATGTTGGTGATTTGAGTCATGCTATGCATGTGTAGTGTTGCAATATATGTTTTTACATTGTTGTATTGCTTGGTATTGCCGTTTGTTGGATTGTTGGGTTAAGCAGTGAAGCAGAGTGTCATTTCTGTCTGCGTCTGTCCGCGTTGCTGTGCAGCTGCGCCGGCAGCAAGGCCAGAAGCAGCGCAGCTGCGCCGCATGCTTTTCCCTGATCCGACCCCTGCGTAGTTGCGCCGGTTCCAAGGCTGCTGCTGCTGGCTGCGCAGTTGTGCCGTGCTCAGTGCAGGGGCAGTGAATTTTAAGTGTTGTGCAGTTTATTTTTAGTCATAGTTTAATTATTGCTAGAATAATAACCATGTATCAAGTGGCAATACCATATCAGTAACATGAAATTGACAATTTCATAATTTGAGAAAAAAAGAAGTTTGAAAACCTAATATAGTATTTAAATGATAAATTATAATTGTTTAATTGTACTATGAGTTACTTAATTATAAATTGATTATTTATAATTAAAAGTAAGTGTTTAATTTAAAGTATGATATTAGTTGATTTATTTTAAACAATTAGATGTTAATTTAAATTATAATTTATGTAATTATAATTTAATAAATGCATGTTTAATTATGAATTTTAAATTGATAAATACATGATTAATTATAAATTGTGTAATTATAATGCATGATGTAGTTTAATTGATTTTAAATTATAATTGTTTATAGTTTAAGTTATGATTATAATTTAAGTAATTATAATTAGATTAAATATTTGAATTGTAATTGATTAATTATAATTTAGTTAAATACATAATTAATTTAATTATGTGAATATGTAAGTGATGTAATTAACTATGTGATGGTTGATTATTATTATTTATTTAATTAGAGTGAGTTAACCATGAGGGTTAACCACTTATGTGAATTAGTTATGTGTTAACTAATTTAGGTTATTATGATTGAATGTATATAGGAAGTGTTTAAGTACGTGATTGAGTTAAGTAGCTTGCGCTTAAGGCAAGTCTTCTAAACCCTAAACTCGCTATTTCTACGTAAGTTCTTTGAGTTCATATATTCATTGTTGAGAATGTCCTTTTCATTTCTGTACTGAACAATTATTTACTTAACCGAAGAGATCTTGAATTATTGTTCAAGTAAGATCCAGTTTATTATTTTAAATGCTTTAAGTTTACTTCTAAAGCATATGCTAATCCATAATTCTTTTATTTATGAATTATTGAAAGTCGATTCAACTAATCCTTAGTTAATGAACGTGAATTCTAAATTACCCTTGTAAGCTTATCCAAACCAAACTTTCTTTGGTGCGGACTTGAATTCAAATTATTGAGTTGAACAACCCTAATTATTAGGGGAGGTTACTACGCATAGCGTTAAGATATTTGTGCACAATACATGGTACAAAAGGCTGATCCCCCTAAGTACGAGTTAAGGTCCATAGTCTTATTGACTGTTAAAGGTTTAAATAGAAATATTTATAACCTAGGACAAGAGTTCAAAGGTCTTATGACCCTCAGATAAATTCTATATTCGAATTTTAATGTTGATAGAGAATTATTATTCAATTCTTTATTGTTGAAGTAAGCTAAGTTATTCAGATCTTTTTAAAGATATCCTTTCATGTATTTATTATTGTTAAACTCCAGTGAGCTGTTGTTTGCTCACTCTTGCATTAAATAACAATTGCAGTTAAGGTTGATAACGTTGATGCCCCGTCTACGAGTAAAGGCAAGGGAAAGATGAACAAGTGAAGACTTGTTTAATTATTTTGAAATGATTGTAATAAGACTTTTATGTCATATTTTTATTCCGCACTTTATTGTTTATATCAAGGTTAGAGTAACCCTGGGATTGTTTTTTTTAAGGTTGTAACCCTTGTTTTAAGGGAGATTTTATATAAAGATTGTAATTTATTTTGAGATATATTGGGTATATGTTTGTTATAGTTAGAAAGTGAACACCAAATCATGTGGAAACGAAGTACCCGGATTTGGGGGTGTCACAGGTTGGTATCAAAGATGTAGGTTATGAAACCTTAGGTGGGGAAAAACCTTAAGTAGTAGCCTTATGGTAAGATCGAAAAGATAGTGATGCTAGGTAAAGATAATAAACTACCTTATGTGCCTATGTGTTTACGTTTTAGTATTCGAAGAGTGTCAATTCGATGCCACATAATAATGAACTTTAAAATTCTTTTGTCAGGATGTTGAACGTTGGAGAACCTAGTCAAGCTAGAGAGGATATACCTTAGGTGCCTAGAGCGGAGGAGCCCCGTGACATACATATTGTCTGGGAGCAGCTGGTTAGGAGAGAGCCATCTTCAGTGATCACCGTAGCTGGTCGGGAGCGTGAGCTGACACCTATTCCAGAAGAAGAGGATAAGGACGAGTCTGAAGAGGAGGAGGAGGAGGAAGAGGATCCCGAAGAGGAATTCCCACCTCACTTTACTAGTACTAAGATGTATGAGGCAGTCTACGACAGCAACGTGGAGCTTCATGGACGAGTCGGAGAGCTCGAGGAAACCATCCAACAGTGTGACGAGACTATCGAGGATATGGCTAGTGACCTAGGAGAAGCACAGTGGAACCTGATACACGTGGAGAATGATAGAGACGCAGCTCGAGTTGAGCTAGCGAAGCTGAAGCAGGACATCTAGGAGGAGTCGAGGAAGCGAGCCAGAACTGAAGAGATAAGTTTGAGGGCTATTCAATGAGCCGATCGAGCTGGAGAGGAAGCTGAAGCCAAGAGGGCCAAGTTGAGGGAAACAGAGTATGCTTTCCACACAGCTATAGAAAGAGCTCAGGACCGTGTTTTCTACTACCCAGCTCAGTTCCAAGGTTTACCGTGGTATGTGGTGGACCGAAGAACGGCGTTTTGGGTAATGGAAGAGGAACGCAGAGAGGCTGTGCGACGTATTAATATGCCTAGGCAGTAGTAGTAGAGCTTTTGTTTATGTGTTTCTTTTTGTAGTAAATAAAGTAAATTCCATAATTTGAGATAAGAATGGGATAAGTTAATAATGTAATCCTGCAACTTTTCCAGTTCAGGAAGGATGATGTAAATGACAGAAATGCTATCTGGTTGATGTTTTTAGACTACGACTAATGAATAAAAGAAGTTTATTGACGTGCTATGTGTTTTATGTGAACTGAATTGTTTAAAACGTTTAAGTATGAACTTGAATATTTAAAAATTGAATAAAGGATCTAATAATAATATTTTCTTAACAGAAAATGCCTCCTAGAAGAAGACCAACACGTCAAAACCCCGAGGGTTCGACGAACAACAACAATAATGATGGGATAAATCCCAACTCGGTTCAGCAGTTGGTGAACCTGTTGACAGGAGCTCTTGCGAATCAGCCCCAAGTGCAGGGTACTACGTTCAAGGAATTCAAGGCAGTAGGACCGCCTGAATTCAAGGGATCGACCAACCCTATTGAGGCTCAGACGTGGGTTATGAAAATGGAGAAGGTATTTGACGTAGCCCGAGTAGGTGAAGACCAGAAGATAGCATTCGCGGCTTTCATGTTGAAGTCGGATGCTAGCTTCTGGTGGCAGGCTAATAAGACATGGGAGGGAGAAGGAGTCATAACGTGGGAACGTTTCAAGGAAATGTTCTACGAAATGTACTTCCCTGTGAGTTCGCAAGACCAGATGGAGGTCCAGTTCCTAAAGCTTAAGTAGGGAGGGATGACGGTGTCCGAGTATGCCGCTAAGTTCAACGAACTGGCCAGGTTCGCTACTTACCAGGTCAGCACTGAAGCTAGGAAGGCAAGAAGGTTTGAGCGAGGACTGAAGCCCTGGCTCTATAGCAAGGTTTCCATGTTCCAGTTGAACACATTTGCGGCTGTGCTAGAGAAGGACATACTTGCTGAGGGAAAAAGCAAAGCGGTGACGAAGTTCAACCAAGATAAGAAAAATAAGAATGAGATAGAAACCAAGGCTGGGGGTAGCAGTGCTGTGAACTAGAAGAGGAAATGGAATGACAACACCTCTGTTGGGAGTCAGCAAGGATGCCAGCAGAAGAGGAAGTTCGAAGCTTGTGCTACATGCGGTAAGAATCACACTGGCGTGTGCATGAAGGGGAAGCGGGTGTGCTTTAACTGTGGTCAGGAAGGCCACATTGCAACTAATTGCCCAAACCCAAAAAAGGGAGCTTGCTTTATATGCGGATCCAAGGATCACATGGCTCGCAACTGCCCTAAGAAGCTGACGGTAGGGTCAACAAGGAGCGGAGGGAATGGAAGCGGCAGTACCGTTACTATCGTTACACCATTGCAAGCTGTTCGACCCACTGTATGGACGTTCAATATGACGGTGCAGGATGCTGTGCAATCAAAAGACGTGGTGTCAGGTATTATTCTGGTCAATAGTATAAATGCATATGTATTATTTAATTCGGGTGCTACTTGTTCATTCATATCTGATGATTTTGCTAAAACCCTAGACTTACAAGTAGAAGAGTTAGTTTATCCCTTGAATATAGAGATTGCAAATAGGGAAGTTATTCCTGTTAGGTGTGTTTATAAGAATTGTGGACAACCCCAGCGAAGCATCAGGTATTGACCGATGCCAGTTTAGCCGTTGGCACAACCCCAGCGAAGCGTCGGGTACTGACCGATGACAGTTCAGCCGTTGGTTCAACTCCAGCGAAGTTCAGGTGTTGACCGAAATCCAGTTCAACTGTTGGTTCGATTCCAGCGAAGTTTAGGTACAGACCGAAATCCAGTTTAACCGATTGCTCAGCCCCAGCAAAGCATCGGGAGTGATCCGATGACGGAGGCAATTTTAGTAATCCATCTCCAATGATGGAATCTTTTATACACATCCTCAAAAGAGAATGAAGTGAAAGATTGGATATTCAGCTCCTTATTGCAAGCTGCCAAGTGAAATCTATCATCCGGATAAGCATCAAAAGATCCCATTAAGGTGACTCGATACCTGAGGGATAACCCCGTCAGAGGAGCCTTCCAAAAAACACAAATGGCATCAGCCAAGAGAAGATCTGCCCTCTGATAATGCTGACAGATGCGGGAAACCATGGGTTTCAAACCATGGTAGCATAATAGCATCCCCATCAGAGTTCAACAGGTTACCGTGACTAACGTCATCCCCAGCAGAAAATGACAAGAATAGTTCATGGTAACCTATCAATAATATCAAGGGCTGCCCATGACAACGTTATCCCTAGCAGATAGATGACGTAAGCAGCCAAGAGCAGTCCCGTTCAACTCAAAGACACCCAGCCTTCGTAACATCTCTGGCATTTGTTTTAATTTTAGTGTCTACTAATCTTTATCCTGTCCATTCCATTACATTTCATGGACATGATAAAGAAGGGCATCTGTAGACACTCGAAATTACCTTTACCCCAATACTAACATTGTAAGAGGGCAAAACCGTCAATTAAATCAACCCCGGTACCAATACCGGGCTTCCAATCCAAATTCGGCCACCAATGTGGGTCACTCAGTTAAATCTGATCCCCAATATCAGTAATCCAGTCAAATCCTATCGCAAATATCGTTAATCAATCCAGCTCCGATAGTCGATCGGACCGTTAATCCAACTCCGGTCGCCAATCGGATCGTCAATCCAACTCCGATCACCAATCGGATCGTCCATTCAGCTCTGATTGTCAATCAGACCATCAAATCATCCTTGATCAATCATATCGGGATGTCAACTCAGCCTCGACAGCAGCCCGAGAGGTACAAATCAGCCCCAGCATCAACCCGGGAGGTACCGATCAATCACGATCTCAATATTGGGCCGTCAAGACAGCCCTGACATCAACCTGGAAGGTACAGGTCAACCTTGACATCGACCTAGGACGTGTCAAGTCATCCCTGGTCTCATCCCAGGAAGTACAGACCAGCCCCGGCTTCATTCCGACAAGTGCAGTTCAGCCCCAAAGATAACCTTAGGAAGCCAAATTCACCAAGGACCACCCCGGGAGAGGCAAAACGGTCATTTTATTAAACCTCAGTCGATTCGATCAAACTCAAGCCGAATGGATGCCATCGAAGTCAGAATGAACCATAACGATGACCCCGAGTGCAAACGACGCAAGACAGCTCAACAGACAAACTGCGGGGAATCAAAGACCTGGTTATAAACCCATCTTCTCGGACCTGGAAAATGTTTTATCCCATGTCATTGCAACACTCTCGGCAAGGGCTTTCCGAAAAGGTATCGCATTCCTCAAACGGACGCTCCGATCACAAGTTAGAAAGTTTCGACTTCGACTGCGCGTTGCTCGGAGTGCACGTACTTTGAAACGACAGAACCCGACACCGTGGGCCCTACCAGAGGAGCCGCACCTCTACCTATGGCAACCGCAGGTAGAGTGGAGGCTCTCTGGCCTATATCTAGAGGTGCACCCCCCCTAATTTTCAAAAAATTTGAAACGCAGCGAAGCTTTACCAGTTCAATTTTTTGACTTTTACACTTCTTCCAAACCCAAATATTTTCACTCTAACACGTAGATATACCCATATACTACCACATATCAGAAAATAACCAGTAGATTTGGACATATAGTGCCTACGATTTGGCAAAAAGCCCGTGTAGTAGTCCATTGTAAGTATTTTCACGATCAGAAAGTGAATATTACTTCTTCATACTTTTATACACTTACACGTTAAGTTTCGTTTTCAAAATATGCCCGGAACTTAGTTTCGTGGCCGTTTTCGTCAAAATTTGAACTTATTTTCTGGCATTTCTACAACTCGGATTGACGATCCGTCAACTCCAGCAGCTTCAATGCACTAGCACACACGTTTTGGCAACTTTGCCGGACTGGGTTATCTTCCCAGTCCAGGTTTGGCTCTTTTTTATATATATTTAACTGTATATATACTAACATTTCAATTCTGTCAAGCCCGGATGTCAAATCCGAGGTAGTTTACCGCTTTTATATATATTTACTCATATATAAGCACTTTTCACCATAACTGGGTTCTCTTCCCAGTATTGGTTGACATCATTTCTGTCAATATATATATATATATATATATATATATATATATATATATATTTATTCAGTCCGGGCATAGGCGTGAAAATCCATCACCCTTTATACTGCTTTTGCACTCTTCGCCATACTGGGTGCTCTCCCCAGTCACTGGTTGACTATTTTTCTGTAATTTATATTCCAGTTTGGCCTGGACTATTTTGTGGCCTTTATACTGCTTTTGTGACAACCCAAGAATTTACAAGATATTAAATGATTAAAATAAAGGTTAAAGAATAAAACCTAGATAGGATTTTGAGGAATAATTTAAATTTTTTAAAGAAGAACCTATATGGTTTGATTTGAATTCTTAAAATGTGTATATGTATAGGTACATATATATATATATTTAGTGATGTGATATAGATGTTTGTACAAGAGGAATGATAAGAATAAAGATAATATGAGATTTGTGGGACATTTCTCAAAGTATTAAATTATTTGGTATGCGTATGAATATTATTTGATTGCTTATATTTGTTTATTATATAATAAGCAAATAAAAGAAACTAATATAGCCTAATATATAAATTAGGTATAGGAATTAAATAACCTAAGGGTTATGGCATGGGAGAATATTAATATTGAAAATATTAAATAACTCTAAGAGATTTATTTTATATATCTCGATTAATTAATTTTATAACCTAATTAAAGCAAGTCTAATTGGGTTATGAAATTAAATGAACATGAGTAATAAATTAAAGTACAAATGTGGGGAATGAAAATTCTAATTAAATGATTAGGGTAAGATAAATTAAAAGTCATGGAACCATAGTGAATTACACGGCTCAAACTAAATTAAATATGAGCCCAAAGAATTAAAGGAATGACCCAAGTCTTAGTCCAATGGAAGAGGGGCATGTTGGACATTTAATAAAGCATTATATGAAATAAAAATAAAACCAAATTTGGAGAAAAAGGGCCATGTGGCCGGTCATGATAAGGAGGAGAAGGAGGGGAAGTATGTAATCATTGTTTACTTTATTAGGTGAACAACTCTCAACTACTCCTTTATGTGTCAAGCTCTCTTTTTAACACTTCATTTTACCAAATGTGCAAGCAACTATTTAATATGGGTGGGAGAGAGAAGGCAAGAGAGATTTCGGAGATGTATATAGATATATATCATATATCTATATACATTTTTACTAACAACCACTAAAAATCTTGGCCACTTTAACAAATAAATCCATTCCAATTATCTCTCATCTCTTATTAGCTAGCACAAAGAAAACCCAATAGAAGGAGAGAGAAGAGTGGCCATGGAAGCCATTAAAGAAGAGAAGAAGGAAGAAGAAGAGGGAAGCTCAAGCAAAGGTATATCTTTAAACTAGTTCATGTAATTCATGTTTGATTGTTTTAGATCAAAACTTAGATCTATGGTTTTAAAACTCCGAAACCATGGATCTATATGTATATAAGTGTGTTATGTGTAGATCTATCACTTTTAAGTGTCAAAAGTTAGATCAAAAGTAAGAAAAATGAAACTATGTTTCAAAAGTTAGAAAAACCTAAATTTTTCTAGCCTAAATTATGTTTTGCTTGGATTTGGTGAAGGTTTAATGTAATAGATCATGGATCATGATAGATCCATGAGTATATGAGGTCTTAATAGGTATTATGTTGTTTGATGATGGTTTATGATGGCTAATGTTGGATTAATCAAGAAATCATGAAAGTTTTCTTACAAAACACAAAAGTTTTAAAATCAGATTTTTGAGAAAATGTAACATAATATTCAAACGACAATAACTCTTATTGTATTTTGAATTTTTGAGTGTGGTCAATTTTTAGAGTTAGATCTATAAGTCTTCTAACAGATCCAAGTGGAATCACTAAAAAACTCCTTGTAGATTTTCGTTTGGACAGTTTTTAGCAAAGAACGCGAAAACTGAAAATGACAAAATGCAATCTGTCCAGAAATTGTAAGGGCTGTTTTGTCCACTTAAAAATTGTAATAAATTCCAATATTTTGGAACATTAAAATATATGTTATAAAGTAGCTTGTGTCCAAAAATGAGCTTATTCCGACTAAAAATGAGCAACTTATGACTATTTCAATATTTGCATTTTTTCGACGAAAATCGCTATAACCGGAGTTCTGTAACTCCGATGGCCACGAAATTTAAACTAGAGGATCATGATAACATGTGTAAGATTCCGCCAAGAGTTGAGAATTTTTGGAGTTAAGCGTGATGTAGCAAATTTCTTAAGGAATTAACTAGAAATAGATTTTTGAAAAATATTAAAGTAAATTGAAAATTTCTAATAATGTATTTTTGTGTATGAAATACATGTATTTATGTATGGACAAAAGATAAAAATAATAATAAGATGATTAGATTAAAAAAGGGGAATCCAGTTTGCTGGATTGGCCATCAGGTTGCTGGATTGAAATCTGATTTGCTGGATTGACCATCAATTTACTGGATGAGATGTTTGGATAATCCAGGATGCTGGATTGGTCTGTTTAGATAATCTAGGTTGCTAGATTTGAGTTTAGTTGAATCCAGGCTTGCTGGATTGGATATCAGGTTGAATCCATGCTTGCTGGATTGGATTTGGAATTAGTTACTAAATTGAAATTCAATCTGAATCCAGGTTGCTGGATTAGGTATTCGACTTACTAAATTATAAAGGACTTATAAAATGAAAGACTAAGTGTTAATTCATAAGTTGTATGATATAGTAGTGTTAAGTCTAAGGTAGTACAATCGTAACCTTTAATAGTTGATGTATAGTAGCTGGGCTAAACGACTCCTTCATATGGGGAAGGGATCTACGAATTAGTAACTGATCTAACTCACTGTGAAATTAGTGTAGACGAGACGGAAACTAATTTGTTAGTTATTTGTGGGAAACCACTCAGTATACTATATTGAATATTATTAAAGACTCGATGTGTGCTAGGTTTAGACTTGTGTATATGTATAGTATTAAGGATATCTAATATTTGACTATGTGTTTAAATGTTAGATAGTTTACTTATATAGTATGTTATGCTAATTGAAAGATCAATCTTATAACTGATAGGTCTTTTCAATAAAGCGATTAAATAAGATTGCGTAGCAGTAATCAACGATACAGGCAAGTTTTCTAACTCGAACTCGAGTTGTTATTGTAAAGCATGTTTGTGATTAATCATTGTTGATTATATCACATCTATGATTTATTGATTTGCACGTTGTGCATATTGTATATGTTCATCAGGTATGAAAGGCTGATCACCTTCATTACCATATTCTTCAGTTAAATTATTCATATTCATTGTTGGCTATTCAACATTATTGATTCATGTTCTTTCACAATTCTTATATTGTTGAAAGTTTGTCAGCTTATTATTCTTTTCATGATATATCTTCATTTGAACTTAAACTTGCTGGAAAAACTTGTTGCTCACCCTTGCTATATCATGATAAACATTTCATATTAAAGAAGAAACTTTGGACACAGTCAAAGGCAAAGACAAGTTCCAGGATTGGATTATTGTACGATTAAAATGGTAATAGTATAGGATACAAATGACATTGTATGTCGTGTAGGATATTGAATGCAGGTATTAAGATAAGGTTACAGACATTGGGATATTATGTTGTAAAAGTTATTGTATAAACAATTTATGTTTATATCTTTCGCAGTAGTTATAGAAATGATGTATCGTAACGTACCATGTCCGAGGTTCTGGGGACCCGGATTTGGGGGCGCTACAGTTGGTATCAAAGCTATAGGTTATAAACCTTAGGTAGGGGTACCTTAGGCTATAACCACAGAGATAAGGAATAGGAATAAACTCAAATAGAGTTTAAGTTCTAAGCGATGAATTTGGGCAAGGTATTAATAAGTCAATAAGATTCAAAGTAGAATCCTGACAGGTAGTAATGATACAGAGTTACCTAACTCTGATAATAAAGATGAACAATAGTAATGAATAGATAAAGTCTAAAAGACTAAAAGTATAAAGAGAAAGAAGATCGTAAAATAAAATGATCATAACATAGAAAAGAATCGTAATATAATACGATTATAATATGAGATCGCAACGTGATCTGATATGGTCATAGCAGGATAAGGATCAATCAAATGATTGAAAACTTTATAGCATAATTGTTGTACGACTGTTGTACTATAAAATTGTACTATTAAAACTCAAGAAAGAGTTGTGAATTGTAGATACGGATTAAATGAAATTCGTATTGAGTATTAAGGGAGCTAAGATTATGTTGGATTTCAATTGAGGATTAATGTGATAGCTGAGTTATACAAACCTTTGTATGGGCGGGGGTTTTGTGCTTGGTCTAATGACTACTTAGTTTATCACATTGATAATCATTGAAATGTCGGTGTCGCGCTATTCGCTATATGTATGATGAGAAGGTGATTCTTTTCTCATGTGTATAACGGATAGGTAGAGAGTATAAGATTAGGTGCGAGTTCTTTAAACTCATACTTATGGTAAGTTCGTGACTCATAATCGTATGATATGTTTTTGAACCCCTAAGCGTATGGACAGTTCCTGATTAGTTCTTGAACTACGTATTGCTAGGATAAGTTCCTAAACTCATATTATTATGGAAAGTACCTGAACTCATAACGTTTGGTATGTTTGATGAACTATACGGGGGTATAGGAATATTGTGAATGAAGGATTGAGGATAATAAAAATAGATAGAATTATTAAGCAATTGATCATTAGAAAAATTCATGTTGATGGTGGAAGCATAGGTATTTCAAATCTTCTAGCTGTGCTAGACTTTGAATATTTTTTTTACATCAAGCTAAATTCGCATTGATGTGCGTTTAAAAATATAAATGAATTTTTGTTATCAGCAACACATGGTTACTATGGTGTAGAAGTCGTCTTCGTACCACTAACACATCGTTACTAGTTGCGGCATGATAACATCACAAAAATGATTTTCAATGGTTTTGAGCTGTTTAAAGAAAAGTCTATGCTAATTGTTTCGGCTAGACGAAAATAATTTGAAATGATTTGAAATGTATTTTATATATCATTAATGCATCATATAACCTGGTGCAAAGATGATAAAAAATGATGGAGTTATCAATGCAGAATTACTTAGTGTCGGATGTGATCTAAAGATCGTCAGCCCACTGTGGAATAATGTATAATGACAAAGTCACACAATGACGGAATCCTCAAACGGACTGTAAATACAGTGCGGTATCATGATGTCATAAAATGATTTCAGAATTTTAAAGATAATTTGCTGCCAATTAATTTGGCTAGACATATGTTTTGATTGAAATTTGAATTATTGGTATAAGTCTAAGCTTTTTGATTCAGATAGACAAATGTTTATGAAAATTCAAAGTATTATTTGAAAGCTTATGCCAAACCAAATTATTTTGGTGCGGAATCCTATGATAAGACTGAGGTGAACTATGTCGATTGGATAAAATAATCCAATCTATTTGTAGCGTAAATATTCGCGAGAAATGATTGATACGTCGTATATGACGTAAGCGTACGATAGGTTGATAACCTAAAAGTACTAGCAGAGGTAGTTTACTTTCTTTGTGATTGTAAACATACCTAGTAATTTACTGTTTTACGATATAAATATCGTTAAAACTATGTGTTCATGGTCTATATGACCTCTCAGCATGATATAAATTTTTTTAACTCTTTACAGTGATGTTGTGGTAATATGTGATGATGGGTATGAAATAGTATGAACTCGTTGTGTACGGGTAGAATCTGATATGATCAGATAAATGTTAAGTTGAAAACTTAGTTTTGGTGAATAGAAGGAGTAGGGATTAGAAGGCTGTAATTTCGAGGACGAAATTCTCAGAAGAAGGGGTGAATATGACAACCCGAGAATTTACAAGATATTAAATGATTAAAATAAAGGTTAAAGAATAAAACCTAGATAGAATTTTGAGGAATAATTTAAATTTTTTAAAAAAGAACCTATATGGTTTGATTTGAATTCTTAAAATGTGTATATATATAGGTACATATATATATATATATATATATATATATATTTAGTGATGTGATATATATGTTTGTACAAGAGGAATGATAAGAATAAAGATAATATGAGATTTGTGGGACATTTCTCAAAGCATTAAATTATTTGGTATGTGTATGAATATTATTTGATTGCTTATATTTGTTTATTATATAATAAGCAAATAAAAGAAACTAATATAGCCTAATATATATTAGGTATAAAAATTAAATAACCTAAGGGTTATGGCATGAGAGAATATTAATATTAAAAATATTAACTAACTCTAAAAGATTTATTTTATATATCTCGATTAATTAATTTTATAACCTAATTAAAGCAAGTTTAATTGGGTTTTGAAATTAAATGAACATGAGTAATAAATTAAAGTACAAATGTGGGGGATGAAAATTCTAATTAAATGATTAGGGTAAGATAAATTAAAAGTAATAGAACCATAGTGAATTACATGGCTCAAACTAAATTAAATATGAGCCCAAAGAATTAAAGGAATGACCCAAGTCTTAGCCCAATGGAAGAGGGGCATGTTGGACATTTAATAAAGCATTATATGAAATAAAAACAAAACCAAATTTGGAGAAAAAGGGCCATGTGGCCGGTCATGATAAGGAGGAGAAGGAGGGGAAGTATGTAATCATTGTTTACTTTATTAGGTGAACAACTCTTAACTACTCCCTTATGTGTCAAGCTCTCCTTTTAACACTTCATTTTACTAAATGTGCAAGTAACCATTTAATAAGGGTGGGGGAGAGAAGGCAAGAGAGATATGGGAGATGTATATAGATATATATCATATATCTATATACATTTTTACTAACAATCACTAAAAATCTTGACCACTTTAACAAATAAATCTATTCCATTTCTCTCTCATCTCTTATTAGCTAACACAAAGAAAACCCAATAGAAGGAGAGAGAAGAGTGGCCATGGAAGCCATTAAAGAAGAGAAGAAGGAAGAAGAAGAGGGAAGCTCAAGCAAGGGTATATCTTTAAACTAGTTCATGTAATTCATGTTTGATTGTTTTAGATCAAAATTTAGATCTATGGTTTCAAAACTCCAAAACCATGGATCTATATGTATATAAGTGTGTTATATGTAGATATATCACTTTTAAGTTTCAAAATTTATATCAAAAGCAAGAAAAATGAAACTATGTTTCAAAAGTTAGAAAAACCTAAATTTTTCTAGCCTAAATTATGTTTTGCTTGGATTTGGTGAAGGTTTGATGTAATAGATCATGGATCATGATAGATCCATGAGTATATGAGGTTTAATAGGTATTATGTTATTTGATGATGGTTTATGATGGCTAATGTTGGATTAATCAAGAAATCATGAAAGTTTTCTTACAAAACACAAAAGTTTTAAAATCAGATTTTTGAGAAAACGTAACATAATATTCAAACGACCATAACTCTTATTGTATTTTGAATTTTTGAGTGTGGTCAATTTTTAGAGTTAGATCTATAAGTCTTCTAACAGATCCAAGTGGAATCACTGAAAAATTCCTTGTAGATTTCCGTCTGGACAGTTTTTAGCAAAGGATGCAAAAACTAAATGACAAAATGCAATCTGTCTGGAAATTGTAAGGGCTGTTTCATCCACTTAAATTTTTTAATAAATTTCAATCTTTTGGGACATTAAAATATATGTTATAAAGTAGCTTGTGTCCAAAAATGAGCTTATTCTGACTTAAAATGAGCAAGTTATTACTATTTTAATATTTATATTTTTCCGACGAAAATTGCTATAACCGTAGTTCTGTAACTCCGATGGCCACGAAATTTAAACTAGAGAATTACGATAACATGTGTAAGATCCCGCCAAGAGTTGGAAATTTTTGGAGTTAAGCGTGATGTAGCAAATTTCTGAAGGAATTAACTAGAAATAGATTTTTGAAAAATACTAAAGTAAATTGAAACATTTCTAAAAATATATTTTTGTGTATGGAATACATGTATTTATGTATGGACAAAAGATAAAAAAAATAATAAGATGATTAGATTAAAAAAGGGGAATCCAGCTTGCTGGATTGGCCATCAGGTTGCTAGATTGCAATCTGGTTTGCTGGATTGGCCATCAATTTACTGGATGAGATGTATGGATAATCTAGGATACTGGATTGGTCTGTTTGGATAATCTAGGTTGCTAGATTTGAGGTTAGTTGAATCCAGGCTTGCTGGATTTGATATCAAGTTGAATCCAGGCTTGCTGGATTGGAGGTCAGTTGTATGCAGTCTGCTGGATTTGGAATTAGTTACTAAATTGAAATTCAATCTGAATCCAGGTTGCTGGATTAGGTATTCGACTTACTAAATTATAAAGGACTTATAAAATGAAAGACTAAGTGTTAATTTATAAGTTGTATGATATAGTAGTGTTAATTTTAAGGTAGTACAATCGTACTCTTTAATGGTTGATGTATAGTAGCTGGGCTAAACGACTCCTTCATATAGGAAAGGGATCTACGAATTAGTAACCGATCTAACTCACTGTGAAAATAGTGTAGACGAGACAGAAACTAATTTGTTAGTTGTTTGTGGAAAACCACTCAGTATACTATATTGAATATTATTAAAGACTCGATGTGTGCTAGGTTTAGACTTGTGTATATGTATAGTATTAAGGATATCTAATATTTGACTATGTGTTTAAATGTTAGATAGTTTACTTATAAAGTATGTTATGCTAATTGAAAGATCAAGCTTATAACTGATAGGTCTTTTCAATAAAGCGATTAAATAAGATTGCGTAGCAGTAATCAACGATACAGCCAAGTTTCCTAACTCGAACTCGAGTTGTTATTGTAAAGCATGTTCGTGATTAATCATTGTTGATTATATCACATCTATAATTTATTGATTCGCACGTTGTGCATATTGTATATGTTCATCAGGTATGAAAGGCTGATCACCTTCATTACCATATTCTTCAGTTAAATTATTCATATTTATTGTTGGCTATTCTGCATTATTGATTCATGTTCTTTCACAATTCTTATATTGTTGAAAGTTTGTCAGCTTATTATTCTTTTCAATCATGATATATCTTAATTTGAACTTAAACTTGCTGGGCAAATTTGTTGCTCACCTTTGCTATATCATGATAAACATTTTAGATTAAAGAAGAAACTTCGGACACAGTCAAAGGCAAAGACAAGTTCAAGGATTGGATTATTGTACGGTTAAAATGGTAATAGTATAGGATACAAATGACAATGTATGTCGTGTAGGATATTGAATGCATGTATTAAGTTAAGGTTACAGACCTTGGGATATTATGTTGTAAAAGTTATTGTATAAACAATTTATGTTTATATCTTCCGCAATAGTTATAGAAATGATGTATCGTAACGTACCATGTCCGAGGTTCTGGGGACCCGAATTTGGGGGCGCTACAGCTTTTGCACTCTTCGCCATACTGGGTGTTTTCCCCAGTCACTGGTTGACTACTTTTCTGTACATTTACATTCTAGTTCGGCCTGGATCATTCTGTGGCCTTTTTATTGCTTTTATATATATTTATGCATATATAAGCAGCCTTCACCATCACTGGTCCTTTTCCCAGTCTTGGTTGACTATGTTTCTATCAATATATATATATATATATATATATATATATATATATATATATATATATATATATATATATATATATATTTCAATTCCAGTTCGGGCACCGGCGTGAAAATCCATCCCCCCTTTACAGTTTTTATATATAACTATATATATCATGCTTTGCTCATTTTATTCAATTGCAGCTGTAAATATTCATTTTATATGAATTGGCACTGACATATCTGCGGGAGGACTAGATTTATTTAAATCTTGCTTATTCTAGTTTTCAAACGGTTCAAAGCATCCAGACTGAACCGGGAAGCTAGAATGGCTGAGATTTCCTTAAATCTAGCTTTCTTTCTAGTTTCAGCTTCAAAAGCAACCTCGCGTCCCTTAGATCGCTATCTAGTGGGAACGAGACGCTTCGGCCGTGCGGATCGGGATTTATTGAATGAATCCTCGGTTTTGGCAATTTTAGGATATTTATTTATTTCTGTACAAATTTGAACTGTGCACGTTTTGCCACTCTTATGTGAGCCTAGGTATCGTGGGATTCATGATCAAAATGATCAGAATCTGATTCTCACGATGGACAAACTCTAATTTACAAATGTGCCATGCCAGTTTTTCTGTAGAAATGTACATGTAAACAGAACTTAAAACAGTTATTCGGATTTAAGGTTTCAATATAATGAAAAAAAATGTCAATTTTCGTGTCAGCGTCCCTTCGATGGTTTTCATGTCCATGAGGAGACCGACACTTGTATATTTGTTGTGGTCGAGGATGCTTCGCAGCCCAACCAATCACCATTCACATGCAGCCTTAAGGCTATAAAGATAAAATTGAAAGTAGTGATAAGCTTCAATTCCTATGTCAGCATAAGGGTTTGATAAACCAGCTTTCAAAATATCATTTTCAATTCAATCAAAAGAAAAGCTTTTTCAAAGAATATCAAATTAAATGCTTTTGTAAATCAAATTAGAGACTGATTTTTAAATCAAATCAAACCCTTCGTATATAGGTTCAACGAAGCCTGTCAAAGCTTTCAATCAAAACATAAGCCCAATTTTCAAACAGCATTCACTCACACATTTCAGTTTTAAGAAAAATATTGAAAAGATGCGGTACCGTGTTTACACGGTAGTCGTGGGGTGCCTAACACCTTCCCCACACTTAACCAAGCCCACGAGCTCAAACTTTGTTTTCAAAGACCAAGTTTCGACAGTGTCCAACAATTGGGCCTCTTGCAAACAAAACTCGGTTGAGTTGGTACAACCATTTTCAAATCTACCAACTGGCGACTCTGTAAAACGTTCAAATCGTCGACATGATACATGTTGGCCTTTTTCCTAAAAAATCCTTTAAAACCATTTTCCTAAATAAAAAAAGTGAGGGTAGAGAGAACTTAGGAAAAGAGATTAAAAGATCCGGGTTGGCGGATTTTTTAAACCAACGTCGACAACAAGTATGTAGGTGCTTATTGGAGAATAAGTACATTGAACGTGGCTGGCTAAGGAATACCTAATGGAGTTTTATTTGCCTATCAATATGAATTCTTTAAGTGATAGTAGTACAAATAATCCTTAGACTTAAGATCATTATAGTATCTTGTGTATGATGAGTTATACTTTGACATGTCCCTTAAGATCCTAAGGGTATATCAAAGGGCATGCTTGGGTATAATAATTTATACATGGAGATAATGAATGATCAATAAAGAATTTATCGCTTCTAATAAAAGAAGACAATGTCCTATGTGATTCGATAAATGACAACTCAGTAGTCATTGGCCAAGGCATAATGAAATTAGAAAGGAGTTTCTAATTTGCATTATTTGGAGTTGTGCATTTTAGAAACGAAATACATATAATTAAATAAAATAAGACTTGATAGTAATTCAATGTCTTATATTTAATTGGGACATTGTATGGTGGAATGAATGAATGAATTGTACGGTAACTATTTACTCAAAGGTTCTTTTATGATTAATGTTGAAATCTATATTATCTAGAAAGTCGTTGATCGCTAAGGGAGCTTACCCTTATTGTAGAATAAATGTTATTTATTTAAATGAATTATTAGTTTAATTTATTTATTTAAATAAGCTTATAATTATTTTAATTGATTTATTAACAACCTGTTTAATATGGAGAACCTAAAAGGTCACACCATAAAAGGAAGAATATTTATTAAAGAAGTAACTGACATAATCCTAATAATAAGTTAAGTATATTTATTTTAATCTATGGTGATAGAATAAATTAAACAGCTTATTATTTATTATTTAATATTTTGAAAATATTAAATTTAAATTAATAAGAGGAGTTTTATTATTATTATTATTATTATTTAATTCCTAAAGGAGTGAGAATTAATTAATAAGATACTCTCTCATATATATATATTCCTAATAAGATTAGGAGGCTAATTAATTAAAAGAGTTTAATTATTTTCAATAGGATTGAGAAGACTAATTAATTAAAAAGGTTTAATGAATTAATATAAAATCCTAAATAGTTTAGGAGGGTTGCATACATCTATAAATAAGAATGTCTTATTATGGAACAAGGTAACACACACTACTTATCCAAGAGTTGGGAGAGAGTATACACATATTCTATAGAGATAGAAATAGGGTTTTGACACACACCCACCTTCTTGAATAACTCTTCTTCCTTGGTGGATAACCTCTAGAGGCCAAACACTTGGGTGGCTAACGTTGATCAAAGGAAGGAATCAAACCCGGAGGAATCAAGGAGAGCGCGAAGGATTTGGAGTTGAACTCGTACATGTGGAAGCTTAGTTCTACAAAGGTATAATTCTGAACTCCTACTCCTTTTATAGATTGATAGATGAGCACAAGAATGATTATGGTTTATGGTTTGTAAGAAAAATTTTAAATCCAATTTTATTACGCTTCCGCCTTGTTTATGTAATTTGATTGCATGTATGCGTTTCTAGCAAACCTAACACAAAAGAGTTATGTTACCACTGTGATGAAGTTTACACCCTTGGACACAAATGCAAGAATAACAAAATTTACATCATGATTACAGAAGAGGAAGGAGAACCATGCCAGCCAGTAGAGGAGTCAATGTCAGAGATGGCAGTGATAGTTCAAGAAGAAGGGGGAAAAGAAATTACAACAAGGAAGTGAATGAGGAGTATCCATTCATGCCATCACTGGAACCAATGGAATTCACACCATTAAACTACAAGGACAGTTGAATAACAAGTCTATTAGCATGCTAATGGATAGTGGCTCTACACACAATTTCATTTCAGAAGCTTTGGTCAAGAGGTGCCAACTGAACAATGAGCCTTGCAGTCCAGTAAAGGTAAAAGTTGCTAATGGAGAGACCATCTATTGTAAAAAGTTGATTCCAAGGTTCACTTCGAAGATGAAACAGGAGGAGTTCCAAGACCCCATGTACATAATGCCACTAGGGGGTTATGATGTTTTCCTGGGAGTGCAGTGGATGAAAACAGTCAGCCCTATCATCTTTAACTTTGAGGAAAGAAAGGTCATAATACACTGGGAAAGCAGAAGGTTGACATTGTAAAACCATGAAGAGGGGACACACTTTTATGCTGTCCAAGTACAAGAAAAATTCAACTGGGATCCCAAAAATGTAACCTACTTCCTAGCCCAAATAACATCAATAGATGATAAAAACCCCAAGGAGCAAGACCCTCCTGCAAAAATTAAAAGGTTGGTAGAGGAATTTGGGGAGTTGTTCTAGGAACCTCAAGGCCTTCCTCTTATTAGAAAGCAGGACCACCACATTCCCATCATGCCAGGTTGCAAGCCTATTAATTCAAATCCTTACAGGTACTCTTACATCCAAAAATAGAAATTAAAAAGATGGTGAGAGAAATGTTAGACAGTGTGATCATTAGGTATAACACCTCCCCTTATGCTTCTCATGTGCTATTAGTAAAGAAGAAGGACCACACCTGGAGGTTTTGTGTGGATTATAGAGCTTTGAACAACATTATCACAAAGAATAAATTTCCCATACCTGTTATAGAAGAACTTTTGGATGAGCTCAAGGGCAATAAAATTTTCACTAAACTGGATTTGAGAAGTGGGTACCATCAGATTAGAGTAAAGGATGAGGACATTCAAAAAACGTCATTTAAAATATATCAAGGACATTATGAATTCATGGTGATGCCATTTGGACTAACCAATGCCCCAACCACTTTTCAATGTATAATGTATGAGGTTTTCAGTCAACACCTAAGGAGATTTGTATTCGTGTTTTTTGATGACATTTTGGTATACAGTAAGACCTTAGAAGATCACCTTAAACATCTCAGGCAAGTGTTTACCATACTCAGAGAAAATAAACTGTTTATGAAGAAGAACAAGTGCAATTTTGCTTAGTCAAGGGTGAAATACTTGGGGCATGTGATCAAGGAGCAATGATTAGCAGTAGATGACACCAAGACAGATGCCATAAAGCAATGTCACAGTCCCAAGACCCTGAAATCACCAAGGGGATTTCTAGGCCTTACAGGCTACTATAGGAGGTTTGTACACCATTATGGTATCATTTTAAGGCCATTAACTAACTTGCTTAAAAAGGGTGCATTCAAGTGAATTCTGAGACTGAAGAAGAATTAAACAAATTAAAAGAGGCCATGTCAACCACACCAGTTCTTGCTTTACCTGAATTTAGCAAACCGTTTGTATTTAAGACTGATGCCTGCCAGTTAGGAGTAGGAGCTTTCTTGATGCAAGAGAGAAAACCTTTGGCTTATTTCAGTAAAGCTCTATCTGAAAAACATTTGGGGTTATCCACTTATGAGAAGGAATTGTTGGCCATTATAACGGCTGTCCAGAAATGGAGAACCTACTTTTTGGGGAAAATGTTTATTATAAAGACAGACCATGAAGCTTTTGAAATACTTCATAGAAAAAAAGTTAACTACTCTGGTGCAGCAGAAATGGGTATCCAAAATGTTGGGCTTCGATTACACCATTATGTATAAAAAAGGAAGGGACAACTTGGTTGCAGATGCATTGTCAAGGTAATATGAAACAAAAATGAATTACACTACAGTTACTAGAGGAAGTCTGCAATAGCTTAGAAGGAGATCTAGAGGCTCAACAGATCATAGCTCAACTGATCGTAACCCCCCAAAATTCCTCAGAATTCACCTTGTAGGAAGGAATCCTAAGGAGACAAGGAAGAATTTATATGGGAAATACAGGAGATTTAAGACTGAAAATCATGGAATCCATCCATGATGGTCCAGAGGGAGGGCATTCTAGCACTACAGTTTCCATCAAGAGGGCTGAAACTATCTTTTATTGACCTAACCTCAAGAAAGACTTCACTGAATATGTAAGGTAATGTGAGGTTTGTCAGAGGAACAAGTCTGAACATATACCAACCCCAGGTTTGTTGCAGCCTATTCCCATCCCCAGTCAAGCTTGGGAGGTCATTACTATAGATCTTGTAGAAGGCCTCCCAAAATCGGAAGGAAAAGATACCATACTAGTAATAGTGGATAAGTTCACTAAGGGTTGTCACCTAATGGAATTAGCACACCCCTTCACAGCTTCCCAGGTAGCCCAGTTGGTTCTGGATTCTGTATTTAAACTTCATGGGCCCCTAAAAACTATTATATCAGACAGGGACAAGATTTTTGTGAGCAGTTTCTGGAAGGAGTTGTTTAAGGCCTTGGGGACAAAAGTGAAACTAAGCACAACCTATCACCCACAAACAGATGGGCAAACTGAGAGGGTAAATCAATGCATTGAAATGTACTTAAGGTGTATGAGTGGACACAAACGTATACAGTATAAGAGATGGCTATCATTGGCTGAATGGTGGTATAACACCAATTACCATACATCCATCATAATGACCCCCTACAAGGCTCTATATAGGACATATCCTCCTATTCTGAATTATCACATGATAGATAAAGTTGATAATCCCACAGTAAAGATATTTGTCAAAAACAGAGAAGAGATGCAGTAGCTACTCAAGGAGAACTTACAGAAGGCTAAAGAAAGGATGAAAATTTATGCAGACAAGAAGAGGACAGAAAGGGAGCTGGAAGTGGGAGATGAAATATTCCTGAAACTACAGCCCTATAGACACTTAACTCTGAGTATGAGGAAGAATATAAAGTTGTATGCCAAATACTATGAACCTTATAATGTAATTAGAAGAGTGGGAAAGGTAACCTACCGGCTGAAGTTACCTTCAACAACCAAACTTCATGATGTATTTCATGTGTTACTACTTAAGAAGAAGATAGGAGCTAAGAGGGTCGTTCAGACTATGCTGCCAAAAGTATCAGAAGAAGGGGAATTGAGGCATGAACCTACTACAATCCTAGACAAAAGATTGATCAAAAGTGGAAATAGACCTGTCACTTTGGTTTTGGTACAATGGTCCAATAAAATTCCAGACGATGTCATTAGGGAAGAATTGGAACAATTCAGTAAGTTGTTTCCAAACTTTAATCCTTAGGGGCAAGGAAATTCTCAAGAAAAGAGGATTGTCAGGATTGAAGAACAGAAAAAGTAAACAACAGCTCAGAAAAATAATTATGCTCATTAAGTTTAGAAATACTAAACGCAGTTGTTTAGTATTTAGTTGTTAAACTATTTTGCTCCAGCTTTTTGCTCTTTTTATTAGTCCACGTGTTAACGTGCTAGTGGGTCAGTTAGTAACCTCAACAGAATAGTTAGATTGCAGGCATATATATTGCAGAGTATCAGTTTGTATGGGCATCGATTGCATTAATATCCATTTATGTTTTGTTAATTTCCTTTCCTGCAAGTTTCTTTTTCTTCTGCAAACTTAAATACTTTTGTAAATCTCTTGAATTTCTGACATCATCATATTGATGTGATAGTGGAAAGTAATGGGGATATGCCTAGATGGAGCTAGGTTGACTAGGTTTTATGGTGAACCATATACTAAGGATGGTTTCTTGGTAGTTGTTGAGAAAGCTGGAGAGTGCTACACATATGTTGGGTTTGTATGTAACGCAATCATGCAATCAAATCACATAAATAGGGCGGAAGCGTAAAAACTAGGTTTTCAAAATTTATACAAACCCATAACCATGATCATGCTTTGTGCTTGTTATCAATAACAGAAAAGAGAGAACATGGAATTATACCTTTGAAGATCTAAGCTTCCTCAGGTACAAGTTCTACTCCTTTGATTCCTTTGATTCCTCTGATAGTGGCTCCTTCCCTTGAATAATGTCAGCCACCCAAATGTTTGGCCTCTAACGGTGATCCACCAAGGAAGATGAAGAACTCAAGAAGATGGGTTATTGGCTTAACCCTTGTTTCTATCTCTATATAATATTTGTACTCCCAACTCTTGGAAAATTTCACCTCTCTTATTTCTAATATAAGACTCTCTTATATAGATATTAGGTTAACCCTCCTAATCCAATTAGAATAGGGTTTTATTTAATTAATTTATATCCTAATCTTTATTAGGATTGAGAGAGAGAGTACTGATATTATATTAATTCCTAAACTCCTTTAGAATTAAAATAATAATAATAATAATAATATTAATAAGACTTCTCTTATTAATTTATATTTAATATTTTTAAAATATTAAATAATAAACATTAAGCTATTTAATTTATTCTATCATCATAGATTAAATTAATTATACTTAATGCATTATTACTATCATGCCATTTTCTTCTTAAATAATTCTTCTTCCTTTTATGGTGTGACCCTTTAGGTTCTCCATATTAAACCGGTTGTGAATAAATCAATTAGAACAATTCTAATCTTATTTAAATAAACAAATTAAACTAATAATCTATTTAAATAAATAACATTTATTCTACAATAGGGATAAGCCTCCCTAGCAATCAACGACTTTCCAGATAATATAGATTTCAACATTAATCATAAAAGAACCTGTGAGTTAATAGTTACCGTACAATTCAATCCTTCCACCATACAATGTCCCAATTAAATATAAGACATGGATTTACTGTCAAGTCTTAATTTATTTAATCATATGTATTTCGATTAGAAAATGCACAACTCCAAATAATGCAAATTAGAAACCTCTTTCTAATTTCATTCTACCTTGGCCAAGGATTCCTGGGTTGTCATTTAATGAATCACATAGGACATATCTCCTCTTTTACTAGAGATGGTAGATTCTTTATTGATCATTCATTATCTCCATATGTAACTCATTACACCCAAGCATACCCTATATATGCCTTAAAAGGCCTTAAGGAATTAGTCAAAGTATAATTTGTTACATACAAGATACTATGATGATCTCAAGTCCAAGGATCACATGTACTACTATCACATTAGGAATTCCTATTGACAGGCGAGTAAAACTCCATTAGGTATTCCTATAGCGAGTCACGTTCAGTGAACTTATTCTCCAATAAGCACCTACATACTTGCTTTAGTGTCTCCACACAAATGACCATGAGATCAGTCATCCTCATCCAATGAGCAAGCAACATATGTACCAATCTATCCGGATTTACTAATCCCCTTTTTTAGTAATCCCACGATTGGGAACTATTTTAGTTTTAAAGCTTTCTAAGAATTTAGATCTCATTAGCATGATCAACATCATGATTCTAAAAGCATTGCTTAAAACTATGGGTTATTTACATATTATAAAAACAGCACCATATAGATAATTAAATGCCTTTAATAAATAAATATTTTATTAATAAATAAATAAGATTGTTTACAAAGTATGTGCTTTATCATCATACATGATTGGCTTGTATGCACACTACTATCAACATATTCCTTGGGCCTATTTTGGAGATTTCAATGAGATATCACATTCTTATGAAAAAGAAGGAGAGCCTCCCATATCGTCGGCTCAAATTAAAGCTTTTCAGTTGGTCTTGTTAAATTGTAGGTAGGTTGTTGGACTTGGCCTGGGTTGGAAACAAATTCACGCGGGGCATCAGAACCATCATAGGGACAATTCTTCGACGAGTCTCCGTCTTGATAGATGTGTCACGATGTAATCATGGAGGCGAGCAATTGGCCAAGCAAAACTCTATAATTTGTTTACTACGAACATATGCCCATATTACTCTTGATTGGATAGAGAGCAAGGGAAAGGTTCTACTAGCTAATGTTCAACCTCAGAAGAGGATTTTCGTTTTGCTAGCAACTAGGCCAATAAAAAGTGTTGTAGAGAAATTATAGCTAAAGTTTGGATAATAAGGAGAGGAACCAAGGCTCTAGTCCTATTGGGCTTACCAGGAGGGTTCAAGATAAGATTAAGTCAACCAACTCTTCCATAGCTAATTGAGCCAGTAAGAATGTCAAAAAGGCAGCAATAGAAATTAGAGCAAAAGAAAATAGACTGTAGGATCTACAGGGTTCGTCTAGCTTTGGTGATTATGTTGGGAGGTGTGGAAGCTCATAAAGGAGATCCAAAAATTGGGACATGAGGATGAGAAGTATTGGGCACAACATGCTAGAGTTCAGTGGCTCCAATCTGGCGATTCAAACTGTAGGGATTTAATACGCATGCTATTTAAATATTTACACATAATAAGAAGATCAAAGACATACCTCTTGAAGCGTGATTAAACATTTGATGCAAAAAACCTCCTGCTATTACTGAAACCCAACAGGGCGTCTCCGAACTACGATTGAGAACAGAACACTATCTCACGGCTCGTAATAGTTTGGGTTTGGACTGTATTTGAGAGCACTTTGTATATGGCCATACTGAATGAATTGCATGTATATCGATCGACCGAAGGGATGTGGGTATTTAATACGGAAGTGGTTGAACCACTTCCCAACATTTTCTCCACGTTCAGTCAAGTCACGTTCAAATCAATGAACGACTATTGACCTTGTTAATTGGGAAGTAAGTTAATTAAATAAATGGGTTGGACCCTCCATGGGCACCCTATTTGGATACCCAAGATCCAACATCTCCTGCTCGCCCATGGCGGGGACGGTGTAATCCTCATACCTGCCAAAAAAAGCTTAAACCAAAACATGTAAACCTCTAACTGCCGAACCGTGCAATGCGGGAGCTCTATATAAAACCCGTTAAGGCCAACATAGAGACATCTACCCTTTTAAAGAAAAAAATACGAGAGCTCTCATGTCAAACTTAATTAGTTCATGTAGAGGCTACAACCAATAAACTCAGAGTACCCCAGACACATTTGAATTTTCACTCGGTTAAGTATCTCTAATCCCTAAAAGAGCCTTACTTAACCACCTTTGGGCCCAAGTCCATTTCGTATCTCACTTATTACTATATCGCTATCAAAGAGCTATAGTTGTCGACATTAAGTGCAGAACGAGGTGAAATCAAATTGACTTCCCATCGCCCTAATACTACTCAGAAATGAATCAACTGCTTTCCCAGAATCGGTCCTTATAGTCTCATCAATCCTGACCTTAGGAATTAAAACCAAAGTAACAACATTAATTCATGTTTTTACAGTAAAGTCAAAGATCACAAAGAGCACTTGATGTAGGAATAAAAACTTGTCCTATAAGACTCACACGGTGAGGAAACAGAGATTCATTCTCTTAACTCCTTTACAAGGTCGTTGAGCACATGTAACTCGCTCACAATATGCTATTCTGTAGCCTTGTTGTGTGGACATTAGAACATTTCAAATTGCTCGCTTATCTAAATGCTACATTTGAAACTTTGCGTCCTGTTATCATGTTACAGAAGGCAATCTCATCTACATGAGCATATGTCCAATGGTCATGCCGTACGGATATTATCTCAGTTGCTTCATAAGCGCCTAACTTGAATTTTCAGGTTTCTCAATTTCCAAGCGCCAGACCTAAAATTTCGTACCTGGCTATCAGTACAGGTTAATATAGATGGTGGGGCATACTATATTTTATTAATCTAAGTTAACCTCATCTTGGGTCATGCCAAGGCGACTTCATGCTTCATTTTGCTTGCTACTAAGCGTCACTTGATTGCTATCTAAAGCATCAATAGCTTGCTACTCAAAGCGCCAATAAATGAACTGTCTCAACCTTGCTCGCTTTTTAAAGCGCCAAGAGTGATTGCTCGTGTGAGTGAGCCAATCAACCTGTTGACATATATTTAGTGTGTGCGTATCCAATATGCATAATAAATTGTGTGAACATCTAAAATTTATCATATGCGCTAAAAAATCCAGACATAAGTGGAAACAAATAAATCTCACATAAATGATAAATAACTCGAAATAATAATGAATATCTCTAATACAAGCCAAATAATGAGTGATATACAAGGAAATGTGAAAGTACATCAAACCCTATGAAACCATAATGAAATAACATGCCTACAAAAAGCATATTTAGGAATTGGCTTCGTCAAGGGATCAACTACCATAAGTCTAGTGGGCATGTACTCCAATATCACCTCATTATTTTGCTATGATATCTCTGATGAAGTTCATCCTTAAGTCAATGTGCTTCGTCCTTCCATGATACTTGGGGTCCTTAGTGTAATCTAGGGTCACCGTGCTATCACAGAAAACATTCACAGGATCTGAAGCATGAGAGACGACTCTAAGATCCTCGAAGAATCTCCTCAGCCACATGGCTTCCTAAATAGCTGACGTACATGCTACAAACTCCGACTACATGGTCGAAAGAGAAACATGAGTCTGTTTTTTGTTACACTAAGTAACGACACCACCATGTAGCAAGAATGAATATCCTAAGGTCGACTTGCTCATCCCCTGGTTACCTCCCCAACTGGCATCGGAGTAACCAATCAAACGCAGGTCTGGTCCTCTATAACACAATATGTAGTCCAAGTACCTTTCAAATATCACAAGATCCTTTTGGTTGCTTTCCAATGAGCAATCCTATGGTTTGACTGATACCGACCGAGATAACCGACTGCATATGCTATATCAGGTCGAGTACACACAACTGCATACATTAGCTTTCCTATAGCATTGGCATACGGATAATGGGACATCTTCTTAATTTCCTCGGGAGAATTAGGGAATTGCTCGGGTCCAATAGCGTGTCTTTTAGTGATAGAAGTGTCTAAGGGTTTGAAGTTGCTCATTTGGAATTGCTCAAGAACCTTCTTAAGGTAAGTCTCTTGAGATAAACCAAGAAGCTTTCTTGAGTAATCTCTATAGATATTAACCCCAAGAACATAAGTTTCTTACCCAATGTCCTTCATCTCAAAGTTAGAGGACAGCCACCATTTGGTGGCGACAATCATCTCCTTATCGTTCTCAACTAGTAGGATGTTATCGAAATACATAGATAAGATAAGGAATTTATCTTTGGACCATTTGATATATACATAATGATCTTCCTCGATCATCGTAAACACATCACTAATGATAGCTCGATGAAATCTCAAATACCATTGTCTGGATGCCTGTTTTAAATCAGAGATAGAACGTTTGAGCTTGCATAATTTGCGCTTTTTTCCTTTTACGATGAAATCTTCTAGCTGATCTATGTATATCTCCTCAGCTAAATCTCCATTGAGAAAAGCTGTCTTAAAGTCCATTTGATATAACTCCAAATCCAAATGCGCGACAATCGCTAGGATGAGGTGAATTGAGGCAAACCTCACAACAGGTGAGAAGGTTTTCTCGTAATCAATTCCCTCTTGCTTGGTGTAGCCCTTGGCTACAAGATGAGCTTTGTACCTTTCAATGGAACCATTCGCCTTGCGTTTGACTTTAATAACCCATTTGTTCCCAATAGCCTTTTGCCTTGGTGTAAGGTCAACTAAGTCCCAGACTTGATTAGTCCTCATATACTTTATTTCTTCTTCCATTGCAATCTTCCACTTATCTCTTATAGTAGATGATAGAGCAGCTCGATAAGATCTAGGTTCCTCCTCGTCCTGCACATTAGCCACAAAGGTATTCCCCTCAATCTCAAAGAGACAACGTGGAATATTACCCGTTTAACTTCTATGCATTTGAGGAACAGAAGACTCCTCATTTGATGGAAGAGAACTACTCGAAGGCATGCCACTCCAACTTTCTACAGGAGCCTGAGGAATATCCTCTTCGGTCTTTACTGTAAGAGTTGAGGCGCCTAAATCGTCATTTATCTCATAAAAGCGCATATCCTTTCTCACATCACCTATGTTATGAAAATCTATCTCAATGAAATTCGCATCTCGTGACTATATCTCTGATACAGTCCCATCAGGTTGTTCTCCAACAAACACATAGCCATTGGAGTGTTCAGAAAATTAGCTTACAAAGATATATTTCTTATCCCTTGGGCCTAACTTCCCATGCTGATGAGAAGTGTTATGCATGTAAGTAGGTTATCCCCAAGGATGCATTCCACCTAATTCGGGCCTTCTGTCGGTCCACATTTCATAAGGGGTGAATTGAACTAATTTTAAAGGCACACGATTAAGTATATATGTCGCAGTCAACAATGCATCACCCCAATAGAAGATAGGCAAATTTTTTTGCGCTATTATAGACCTAACCATGTCTAATAATGTCCAGTTCCTCCTCTTCGCTATACCATTTTGTTACTGAGTTCTAGGGATTGACAGTTGCTTGATTATACCTTTTTTGTCATAGAGTTCTTTAAACTGATCGGACAAATATTCGCGGCCTCGATCAGTTCGAACTGCCTTAACACTTTTACCTAACTGATTCTCGACCTCAATCAAATAACGTCTAAAGCATTCCAATGCCTCAAACTTATGAGAAATCAAGAAAGTGTGCCCGAAGCGCGTATAGTCATATATCATTGTGAGAAAATAGGAACATTCATGCATTTCTTTCATATTCATAGGGCCATAGATGTCTAAGTGAATGAGCTACAATGGTATTTGTACCCTTGTGGCTTTACCGAATGGTTTTCTAATTGATTTCCCTGCCAAACAATGTTTAAATGTGGGTAGATTGACCTTAGCGAGTGGGCCTAAAAGACCTGCTTGAGCTAACCTGGCCATTCTATCTTGTCCAATATGGCCTAATCTAGCATGCCATTGAATTGAACCATCATGATCATTTTCAATAAGGAATAAGAATCACTACTATTAATGCTAGAATCAATAATATCCAAAATCATAAAAGCATTCATCATAAAACCATATCCAAAAACATTCGTCCCATGCGAAATTATTACATCATAATTTTTAAAATGAATAGAGTAACCTAAACTAAGTACTGCAAGAACATAGAACAAATTCTGTCGGTCATCTGGTGCATAAAGTACATCGTGAAGAATCAATGCAGAGCATCCTCGCATCTCTAATTTATAAGTGCCAATTCCTAGCACGTCTATACTGGAGTTATTCCCCATTTGTACTATTATGTCAGCTGGAACTCGATGATACTTCACAAACCCGGTCCGATCACGCGGTATGTGGTTCGTTGCTTTGGAGTCTACAATCCATAAATAGAGAGAATGAGCAACGAATACAACGGAAAATACTAAACATATAGCTTGATCAAGAAGAGTGAGTACCTACTTCGGCTCAGTGCACTCACAAGCGAAGTGTTCTGCTGTGCCACAGTTGTAACAAATCAACTTGGCCTTGTTCTTCTTGCCAGAACTACGTTTACTTCTATTCCTCTTGGAAGTACCAGCCTCTGCAACCTTTTGAGGCACATTACCATTGGGAATCTCTATTTGTCGAACCTTTAGGCGTTCATCCTCTAGTTGTTTAGTCCTTAAATTCTCAACCTCCAACTGTTCAGCTTCTAAGCGCTCAAGGTGATGAAAAATATCTTCCAAAGATTTAATATTTTCATCTTGAGCTATGTTAATTTTGAGTTTGTTGATGAGTGGGATTTATATCCGCGAATCGAATGCTTTTATCCTTAAGAAGTTATATGTCCAATTATGTTTAATGCTTCTTTTATAGCATGTTGTTATTATTTTGCTTAAAATATGTTTTGTAGGGGTTTTCAGGCCATTTTCATCTTTTAGAGGCAAAAAGGTCACTTTTCTAGCACAGGCGCTGCAACACCGGTTCCTAGTGTTATTTTGGTGCCGCAACGCCCCTTCAAAGCCAGCTCAGCCACATTCCGCGCCGCAGCGCCCCAATTCGTTCACAAAATTTGCGCCGTAGCGCCAATTATTGACCAATGCCCTTGACCAAGCACTGCAGCGCCTGTTCAAGGCTATATCTTGGCGCCGCAGTGCCACCTCCTATTCTCAGGCAGATACAAGAGGAAATGACCTAAATTAAAGGAAGGAGGTATATATATATTGAAATTTAGCCTCCTTTTATCAGAACTCCCCATATAGAACTCTCTCCTATATAACTGAGGAGCTTAGCATTTCTTCCCTGATCTTTTGTACATAACTTAGATAGATTCGGGAAATGATTGGGATTTCATGGAGCTCAAGAGAACCCTAGTAACACGGATTGGAAAGCATGATTTGAAAGGATTTCTTGGAGATTGAAGAATGTTTTGACACAGTTTTTTCTTCTCTATTTATTTCCTTTGATTTTATAATCTATAAATGTTGTATATATTGCTACTGATGTTTAGCTTAAAAGCTAAGAACTAAATATTTGCTCTAAGGTTATAATGGAACCCATTGTAAATTTGAATTGATTTTCTTATCTTTTTGGTTGACACCATATGGATTGGTCTAATATATTTGTGCTTAATGATGATTATGTTGGGTTTGCTAGAAACATAAGCATGCAATCAAATTACATAAACGCAGCGGAAGGGATGAAAAATTAGATTTTAAAATTTTCTTATAAACCCTTAACCGTGATCTTTCTTGTGCATAAATTATCAGTCAATACATAGAAGGAGAGGATGGAATTATACCTTTGAAGATCCAAGCTTCCTCAGGTACAAGTTCTACTCCTTTGATTCCTTTGATTCCTCTGTAGTGGCTCCTTCCCTTGATCAATGTCAGCCACCCAAATGTTTGGCCTCTAACGGTGATCCACTAAGGAAGATGAAGAACTCAGGAAGATAGGTTATTGGCTTAACCCTTGTTTCTATCTCTATAGAATATGTGTACTCCCAACCTTTGGAAAAATTCACGTACCTTATTTCTGATATAAGACTCTCTTATATAGATATTAGGTTAACCCTCCTAATCCAATTAGAATAGGTTTTTTTTATTTAATTAATTAATTAAACACTTTTAATTAATTTATATCCTAATCTTATTAGGATTGAGAGAGAGTACTGATATTATATTAATTCTTAAACTCCTTTAGAATTAAAATAATAATAATAATATTAATAAGACTCCTCTTATTAATTTGTATTTAATATTTCTAAAATATTAAATAATAAACATTAGGCTATTTAATTTATTCTATCACCATAGATTAAATTAATTACATTTAATGCATTATTACTATCATGCCATTTTTTTCTTAAATAATTCTTCTTCCTTTTATGGTGTGACTCTTTAGGTTCTCCATATTAAACCGGTTGTGAATAAATCAATTAGAACAATTCTAATCTTATTTAAATAAATAAATAAAACTAATAATCTATTTAAATAAATAACATTTATTCTACAATAGGGATAAGCCTACCTAGCGATCAACGACTTTCCAGATAATATAGATTTCAACATTAATCATAAAAGAACCTGTGAGTTAATAGTTACCTTACAATTCAATCCTTCCACCATACAATGTCCCAATTAAATATAAGACATGGATTTACTGTCAAGTCTTAATTTATTTAATCATATGTATTTCGATTAGAAAACGCACAACTCCAAATAATGCAAATTAGAAACCTCTTTCTAATTTCATTCTACCTTGGCCAAGGATTCCTGGGTTGTCATTTAACAAATCACATAGGACATATCTCCTCTTTTACTAGAGGTGGTAGATTCTTTATTGATCATACATTATCTCCATATGCAACTCATTACACCCAAGCATACCCTATATATGCCTTAAAAGGCCTTAAGGAATAAGTCAAAGTATAATTTGTTACATACAAGATACTATGATGATCTCAAGTTCAAGGATCACTTGTACTACTATCACATTAGGAATTTCTATTAACAGGCGAGTAAAACTCCATTAGGTATTCCATAGCGAGTCACGTTCAGTGAACTTATTCTCCAATAAGCACCTACATACTTGCTTTAGTGTCTCCACACAAATGACCATGAGATCAGTCATCCTCATCCAATGAGCAAGCAACATATATACCAATCTATCCGCATTTACTAATCCTCATTTTAGTAATCCCACAATTGAAAAATATTTTAGTTTTAAGCTTTCTAAGAATTTAGATCTCATTAGCATGATCTCATCATGATTCAAAAATCATTGCTTAAAACTATGGGTTATTTACATATTATTAAAAATAACACCATATAGATAATTAAATGCCTTAAATGAATATTTTATTAATAAATAAATAAGATTGTTTACAAAGTATGTGCTTTATCATCATACATGATTGGCTTGTATGCACACTACTATCAGATTACTAAGGGATTAGTAGTTAAATTGGTAATCTATGAGAAATTGGGAAATATATTATAGATTTATACCTTGAATATTTGGCATATGATTATGACTTGTCTACATCATTAGACTGCGTAATTTGTGTATAGGATAAGAATATACTTGTGCGCCATGTGTGACCTAATTGAGAATCTGAGCTTGAATTCTTTGTCTATGGTTAATTCGCGTAAGAATATGTCAGATTATTTAGCTACGATGTTCTTTTCTGTTCTATTCCCTTTAGGGTAGATCTAGAGAGGATAAAGTTTATATATACCTTGGAAGAGGCGTATGAATACTTTTGAGTTCTCGATTGACAATCCATCGTGACCGCTATAATCAAAGAGAGAGTTAGGATGTTTAATGAAACTTTGCACGCCAAGTGTTTGACAAAATGCTGGGGTTGGGGGGGGGGGGGGGGAAGTTATGATCTTAGCTTGTAGTACCTTAGATACCAGTCGTTAGCTATTTACTTGCTTTGATAATTATAATTAATTAACTATCTTCTATTTAACTATTTAAATAAGGCTTAAGTGATATAAAGTCGGTACTTGGTAACTATTAATAATAATTCCTCATGGGTTCGACACTCAACTTATCATATATTACTTGTGGACCACGTATACTTGCGCGCGTTTTAATAATCGTGAAATAGACCAACAAGTTTTTGGCGCTGTGACTCCCCCAAATCTGAGTACTTAAAACCTGAACTTGGTGCTACACGATATCATTTCTTTGAGCGGAATAATATAATTTACAAACTTAATATTCATATCAGAGTTGTCTAATCCCAGGTACACGACCTTTAAATTATTTCATTACATGATAGATGATAAATATTATCGTCTTAATAAAGTCTAACTGTTACACAAGATACCATAAACTTATTCCATCAGCTTTCCTGTCCCTTTGTTTTTGCTATTCTGGTTGATCACGCTTAGCTGAAAACATTTAATTTAAAGCAAGAATGAGCATTCAATTGCTCAGCAAGTAATAGCATTTAATAAACATTAGCTGAAAGAAGTAAATATTTTCTTTTAGGACTACTTCTACAACGAATCAACAGTTATGAAGTCATTTGAAACAATTCTTAATAACATATCAAATCGTTTAAAATTTTGAAACGACGTAGTGACTATAAATGCTGAGCGGTCAATAGACCATGAACTTTTATTTTTCATTTTTGAAAAGGTTTAAACAAAAATTCATTTATAAACCGCTCTGGTCTTATGGACATGTAGGGTGATTAGCCTCGTTATGTCCTGTATTGATCAATACTATCTGTTTGAAAGATAATTCGTTCACTCTGTTCGCTTTGGGCACAAAAACAATTTTTCCATTACGGCTTGTTCATACTCAGTCTGGAGTCCTAACTAAACAATTCAGTTGGACGACCTTATCATAAACAATACTATTCAACAGTACAATTTACAATATGTCTAGCCGAGTCAAATAGCTTAGACAATCTTTAAACCGTAAACACCTACCGAAGTTTTAATAGGATGTAACAGGATTTGTCATATCAAAGAATTTCAAGTTCAAGCGTTCTTACATAGGTACAATAGTTCACACAAGTGAGGACACTTGTATAATAAAAGACAATAATGAGATTAATAAATAATAATCGAATTGAATAAAATTTCAAATATAAGAATAATTTCATAAATGAATCATATATATCATTATGGATATGAGTAATTGACAATAATTATTCATGAACATGCTTTTAGCTTACTGGGATCCATCGCATAAAATAAATGCGAGGAGTAGAGATAGTTGATCGATATAACATTTGAGTAAAGTTAGAGAACTTGCTTACACAAAGAACCATTGCATAAAGTAAATGCAAAGGTTAGAATACTTGCATAATAAAAGTGGAGTTAAGAAATTCGCTTACTAGGATCCATTGCATAAAGTAAATGCAAAGGTTAAGATGCTTGCTCAATAAAAGAGAATAGTTCAGATACTTGCCTTGATTGCTGTTTACTGCTATGTAGTATAGCTTAAGCTTTTATACAAAGACCTATCATTAATAAGATTTATTCTTGCCATCAGTATATCACATTATACTTTATAATACTATTACTTTATAAGTAAATTATCTACCATGTAATCACATAATCAAACATTGAGTAACACCTTAACACTTACTTGTTCATTTATAAGTTCTTATTCATAAACTAGTAAACTATATAACCAATCCAGCAAACTGCATTGCCAATCCAACAACTTGGATTACCAATCCAGCAACCTGGATTGACCAAACCTATTAATCCAGTAACCTGGATTATCCAAATAGACCAATCCAGCATCCTGGATTATCCAACGTTACAATCCAGCATCCTCGTGGCTAATCCAGCAAACTAGATTGCAATCCAGTAAACTAGATTCCAATCCAGCAAACTGGATTCGCATCAAAATACCAAATTATATAATTATTTTTTTATCTTTTGTCCAAACATATATACATATATTCCATGCATAAAAATAATTTTTCTGAAATTTTTTAATTTCCTTTAGTATTTTTTAAAAATCCGATTCTAGTTAATTCCTTAAGAAATTTGCTACCTCATGCTTAACTCCAAAAATTCTCAACTCTTGGCGGGATCTTACACATGTTAACGTGAGCCTCCAGTTTAAATTTCGTGGCCATCGGAGTTATGCAACTCCGATTATAGTAATTTTTATCAAAAAAATATAAATATTGAAATGGTCATAACTTGCTCAATTTAAGTCGGAATGAGCTCATTTTTGGACACAACCTACTTTATCTCATATATTTTAATGTCCCAAAAGATTGGAATTTATTTCATAATTTAAGTGGACAAAACGGCCCTTAGAATTTCTGGACAGATTGCTTTTTTTGACTTTTCAGATTTTACGTCCTTTGCTAATTTCAGCCCACACGAAAATCTACATGAAATTTTTCAGTGATTCTACTTATATCTGTTAGAAGACTCATAGATCTAACTCTAAAAATTTACCACACTCAAAAATTCAAAATAGACTAAGAGATATGGTCGTTTTAATTTTACGTTGCGTTTTCTCAAAATCTGATTTTCCAGTTTTTGTGATTTTTAAGAAAACATCCATAATCTCTTGATTAATCAAATATTAAATATCATAAACCCTCATAATACATACTAATACCTCTAATACTCATGGATCTACCATGATCCATGATCTAATACATCAAACAATTACCAATCATAAGATAAACACGATAAAGGCTAAGAAAATTAAGTTTTCTTACTTTTTAAAACATAGTTTCCTTTTTCTTATTTTTGATCTAACTTTTGATCATCAAAAGTGATAGATTTAAACATATAACACTTATATACATATAGATCTAAGGTTTTGGAGTTTTGAAATCATAGATCCAAGTTTTAATTGAAATAATTAAAATAAAATTACATAATCTAGTTTAGGGTATACCTGTAATATCCGAGATTTTGTATGTAATTTAATAATTATCAATAAATGAATTTATGTGAAACTCTTGTGTGATTTCTTTTATTAGATGTATATGTGTTATACATGTATGTGTATTTTAAGTTATGGAATGTGAGGGATTTAAATAGTTGGGTTGGATTAATTTAACTATTTAAATTGGTTAAATAGATAATTAATTCTATTAATTTCGTGGGATGGCATTACAACCCGAGTTGGAGTTTGGAGCGAAATTTAGAGACGCGGATTGCGTATTTGAGTCCAGAACGTCGAAATTAGTCAGGATAGGCTGTAACCACGAAAATGTGTCACGGTTGACTTTTTGGTCAAAGTCAATCGGTTGACTTTTTCTAGGAAAAAGTCAACCATGAATTTCGAAGATGAATTTGATGAAACGGATAAGTCCCATGACGTCCGGAACGTCGACTTTAGTAGGAATCGATATAAGTATCGCAACATTTTGCTACGAGGGGCAAAATGGTCAAAATGATTATTTAATTGACTTAATTGATTATATTAATATTTTATTTAGTACAAGTCAGTAGCTGGTGGGACCTTTGTGACTCACGAATTAGGACAAGGGAAGGATTATACGTATATTACATAATAGCTAAGGAGGGAGTACTTCATTTTACTCCTTAAAACCAAAATCCTTTCATTTTCTCTAACCCCCACATTCTTCTTATTTAATTAACTAAACTAATGTATTAGATTAATGTGTGTGTAACTGATGGATTGGAAATGGAAGAGGTGTGGAATTCAAGTGCCAAACTTGTATATATATATATACACCAAATCCAAGTTTCCTTTTCTCTTTTGTTAAAAGCTTCCAATATAGAGAAATTAAGAGATTGAGAGTTGAGAGTCTTTGAAGATTTCTGGAAATTTGCAAAGCCTAAACAAGCAAGGAGGGAAGCAATTTTGAATTTCTTGTTCAAAGGATAACATTCGAGGTAAGCCATGAACTTAGTTTTTATGTTTTTGAGAAAACTAGTGGGAAAGTGCATGAATAATCATAGTAAACGATTTATTGTGACTTTGTGATGCCATGATATTACCTATTTCTGCTATGTGGTTGTTAAGAATGAAAATTCTGGTTTTAACATGCTTCAATTACGTAGAGAATCAAAGAATTCGAGTTTACATGCTAAGTGTTCGATGAAATGTCTCTTACATGCCAAGTGGATCAAATCATGGAAATTTGTTAGAGTTAAATGTTGTGTTATGTGCAAACATGTTAGTGTAGATGATCTGGAGAGTATGAGCCTTTAGATTGCATGCTAGAATCGAAAATATGGATTTTTATCGAATTGAACTAAACTAGAATCTGTGACTTTTTGGGTTTTTCGGAGCCTTGGAATCATGGTTTCTGTGACCCGTTTGTGGTAGGTAATAATTTTATAAAATAGTATGTTGTATAAAGTCCAATCTGTCCAAATTTCAAAGGAATCGGAGTTATATTGAGCAAGATATGAAATTCGTTAGCTAGCATGTTGGTAATAAAATCTGCAGAAAATCTGGGTTTTCCAGAATTTTTCTAAGTATGAAAACCTGTTCTGGCACGCTTTTCAAGGTAGCTGGTTTATGGTCTTAACATGCTAGTTTCTGGTATGTGTTATTTTCTTAAAATACTATGCTATATGAAGTATGTTGTGTCCAAGTTTCATGGTCATATCATGTATGGTTTAATCGGAATTAAATTGCAAAGTGGGCTGCTCAAGATGCCAAAAAATTTCTGGGCACCAAGGGCAGCGCAGCTGCGCCGCTCATCAGGCTTGTGCCTGCGCAGCTGCGCCAGTCCGGGTCGGTCCGGATCTGGTTTGATCCGGGTCGGGTCGGGCCGGGAAAAATTTCAAAAACTTATTTTTACTCAGATTCTCATATTGAACCACTTTACCTATATGACGCAACATGTTATATGATTGAATTAGCTTGATGATAGCATACGTGGTAGTTTAATAATGAAATTAAAATAAAAGGAAATCCTTTTCTTTTGAATTAGAGTTCGAGAACCTAATGGCTTAACGTGACACATATGATTAGGTTACGTGAAGGTTAATTGCTAGCTTTAACAATAGCAGACATATCAGGCAAGTTTCCTTACTCGGATTTGATTATGCAAGTTTCTTAACCCTATTTTCATTGAGAAATTATTCAATCCTTACTCATTTGATTGCAGCGAGGGTAAGTTTCGGGCTTGTGATTATTTAAGTATTCGTATAAGTTCCTTTGTCGTAAAATTTTACAACTTCAATTATTTTGCGAAACGTTATTGATGATTATCCAGTTATTAATTCAACTGTTATGTTGTAAAGTTCTTATTCCTTTAACGAACTGTTTCTAAGTATGCTTCCTGGCCTTTTGTTTCGGCTAGTTATTATTGATGAAAAATGATATAATTCAAATCTTTTGAAGCTATTTAATGTTTACCAATCCAAATTGCTTTGGTGCGGTCTCGCATGAATACTAAGATGAACAACCCGAATAAACGGGCAAACAGATGTCGGGCATATAGTCCCATTTATGCTTATGCAGTTTAAACTTTATACTTGTGCACAATGTAGGGTATGATAGGCTGATCACCTGGAGTACTTGCAGAGACCGTTTGCAATCTATTTGATTGTTAAACCGTCTGATGGTTTTCGATGGAACAAAGTAATGTTCAGGGTATTTAACACCCCTTAGTATTATATTGAGAATTCTAAACTCTTATCTTTAATATTCTGTTTAACACTTGATAATTCTTTCAACTGTTGAGATATTGCCATACAGACATTTTTACCCCTGATGGATGTTATCAAACTTCTTTATATACTTGCTGGGCAATTTGTACTTATTCTTGCTTAAACCTTTCAGTTAAGGCTGAGAACGCTGAGGGCTCGGGCAAGGACAAGGGAAAGTCTAAGAGTTATTTATGTAATAAGTTATATTTCCACATATGATGTAATGTAGCGATAAACGCTAAGTTTGAGTTTCAGTTTATTTAAGGTTGTAAAGACTTGGGATTTTATTTGAATAAGTATGTAATAGTTATTATTATTATTATTTCCGGAGTTTATATAGTTAGATGATGATGTATGTTGTACCGTGAGCCCCATGTCCTGTAATCGATGTTACACGGATTTGGGGGCGTCACAATACCTTTGCTTGATTTCCTTTCTTCTTCTTTCTATAATTTGTTTATGGAACTATGAACTCACCAAACTCTCTCTCTCTCTCTCCCTATGGCTGATCCGAAACTCTCTCCCTCTCTCTATCTTGGTTTTCTTTTGTGTGAGCTAATAAGTGATGAGAGAGAATGAAATGGGTTTTGTTAGCAAAATAAGATAGGAAAGAGAAATGAAATGATTTGGAGTGTGTTAGTAATTAGATATAGATATAACATATATATCTATCCAAAATCTCGAACATATCTTGCTCCTTCTCTCTCTTATTTATTAGATAGTTGCTTGCACACTTGGTTAAGGATGTTGGCTATATAAGAGAATGACACATGTTAAGCGTTGTTGAGAGTTAGTAAGGAGTTAGTAAAATACAATCATCACATTCCTTCCCCTTTCTCTCCTCTACATGTGCTGCCCATGTGGCCCTTCTTTTCCCAAATTTTGATTTGTTTTTATTGCAATATTAAATTAATTCAATGACCTATAAGTCCTTCCTCAATTAGCTAACAGCTTGGGCTTTAAATAATTTCTTTTGGGTTTTCTAAACAATTATTTGGGCCATGTAATTTAGGTTAAGTCTAATACTTTTAATTTTTTTATCTTATCCTAATCATTTAATTAGGTTTCCATTACACACCTTTGTAAATAATTTCCTTACTCAAATATCTTTAATTTCATAACCCAATTAGACTTGCTCTACTTAGGTTATAAAATCACTTATTTGAGATGTATAAAATAGATCTCTTAGGTTATTTAATTACCCTACATAATATATGTATTAGGTTGCATAACTTTATATACAAAATAAATGTATACACATTATATAAGGTATATTTATGTAATCAATTACATAACCCACATAAGTCATCACACATTTTAATAATTTATTAACTTAATAGCTATAATTGGCTACTAAGTTATGACCACTCACATAAACACTATATATAATTTATATCAATAATTAATCACTTAACATTAATCACATAATGTACATACATATCATTCAAATATAAATATAATCAATTCTTATATTACATATTCGGATTTCCTTAAGAAAATAAATTATTGTTATCCATAATATAAATATATTTTTCTTTTAAATACCATTATACAATAATTGTATAGATCATGAAATTTCATAACATATATCAAAATTTAAGATTTTGATCTATAATCACACTTTACATCATATACCATTCTTAGTTAAGTTAAAATAATTAACTTCACTAATCTTGATAAATTCATATAATAAAATAATAATTATTACAATAATTCTAAGAATTACTTCATATAATTAAATAATATATTAATCATATTTTTATGGAAAATAAATAATAAAATATTTTTACTATCAAAATTAATTTATTATAAAAATATAATTTATAATAATCCACCATTCCTTTATCAAAAAATTTATTTAAAATTATTCATGTAATAAATAAATATATATTTATCACATATATACATATTCTTTACCTTGCACATATTCTCACATATTATTTTTAATAAAAATAATATATATTAAAAAAAATTATACGCAAATTTTTTTATTTAATTATATAAAAATATTGGGTTATTACAGGCGCCGTTGTCGAGGAAAACTTTGACTTGGAATTCAGTTTTACTTTGGCTTATATTTGGTTCATTTTGGTTTTGATTTGGCTTGGTTTGGGTGCTTTAATTATGGCTGAAAATCCCGACATGCCTCCTAAGCGTCAAAGACTTTAGCATTGACAGCTCCTTTTTAGCGGCACCGCAATGGGACCAAAACAGATTTATCAGTGAGGAGGCTTTTGCAAGATACAATAAAACTTTCGCCAAGAAAAGTTTGGTGCCAAAGAGGGGTTTGAGGCTAGACTCGAAGAAGGATGGGGAAATGACGACCATGATCATTAAGCGGAAATGGGTGCACTTTACCAAGCAGCCAGGGTCAGCAAATTTCTCTTTAGTCCAAGAATTTTATGCCAATGCCAGTTTTGAAGGTCCAGCAGTGGTTCAGGTTCGAGGCCAGGCAGTGGCATATGACAGTGTAAGGCTCAATGCCCTTTTTGACATGCCTAACCATTCGGGCTCTGATTACCTATAAAATGGGACTCGAAATGATTACCTGATGAATAGGATTAGCAGTTATGACTTGGATGACATCATAAAGCGGCTTTACAAGCTCGATATGGCATGGAAGACAAATGAATCCACTGGGGAGAAGACGAGCTTTCTTCACTATGCCCTCAGTTGCTATAGAATGGTGTGGTACAGCTTCATCTGTGCCAATATCATGCCAACACGCCACCACAGTGATGTCACCAAGGAACGAGCGCTCCTTCTCTTTAGGTTAGATCTAGAGAGGATAAGTTTATATGTACCTTGGAATAGGCGTATGAATACTTGTGAGTTCTCGATTGACAATCCGTCGTGACCGCTATAATCAAAGAGAGAGTTAGGATGTTTAATGAAACTTTGCACGCCAAGTGTTTGACAAAATGCTTGTGTGAGGGGGGGGGGGAGAAGTTATGATCTTAGCTTGTAGTACCTTAGATACCAGTCGTTAGCCATTTACTTGCTTTGATAATTAGAATTAATTAGATTAATTAACTATCTTCTATTTAAATGTTTAAATAAGACTTAAGCGATATAAAGTCGGTACTTGGTAACTATTAGTAATAATTCCTCGTGGGTTCGACACTCAACTTATCATATATTACTTGTGGACCGCGTATACTTACACATGTTTTATTGATCGTTAAATCGACCAACAATTGTTCCAAATGATGGGAAATGAACGTATCACTGCCCGAATTTGCTATTCATCTGACAAAGGGTTGCCAGCAGCTCCTATAACGCTTCAATCATATTCGACATGACCTGAAGATGTTCTCTAAAGGTGTGTTCATCTTTCTTTGTATAAATGTTGAATTTGGTAGTTAAGAGATGCAACCTAACCATGTCCATTTTCTTTTGGAAAAAGAAAGAGGGAGAATCTTATTAGAGATATTCGAGTAGTTCACCACAGTATAAAAATCCTCTTTGCCGTGTGAACCAAATTAACATAAAAATAATAGGACATAAATATAGAAGGGAGACTTCGCTAGGCTTAGGAATCACAATTCGTATAAATGTCTAATTATTTAAATTTAATTTTTCAGCGCACAAAACCTGTGATTTAGGAAATAATTTAATTAAATTATTATAACCTAAAACACTCCCACTAGGAATAGGGGTATATATGTAATTATAGCATAGTAATTTAATTCCAAGCACCAACAATTAATATCCCATAAATATTAACAACGGAATTAAATAATAGGCAATATTACTCAATTAATATATAAATTATGCTATAAACACATTAAAATGCATCCAACAAAAATTCAACAGTATATTAACATCACAAAATATTACTGTAATTTTCTGGAATTTATTTTGATAATTTTGCTAATTATCACAATTAATTAATCATTGCATAAATAGTTAAAAATTAACCAAAGACATCCAAATCTGTTAATTTCTTCAAATTTTTTTATAAGAATAGCTTATCATCATAAAAAGGTTACTGGAATTTTCTGGAATTTTTTGATAATTATGCTAATTATCATAATTAATAAACTATCGCATAACTAATTGGAAATTAACCAAAACTATCCAAAACAGTTATTTTGCCTCTGAAAAATTCACAACAGTAACTTAATATCATAATATAGTCACTGCATTTTTTCTGGAATTTTTATGATAAGTTTGCTAATTTTCATAATTAATAAACCATTAATTAACATATATAAAATTAACCAAAAATATCCAAAACAGTTAATATTTCAAAATACCAGTATAAATATTAATTATATGCTAACAATTAACTTATGTTAATTTTCCAGAATTTAATGATCAATATAACTATGTTCTATCAATTTCCATGATTAAAATAATTAATAAATCATTTTCTGGAATTAATAAAAAAATAATAAAATTCAGCCGAACCGGGTCGACACTGCGGGTCGAGACCGGGTTGTTGGGTCGGATCAGGTGCGCGGATCAGGGCAACCGATAAATGGGTCAGGCGCGTGTGCCACACCCGCGCTGCCTTAACAGCAGCCGCGCATGAAGCGCGCGTGTGGCTGCCGCGACGCTCCGGTGTGCATGCAGGCCACTCTCCGCCTTCCGGACCTCTTTTCGCGACGCAGTTTGAACCATTCTAATCGACTCTCTCTGCTGAGTCGTATGATGTGCTCAACCACTATTTTGGGAGCTACCATGAGTGATGTGAATTGCATAGAAATCCGTCCTGCAATTCATCTTCAACCTCCAGCAGCCCAGATTTACAGGAAAAACCATTTCACGACCCAAACTTTGACAGGCCATATCTCAATCTATATAGTCCGATTTAAGCGTATAATATATCGTTGGAAAACTTACAACATATAATACGCATATATATCAAAATCATTTGAATCAAACAATCACATAAAACCTTATGGCTGGTCAAAGTAGGTTGTTTGTAAATTAGGGTTTCAAATTAATTTTAAATTACATATCCAATCAAACCCAAAATTTGCAGATCATATACACTGAGTTTGGGATACAATATACTGCAATATTAGCCCCTAATATTTAGTGTAACTAAGATTTCCATTAATGATGTTTTCAAACTTTTTAGACATGCAATCATAGCATAAAGTGTAAATATTTCATACATAGCATACATTAGATCGTTAAACCTTGCTTTGATACCAATGTAGGAATTTAATACGCATGTTATTTATATATTTACACATAATAGGAGAATCAAAGGCATACCTCTTGAAGCGTGATTAAACCTTTGATGCGGAAAACCTCCTGCTATTACTGAAACCCAACGGGGCGTCTCCAAACTACGATCGAGAAAGGAACACTATCTCACGGTTCGTAACAGTTTAGGTTTGGTTTGTATTTGGGAGCGCTTTGTATATGGCCAAACTGAATGAATTTCATGTATATCGATCGACTGAGGGGATGTGGGTATTTAATACGGACGTGGTTGAACCACTTCCCAACATTCTCTCCACGTTCAGTCAAGTCACGTTCAAATCAATGAACGGCTCTTGTCCTTGTCAATTGGGAAGTCAGTTAATTAAACAAATGGGTCAGACCCTCCATGGGCGCTCCATTTGGATACCCAAGATCCAACACAAACTCTAGACTCTTATGTTTGTTTGGTTGGTGGAAATAGAATGGAATGGGTTGGGAATGGAATAACCTTTCCTTATGGAATGACTTAAAATGTGTTTGGTTAGTCAATAGGAATGACAATTTCATTCCTTTATTATTCCCTTCTAAATCTAAAAGTTATTTTTCATTCCTTTCTAAATAGGTGGGTTTATTTCATTCTTAGGTCAACCTCTTTCCCCTCTTCTCTTCGCTATCTATCATCATTTCTTTCCTTTTCCTATCTTTTTTTATGCTACTTCATTTTTCTTACAAAAACGTTATATTTTTGTTTATTTTGAACTACTTTTTTTGTATTGTTTTCAGACTAATATTTTTTTTACTAATATTAGAGTCAAAAAAATATTTTTATAAAAATATTTTTATTCTATTTTTATAAAAAAAATACATATTAATTTTTATTTTATTAGTAAAAAACATGTTTGTATTTACAAAAATTAAAAAAATTCATGTTAACAGTATGTAATTTTTCTTATAAAAATAGAATATGAATATTAGTATTCATATAATTAATTTTTACTAAAATACATACTATAAATATTAACGTTTAGTAATATTTTTGAAAAAAATATTACATATTTTATTAACATTTTTTGTAATTTTTGTAAATACTGTATTTAGTATTTAATTTTTACTAAATACATACTAAACAGTTAACGTTTTTTATGTATTTACAAAAATATACATACTGTAAAAAAATTACAAAAATAGAATATGAATATTAAAAAATTACAAAAATAGAATATGAATATTAACATTTTTTGTAATTTTTTTGATATACATATTGTATTTAGTAAAAAATTAACATTTTTCTAAATTATATTATGTATTTTTTCTCATAAAAATAGAATATGAATATTAGTATTCATATAATTAATTTTTACTAAATACATACTAATTAGTTTTTACTAAATACATACTATAAAAAACATGTTTAGTTAAATTTTATATTTTTATTTTTGTTAATACATACTGTAAAAAAAATTAACCTTTTTTTTGTAAATATATACTGTAAATATTCATATTAGCGTTTTTTTGTAAACTACCGTTTAGTTAAATCATTATTGTTTATTTATGATCATATAATTTCAAAAAGGAAGAAGAGATTAAACGGAAACTTTTTAAGGTACTAAAAAAGTATAACATGCTATTGTTATTTTTTAAATAAGGAGTTAATTACTATTTTTATAAAGAAAAAATAATAATCCACAAGGTCTCACTCATGAAAAATTCACGTGAGGAGCGTCTTGCTGAAATATTAATTTCCTTTATTCAAATATTAATTTTCTTTAAATATATAAAAATACTTGCATATACTAAATTAATACAAGTTATGTTATTTTAGTCTACGCAATATTATTATAAATAAATATGAGAAATGATATGTGATGCAGTAAAAACGTTATGATTTATGTTTTCACTGATTGCTTATATATATATTTATACTTATTTACATAATACTCTCTCCGTTCTTAAAAAATTAAGAAAAATGAATAAAGTAAAATTTTCACACAAATTAAAAAATTAAAAGTAAAAAAAAATAGAGTAAAAGAATTTCAAATTTAACCTTAAAAAAATAGAGTAAATGAATAAAGTATATAAAAAATGAAAAAGATCATTTCACATTCCATTCATAATGTAATTCATATAAACTAGACACCTAAAGTAGAATGGTGATTTCATTCTTGAAGGAATGAATGGACAAACCAAACATAAAAGTGAGAATGACCATTCCCTTCTCATTCCCATTCCATTCCATTCCTTATGTCATTCCATTCCATACATGCCAAGGAATGGGAACCAAACATTGTAAAAAATTTATTTCGGCGGTGAGAGCTAGTCTTAACAGCCGTAACAAGGCCTGCCATCTTGCAATGGGTATTGAGAAAGGTGTGTGCTACTTTATTTGTTAATGCCAAGATCCGTCCACACGCTCCAATCACCAAAGCGTGTCCAATCATGCACAAAAACGGGTAAACACCAAAAGCTTAACGGCTTGGGTCGCTAAGGGATAGCTCCGGTGTGAGAGTAAGTACAGGCTGAACAAGGTTAACAATAGAGGCTATATGCTCTAGTGCTGGAAAGTAATGATATTGTGTGTACCTTATAATCAGGGTCAAGCCATGTATTTATAGTGTTCTCACATCCTTGCTAGAATCCATCTCTAAATTGGATTAGAGTTCCCCCATGTATCCTTTCATAATAGGATCACACCAAATATCCTAAAATTTAGGAAGTTAGATCAATAACCAACTCTTCTTTCCACAGTCAGAATTCCCATGTAATTAGGAGTATCTCCAAGCATTCTCCTATAAGGAGTCAAACTGGCCCAAACATAACCAAGCCCAAACAAGGTCCTAGACCTCAAATATTCGGGGCCCAACATTGCCCCCCAGTCTTCCATCAAATGGAACATTTGATGGAAAAGTACACAAATTATACCCCAACCATATAAAACAAACCGTCCAGCCCTCTTGCCCCTTAGGCCGAACCGAACCACCAACTGCAACCCATCAATTGAGCCTTGGGAATGACCCAACCGACATCAGCCCAATCTTCACGGCCCAACATCCTCACCTAAACAGCCCCCCAGTCCATAACCCTTCACCTCCCACGTGCCCCATCATCTCCTCCATTAATGAGTCGTCTTCTGAGATTCGCGCACACTCAAAAATACAAACTACCAAAACCTCCCTCCTTTCAATCATTTCACTACCAATTTCAAAATACTTTGCTCCTTCCTTACCAAATCTCTTCTCCTCTTGATTTCTCTTTTCCGGCAAGAACCAACATCCATGCAACTCTCCCTTTTTCAAGCTCAAGCAATGGCATCTTCCCCCGATCTTCCTCCTTCCTCCACCGAGCCCATCGTAACCATCCCCCTTTCCACCATTCCTACCCCGACAGTATCCATCACTGCCTCCTTCTCTGCTTCTCAAGCCCCCATCCCCAGTGCCATCACCACCGACTCCATCACTGTGGCTACCACCAGTCAAACTCCAATCCCAACAACTACCGCACCGGAAATCGACTGCCAAAAGGCACTGCGTGAATACTCCGACTCGGCCAAGTTCCCCCACGCCAACACCCCCTCACGACATGATGACGAAGATATAGACATCATCAGCGAGCACTACCAAGTTCCGGCCACCCATTCACTGAAGGGCCCCACAGCCACCGATCGGATGTACCACATAGCAAACGGCAGGATCGCAGTACCCCTAACTCTGATAAAGAAAGGTGTTCGGTTCCCCCTCCACCCATTCATCCTAACCCTCCTTGGGTTCATCGGCATCGGCTTTAGCCAGTTGGTGCCGAACTCGTACATTAACATCATCGCCTTTATCGCCTTCTGCCATGAAGCCGAAGTACCCCCATCAATCGACCTGTTCTTTACTTTGTTCCAGCTGACAGGTTCTCGCAAACCAGACTTCAGAGCCTTCAGCAAATACCCAAACAAACCTCATAGTAAGACAGAGAGACGCTCTCTGATGGATGCCCCTTCGAGCGATAAAGGGTGGCATAAAAACTAGTTCTTCGTTTGAGGGCCAGAAACTCACAAACTTCAGAACTGGGCGTCCTAAAGATGGTCGAACATTTTCGTGGGTGACATTGCCCCTGAACGGGTAGTGGAGATCACCAAACTGATCGAAAAGATGCCTGGAACAGAATGGAGCTATGTCCTTCTGACAAAACAGGCCTGGCTCTACGATCACAAAAGTAAGTCACCGAACTCTTACCTATTAAGCACACTAGACATTATAACCATTGCTAATGCCTTTAATTCTGCAGTATCCATCATCAAACCTACCACAACCGAGCGACGCGACCTGGACGAATTCTTTTTTGACAAACGTCTTGCCCCGGCTGCCGAAGCCCCTACCATCACAAACCCGACTACCGAAGCCCAAACTTCTAACCCACCAACTATCGAACACATACTTGTCGAAACCACCAACCCTGAAGCATCAACAAAGGTTCGGCATAAGAGGAGAACCTCCAAAGGGACTCAAAAAAAAGATGCCCCACCCTCGATTATCCCGAAAAACCTCCTTGATCTGTTGGTGGATGAACGAGCACAAATTCTTCGTTTCAAAAAGAGACGTGCCAAAGTGAACCCTCTGACTGTCGAAGACCTGAGAGTCCGCTGCTCTAAAGTAACTGCTCCCTCCTCTGAAGCCGACCCTAACCTTATCACAAACTAAAGCCAAAAATGAAAAACCATCGATAATACTACCTCCGAACCACCCCCCAAAAAACCACATACTGAACCACCACCCTCATCGTCAAAACAACTTTCTCCCCCCTACAAGAAGAAGAAGAATCAGACCGAAGGTCATTCTTCACCAACCACCCCCACAGTTACCCTATCGACATTTTTGACAGCTTCGTTCTTCCTGCTAACGACAACCAGTTCAAAGACGTGCCATACCACGACCTCGTACTAACCGGTATCATGCAGCAGGGAAGGGTAATTCTCTTTTATTTCTATAATTTGATATTACTGTTATACTACTTCTTTCTCTTAGCTTCAGTCAAACTTTTTCAGGCCAATGCTATATGGGGTCGTGTCACCGGGAGATGGAGCGAGCGTGAAGCCGAAGAAAAATGACTTAAACATGAAATAGAAGCTCTTCAGGCCGCACTCCTCCACGAATGATCCCTACATGCCAAAACTGATCAAACCAACAAGTACCTTCAGAACAAAGTCTCCAACCTTCAGAATGAGAATACCAGCCTAAAAGAATATACAGTCCGAACAGACACCAAATGCAAAATCCTCCTGGAGAAGTCTGAAGCTGACCAAGCAGAGATTTATCAGTTGAAACAGAGCAACCTTGCGTTTCAACAGCAAAACTCTGACTTGAAGACACAGGAAGAAGACACTCGCTAGGTGTGCACTACTCTAGAGAAATAACTTTCCGAGTACAAAGCATCGGGGCCAATTCTTACCTCTGATCTACGGCTTCAGATCATCCAGGAGTATCGCGAATCGGCCGAGCTGAACGGGGAGATAACCAAAATGTTCACTGAAGGGTACGAGGCTTGCCGAAGCAAAGGCAAAGCAAAATTGGCTGAAGCCTGCTTGAACACGACTCTCCTCGACACTTCAGACTCCGAACAAGATAAGGACAAAGATTACTCAACAAACTCAAATTAGGCACTTATCTTTGTAAAACTCAAGCCCCCTGTATATGTCACATATCAATGAAAATATCTATCTTTTGTTTATATAATTTCCTGAACTGTATTTATGCCATAAACACATATAACATCCATTCCAAGAAAAGAGTTAAAATAGCTAAAGCATTATTAACATAAAAAATATTATTCGCTCCCAAGAGCCGAATCAATCCAACCTTATAACTTGCAACCTCGTTCTCTCCGTGAGCCGAACAGGTTCAAACAAAAATATTCGCTCCCAAGAGTCGAATCAACCCAACCTTATAACTGGCAACCTCGTTCTCTCCGTGAGCAGAACAGGTTCAACCAAAATTATGCACATTCGCTCTCAAAAGAGCCAACAACATCCAATCTTATAACTGGCAACCTCGTTCTCTCCGTGAGCCAAACAGGTTCAACCAAAAATATGCATATTCGCTCTCAAAAGAGCCGACAGGATCCAACCTTATAACTGGAAACCTCGTTCTCTCCGTGAGCCAAACAGATTCAACCAAAAATATTCGATCCCTAGAGCCGAATAAATCCAACCTTATACCAAAGATCTCGCCTGCTCAGTGGAGTCGGACAGATATAAAACAAAGCACATAGAACAATGCAGATTTCTGGAAAAAATACTTCTTTTATTGATAATCCTTTGAAATATTACAGACCCATGACTCTGACTTCTGCCCTACTGAAAGTACTTCCTCAACCTGCCTGCATGCCAAGTGTTCTTGATCTCTGTCCCATCCATTTCTCGAAGTCGATAGGTGCCAGGCTTCGTTACCTCCATAATCTCATATGGGCCCTCCCAATTCGGCATCAACTTCCCTTGATTCTGAGGCATAGAAGCTTCCACTTCCAAAAGGACAAAATCTCCTATTTTGAACCTTTTGAGTTTTACCCCTTTATTATAATACTTGGCCACCCTTCTCTGATACGCGGTGAGTTTCAGTAAAGCGGCTTCTCTAACCTCATCTAGCAAGTCCAAATTAGCCCGAAGCCCATCTTCATTGAACACCTCTTGGAATTGACTGACCCGAAGAGAAGTAGACCCAATTTCCACTAGCACCAAAGCATCTGTGACGTAAGCCAATCTAAATGAAGAATCCCCTATGGTGGATCGAGGTGTGATCCGATACGCCCATAAAACACTAAGCAATTCTTCAGGCCACATTCCCTTAGCTTCATCCAGTCTCCTCTCGATCCCATTCAGTAGAGTCCTGTTAGTCACTTCCACCTGACCATTCGACTGCAGATGTGCTACCGAAGTCTTCCGATGCTGAACTCCCAATTCTTTCAAAAATGCCTCGAACTTGGACCCCACGAACTGTCGACCACTATCAGAAACTACCGTCATAGGGATGCCGAACCGAAACACGACACATTCCTTTAAAAATTTTAAACACTTCTTCTCTATGATCAGCCGAAGGGGTTTAGCCTCCACCCACTTGGTCATATAGTCGATATCAACTATCACAAAGCTAACTTGCCCCTTGGCCTTCGACAATGGGCTCAGTCGCATCTTTGAATATTATAGGCCAATAGTATCCTTGCCAAAGCACCTTATATGCCAAAGATTTCACCGCCATGTGATCTCTACATATCCCCTCATGAACTTCCCGGAGAGCATATTTCGCCTCAGACGGAATCAAACACTTTAGCAATGGGGAAGAGTAAACCCTCCGATACAGATCTCCATCTATCAGCATAAAGTTCGAGCTTCTGTGTTTTATCTTTCTCGCTAATAACCGATTTGAGGGCAAAATGCCATTGGCTAAATACTCCAGATATGGAGCCATCCAGCAAGTTAATCGCTCCACACACATCACCTCGGTGTGTTGAACACTCGACTGATTCAAAACTTTTAAGTAGACCGATCCACTGAATGTGCTTGCCTCAGTCGTGGCCATCCTTGCCAATGCGTCAGTTATTGAACTATTCGACCGATCTACCCCTTGGAACTCATACGATTCAAACAACTGCAACCGATCCTTTGCCACTGCCAAATACTTCACCATCCTAGTTCCCCGAGCTTCGTACTCTCCTGAAATCTGTTTGATGACCAACTGGGAGTCGCTGAAGATGATCAACCTCTGCACCTCAAGACTCTTTGCTAATCACAGCCCTGCCAAAACTGCTTCATTCTCAGCCTCATTGTTCATTGCCTTGAACCCAAACCTGATTGCCTGCTGCACTTTGAACCCCTTTGGAGTGGTTAAGATGACGCTAGCCCCATTGACGTCTGAAGTGGTCAATCCGTCTATATATAAGGTCCAAGAATTATGCCCTGGCTGAATTACTGCAACTGATCGCCCAGTATCTTCGGCATGTTCCAAGCTGTCGTTCGCTTTGGAGAACGAACACTCCATCACAATGTCAGCCAATGCTTGCCCTTTAATAGCCGTCCGTGAATGGTACTCCAGTATGAACGGTGACAACTCCATAGTCCATGCTGTCATCCTTCCCAAAACCTCTGGTCTGCCCAAAACCTTCTTCAAAGGTTGATTCGTGTATACCACTATCAACCGACCCTGGAAATATTGTCGAAGCTTTCGACTAGCTATCACCAAAGCATAAGCAAATTTTTTTAGGTTTGGGTACCTTATTTTTGCATCCCTTAGAAAATGGTTTACATAGTAAACCGGGTGCTGCCTACCCCCGATCTTCCGCACCAAGACTGGTCCCACAGCCAATGAACTTACTGCCAAATACAAATACAACGGCTCAGTGGGAACGGGCTTCACCAACAAAGGCGCCAAAGATAAATGTCTCTTTATCCCCTGAAAATCATCTTCATATTCTGATGTCCACTGAAAGCTCTTCGCATTCTTCGGTCCTTTTAAAGTTTCAAAAAATGGCAAACACCTCTCTGCCGATTTAGACATAAACCTCCTCAAAGCTTCTATCCGAGCCGTCAGACGCTTAACATCCTTGTACGACTGTGGAGACTTTATGTCCAGAATAGCCTTTATCTTCTCTGGATTCTCCTCTATTCCTCTCTGGCTGATCATTTACCCTAAGAATTTCCCTGCTCCCTGTCCGAAGGTGCACTTGGTCGGGTTCAACCTCAAGCTTTAATGCCAAACTATCTGAAAATAATCCTCCAAGTCGTTCAGATGACCTCGAACCGACATCATTTTGACAATTATATCATCCATGTAGACTTCCATGCTCTTCCCCAGCTGTCTGCCGAACACATAATTTATCATCCTCTGATATGTGGCCCCTGCATTCAGTAGTCCGAAGGTAATCTTCTTATAGGCATAGACTGATCTATGCGTTATAAAAGCCGTCTTCAGGATATCATCCTTACACATCGAGATCTGATGATATCCCAAAAACGCATCCATAAAACTAAGCAGGGCATATCCCAAAGTCGCATTGGTAAATTGATCTATATGTGGTAGTGGGTAGAAGTCCTTCGGGCACTCCTTGTTCAGATCCGTGTAATCAAGGCATACCCGCCATTTACCATTCTATTTTTGAACCATTACCACGTTGGCCATCCACTCTGGGTAGTTTATCTCAAAAATGAAGTCTGCTGCCAACAGCTTTGCTATCTCCTCATCAATTATTTTCTATCTCTTTGGGGAAAAAATCATCCTCTTTTGCCAAACTAGCTTCTTTGTTGGATCCACGTGCAACCTGTGCTCAGTAACCTTTAGATCTACCCCTGGCATGTCACTGGGGACCCATGCGAAGATATCTGCGTAACCCTACAAAACCCCCCACCAGGTTTGTCCGAAAAAGTTTCGGCAATCCTGACCCGATTCGACCGGTCTTATCCTTCTTCCCTGGTATTAGCTCTATCTCTTCGGTGTCTCCCGCTGGCATGACTAATGGCTCTGTACTATTTTCTGTGAAAGGCTCGATCTCGATCGCCATAGTTTGCTTCTGCTTGCTGACCCCAACTCCCGAAGTGATCAGTGAATTTCGGTAACATCTTCGTGTCAGATCCAGGTCTCCTACTACTTCTCCGACTCCATGTGGTGTAGGGAACTTGATCTTGAAGTGGGGGATTGACGTTACCGTTTGGAGAGCTGTCAGAGTAGGTCTTCCCAATATCGCATTGTATGCCAAATCTACGTGCACCACAAAAAACATGCACATAATTTCCACCTACTGTGGGGCTATTCCGAAGACCACTGGCAGCTCAATAGTTCCAGCAACTCTTACTGGCTCGTTGCTGAAGCCATACAACGGAGACTCTTACTCGATCTCCATCTTCTTTCCATCCAGATCCATCCTCTAGTAGGCGTGCGCATACAGTATGTCCACCAAAGACCCATGGTCTATCATCATCCTCTTCATGTCGACCGACCCCAATTGTGTTGTAATCACCAGTGATTCCTTATAAGGTTTGATCGGTTCTGTGGGGAAATCTTTATCAGCGAAAGAAATAACCGAACCCGTGTATGATCTCTCCCGTCTCGCGGGTTGGTCGGCAACTGACATCACTGTATCAAGGTATCCATGTCGCTTCTTGCCTGCGACTTTCCCCATCGTACCGCCAGTGATAACATCCACCACCTGGCGGACGCCCTGAGTCTGACTCTGTTACGATTGTTCGTTGGTCTGGGTCGGGGCATGATTCTCCTACCACGCCTTCGGGGCCTCCCGTCCAATCACAAATTGAACCAACCCACCATGCTGAACGTTCCTCTCAATCAGCTCCATCAAGCCCCAACAGTCATCTGTATGGTGTCCCGCCGCCTCATGATAGTCTCACTATCTGTTGGGGTTCCCGGTACCAGGCTTAAGGTTGTCCCAAGGCATCTGGTAGCCAGGCTGTTTCTTCATTTGTTCTAGAATAGCGGACCGACCGGTGTTGAGCTAGGTGTATACTCGGTTCACCTTCTGACTTGGGAAGGGGGGTGACCACCTCCCGAACCCCTGTTGTTGTCGTTGTACCTCTTCTGATAATTGTCTAACCTATCATTCCCATACCGCTTCGGGTTCCCATCTGCTTTGTTCTTTTCCTTGTCTTTATCCTTCGGCTTCTCCGTAAATCCTCGCTTCAGACTGTCTATGGCTTCTTCCATCACTATGAAGCTTTCTGCTTTCTCGAACGCTTCAGCCAAACTCTTCGGGTGGTTGAACATTAATTTCTTCACCAATTTTTTGACCTCACCAGATCCAGCCTGTTCTGGAAAAGCCCTACTGCTTGCAGGTCGTTGAGGTCTGTCACCTGACCTACTACTTCTCTGAACCTCTTCACATATTGACCCAGTTTCTCGTTGGAATACTTTCTGACCTGGGACAAAGATCCAATCGACCTTCCTCTCCTTTTGTTGCTCTTAATCCGAGCATGAAATTTTTTGCATAACTCTTCCTATGATGAGACCGAGTTTAGAGCTAAGGTCATCATCCACTGCCTGGCATCCTTCCTCAAGGTCGTCATGAAGTTATGGCACTTTGCCGCATCTGTGTAGTCGTAGTAGTTCATCAACCTATCATACGCCTGACTGTGTTCGTATGGATCGCCCGACCCATCATAGCTCTCCATGTAAGGCAATTTTTTGGTGGGGTCTGCCTTTTCCCAGATGATCTCGGCAGAGAACAGTGAAGCTTTCTTACCCGAACTCACTTTAATTTGCTGGGCATCCGCCAGCTATTTCTGCATCTCCTCTAGCTTTTTGGTCAACAACTCTATTCCTGCTAGGGTCGAGTCCGCCTCCTTTTTCGGAGAATCTTTGTACCTTCAATCCCTCCGATCCCTGTCTTCTATACTGCTAACCCAGGAAAGGCTTCGGTATCTGTCCCTGTTATGCCAAGGACTTTCGTGACGATTGCCCTTTGTTTTTAGCTCTGATGGCTCTACTTTCGTATAAGCCTCTTTTCCGTGGATGACTACCTTTCTCTTGTCTCTGCGACCGTTGCCTTCCGAACTATCCTCCCGAGAACGGCTTCGGCGCCTCCTTTCACTGTACCGAGGGCTGTTAGGATAGTGTACCCTCAAATGTCCCTCGGTTCGGCGACCTTCAGATCTGCTCCTGTCACGAGAGCGGCTCTGAAGCCTGCTCTCGGTTCGCCTAGTGTCTTCAGCGTGTCTGGTTCGAGGTCGTCTCTCTGGAGACCTTTCCCGTCCTCTAGGTCGGCTGCGACTGGAGGCCTCGTTTTCCTGCTCTGCCATGCACACCATCTGTCTGTCAATCTCCTCTTTCTGCAGAAGAAGGACTTTCAACACCTCCTCCGTCTCTTTTGCTTGCTGGGCCAAAACCATCTTCTTGTCTTCACGGAGTTGGGTTCGAGGCGGTGTGTCTCCTACCCCTCTACGATCTCTTGCACCTTTGCTGGTTGTGGAGAAAAGCTTCTGCTGCACGTTCTCCCCTTCTCCCGTTTTGGATCCTGCCGAGATGGTCTGAGGGCCAAGCTGCTCGTGGATGCTCTTGGATGGCCCCAATCTGTCCTTCACCGATCCTTTCTTCTGGGAGACGCTTCCGCCGTCAGTCGTCCCATGCCAGTAGCAGTTTTGCTGTTCACCATGATTCCCGACATGGTGGCTTGCTGATTGTGATTGAATACAACACTAGAGAGCCCTCCTTCTAGCGCCAATGTTAACGCCAAGATCCGTCCACGCGCTTCAATCACCAAAGCGCGTTCAATCCTACACAAAAACGGGTAAACACCAAAAGCTTGACGGCTTGGGCCGCCGGGGGATAGCTCCAATGTGAGAGTAAGTACAGGCTGAACAAGGTTAACAATAGAGGCTATATGCTCTAGTGCTGGAAAGTAATGATATTGTGTGTACCTTATAATCAGGGTCAAGCCATATATTTATAGTGTTCTCACATCTTTGCTAGAATCCATCTCTAAATTGGATTAAGATTCCCCCATGTATCCTTCCATAATAGGATCACACCAAATCTCCTAGAATTTAGGAAGTTATATCAATAACCAACTTCTCTTTTCACAATCAGAATTCTCATGTAATTAGGAGTATCTCCAAGCATTCTCCTATAAAGAGTCAAACTGGCCCAAACATAACCAAACCCAAACCAGGTCCTAGACCTCAAATATTCGGGGCCCTACATTATTGAATCTTGATGTTGATTGTGTCGAGGCGTTAGCAGTGAGGGATGCTCTTTAATTCTCGAATGATTTTCTCCTTTGCCAAAATGATTATTTTGTGGAGAGGTAATAGTTGTAGAGTGATTGACGGACTATCTGTGTGCAAGACTGAAAATTTATACCTGAGTGATGTCATTGAAGAATTTCTGTTTTCTTTCAATCATGTATGTTGGGCGAGATGGAAACAAAATAGCTCATGCCCTTGCCGCCTTCATTTTGGATGGAGGATATTCATTTCTTTTGTTGTACTTGATGGTTTTCAACAATAATATTATCCAGTCGATGGACTGTTTTTAAAAATAAAAAATTATAAACTATTTTAAAATTTTAAAATATCAATTTTGATTTTAAAATTATCTCTATGTGGGTTTTAAAAATTAATAATAAGTTTTATAATTCGAAACGTGAAAACTCAGAAAAGAGTACATTAAGTGGCAATTGAAAATAAACATAAAAGCATATATAGCCGACTAGCATTGTTCTTGTTCTAAATAAAATTGAGTACTTAAAATAATACGAAAAAAATTAGGTATTTTTACAATACCTATATTATGTTCTTAATATTCTTATAGATTACCAATATGGTATTCTTAATATTCTTCCTCTGCTACTGGGCCTTAAACCCTAGGGTCATGTTTATTTTTGTAAATATTATAATTTCGGGATTATAATTCATGTGATTATAATTTTGGAATTATAATACCTGGTTGAACATGATATTAAATAGTCTCTCATATTAACTTATTTTATAGAGAATTGATATTTTCATAAGCTAATTTGATATTTCCACAAGTGGGTCCTATTTTTAACTAAATCAACCCTTTGTGCAGTAAACTAATTATAGGATTTAGTTCTTTGTTCAAATTACCCTCACTTGATAAATAACTAAACATTTAGTTGCTTATTATTTGATTAGTAGCGTTACTCAATTGAAAATAACTTTTATTTATTTAATTATTATGATAGTAATAATATTAATAATAATTACAAAATAGTTAGGAAATAAGTGAGAAAAAATATTTACACATAAAAATTAGGATTTAACGCTTTCTCCCACCAGGAAAAAAAATTATTTTCAGAATTTTTATTATCATATCATATTACTAAATTAAGATTTTTATAAAATAAATTATACTTCAAATGTGTAAACTTTATATATAAGACTGTAAAAATTAATCTTATAACACTGTAAAAATTAATTTAAGTTTGACATTGGAACTGCTCATCTGAATTAATCTTATAAAAATTGATGTAATAAGATAAAATAGAAGTTTCAAATTGTTTATTTATTCGGAGTCTTCGGACCACAAGACATGCAAGTTTTTATCATCTTCTGATCCATCGGGCAGCCTAATATACATTTTATATATATGGGAAAAGACTTGTATATAAAGTTTACCCATTTGTAAAAATCTTAAGTATAATTTGTTTCATAAAATCTTAATCTAAGTATAATTTGTTTAACACTACAAGAAAAAAGTTTATTAGCGACCGCCCATCTGCGACCGTTAGGTATTGGCGACCGAATACGGTCGCAGATAGAGGTCGCATATATTCTGGATGCTAACTGCACGTCGGCGACCACTTTTAGCGACCGGAGAGTCAGCGACCGACATATAGTGACCGATGTCGTCACTAAGCTGAGTCACGTCTCATTGTTGACGTGGCCCACGTGTCCGCGACCACCCCGGTAGCTGATTTCCCCAAGTCACTCACGGTCGCTGATACGTGCTGATTTATAAAAAAAATTGTCTGTTTTGTGGATTTCCCAAAAAAATTATACCTGTTTGTACCTGTTTTATATCTCAACACAGCAATATATATAAATCACAAAAACTATATAAATTAATCGATCCACACGTCCATAAACCAACACAATAAACAAATCGCTTGAGCAACTAAAATTTATATAAAAAATATATATTGAATCTAAAACTATAATTAACTCTATTGCCTTTGACATCAAACAACTTAACAAGCAAACGATTAGTTGTAGTGAAAGAAAATATTACAATCTAAAGATTTTCTGTTTTCTTTCTAGATATATATAGCATCGTCTCAACTACTCTTACCAGTCATATTTATAGACCTCCTGCAAAGAGAAACTCTTCCTGAAGAAAATATACAATAGAAGAACAATAAGTAACTAAACATAAATCTAAATTCATGACAAAATTACCTAGGCATCATCATCGATATCCTGTTGTTGTGTTAACGTTCGCCACTGCATAAGCTAATGCTCGCGCCAAGTGTAAGAAGTAGATGACGATCTTGATAGTCGGTCGTCGTCGATAAAGTTTGTCCCCAGTACTCCTTGAGAAGTGTAAGCTAGTTGTGGCCCACCTCTCCATAAAATCGGGAAACATCCTCGGTTTTATAGTCCTAGGCCTTTCAGCTGTTACTCCTGTTTTTGCAAAATCAACTGCCATAGAGTAAAGAGTTGTCAAATTCAACATTTTTTACTCGTAGTCTTATCTGACTCAATATCTGCATGTACTAAATGTGCAATAGAGATTGTACCCAAGGTATGAGAGACAAAGGAAGAGTTGCAGGAAATTCAACAATTTCTAATAAGTATTTCACTATACTGTACTTTCTTTCGAATTCCCAGAACAAAGTGGTTAATTCCCGAACAAAGCGGTAATTCCTGAACCGTTTAACCACTTTGTTTAGGAATTCAACATAAAGTAAAGTTGAATTAATTGAACCACTTATTGGGAACTGTTGAATTTCATATAACTCTCAAGAAGTCTCTCATATTTCATGCAAACCTTGAGTCAGATAAGACTATGAGTAAAAAATATCTCAGTTGGCAACCCTTCACTCTGTGACAGTTGATTTTGCAAAAATAGGAGTAACAGCAGAAAGGCCTAGGGCTTTAAAACCGAAGATGTTTCCCGATTTCATGGAGAGGTGGGACAAGCCAGCTTTTACAGTTCTCAAGGAGTATTTGGGGGAAACTTTATCGTGCTAGTTTTGAATCTATAGTGAATGAGAAGTCGCAATCTATTTGTTCACAGAATATAATATCATCAAGATGTGTATATAAAATACTGAAAGATATATATGTTTATATACTCAAATGACAACGCTCCAGTTAAAAAAATAGAATGACAATGATTTAATTAAAATAAATAAAAGAGAGAATATACTCTATCAATAACTCAACTGTAACATCCTTAAGACCGACTTATTTCGAATGTTTTGTAACCAAATATCAGCATTTTCTTGGAAAATACTTTCTCTCACAATCTCTATCATGAAAGTATAATATGAATCTGCGATCAATTAACGTAATTAGTCTTGAATCTGACTCCACAAAGCAGTATCTCCGAAATATATATAATAAATTGGAGAAAGATGAAAGTGTGCACTTGCTGAAATATAACTTGTCACAATTAGATGAAAACTTCAAGTTATATATAATGTAAAACAAATACGTACCTTCATCATCGCCCATAAGTTACTAGGATAAGAGTCAAAAACTTCTTTGTATGCAGGATTCGACATAGCAGTTGCAACTAATACTCTAACAGGTTCCTCGACAGCCAAAAAAATATTGGTCGTGTAGTTTCTGTTTGTGTCCCATACTTGAATGATAAGTTAATTGAACTACTGCGGACATTCCTCATTGTTCCATCATAACAGAAGACAACATCTCGAAGGAGGGCCATTAAGCTGTTGAACAGAATATCTTGTTAGTTCCCAGTAGGCACACATTAGATCTAGAAGGGGGGGTTGAATATATCCTTTTTAATTTCAAATAGTTTTCCATATTATTTTATCTTGCTAATGAATTAGCATATGACAAACAGAAGAATCTTTTCAAGCACAACAGAATAAGTAAAAGATCCCCTTCATTGATATATTCATAAACATTCATACATTGTTCATGGAGTTAGTTTAGTTTTAAGTAGTTAATACATACATAGTAGTTAAGTACATAATGTAAATGACAGAAAGTAAATGACTGAATGTAAAAGACACAAGGGATTTTAAGTGGTTCAAAGACTAAAGCTCCTAATCCACTCTTCTGCTTCACTAGCAAGAATTCCACTAAGGAAGGGCAGCACCCTGAATCACTAACATTCCTTCAAGGCCAGCAGCCTTGGAACTTCAGTTCACTAAGAACTCTTCTAGCTTAGCAGGCTTGGAACTCCTCTAGTTCACTAAGAACTCTTCAAGGCCAGCAGCCTTGGAACTCTAGTTCTCTACGAACTCTTCAAGCCCAGCAGGCTTGGAACTTTATTTAGTCTCTATGGACAAGGACCCCTCAGGCCCTGGCTACTTGTTGTTGTTGTAGTTGTTGTAGGTGCTTTGCTGCTAAGATGACTTGAAGCTTTATCATCCCAGATACTGAGCAGCTTGGCATGGTCCTCTTTGCATTCTATATAGAGTCTGGACCACTTCTTCTTTGGTACAGCTGAGCTTCTTTCTGTTCTGCTCATCGTCATCTGATGTCAGTTGTGCACCATCACCACTTGGGTTTGCTAAGTCTTTGAGCTTTTAGTAGACTTCGTCTAGGAACTTAGCATTCCCTGAACCCTTCTTAAATGATATATAGACATGGTTCTGCATCTGTTTAACTTCAGCTTTTGGTTCTTCGTGGTGATTCGTAGAGTGGCTCTCTGGATCTTTTTTGTGCTCTGCCACTTTCTTAAATGCTATCTTCTTGGCCTTCTCGGCTCTCAGCTTAGCTGCCATCTTCAATGGCATCCTCATCATTGTTGAGTGAAGCTTTAGTCTGTTCCAGTCCTTCTTCAAATCTGCTTTACTTCCACTTTCGTAGTTTCACTGCCACTGAGACTTGTTCTGTTCAGATCTAGTGGAACTCATAGAGTCAACAATATAGCATTTCAACAACTTAACGATTCTTCAACTCAGCAACACTTTCATCTTTGAAGCTTCAGCTGTTAAATACCCTTCCATGATCTTTCCGTTGGAAAATAGTCATTGAAAGCTATTTGAAATGCTTCGCAGATCTCGAGTTATTTGGTGCAGACTGTTGATGTGACGTGACAGCTCTTTTTTGACTTTACTGACACAGCAGTCTGCTACTTCACCTACCGCCTCAGAGATGTCACCTTTTCGTGTCAGGCTGGTAGTCACCTTTATTTCTCCTTCCTAATTCCTTGATTCGAATCTACAGGAGTTGTCCTTCTGCATCGATGCTCTCAATCAGCAACGTTCGAATATCAATCTTCAAATTAAACCATTGCCAATGCTTCAATCCTCAGATGACTGAACTCTACGATTCTGACGCAGGTGTTCATGGACCTTGATCGTAGTGTGTCTTGTTGAATGTTACTCATTGACTGGTTAGAGACAACACTACGATTCTGAAGAGTGTTCTTTGGATCTGCAACGTAGAACACCTCTTTATTCACTTGTGCAGGAACTGATAGCTTGACGTATTGCTCTGGCCTCTTCTGAATAGCAAGACACATCAGATTTGTGGCATGCCCAGCTCTCTTTCTCTTTGTCATCTCTTGTTCACCTATCATCAATGGTCTGACCTATGCTTAATCACTTTCGCCTTGTTCTTCATATACTGGCTAGTATCTCTTTGTAAACTGCATCAGTTCCTACTTTGTTTGGCAAACACTACGATTCTGGTTAATCCCAAGATCGTTGTCTTCTGTTCTCTTGATAACTACTGTACTTGCTGACTTTCTTTAGTCAGTCACTAAATCTGAAGTCTTCTTCTGATTTTCTTGTGGAAGACTTCATCTTGAATGGCTTCACAACTCAATCAGGATGTTAATTGAGTTGGTGCTTAGATCTTCTGTTTGCTTGCATATCATTCGTTGAGTGCTCCCTAGTTTCCTTCAGGTGGAATGTATCTTTGCAGCTCAGACCAGAGGCTTCATACTTTGGATATTCTGGGAGTGCTCATCTGTTAAGAATCATGTTGACACTACGATTCTTCCTTGGCGTTGTGAGCATCTTTGTCAAGGCCTTAGTTTTGCAGACTTCGGTTTAGCTTTGGTTCTGCCGACACTACGACTTCGAGATTAGATCTTGACAGACTACGATTTTTGCTTTCATGCTTGTTGTCCTTGTCTGATCTGGCTCGACTACTATCTCTGCCTCTGATATGATCAGTAGACTCCACTACTTCAAGTGCGGCCTACGATTCTTAACTTAGCTTTAGTAGGCGCTCGGTCGGCTCTTAGACAGACTATTTTTATGATTCTGAACATGACTTCCTCAGCAGACTACGGCTTCGAGAAAGTTCTTCTCGACACACTACGATCCTGCCTCGTCTCTCCTGGAAGACTATGAACTCCGAGATCTACTATCCTTGCAGACTACGATTCTGCCTTGATAGTTCTCGAGTCTTCCTTGTCTCTCCTGGCAGACTACGATGGCTGGTGCAGTGCTCGACGATCAGACATGTCTATCTATTACACTTTATAAGATCAACCTAACAAGCTTGATCTTTCTATTTATAGTTTTTGTACATCTTTTATTTTTAAGGACTTTAAAAAGCTGTTTTATTTATGTAGGATCAACCTAACATATTTGATCAATTCATTCTAAGTCCTTGTACATATATTCCTATTATCTATCAAAGAACTTTACAGCTTTCTTCAATGCAAGCATACTTGCATATTCATTCATTTGTATCATAATCAAATCTTATATAAATAGGAATAACATTCTCATGTATATTCCTAACACGTCTCACCTATTTTTCTGTGAGAACTACCCATCTGAGGAATTCGGAGTGGTCAGAAGCTGTCTATGTCATGGACTGGACCCATATCAAGCGATGATTTATTTCATAGATATGAATCATCGCCTGATATGGGTCCAATCCATGACATAGTCAGCTTCTCACCACTCCGAATTCCTCAAATGGGTAGTTCTCACAGAAAAATAGGTTTTGACGTTCTGGTCAACAACTTAATAGCACTCCTTAGGGATGTTGTCATCTATTATGATGGAACAGTGAGGAATGTCTACATTAATTCAATTAACTTATTATTCGAGTATGGGACACAAACAGGAACTACACGACTCATAATTTTTTGGCTGCCGAGGAACCTGTTGGAGTATTAGCTGCAACTGCTATGTCGAATCCTGCATACAAGGAAGTTCTTGACTCTTATCCTAGTAATCATTACCCATGTGCGATGATGAAGGCACGTATTTGTTTTACATTATATATAACTTGAAGTTTCCATCTAATTGTGACAAGTTATATTTCAGCAAGTGCACACTTTCATCTTTCTCCAATTTGTTATATATATTTCGGAGATACTGCTTTGTGGAGTCAAATTCAAGACTAATTACGTTAATTGATCGCAGATTCATATTATACTTTCATGATAGAGATTGTGAGAAAAAGTATTTTTCAAGAAAATGCTAATATTTGGTTACAAAACATTCGAAATAAGTCGGTCTTAAGGATGCTACAGTTGAGTTATTGATAGAGTATGTTCTCTCTTTTATTTATTTTAATTAAATCATTGTCATTTTATTTTTTTAATTAAATCGTAATATTTTATTTATTTATTTTGTAATATATTATAAAATAATGCTATTATCACATAATTTTAGATAACATAATGCTCACATACACACACATGTATACTATGTGTATATAAGCTTTATGTGACCCAAATTATGTGATAGTAGCATTAATTGCTCTATTTATGTTATGTCATGAATTATGTTATATTAACTAAGTAAATTAATACTACTTAATTTATTTTAATTAGTATTGGAAAACTAATTAATATTAATACTACTTAATTTATTTTAATTAGTATTGGAAAACTAAGTAATATTAACTAAGTTATATTAATACTACTTAGTTTATTTTAATTAGTATTGGGAAACTAATAAATAATATTAACTAAGTAAATTAATAGTACTTAATTTATTTTAATTAGTATTGGAAAACTAAGTAATATTAACTAAGTAAATTAATACTACTTAATTTATTTTAATTAGTATTGGGAAACTAATAAGTTATATTAACTAAGTAAATTAATACTACTTAATTTATTTTAATTAGTATTGGAAAATTAAGTAATATTAACTAAGCAAATACTACTTAGTTATAAATTTAGTAGTGAAAACTAAGTAAATGCTACTTAGTTGATTTTAGTAGGGAAAAATTAAGTAAACTAATGAAATTTATTTTTTTATTTTCTTTACTTTAGTTTATATTATTTTCTATTATTTTATTTTATTTATATGTTATTATATTTAATTTAATGTAGATTAATATTTAATTTATGTATTTTAGTAATTATTATTATATAATAATACACTAACATAAGCCTCAATATCATATTATGAACATGCATGCACTGAAATTGCACAAATTAAAGCCAAATTGAAACTAAATATCACACACATATATATATATATATATATATATATATATATATATATATATATATATATATATATATATATATATCTAACCCAAATTCAAACTAAATAGCCAAATCAAACACATATAAATACATAATATGCAATATATATAATTTCAAATCAAATCCAAATTGAAAATATATATAGATGAAAGAGAGAGATTGAATACCTAGGTGGGGTTGTCGGCGGAGGCGGGCGGCGTCTCGACGTCTCCTTCTTCTCCTTTTCTCTCTTCTCCCTTTTTCTATCTGTTCGCCTCTTCTGCAGATGACTAGGAGCTTATTGTATTTAAAAGGATCAGCTACCACCTTTGGCGACAGCATACGGTCGTTGATTTTAATTGACTTGACGGTCGAGCTGCTGAGGAAGTCAAACCGTTCTGCTACCACTATCTGCGATCGGGTGCGGTCGCAGACTTGAATTAATTTTCCCCGCCACCTCAGGCGCCAAAATTTAAGGCGGTAAATTCAACTTGGCGACCAGTTAGCGACCGGACGGTGGTCGCTAATACCAAATAGCGATTACTTTAGATAACCGTCACTAATAGCGGTCGCTAAGTCTGATATTAGCGACCGAATACGGCGGTCACAGATACTATTGGTCGATGATGGTCCTGTTTCTTGTAGTGTAAGTATAATGTGTAAACAAATCTTAATATAGTAATATGTTATGATAATAGAAATTCTAAAAATAATTTACACAATTAGTAATATGATATGATAAAGTTTACACAGTCTTATATATAAAGTTTACACATTTTAAATTTACACAGTTTTATATATAAAGTTTAAATTTATACAGTCTTATATATAAATTTTACACATTTTAATTATAATTTGTTTCATAAAAATCTTAATTTAGTAATATGATATGATAATAGAAATTCTGAAAATAATTTTTTTACTGGTGGGAGAAAGCCTTAGATCCTAACTTTTATATGTAAATAATTTTTCTCACTTATTTCCTAACTATTTTCTAATTATTATTAATATTATTACTATCATAATAATTCAATAAATAAAATTTGTCTTCAATTGAATAACGCTAATAATCAAATAAAGTTAAGCAACTAGATGTTTAGTTATTTATCAAGTGAGGGTAATTTGGACATAAAAATTAAATTCTATAGTTAATTTACTACATAAATGGTTGATTTAGTTAAAAATAAGACCCACTTATGAAAATATCAAATTAACTTGTGAAAATATCAATTCCCATTTTATAATTTGAACTAATAGTTCCAAGTTCAAATTTAAAAATAAACATGACATTTTAACAAATGTAACCTTCATTGTTGGGTAGTAAACTTATAGTGGTTGTTGAACTACGGTCACAAAGGAAGCTTTAACTCCTAGTATTAATTTATGGGTCCTTTACACTAGTATACAACATTTAGAAAGTAATTACAATAATAGTACACCCACAAAATAATTACAAAAATAACGCAACACATTAATACGGGACTAAAATTAAGGAATAATAACTGCCCTACACGTCAGTTACCGAATTTCTGATATAGGCAACTAACTAATATCCTAAATTCAAAATAACGAGAAAACAGGGTTTCAAATTTTGCAGATCGGAGAAGACGAACTCAAACGAAATTCAACATCGGAGAAGACGAAATCAACCGCCGACTTCAGAGTTTCCAATCGATTCCGAAGTTTCCAGAGAAGCCGAACACTGAAGATTAAGAGGATATTTGAAATTCGAGTTCACGAATTACGAAATTACATATGTAAGTAGAACAATGTGTTAACGTTTTCGGTTTATGATCAGTAGAACAATGTGTTAATTACATATATAAGTAGAACAATGTGTTAACGTTTTGGTTACCTTCATACAACTATTAGGCTTTAATTGGTAATAAAGTCATTATACTAATTGTTCTGATTGTAAAATGCATGTAAAAATGTGTTTTATATTCTGGTTACTAAGTACATGTATATTGGTTACTGTCTAATCTAGATTTGGTTATTGTTCAATGCTTATTTAGTTGTCAGGCAATGGAGATGATTCCAGTTGTACTTTATTTCAACGGAACATGGACTGACAGTAACCAATACAACAAATTTGAAGTTACCGGCCTACTAGTTCCATCAACAAGTTCGTTCAGAGAAATGCAAAGCTTGGTATGCGAGGCAATACGGCTAGACACGAACACAACAACATTGTCAATCAAATGTAAGATTAGAAGCGACATTCCATTGATCAGTATATCAGATGAAGCAACCTTTAGATTCTTTATGGAAGCCAGCAGAAAATCTGATGAACAATACAAATTCCCACTGATTATAGAGAATGTACACAGCAGGGGACATACAACAATCTTGCAGAACTTGATAAATGTAGAAGAAACTAGAATTCACGATGTAACGCCAATCAGATCAACACAGTGGAATTCAGAACTTGTACTGCTAGCAACACAAGATTGCCAAATTGGAACACAATATGCTGATCAGCTTGCCATGGAAGTTATTGAACAACAACAAGACAGACAAAATGACAAAACATACATAAAAGAACGATCTGATGATGTCATAACAGATCCGAATGAAAGTGAAGTAAAATTACATCAAACTTGCAAAGACAAGAAAATCCTATCACAAGCAATGAGGCTGCATTCAATCAGGAAAAACAGACAGCACAAAGTTGAACGAACAAGTTGTAGAGACCTTGTGCTAGTGTGCATAGATAATGAAAATTGCAAATGGAAGTTGAGATCATCAAGGTTTCGAAAAACCAGTATGTTCAAGGTGAGAGAATTCAATGACATCCACACGTGTTCATTCAAGTGTTTAAGTCTTGCTAGGACTACTTATGGGGTTCCATATGTAGTCCTAGCAAGACTTAAACACTTGAATGAATTTCGAATATTACTACAAAAGAAATATAGTAAGATATAATTCGAAAGTTAACACAATCAAATTGAACATTGTGTATTGATAGTAGGAAGAGTTATGAGATGTAGAGTAGAGTTTACATTACAACTACTATGTGTTACTATGTGACTAATAGTTGATGTGCATGATTATATATAATTGTGTAGGGCACGTGAAGTGCAGATAGCTGTAAGCTGTTAATATGTTATTGGTAAACAACGATCAAGACAAGTCTTTCGGTTCCTATTTGTCTACGTGAACTTGATGAACTATTTTAAATTGCATGATATGTTATATGTGTTGTAAGCGAGCATGATATATTATACATGTTGTAATCATGAAATGTTAAAGTCAATTTATGACTACATTGTTTTGGTTAAATAATGTTGATTGAGTAAGGAATCTTTATATTTGTTATGTGAATTAAAGCATGAATGCCATGTTACTTTAATTATTATGACATGTATGTTGAGCATGTTATTATGTACTATGTGATGCATGAAAACTGTTAGAACTTGCTGAGCTGTCGAGCTCACTCTTGCAAATAATAATTTTTGCAGGTCGAGATTTCAAGGTAAGGATATGTGCTAAGTGAATCCATATTCACGAAGAATACTTATGTTTTATGAGAAATGTATTTAATATTTTGAATGTAACATGTTGTTGAATTATAAGTGGAGCTACCCAATGTATATGGATATTGCTTTATGATGTAAGACTTTGTATAGTCATTTTGTGGTGACGATTCATGATATAGATTTGAATCGAAGAGATGTAATGTAAAGGTTGCGATTTAGGGCAATAAAAGAAAGAAGTTTATAAAAGTTTTAAATATTTTGCATTTTTAGTGATTTTAATATCGAATAATGATGTAAAGATAGATTAAAGATGTATTGCTAACGATCGAGGATGAGAATTATATTGTATAAATTTTGGGGTCGTTACAAATAATGAGTTGGTTAGTGAATGCATAATGCATAGATTAACAAATCTAAAGAAAATATACACACCAACTGATATTGTGGAGGACATGATGACAGAGTATAATGTGTCTATCTCTTACCAAAAAGCATGGAGATCAAAGGAGAAAGCATTGGAAAAGGTGAGAGAAAATCCACACGACTACTCACTGATCCCATCATGGTTGCACATGTTGGAGAAAACAAATCCAGGTAACACTCTAAAACTAGTTTATTTGTTTTTCATAATTAGTTGGATACCCAATTCAAATGATTTGGTTACCTTATTATGCAGGGTTAGTTACCAACTGTATTATATAATGAAATTATGAAAATGTGTTAAAATAATTTTTTAACATATGATCAATATCTACACAAAAGGTTACAGTTTAATGACATCCTGGACACCATATGCACTGTATTGGAATCATTAATATGATAGTAACCAAAATTCCACATTGAGGGCACAATAATAATAGCCAAATCATAATATGACAGTAACCTTAACATAATAAAGAAGTAACCAAACATTTATATGATAGTAACCAGAACAGGTTTTAATGGTAACCAAAACAGAAACAACATGTAGATCAAACCCAGTTTAGGCAACCCATGTATACTAAACAATTACATATTAGCCAGAACACTATATAAAAGTAATCAAAATCCCACATTGAGGGCATAATAATAGTAACCAAATCATAAGATAACAATAATCAAAACATAATATAGAAGTAACCAGACAATAATATGATACTAATAATAACATAATTTAATGACATTGTGGACACCATATGCACTGTATTGGAAATAATAATATGATAATTAGTTGGATACCATTAACCATATAAATGGTTACCCTCTACTACAAGTTTGGATACTGTCTGCTACTTGTAACTATAATGATATTGCTGAAATTTCATACCAGGTTCCGTCACAGCCTTGGAGTTAGAAACAAATGGTCGTTTCAAATATCTATTCTTTGTCATTAGAGCATCCATTCAAGCATGGCATCATTGCTTTCCAATCATTGTAATTGATGGCACGTTCATACAATCAACCTACGGGGGGACACTCCAAGTAGCAAGCACACAGGATGCAAACAGAAACATTGTTCCGATTGCTTTTGCAATGGTTGAAAGCGAAAATGAATTATCTTGGAGATGGTTTTTCGTAAATTTGAGAAATACTTGTGGAGTTAGGGAAGGCCAATGCATTGTTTCAGATAGACATGAAGCCATTGTACAGGGACTGAATTTTGTGTTCCCGGATGTCATGCATGGTTCGTGTATATATCATATATTGAAAAATATAAAAAATAGATTCAGAAAGAGAGGAGAAGAACTCAAACAGGCGTACAACGGGGCTTGTAGAGCTTACACCATTGAACAATTCAACAAACACATGGGTGAACTTGATGCAATTGATGCTCGAATAAGGACATATTTGGAGGAAGAGGTCAAGTTGGAGAAGTGCACAAGGCTCCATGGGACTGTAAGCAGGTACTCAACAATGACTTCAGACACAGCGGAATCTATCAATAATGCAATCAAGGGGATCAAGGAACTTTCAGTTACAACAATGATTGAATGCATCCGTTGTATGATTCAAAGATGGTATTTCACAAACAAACAAGCAGCCATATCAACATTCACTACGCTTTCCACAACAGCTGAGGCAAGGTTGCAATCGAATATCACTAAATCAAAGAAACTTAAGGTAACTAATACAACTTTTAAATTATTACAATAGAAGTTGCATTTATTGGTTACTATCATAGTATGGTTTGGTTACTGCTTTATTATGGTATGGTTACATGTATATGCTGAGAATATTATGCTGATAATATTATCCTGAGAATATTATGCTGAGAATATTATGATAATATTATGCTGTATTATATTTGGTTACTATCATTGTATATGGGTCTGGTTTTCTTTACTATCATATTGTGCATTTTAAATTATTATTGTTTATTATCATATCATTTTAAATTATGTTCATTTTATGGTTACTTTTATATTTTGTTATGGTTACTGTGTAATTGTTTAGTATACATAGGTTACCTAAACTGTGTTTGATTACATGTTGTTTCTGTTTTGGTTACCATTAAATTCTCTTCTGGTTACTATCATATTATGGTTTGGTTACTACTTAATTATGTTATGGTTACCTGTTTATGCTGATAATGTTACCAACATTACGTATAACTGCCATTCTTTCAATGTAACAAACTAAATATTTATACATACTAACGACACACTTAATTTGTGTTGTAGGTTGAGACATCAAACCTATTGATCTTCACTGTTTATGATGTCACCAAACAATATATTGTGGACATCGAATAAAGGACATGCACATGCCGTACATTTCAGTACCATGAGATGCCTTGTCTGCACGTTGCTGCTGTTATCAGCAAAAAGAATTTGAGCTGTTATGAATTTTGCTCAAAAAAACTACTCAAAAACAACTTTGGTAGACACATATTCAACATCCATCCTGCCGTTAGATGACAGAGAGATCTGGGATGTGCTAGAAGAAGTAAGAAACATATGTGTAAAACCACCAGACACAAGAAGACTAGCAGGAAGACCAAAGATAGGGAGGTACAAGCACAGATCTGAAAACAAAATTCAAAACAAATGCAACAAGTGCTAAGAAAAAGACACAACAGAAAAACATGCAATAATCCACCGATTTTATGACCAAAAAAGGTCTGATATAGTACATAATCAACAAGAGTGTAAATATAGGAATATATTGTTGTTTATTGTGAGTAACCATTAACCAGATAGTTGGTAACCATTTTGATGATGTACAGTAACCAAAATTGTGTTGCACAATATTGATTAATATTTTGATTTCTGATTCCATCATGAGTTATCAATATAAAGCAAACATATACATTGAACAATTGGTAAAAGTTCTGAAACATTGTTATGTAACTTTGGTTACTCATCCAAAATTAAATGGTTACCTCTATATACATATTTAGATACCAACTGACCATTTTCAAATAAGTTTTATAACTATGTAATTTATAAGTATCCATCAGCTAGATAAATGGGAACTCTCACATGTATATTTAGCACTTGATAACTATTCCGATATAAATTTTTCATTATCTGGTTACTAACAAAAACTAAAATAGTTACCCTTATATGCATGTTTGGATACCAACTGCACCTCTCAAACTCTCTTTTTTTAATATGTGATCTATAAGTGACCATCATATATATAAATGGGAACTCTTAATTGAAGTTTTTGATTCCAACATGATGACATGGTATAAATAAAATATATACATTTAACACTTGATAACAAGCCATAAACAAGCTTATAACTATCTGGTTACTAACAGAAACTAAACTGGTTACCTTATATGTAGGTTTGGAAACCAACCTAAGATTTCAACTGAAATAGCTGATGGAAACTGTTCTAAAACATTTATATGTATATTTGGTTACTCACAAAAACTAAAATGGTTACCTCTATATGCTGATTTAGCTACCAACTGGACCACTTCCAAATAATTTTTACAAGTATGTAATTTATAAGTATACATCACCTAGATAAATGGGACACTCTCACATGTACATTTAACACTTTATCTATGTCTTGATACAAGCTTGTAACTGTCTGGTTACTAAAAAAAATAATATGGTTACCCTTTTGTTCAGGTTTGGTTACCAACTGCACTTTCAAGCAATGTATCAGACATAACTTATAAGTAACAAATATGAACCAACAAACAATGTTAAATCATTGGTAATATAATCAAATATGTAATCCTATTTACATAAGATGCAATAAACATTAAAAACTCACTAACCATAACAAATGGTTATGGATATTAGACAGTAACCAATGTATGAAACACAATTCAGAAGGAAAAGACAACGACAACCGAACTAGTCAAAATCTGGTACAAATCTTCCTGAAAATTCTCTATCAGACTCGTATCCCTCTAACTGTTTGTTCCTAGCATGCATGTAGAGGTTTGTGCCTAATTTCTTCCGATACTGCATAATGGGGAATGGACTAGAAATTTTAGCAAACTTCTGGTGAATAACATGCTCAACAAAACAAATCGTGAACATCCCACAATCACTGCACAAACAAACAAAATAAAATCAAAATCAAAACTAAAATCATACTAGATGTAATAATTAAAGAAATGTAAACCTTACCCCTCAATTTGTTTAGGTAGCCCCTCTGCAAATTCCAATTCAATTATATCATCTTCATCCTTGTTACGATACGGTTCACTACTAAAGTCAATATCAGACCTATCCCTCCAAAACCCACTCGTACGCAGTATTGTGGGTAGGATGAAGATATAGGGCTCACAAACATCCATAATTTTTGTTTGCATTGTTTTCCTGTTTGGCTGCAGAGAATTGTAAACTGTTAAACATCTGCGATGCACGTCAAATATCAGCAAAAACCAGTGATCCGGTGATGACATGTGAATGGGGAACAATACGTAATCAACGTTGACCCTAGGTGTGTTCACATTCATGAACAATCCACGAATGTATTCAGCCACATCACCCTCCTTAGATAAGGTACTCTTATCAGCATTTTTACTTGTGTATTCCTCAAAAAGAGCAGTCATTTTGCCGTGAAACCAACAATCTATGGTCGTTGCCCTTATATGAACGCTGTTGGAGTGTCTGGCCAGTTTACGGAAGTAGTATAATGCAATATTATAAATATTAAAAGTTGCTGAAAAATATAAATCTGTAATAAAGGTAACCAGCACTTGTAACACTAGTTACTAACCTAGATGCATAAGGTAACCATAACTATCACAACAGAATTTGAAGAAAAAAAACTCACATCAGTCATCTAACCACTGTCCAGGAGTCTTCAGTTTGTAGAACCACATTTTTGATGATATTGGGACAGACCCAAATATAAATGCAGGTTTAATTTGGTCATTCTTTCCTGAAAATTTGTCAGTCCTTCAATATAAAAGCATAATATTAGTATACACACTAACATTAAAAATTACCATATTAGTAGACACACTACCAAAATTAGACTTGAACAGAAAATAATAACCAATCTAATCAACCACTGTATTGTAAACAATTACATGGTAACCAACAAATAATAACATAGTAACCATAATCGAATAGTAACCAACACATAATATAACAGTAACCAAAACATAAAATAACAGTAACCAGAACATAATTTAATAGTAACCAACACAGAAACATCATGTAATCAACCCTCATTTAAGCAACCTGAATATACTAAACAAATACCCAGTAATCAAAAATTATATAATAGTAACAAAAACTTTACTTTGATAGAACATTAACAGAAACCAAACACAACATAATAGTAACCATAACATAATATAGTATTAACCAAAACCTAATATAACAGTAACCAGAATATAATATTATAGTAACCCAAACAAACCAAAATCCCATTTTGAGTGCACAATAATGGTAGCCAAATCATAATATAACAGTAACCAGAACATCATAAAGCAGTAACTAGAAAACAAAATAATAGTAACCATAACATTTATGTAATAGTAACCATTTGTTTCTACAGGGAAACAAATTTATTTGTTTTATAAAAAACTATACCATTGTTAAAAAATAAATAACAGACCTTTTCCTGTTGTTTAGTCCAATCCTAAACCATTGATCAAACAATGCCTCTTCATATTTTGACGGCATGGCCATGCATACTTTGGGGAATGCATAAAGGCCTGCACGTATTTAAGTATCAGCCACGGCAGTAGAAGGTGAACCCGCAGATCCAAACTTTATCGTATACGGAGCCCTCAAAACAGCACTCTTTATATGTTCACGAACCGGTCTACCACCTGGTTTAAGGACACTTATCTCCACCTCAGCACACTACGCTATGTCCTGGGTGGTTAATACCATATCATCAAATGCAGAACTGCTGTCTGTCTCCAATTTACCCACCTTTATCAACTGACAAAAAAGATAACAGATACAATTAGACACATATTATAACAATGACCAAACCACAATATAATAGTAACCAACACATATTATAACAGTGACCAAACCTAAACAGCATGTAATCAAAATATGGCATGTCATTGTAACACTAACCTCAATAGCAACATAAACAACAATCTTCTTCCTAGTTAATTGGCTTAATATATCAAAAGATGGCATGTCATTACTCTTGCCAATCTATGGAAAATAAAAAAAAACTAATTAATCATTAAAACAAAACACATAACACATAAAAAAAATAGTAACCATAAGATAATAAAGCAGTAACCAAACAGTTATATGATAGTAACCAAAACAGAATTTAATGATAACCAAACCAGAAACAATATGTAATCAAACCCCATTTTAGGAAACCCATGTATACTAAACAGTTACCTTTTAACCATAACAAAATATAAAAGTAACCAAAATCCCACATTGAGGGCATAATAATAGTAGCCAAATCATAATATGACAGTAACCAAAATGTAATAAATAAGTAACCAAACAGTTATATGATAATAACAATAACAGAATTTAAATTAGCTAACCTTGACATTATCTTCTTCATTATTATTTTTTATTTCATGGGGCTCTTCCATTATAACATCATGTTCAACCTCTCTAACAATCTCAGTTTCATCCTCATCCTTATTCTCAATGACTTTCGATCCATCATCACCATCATCCTCCTCAATCACTTTTGAACCATCGTTATCATCGTCATTCTCCTTTTCTTTCAAACCATCTTCAACCTCATCAGTCACATCATGTTCAACCTCTTTAACAACCTCAGTTTCATCCTCATCCTTCTTCTCATCAACTTTCGACCCATTATCACCGTCATCCTTCTCATTCACTTTCGAACCATCATAATCGTCGTCATTCTCCTTTCCTCTCAAACCATCATCATCATCAGCAGCATCATCATCATCAGCATCAGCACCATCAGAATCATCACCATCAACATCATCATCATCAGAATCATCATCGCCATCATCTTTATTATCACCGTCGTCCTCATCGCCTTTGTTCCGACGTAACTCCTGTCTAATAATCATTCTCAAGTCCCTGCATATCTCAACCTGTAAAATATGCATTTCATCCATAAGATCAGCTCCCAACTCTTCAATGCTTTTCTTAAGTTCGAACACTTTCTTTTCCAACGGCCTAAACCGTGCATCAATTGCATCTTTAACATCAGAAATTGAAAATCCAACATCTTCAACCTTCACATTTTTTTCCACCTTCTTATCAGCATCATTCCCATTGAAAAAATGAACACCGCCCAAGTCCAGCCGATCCTTCTCCTCAGCCGTAGGAATCAAACTTTTTATCCTCAGTTGAAAACCATTAAGTACACTTTAATATAGCATCTAAAAACATTATACAATTAAACTAAAAAATAATACATAGAGAATCATAAAATATAATCAGTAACCAACTGTATATATAAAGGTAACCAACTACATAGTTATTAGTATCCTGCATAAAACATAATCAGTAACCAACTATATATATAAAGGTAACCAACTACATTGTTGTTAGTAAACTGCATAAATTATAATCAGTACCAAATGTGTATGTAAAGGTAACCAACTGTATATATAAAGGTAACCAGTTGTATATATAAAGGTAACCAACTACATTGTTATTAGTCACATGCATAAACTATAATCAGTAGCCAACTGTGTATATAAAGGTAGCCAGCTATATAGTTATTAGTATCCTGCATAAAATATAATCAGTAACCAACTGTGTATGTAAAGGTAACCAACTACATTATTGTTAGTAAATTGCATAAATTATAATCAGTACCAACTGTGTATGTAAAGGTAACCAATTGTATATATAAAGGTAACTAATTGTATATATAAAGGTAACCAGTTGTATATATAAAGGTAACCAACTACATTGTTATTAGTCACATGCATAAACTATAATCAGTAGCCAACTGTGAATATAAAGGTAGCCAGCTGTATTGTTATTAGTAACCTGCATAAAATATAATAAGTAACCAACTGTATATATAAAGGTAACAAACTACATTGTTATAGATAGCTTGCATACCTGTCTAGAACCAAATACTAGATCGTTGAGCTTGTCATTTGTGGAGGGCTTCACTAGTTCCTTCCATCTAAATAATCGAACATCCGAAGGATGCTCATCATTACATATACCCCGAGCTTTGAATGTAGGAATGGTTTCAAACAAGAACACTTGGAAGACATAAGGCAATCCATTCAACTTGTACGATTTAGTATAATGCTCCTTATAAAAATTATATATCAAACCCCCATTCGTTCCTTTCTTCAAATGCCCCTTTAAAGCATTAGACAAAGAGTACTTTGTCTGCTCAAATGCCACTTTTTTCCAAGGATAACTACTAACATCGCCAAAACATAAAAAATTAATCAAGGCCCCATCCACGTAGTTATCAGAAACAGTCGATAATATGAAATTACACACCAACAGAATCATCGACATCCTCACAGCCTCATCGTCGTCGTCAAAAACTGCCTCCCGGTATATCTTCCCTATGCTACTACGCATCATAGCCTCATTCCCAAAAAACTTTTCCACCAACAGATTTTTCATACCTTTGTATGCAGATATGTCATCCTCACCTTGCCATCTCAAACCAGAAATCAAACAAAACTCTGGCAAACCAAACCTGATCCTTTTCTCCCCGAACAGAAACCACATTTTCCCATCATCTTTTTGGTGAACCTCCCTCACAAGAGCATGGTGAAGAATCTGAGAATACATTTGGTGTTCACCAAAATCAAGAAAATTTCCAAAACATGACGTCTTAAACTTCGCCAACTGACTTTTATTCAGCTTCTTCATAATAATACTAGGGACTTCCATGTCACACCAATATATTATTTTTCCAGTGAAATTTCTATTGCGTTCCTCATAATAAAGATCTCATATCTGCAAATAAACAAAATCAAAATTAAACAGTCATTATTAACCAATATAATCAATATTTATATTCTAAACAGATATATGATAGTAACCATAACAGTCATTAGTAGCCAAATCATAATATAACAGTAACCAACACATAATCAAGCAGTATCAAACAGTTATATGATAGTAACCATAACAGAATTTAATGGTAACCAACATAGAAACAATATGTAATCAAACTCATTTAGGCAACCCATGTATACTAAACAGTTACCTAGTAACCATAACAAACTATCATAGTAACCAAAATCTCACATTGAGGGCACAATAATAGTAGCCAAATCATAAGATAACAGTAACCAAAATATAAACAAGCAGTAACCAAAGAGTTATATGATAGTAACCAGAACATGATTTAATGGTAACCAAACAGAAACAATATGTAGATCAAACTCAGTTCAGGCAACCCATGTATACTAAAAAATTACATAGTAACCAGAACAAAATATAAAAGTAACCAAAATCACAACTTGAGGGCACAATAATAATAGCCAAGTCATAAGATAACAGTAACCAAAACCTAACAAAGAAGTAACTAAACAGTTATATGATAGTAACCAGAAAATGATTTTATGGTAACCAAAACATAAACATGTACATCAAATATAGTTTAAGCAATCCATGTATACTAAACAATTACATAGTAACCAGAACAAAATATAAAAGTAACCAAAATCTCACATTGAGGACACAATTATAGTACCCAAATCATAATATGACAGTAACCAAAACATAATAAAGAAATAACCAAACAGTCATGATATTAACCAAAACAGGTTTTAATGGTAACCAAAACAGAAACAACATTTAGATCAAACCAGTCTAGGCAATCCCATGTATACTAAACAATTACATAGTAACCAGAACACTATATAATAGTAACCAAAATCCCACCTTGAGAGCAAAATAATGGTAACCAAATCATAAGATAACAGTAACCAAATCATAATAAAGAAGTAACCAAACATTAATTTGATACTAACAATAACAGAATTTAAATTAACACACCTTTAGAATTTTTTGTCTGGGGATAATTTTTCGGCTTTGAACTTCAACTTTAGTTTTAATTGCCGGGGCATCAAAATCAGACTCCAACTGCACTTCTTTACTTTATATCACCATGTATACACTCCTTCCCCTTCTTCACCCTAGCATACTTCTTCAACTCCTTAACAGAATCACCCTCCGTGATTCTTTCCTCTTTCCATCCTTCTCCCTTGTATCAACCATTCTGTACAACACATACATACAACATAAATCGAAACAATCAAAACTCCGTTACAACACAAACAAAAACAATCAAAACTCCATTCTGTTAAAAAAATAATACATTAAACTATTAAGTCAGATACTCACCTGTAACGATCAACCAACAACGAGTATACTAGATTTCGAAACTCAGAGCTCCGACCAGTAACGAGAACCGAGTAAGTTTGACAATGAACAACAACCAAATCAGTATCGAACAGAGTAAGTACGACAATGAAGAACAACTAAACCTGTAACGATCACAAAAAATGAAGAAAAAATCACCAGTACCGATCACTATAGAAGAAGAAAGCACGGGTAAAGAAAGTAACAAGGGTTTCCAATATGAAGAACAATGGTTTCTAACTGAAGAGTCCTACAGGAAAAAACCCAGAAAAATGATTAGGGCGGTTATCACGCGTTTCAAAAAAAAACCACCCGATCGAAAATACGAAAACAGTATTTTAATTGAGTTTCTAATTTGCTATGTCAGCACACCAACACTAATCCCCTCAATTAAATGAATCCTAATTGCACTAATTTTATAAATAAATATGTAAAAAATGTGTTATTTTTGTAATTATTTTATCTATGTACTGTTTTTGTAATTATTTTTAAAAATGTACTAGAATATGTAATTATTCCTTAATTTATTTCTGTTTCAAATACATGATTCTCAAAAATAAAATTAAAAAAAAACTTGAAGTCAGACAACAATATTTCCTCCATCTAAAACTTCCAAAACGATGAATTAAAAACAAATTGAAGTACATGTAGTCACAATTATAATTTCTACTATTAATTTTTTTTAAAAAAATTGAAAATTTAGATTTTAGCAAGGAACATTAAAAATATATTTTTCAAATTCCTAATAAATTCATGCACAATATAAAGCCTCAAACTTCAACTACTAAACCACAAAAAATCCTCCTTTTTTTTTCCTGGACTAACATGTTAACCCCACAGTCTGGGGCCTAGACTGTGATGTTAATATCCTGGCTGGGCTGCAGGGTAGTGTCTCTATTTTTTAGGAAAAAATAACTTTTCCAATCATATATAAGAACATTCTTTTTCGAGTATGCATATTCATCACAATAAGCAAATAATAATAAATTAAGATCAACTAGAAAACCCAAAAACCAAATAAATAAAACCCAGCATGCTAAGCTTCTGAAGCAAAGCTATAGTCTTGCCTCCATGTATGATCAGCCAATTAAAAATAATTTAAGAATAGCATATAAAAACTTTAATCTTTATTAAAACTTATCCTAGTAAACCAACCCAACCAAAGTCTTCCAATACTAACACAACTGAAAAATAACACCCAACAAGAATCATTAAATTCAACAGATACTCGAAAGAAAAACAACTACACTGGCATTCAGAAACCACCACGGAGACGAAGGACAAGGTGAAGCGTGGACTCTTTCTGAATGTTGTAGTCTGCCAAAGTCCTCCCATCTTCCAACTGCTTCCCGGCAAAGATCAACCTCTGCTGGTCTGGCGTGATCCCCTCCTTGTCCTGGATCTTAGCCTTCACATTGTCGATGGTGTCCGAGCTCTCCACCTCCAAAGTGATGGTTTTGCCGGTCAAAGTCTTGACAAAGATCTGCATACCACCCCTTAACCTCAGCACCAAGTGAAGAGTCGACTCCTTCTGAATGTTGTAATCAGCTAAAGTCCTTCCATCCTCCAACTGCTTACCGGCAAATATCAGCCTCTGCTGGTCAGGAGGGATACCCTCCTTGTCTTGGATTTTCGCCTTCACATTGTCTATGGTATCCGAGCTCTCAACCTCCAAGGTGATCGTCTTCCCAGTGAGGGTTTTCACAAAAATTTGCATCCCACCACGGAGGCGAAGCACCAAGTGCAGGGTTGACTCCTTCTGGATGTTATAGTCAGCCAGGGTACGGCCGTCCTCAAGCTGCTTACCAGCAAAGATGAGCCTTTGCTGGTCTGGGGGGATTCCTTCCTTATCTTGGATCTTGGCTTTCACATTGTCAATAGTGTCAGAGCTTTCAACCTCGAGGGTGATGGTCTTGCCAGTAAGGGTTTTAACAAATATTTGCATTCCACCACGAAGACGGAGCACCAAATGAAGGGTTGATTCCTTCTGGATGTTGTAATCAGCTAGGGTGCGGCCATCCTCGAGCTGCTTTCCTGCAAAGATCAGCCTTTGCTGGTCTGGGGGGATGCCTTCCTTATCCTGGATCTTGGCTTTCACATTGTCAATAGTGTCAGAGCTTTCGACCTCGAGGGTGATGGTCTTGCCGGTAAGGGTTTTAACAAATATTTGCATTCCACCACGAAGACGGAGCACCAAATGAAGGGTGGACTCCTTCTGGATGTTATAGTCAGCCAGGGTACGGCCGTCCTCAAGCTGCTTGCCAGCAAAGATGAGCCTTTGCTGGTCTGGGGGGATTCCTTCCTTATCTTGGATCTTGGCTTTCACATTGTCAATGGTGTCGGAGCTTTCAACCTCGAGGGTGATGGTCTTGCCGGTAAGGGTTTTAACAAATATTTGCATTCCACCACGAAGACGGAGCACCAAATGAAGGGTTGATTCCTTCTGGATGTTGTAATCAGCTAGGGTGCGGCCATCCTCGAGCTGCTTTCCTGCAAAGATCAGCCTTTGCTGGTCTGGGGGGATGCCTTCCTTATCCTGGATCTTGGCTTTCACATTGTCAATGGTATCGGAGCTTTCAACCTCGAGGGTGATGGTCTTGCCAGTAAGGGTTTTAACAAAGATTTGCATTCCACCACGAAGACGGAGCACCAAATGAAGGGTGGACTCCTTCTGGATGTTATAGTCAGCCAGGGTACGGCCGTCCTCAAGCTGCTTGCCAGCAAAGATGAGCCTTTGCTGGTCTGGGGGGATTCCTTCCTTATCTTGGATCTTGGCTTTCACATTGTCAATGGTGTCGGAGCTTTCGACCTCGAGGGTGATGGTCTTGCCGGTAAGGGTTTTAACAAATATTTGCATTCCACCACGCAGACGGAGCACCAAATGAAGGGTTGATTCCTTTTGGATGTTGTAATCAGCTAGGGTGTGGCCAGTCCTCGAGCTGCTTTCCTGCAAAGATCAGCCTTTGCTGGTCAGGGGGGATGCCTTCCTTATCCTGGATCTTGGCTTTCACATTGTCAATAGTGTCAGAGCTTTCGACCTCGAGGGTGATGGTCTTGCCGGTAAGGGTTTTAACAAATATTTGCATTCCACCACGAAGACGGAGCACCAAATGAAGGGTTGATTCCTTTTGGATGTTGTAATCAGCTAGGGTGCGGCCGTCCTCAAGCTGCTTGCCTGCAAAGATCAGCCTTTGCTGGTCTGGGGGGATGCCTTCCTTATCTTGGATCTTAGCTTTGACATTGTCAATGGTGTCGGAGCTTTCGACCTCAAGGGTAATGGTCTTACCGGTGAGGGTTTTCACAAAGATCTGCAGCATCTGTGATGCGAACAAAAGACTATTAGAATCAAATTAAATATTTAACCAAAAGAAGTTTAATTATCTGGTGCCAAAACAATTACAAACCAATTCAAGATTTTTAACCAAAAGAAATTTAATTATTTGGGTACCAAAACTAAAAGAACCTTCAAACAAAGAAAAATATATGCATCTGTAGTGGGAATTGAAGACAATTAGAATGAAGTTAAAGATTTTTAACCAAAAGAAGTTTAATAATTCGGGTGCCAAAACAATTAGAAACCAATTAAAGATTTTTAACCAAAATAAATTTAATTACTCTGTGTACCCAAAAAAATAAAGGAACCTTCAAACAAAGGGAAAATAGCCAATAAAAACCAAATCGGAATATCTGAGAAGCTGAACAGCAAATGGCAACAAAGATGAATTTTGTTTAAACAAATATTCCATTATGTTGATTTGAGGTTTTGGTCCACTTAAATTTGTAAAAACATCTAAAGAATGATCCAATTACTTCACCAAGAGAACAGCTTCAGCTGATATACCTAACAACACTATCTCATCAAAATAGTCACTTGAATATGCACTTTTTAGTCCTTATGGATAAAGTATCTTTGCAATAAATTTTCCTGATTTTGTTAGATTTAACAGGTACTGCCACCAGAAAAATTCAAATAAAAACTATAAATATAACACAAAATTTGATCTTCAAATTTTAATTTTCCCCCTTCAATTTTCACTTTCCAAAAATTTAAATGAAAGACCAATCAAATTTACATATCTGAAAAGCTGTTTGGGAAAACAAACATTTATATTTTGTTTAAACACATCCAATTATGTTGATTTGAGGTTTTTTTTAAAATTTGTAAAAACATGTAAAGAATTATCCAATTACTTCACCAAGAGAACAGCTCCAAACTATATCAAAACTGTCACTTAGATTAACCCTTTTAGTCCTTATGGACAAATTATTTGTTCAATAATTTTTCCTGATTTTGCTATACTTAACAGGTAATATCACCAGAAAACGTCAAAAAAACAAAAACTGTAGCATATGAATGATAACCCAGAACAAAATAAATATATCGAATATTAATTCAGAAACACCAAATTACAAAATAGCATAACTCCTAATCGCATAGATAATAAGATAAATATAGCATCAATCCAATAGACAAAAGGCTAGATACCTTGAATAAAGATCAACCAGCGATCGATAAAATACGCAGATCTAAAACAATACTCCCTCCATCCCATAATAACTGTCGTTTTAGAAGAATTTTTTTTTCCCAATTTATTTGTCGTTTACAACTTTCTAGGAGAATAAATTATTTACTTTCCTATATCATTGTCCCAAGAAATTATCTCCCTTGTATTAATAATTTTCAACTTCCCATAAAGGAGTAGTGATGGAATTTTACACAAATTTTAATTAATAAATGATACTCCCTCCATCCCATAATAACTGTTGTTTTAGAAGAAATTGTTTTTCCCAATTTATTTGTCGTTTACAATTTTCTGGGAGAATAAATTATTTACTTTCCTATATCACTCCTACCTTCTCTCATTGTCCCAATAAATTCTTTCCCTTGTATTAATAGTTTTAACTTCTCATAAAGGGGTAGTGATGAAATTTTATATAAATTTTAATTAATAAATGATAGCATTAAATGACTTTCTTAATCAATGTACATGAAACTAAAACGACAGTTATTATGGGATAGAGGGAGTAGTATTAAATGACTTTCTTAATCCATGTGCATGAAGCTAAAACGACAGTTATTATGTGATGGAGGGAGTATAAATCAATCTAAGAGAATCAAAAAAGAAACAAACAATATAATCTGACGTAGGACTCTTCGATTCACATAACAAAGAACAAAACTTTAATTCCTAAGAAATACTCTATATATCAAAAGGAACAAATCATATTAACCTTAATCTGACTGAAAGAACGCGAATTAAGATCTAAAACAATATAAATCAACCTAAGAGAATTTTAAACGAAACAAACAACAACAACAAATAATCTAACATATGATTATTGGATTCACATATCAAAGAACAAAAGTTTAATTCCTAAGAAATATAAATCAAAAACAACAAATCATACATACCTTAATCTGGTCGAAAGGAATGGAATTAGAAGATTGTTGAGAAATTTAGGAGATCGAAATAATCGAAAGAGGATTTTATCTAACAAGAGATGAGAAGCTTGGTTGGGAACGCCTCATTTTATACGCGCTATGACCTAATTCTAGACGTTTCTCTCGTTAGTTTACACCAATGATACACGCCAAGCCACCAAAGCCACCTTATTTGTTCCTTTCTTAAGCGGGGTTGAAAAGTAATAATCCCAAACAATTTCTTTCCCCTTCATTGCCCCTTCAAAAAAAGAAAAAAAAGAGACACTAAAATATAGTTTGTAGGCAAGTTGAGGTTTGTAATCTATTATGTTAAACAAAATGCATCCTCTTAAATTTAAAATTGATTAAAATGTATCCTAAACTTCTTTTTGGCTTAACATAATACACCACAAAGTTTGTTAGATACTATATTTTTGACACTTGAAACTCATATTATTGAGAACCCATCTCTTGACAATGTTCACTAATCACCTACACTGAAACATCCCACGACGGCACCTGTCGTTGACCAAAGTATGAACATTTGTGTAGAACTGAGCGAACAAGGGCCCAGATCAGAAAACTACCCCTGAGGGCTAGGTCGTCATCACCCCCCTTTTTCTCACAACTTTCCTCTTTTTTTCTCAAATTTTCTCTATTTTTTAATTTTCACCTTGTTTTTTACTTTATGATCAATTTATAAAAAAAATTCTCCCTCTTTCTCATTATAAAGTCACTATGCAAGTTTAATTTTAATTTTTTCCTTCGCAGTTTTCTATGTGTTTTTCACCTTTTTTTCTCATTTGGTTTTTTTATCTCTATATATTGACACACACGTAGCACTTGTCAAATGAGACTAATAATTTCTAAAACACACGATACAAATTTATAGTGATACAAAAATAGGCTATTTGGTCTGACCTAATTCGGACTTGTCATACTTTGACCCTTGACCATGCCGTGTCAAGCCTTGGTTAGAAATATAGGAGGCCATGCTGGGCCGGGTAAAAAAGGTGATCACAGTTTAGTCTGTGTAAGCTCGCTATCCAAACCTAGGTCGATCCAGGCTAGGTCGAACCTTTTCCTTTTTATTTTTTTTCTATTTTTTTGCATAACTTTTTATTTTAAATATTAAATATTAAAAATATAAAATATAAATTAAAATTAAAAGTTATAAACTACTAAAAATTATAACAATAAACTTGTGAAAGTAAAAATCTAAATTTCATTGATGTACTAATTAACTGAAACTAATATATGAATTAATCATATAAATATTCTTGCATATATACGAAAACTATTCATTTAACATGTTATCTTTATCTTCAACCTCCAAGTACACACCAGAGAAAGATGAGAGTGAAAGTTTGTTTGATCTGTTTAATTTTAGCACTTTTGCAAAGTTTACGAAACCATGTTAAAAGCCTCCTTCAGTTTTCATTCCCTTAAAAATTAAAATTGTAGGGTCCTTTACAGTAATATACAACAATTAGAAAGTAATTACAACATTAGTGCATCTACAAAATAATTACAAAAATAACGCAATAAATTAGTATCCCTCAATTTCACGAACTAAAATTAAGGTACAATAACTGTCCTACACGTCAGTTACCGAATGTGTGATATCAACAACCAACTAATCTCCTAAATTCAAAATAACGAGAAAACAAGGAGACGAAATCAACAGACGACGCCAGAGTTTCCAAAAACGATTCCGAAGATCGGAGAAGACGAAATCAAACGAACATTCAATATCGGAGAAGACGAAATCAACAGACGACACCGAAGTTTCCAAAAATGATGCCGAAGTTTCCATAGCAGCAGAACATTTGAGATCAAGAGGAAATTTCAAATCGGCGTTTAATGTGTTTATGATTTCGGTTTACAATCAGTAACCAGATACAAAACTACTATAATGATTATTGATTGATTATATATTTGTATACTGAGGTACATGACTTTCAAGTTTATATGCATATATTTACCCGTAGTCACTACATAATCATATGTTGGTTACCTTCATCCAATTTTTCGGTCTTTAATTGGACACAAAGTCAGTATACTGAGTGTTTTGATTGTAAAATTCATGAAAAAATGTGTTTTATGTTCTGGTTACTAAGTATATATATTGGTTACTGTCTAATATTGATAGGGTTACTGTATAATGTTGATTTGGATGCTGTATAATATTAATGTGTTTTCTACTGATGATTTTTATATTGATGGTTACTTATTAAATATATTGGTTACCTTCATGCAATTGTTCGGCCTTTAATTGGTCACAAAGTCATTATACTGAGTGTTTTGATTGTAAGCTGCATGGAAAAATATGTTTTATGTTCTGGTTACTAAGTATATATATATTGGTTACTGTCTAATCTTGATTCGGTTACTGTATAATGTTGATTTGGTTACTATATAATATTAATATGTTTTTATATCGATGTGTTTTATATTGAAGGTTACTTATTAGCTACATTGGTTACCTTTATACAACTGTTAGTCTTTAATTGGTAACAAAGTCATTACACTGAGTGATTTGATTGTAAAGTGTATTGAAAAATGTGTTTAATGTTCTGGTTACTAAGTACATATATCTTGGTTACTGTCTAACCTTGATTTGGTTACTGTATTATGCTGATTCAGTTGTCAAACAATGGAGATGATTCCAGTTGTGCTTCATTTCAACGAAACAGTGGACTGACAGTAACCAATACAACAAATTTGAAGTTACCGGCCTACTAGTTCCATCAACTAGTTCGTTCAGAGAAATGCAAAACTTGGTATGCAGTGCAATAAGGCTAGACATAATCACAACAACATTGTCAATCAAATTTCAGATTAGAAGCGACATTCCACCGATCAGTATATCAGATGAAGCAACCTTCAGATTCTTTATGTAAGTCAGTAGAAAATCTGATGAACAATGCAAGTTTTCACTGATTATAGAGAATGTATACAGCAGTGGACACACAACAATCTTGCAGAACATGATAAATGTAGAAGAAAATAGGATTCACGATGTAACGCCAATCAGATCAACACAATGGAATTAAGAACTTATACCACTAGCAACACAAGATTGCCAAATTAGAACGCAGTATGCTGATCAGCTTGCCATGGAGGTTATTGAACAACAACAAGACAGACAATATGATAGATCATACACAGAATAACGATCTGATGATGTCATAATAGATCCGAATGAACGTGAAGTAAAATTACATCAAACTTACAAAGACAAAAAAATCCTAACACAAGCAATAAGGCTGCATTCAATCAGGAAAAATAAACAACACAACGTTGAACGAACAAGTTGTAGAGACTTTGTGCTAGTGTACATAGATAATAAAAATTGCAGATGGAAGTTGAGAGCATCAAGGTTTAGGAAAACTAGTATGTTCAAGGTGAGAGAATTCAATGATATCCACACATGTTCAATCAACGTACTGCTGGGAGACCACAGACAGGCAAATAGTGAGTTGGTTAGTGAATGCATAATGCACAGATTAACAAATCTGAAGAAAATATACACACCAACAGATATTGTGGACGACATAATGACAGAGTATAATGTGTCTATCTCTTACCAAAAAGCATGGAGATCAAAGGAGAAAGCATTGGAAAAGGTGAGAGGAAATCCACACGACTACTCACTGATCCCATCATGGTTGCACATATTGAAGAAAACAAATCCAGGTAACAGTTGAAAATAGTTTATTTATTTTTTATAATTAGTTGGTAACCCAAATCAAATGATTTGGTTACCTTAGTATGCAGGTTTAGTTACCAAATGTACTATAAAAAAATTTATGTTAAAATAATTTTTGGTATATGATCAATATCTACACAAAAGGTTACAGTTTAATGACATTTTGGACACCATCTGCACCGTATTGAAAACATTAAGATAATAATTAGTTGGATACCATTAACCATATAAATGGTTATCCTCTACTACAAGTTTGGATACTATCTTCTACTTGTAATTATATTTATAATGCTGAAATTTCATATCAGGTTCCATCACAGCCCTGGAGTTGGAAACAAATGGTCGTTTCAAGTATCTATTCTTTGCCATTGGAGCATACATTCAAGCATGGAATCATTGCTTCCCAATTATTGTAATTGATGGCACATTCATACAATCAACCTACGAAGGGACACTCCTGATAGCAAGCACACAGGATGCAAACAGATACATTGTTCCGATTGCTTTTGTAGTGGTTGACAGTGAAAATGAATTATCTTGGAGATGATTTTTGGTAAATTTGAGAAATGCTTGTAGAGTTAATGAAGGCCAATGCATTGTTTCAGATAGACATGAAGCCATTGTATAAGGACTGAATTTTGTGTTCCTCGATGTCATGCATGGTTCATGTACATACCATGTATTGAAAAATATAAAAAACAAATTCAGAAAGAGAGGAGAAGAACTCAAAGAGGCATACAACGGGGCTTGTAGAGCTTACACTATTGAACAATTCAACAAACACATGGATGAACTTGATGCTATTGATGCACGAATAAGAACATATTTGGAGAAAGAGGTTAAGTTAAAGAAGTGCACAAGGCTCCATGGGACTGTAAGCAGGTACTCGACAATGACTTTAAACACAGCAGAATCTATCAATAATGCAATCAAGGGGATCAAGAAACTTCCAGTTACAACAATGATTGAATGCATCTATTGTATGATTTAAAGATGGTATTTTACAAACAAACAAGCAGCCATATCAACATTCACTACCCTTTCCACAACAGCTGAGATAAGATTGCAATCTAATATCACTGAATTAAAGAAACTTAAGGTAACTACTATAACTTTTAAATTATTACATCAGAAGTTGCATTTGCATTTTATGGAATCCTCATTACTCATTATTGGTTACATGTATATGATGAGAAGGTTACCAACATTACATATAACTGCCATTCTTTCAATTTTAACAAACTAAATATTTATACATACTAACGACACACTTAAATTGTGTTGTAGGTTGAGACATCAAACCTAGTCATTTTCACTGTTTACGATGTCACCAAACAATATATTGTGGACATTGAACAAAGGACATGCACATGCTGTAAATTTCAGTACCATGAAATGCCTTGTCCACACGCTGCTGCTGTTATCAGCAAGAGAAATTTGAGTTGTTATGAATTTTGCTCAACAAAATACTCAAAAACAACTTTGGTAGACACGTATTCAACTTCCATCCTGCCGTTAGATGACAAAGAGAATTGGGATGTGCTAGAAGAAGTAAGAAACATGTGTAAAACAACCAAACACAAGAAGACCAGCGGGAAGACCAAAGATAAGGAGGTACAAGCACGGATGTAAAAACAGAATTCAAAATAAATGCAACAGGTGCCAATAAAAGGGACACAACATGAAAACATGCAATAATCCACCAGTTTTACGGCAAAAAAAAGGTCTGATATAGTACATAAGCAAAAAGAGTGTAAATATAGGAATATATTATTGTTTACTATGAGTAACCATTAACCAGATATTTGGTAACCTTTTTGATGATGTAAAGTAACCAAAATTATGTTACACAATATTGAATAATATTTTGATTTCTGATTCCAGCATGATTTATCAATATAAAGCAAACAAATACATTAAACAATTGGTAATTATTCTGAAACATTTTTATGTAAATTTGGTTACTCACAAAAAATAAAATGGTTACCTCTATATGCATATTTAGCTAGGACCATTTCTAAATAATTTTTATAAGTATGTAATTTATAAGTATCCATCAGCTAGATAAATAAGCACTCTCACATGCACATTTAGCACTTGATAACTGTTCTGATATAAGTTTATAATTATCTGGTTACTAACAAAAACTAAAATGGCTACCCTTATATGTAGGTTTGGATACCAATTGCACCTTTCAAACTATTTTTTTTGAAATATGTAATTTATAAGTGACCATCATCTATATAAATGGGCACTCTTAATTGGAGTTTCTGATTCCATCCTGATGACAGTATAAATAAAATATATATATTTAACACTTGATAACAGGTCTGATATAAGCTTATAACTATCTGGTTACTAACAGAAACTAAAATGGTTACCCTTATATGCAGGTTTGGCTACCAACTGCACCTTTCAACTAAAATAGTTGATGGATACTGTTCTGAAATATTTTTATGTAAATTTGGTTAATTACAAAAATTAAAATGGTTACCTCTATATGCAGATTTAGCTACCAACTGGACCATTTCCAAATAATTTTTACAAGTATGTAATTTATAAGTATCCATCAACTAGATAAATGGGCACTCTCACATATACATTTAACACTTGATAACTATTTTGATATAAGTTTATAACTATCTGGTTACTAAAAAAAAATAAAATGGCTACCCTTCTATGCAGGTTTGGATACCAACTGCATCTTTCAAACAATGTATCAGACACAACCTATAAGTAACAAAAATGAACCAACAAATAATGTCAAATCACTTGTAATATAATCAAATATGTAATCCCATTTATAGAAGCTGTAATAAACATTAAAAACTCACTAACCATAATAAATGGTTATGGATATCCAACAAAAACCAATGTACGAAAAACAGATTACAGGAAAAGTTAATGACAACCAAACTAATAATAATCTGGGACAAATCTTCCTGGATATTCTGTATCAGACTCGTATCCCTCTAATTGCTTGGTCCTGGCATGCATATAGAGGTTTATGCATAATTTCTTTCGATACTGCGAAATGGGGAATGGTATAGGCATTTTAGCAAACTGTTGGTGAATAACATGCTCAGCAAAATAAATCGTGAACATCCCACAATTACTACACAAACAAACAAAAATCATAACTAAAATCATACTAGATGTAATTATTAAAGAAATGTAAAAAATGTAAACCTTACCTCTCAGTTTGTTTAGGTACCCCCTCTACAAATTCAAGTTCAATTATATCTTGTTCCTCCTTAGTACGATACGGTTCACTCTTGAAATCAATATCAGACCTATCCCTCCAAAAACCACTCTTCGACAATATTACGGGTAGGATGAAAATATAAGGCCCACAGACATCCATAATTTTTGTCCGCATTTGTGACCTGTTTGGTTGTAGAGAATTGTAAACTTTTAAAATTCTGCGATGCACATCAAAAGTCAGCAAAAACCAGTGCTCCGGAGATGACATGTGAACGGGGAACAACACGTAATCAACATTGACCCATGGTGTGTTCACATCCATGAACAATCCACGGATGTATTCAGCAACATCACCCTCCCCGATAATATGCTCTTATCTGCATTTTTTTGACAGTATTCCCCGTATAGAGCAGTGATCTTAGCGTGAAACCAGAAGTCTGTGGTCGTTGCCCTTATGTGAACACTGTCAGAGTGTCTGGCCAATTTTCGAATGTAGTATAATGCAATGTTGATGTGTTGAACCAAAAAAAAACCAAAATCCATAAGATATAAACAGTTGCTGAAAAAAACAACTCTATGCTAAAGGTAACCAGCACTGTTAAAACTAGTTACTAAACCAGTTAACTAAGGTAACCATAAATATCACAATATAATTTGAAAAAAAAAGAACTCACATCATCATCTAGCCACTGTCCAGGAGTCTTCAACTTGTAGAACCACATTTTGGATGATATTGGGACAGACCCAAATCTACATGCAGGTTCAATCTTATCGTTGCCTCCCGGGAATTTTTTAATCCTTCAATATAAAAGCATATTAGTATACACACTAACATTAAAATTTACCATATTAGTATACACACTACCCAAATCAGAATTGAACAGTCATTAATAACAAATTTTGAACAGTCATTATATTGTAAACAGTTACCTGGTAACAAACAAATAATAACATAGTAACCAAAACTCCATTTTGAGGTCACATTAACAGTAACCAAAATATAATAAAATAGTAACCAAAACATAATATAACAGTAGCCAAACCATAATTTGATAGTAACCATAACATAATATAATAGTAACCAAACAGAAACATCATGTAATCAACCCCAATTTAAGCAACATATATGTACTAAACAAATACCTAGTAACCAAACATAATATCATAGTAACCAAAACTTTACTTTGAGGGCACATTAATATAAACCAAAACATAATATAATAGTAACCATAACATACTATAATAGTAACCACAACATAAAGTAATAGTAACCAGAACATCATATAATAGTAAACCAAACAGAAACATCATGTAATCAAACCCAATTTAAGCAACCTATGTCTACTAAAAAATTATCTAGTAACCAAAACATAATATAATAGTAACCAAAACCCTACTTTGAGTGCACATTAACAGTAACCAAAATATAATATAATAGTAACAAGAACATAATATAGCAGTAACCAGAACATAACATAATAGTAACCAGAACATTATTTAATAGTAACCATATAAAGAGATTCGTCGTTCCTGACCCTGGAAAGGAAAAAACAAAGGATGAATTATTTGATCTAATAAGTACCTTGTGTCTCTTTTTTTTTTTTTGAAAAAGGGGGGGATATGTGGAGAAATGACAAAAAGATAATCGAACAGGTTTCCTATTTCGACATCACAAGGTACTTATTGGATCGAATATATTTGTTTCTACAGGAAAACAAATTTATTTGTTTTATAAAAAACTACATCATTGTTAAAATACAAATAACATACATTTTCCTGTTGTTTAGGCTAATCTTAAACCATTGATCAAATAATGCATCTTCGTATTTTGATGGCATGGCCATGCATACTTTGGGGAATGCAAAAAGGCCTGTACGTATTTGAGTAGCACCCACGGCGGTAGAAGATGAACCAGCAGATCCAAAATTTGTTGTATATGGAGTCCTCAAAACGACACTCTTTGCAGGTTCACGAACCGGTCTACCACCGGGTTTATGGGCGCTTCTCTTCACCTCAACACACTGAGCTATGTCCTGAGTGGTTAATACCAATTGATCAAGTGCCGCCATGCTTTTTGTCTCGAATTTATCCCCCTTTATCAATTGACAGAAAAGGTAACAGATACAATTATATTTTCAACCCAAACACATGCAGGTAACTAATATATGCAATAACAAATCCAAACTATAATATAATGGAGTAACCAACCCAACATATGCAGGTAACTAGTATATGCAATAACCAATCCAAATAATAATATAGTAACCAATGTATGAAGTAACAGAAATAATATAATTCAGTAACAAAAATGCTGTAATGCAGCAACATAAACTATAATGCAGTAATATCTATATTATAATGCATTAACCAATATATGCAGGTAACTATTATCACCAGAAACCAATATAAACTGACTGAACAGTAGCAGACTGACTATAATGAAGTAACCAACTCAACATATGCAGGTAACTAAATATTTTAAAAAACACTAACCTCATCAGGGGTAAAAACAAACAGCTTTTTCCTATATGATATAATAGTAACCAACACATAATATAATAGTAACCAAACCATAATATAATAGTAACCAAAACATATTATAACAGTAGCCAAACATAAACAGCATGTAATCAAAACAACATATGCAGTAACAAATCCAACATATGTAGGTAACTAATATTTTAAAATAACACTAACCTCAGCAACAACATAAACAACAAGCTCTTTCCCAGTTGATTGGCTTAATATATCAAAAGATGGCATGTCATTGTTCTTGTCAATCTGTGGAAAATAAAAAATAACTAATTAATCATTAAAACAAAACACATATAACACATAAAAAAATAAACAAATATGTCTAACCTTGACATTATCTTCATCATCAATATTTTTTATTTCAAACTGGTTCAACACATCCGAACCATGACCTACATCATGGGACTCTTCCAACGTAACATCATGATCAACCTCTTTAACTGTCTCAGTCTCATCATCATCCTTCTCATCGACTTTCGACCCATTGTCATCATCATCCTTCTCATTCACTTTCAAACCATGGTCATCATCGTCCTTCTCATTTCCTTTCAAACCATTGTCATCCTCATCATCATTATCATCAGCATCATCATCAGCATCACCATCATCATCATCATCATCGGAATCATCATCATCGTCTTCATCTTTATTGTCATCGTCGTCGTCATCGCCTTTGTTCCCACCTTCGCTAATATTAGATTGGCCACGTAGATCATTTCTAATAATGAACCTCATGTCCCTGCATATCTCAAGTTGTAAAATATGCATTTCATCCCTAATATCAGCCCCCAAATGTTCAATGTCTTTCTTAAGTCCAGACACCTTCTTTTCCAACGGCCTAAACCGTGCATCAATTATATCTTTAACATCAGAAATAGAAAACCCAACATCTTCAAACTTCAAATTTTTTCCACCTTCCTATCAACATCGTTCCCATTGAAAAAGTGAATGCCGCCCAAATCCAAACGATCCTTCTCCTCAGCCGTAGGAATCAAGCTTTGTATCCTCAGCTGAAAAACATTAAGAACAGTTTAATATAGCATCTAACAAACATTGAACAAATAAAAGAAAAAAAATAATACACAAATAATCATAAAATATAATCAGTAACCAACTGTATATATAAAGGTAACCAACTATATTGTTATTAGTAACCTGCATAAAATATAATCAGTAATCAACTGTATATATAAAGGTAACCAACTACATTGTTATTAGTAACCTGCATACCTGTCCAGACCTTAATACTAGATCATTAAGCTTGTCATTTTTGGGGGCCTTCACTAGTTCCTTCCATCTAAATAATCGAACATCCGACGGATGCTCGTCATTACAGAAACCCCGAACTTTAAGTGTCGGAATGGTTTCAAACAAGAAAACTTGGAAAATATATGGCAATCCATTCAACTTGTAAGATTTAGTATAATGCTCCTTATAAAAATTATATATCCAACCCCCATTTGTTCCCTTCTTCAGATGTCCCTTCAAAGCATTAGACAAAGAGTACTTTGTCTGCTCAAATACCACTTTCCCCCACGGATAACTATTAACATCGCCAAAACATAAAAAGTTAATCAATGCCCCATCCACATAGTTATCCAAAACAGCCGATAGTATGAAATTGCAGACCAACAGAATAATCGACATCCTCACAGCCTCATCGTCATCGTAAAAAACTGCCCCCGGTATTTCCTCCCTATGCTACTACATGTCACAGCCTCATTCCCGAAAAACCTTTCCACCAACAAATTTTCCATACCCTTGTATGCAGATATATCCTCCTCGCCTAGCCATCTCAAACCAGAAATCAAACATAATTCTAGCAAACCAAATCTAATCCTTTTCTCTCCGAACAGAAACCACATTTCTCCATCGTCCCTTTGGTGAACCTCCCTAACAAGAGCATCGTGTATAATCTGTGAATACATTTGGTGTTCACCAAAATTAAGAAAATTCCCAAAATATGACATCTTAAACTTTTCCAACTGAGTTTGGTTCAGTTTCTTCATAATAAGACTAGGGACTTCCATGTCACACCAATATATTATTTTTCCTGTGAAATTTTTATTGCGTTCCTGATAATAACGATCCCATATCTATAAATAACCAAAATCAGAATTAAACAGTCATTAGTAACCAATCTAATCAATCTTTATATTCTAAACAGTTACCTAGTAACCACCAAATAATATCATAGTAACCAAAATCCTACATTGAGGTCACATTCATAGTAGCCAAATCATAATATAATAGTAACCAAACCATAATAAAGCAGTAACCAAAACAAAATAGGATAGTAACCAGAACATAATATAATAGTAACCAAACAGAAACAACATGTAATCAAACCCAATTTAAGCAACCTATGTATATTAATAGTAACCAACACATAATATAACAGTGACCAGATCATAATATAGCAGTAACCAGAACATAAAATAATAGTAACCAAAACAGAATTTAATAGTAACCAAAACAGAAACATCATGTAATCAAACCCAATTTAAGCAACCCATGTATACTAAACAATTACATAGTAAAAAAATAAGAAATAAAAGTAACCAAAATCCCACATTGAGTGCACATTAATTGTGACGCCCCTAAAATAGGTTCAATACTCAACCCATTCTGAGTCGCCAAATACATGGTACATAATCTAAATACAATCTTTTATGACATACGGTCGTGCAAAATACGACTATGCAAACTGTGAGTTTCAATACAAATCGTATATAATACGAAATATAAACAATCAAATTCAGTCCTCACTAATTACAATCATTATTATCACACTATTCTACAAAATAGTGAGGACTGTTATTGCTCTAACTCTGACCATCACCCCGATTCCCGACTAGTCCCTGCGACATTCTCATTTCTTGAAGAAAACAATGGAAGAAAAGGGTGAGCTCAACTAGCCCATTAAAGAATATTATGACTAAGATAATGAAGAGTAAATTATCGTTAGTCTTCAACAAATCAGATAAAATATTATGGATAACAAGTTTTAGATCAACAACTATAGCGGAAATAACAATTCATTAGAAGAGTTAAGTAGAGAATGATGTCTACTATCTTCTATGATTTAAAAGTCCATCATCAATATTTTATCCCTGTAACATCAATCAATATATATCTCGAATCAAATATTCATCTTTGCACTACGGGCCAAAGATATTCATTTGTATCACAAGTGGTTATGTTCAACTCAACACCTATCCATCTTTGCACTACAGGCCAAAGATATTCATCAGGTAATCATCTTTGCACTACAGGCCAAAGATATTCATCAAATAATCATTCATATTTGCACTACAGGCCAAAGATATTCGTTTGTATCACCATTTAAGACTGAGGATGATGAAAAATAATATAAGGAACGAATCTAGTGAGATAAAGGACAAAGATTAGGTATTCGTAATTTAGTTTATCTAAGTTCAATAATACTCCGTAATAATCAATTGTGGAGCAAAATTCAAGAATGAAGTTCAAAATTTGGGTCCAATCAAAGATAATTTGGAATAAAAAAATTAATAGTTTTTATCGTAAATAGTAACTCGTGAATAGTAACTCGTCATGAAAAGTTGAAAATTTCATAAAAAGTTCATACCAATATTCCAGTGAAATGATATTAGATGAAGCGCAAAACTCAAAGAATTTTTGATCATTTCAGGAATTATAGAAGCAATACTTACCGTAATAAGTTTAAATTTAGGAATATGAAATGAAATATTATCACCTTCATAATATGGAATATGGAAGAAAATAATATTCTTTATGAATATTGAAAGGGAATAACATCGTTTACAAGAAAAATAATATCTTTACCTCAGTAAAATACTAGATCTGACTGGAATATCAGATATTTTGTTGAGAAAAATCTTGCACCGTAATCCACACTCAAACTATCCTTATACTCACAAGAAATATGCTCGATATTATAGAGAATTTTTTTTTTTGATTCTGGTGTGATTTTCATTTCTAACTAAGCACCCTATTTATAGAAAAATGCCAGAACACCAATGTTGACTTTTGAAACTACGGATGAAATTTCAAGCACCACATTTTGGAAAAACTCTCCAGCACACCAAGGAAGAAATAATGCTAGTTGCCCACATGTTTATTTACATCTAATATATATATATATATATATATATATATATATATATATATATATATATTAAATATTGTTAAAAGAATTCCAATTCAATTTTTTTTTCTCTTCCACCTCATTTTATTTTTATACCATAAAAATAATGTCATCATTTAAATTCTAAAATTATATTATTATATTATCACATTATACTATTATAATGTAATATTATAATAATATATTTGAATAAATATTTTATCGGAGAAGATAAAATATCAACTTTTAACAATTGTCTCTTTTGCTAAAAATTCCTCCATTTATATTAAAATTGAATAAATATTTACTTATCATTTTTATCAATAATTAATTATTATTCACAAATAATATTACAGAATCACAATAATGACAACCAGGTCGTTCCCAAGAAAGAGGGGGCTTTTCGATAAGGATTTCTCCTTACTAGAGCGCAATTAGATTAACTAACCCCTTTCCTAGACAGAACTTTCTAGACATTGCCAATAATACTGTCTAATAATATTATTCAAATAAAATAAATTATTAATTTGATAATGTGAAATGATGTGCAGTGGTTACTGTGACAATTATTGAATCAATAATATAAACTATCAATGGTAGCAATTATTGAATCAATAATATAAAATATTAAACAGTAATTACTGTAACAATTATTGAGTAAGTGACTTCTTACGTAAGAACCAATAATTCGAAATACTGTGCAATACCGTGTGCTATTGTGCAACAACGCGTATTACTGTATTTTTATCACCGGGTAGTTCAACAGTTTAACGGTAACAGTTTTACCGTTATTTTATAAAAAGGTTATTTCTGTCGCTTTTTATATCCGACAGTTATTCTGTTGTGGGGCCCACAAATGGCTGCACCGTCGTACGAATATTCTCCGACAACAAGAATATTCCACGACCAAACGAATATTCCCCGACAACAATGAATATTTTATAACCACTTGCTTACTTTGTAAAATTTGCACATTCCACTCATAACTCACCACATTTATCAAATCAACACCTTATTATTTCAAAATAATATATAAGGAAAATTAAATCTTTATTCATAAAAGTTGGGGTCTTACAACCTCCCCTCCTTATGAAATTTCGTCCTCGAAATTGACGTACGTACCTGGTATGTCGAAGAGGTGAGGATACCTCACTTTCATTTCTGATTCTAACTCCCAGGTCATTTCCTCGATATCATGGTTTCTTCATAAAACTTTAACTTAAGGTATAATCTTCGAGCGTAGGACATGTTCCTTCTTATCCAAGATCTTGACAGGTACCTCCTCATACGTTAAATCTTTGGCTATCTCGTCTGATTCTAATTTAATAATATGGTTTGGGTCTTTCACATATTTATGTAGCATGGATATGTGAAAAACGTTATGAACACGAGACATACTTAGAGGTAAGGCGAGTCTATAGGCCACAGTTCCTACTTGGTCAAGGATTTCAAATGGACCAATAAATCATGGGTTGAGCTTTCCTCTCTTTTCGAATCTCGTAACTCCTTTCCATGGAGCAACACGTAACAATACATGATCACTGGCATTAAACTCCACGTCCCTTCGATGAAGATCAACATAACTCTTTTGTCGATCTTGTGCAGTTTGTATACGTTGCCGGATTATTTGAATCTTTTTCGTAGTCATACGTACTAACTCCGGTCCCAACAATATTGCTTCACCCACCTCATCCCAGCATACTAGAGAACGACACTTTCGTCCATACAACGCCTCGAATGGAGCCATGCCTATACTTGCCTGATAACTGTTATTGTAGGAGAATTCCACCAATGGTAAGTACTTATCCCAACTTCCTTTGAAGTCTAGAACACAGAGTCTCAATAGATCTTCAAAAGTTTGGATAGTCCTTTCCGATTTCCCGTCCGTTTGAGGATGATATGCTGAACTGAATCGTAAATCTGTGCCCATATCTTTCTGCAAACTAACCCAAAATAGTGAAGTGAATCTTGGGCCACGATCTGAAACTATGGATACTGGCATGCCATGCAACCTCATAATCTCATTCACGTACATACGAGCAGGACTTTCCAGTGAATAAGTCTCTCGTATAGGCAAGAAATGAGCAGACTTGGTTAATCTATCTACAATAACCCAAATCGCATCTATTCCTTGAGAAACCTTGGGAAGACCCGTAACGAAATCCATGGTAATGTGTTCCCACTTCCATTTTGAAATCTCAAGTGGTTGCGATGGACCCTTTGGCACTTGATGCTCCGCCTTGACACGTTAAACACCTTGAGATAAACTCCGCGATCTCTCTCTTCATATTGCTCCACCAAAATGTATGTCGAAGATCACGATACATTTTGGTACTCCTAAGATGAATTGTAAACGGTGTGTTGTGTGCCTCCACCATGATTCTATACTTTAAATCAGAATCATTAGGAACACAAAGTCTGGAGTTGACTCAAAGTATTCCTTCTTCATCGATTCTTGCTTCTGGAATAGCGCCTTCTTGCATTTTCTTCTTCATCTTTATCAGCTCCGGGTCTGTAGCTTGAGCAGCTTTAACTTTATCAATCAAAGCTGGTTCTATGCGTATACTTGACATCATCACGTGGGTCCCCGGAGTCTTGAACTCTATCTCCATCCTTTGTAAGTCACACAAAATGGGCCTTTGTGTTGACAGCATCGCACTCATTCCCGCATATGATCTTCTACTTAACGCGTCTACTACCACGTTCGCTTTTTCAGGATGGTATTGGATGGTATGGTCATAATCTTTCAATAGCTCAAGCCAACGTAGTTGTCGCATGTTGAGTTCCTTCTGGGAGAAGAAATATTTAAGGCTCTTATGATCCGTATAGATCTCCACTTTCTCCCCATACAGGTAGTGTCTCTAGATCTTCAACGCAAAAATGACAGCTACCAACTCTAGATCATGAGTAGGATAATTCCTCTCATATTTCTTGAGTTGTCGCGAGGCATAGGCTATGACTTTCCCATGTTGTATGAGAACACATCCTAACCCTTTGCCCAAAGCATCGCTGTAAATGACTAATCCATCCGAACTAGATGGTATCGTCAGAACAGGTGCCGAAATGAGTCTCCTCTTGAGCTCTTGAAAGCTCTTCTCACATTCCTCGTTCCATACGAATTTTGTATCTTTTTGAGTTAGCTGAGTTAATGGAGTAGCGATTCGAGAAAATTCTTCCACGAATCTCCGATAATAACCAGCTAAGCCCATAAAGCTACGCACTTCGGTCACCGACTTAGGTTGCTCCCAACTTTGTATTGCTTTAATCTTCGCCGGGTCAGCAGATACTCCATGTTTTGATACCATGTGCCCAAGGAATGCTACTTCGTCAAGTCAGAACTCGCATTTCTTTAGCTTGGCATAAAGCCTGTTATCACAAAGCCTTTGGAGTACCAGCTTTAGGTGGTACTCATGATCTTCATGGCTTTTGGAATAGATGAGGATGTCATCAATAAAGACAACCACGAACTGATCCAAATATTCCTTGAATACACGGTTCATCATATCCATGAAAGCAGCAGGAACATTAGTCAATTCAAAAGACATGACTAAGAATTTATAATGCCCATATCGAGTTCTGCAGGCAGTCTTTGGAATTTCATCAGTTTTAATCTTTAACTGATGATATCCAGAACAAAGATCGATCTTTGAAAAGAATTGCGCACCTTGCAACTGGTCGAACAAGTCATCAATATGAGGTAACGAATACCTATTCTTGATGGTGACATGGTTCAACTCCCGATAGTCGATACAAAGTCACATACTCCCGTCTTTCTTCTTTACGAATAAAACAGGAGCACCCTAAGGAGATGTACTAGGACAAATAAAATCGATGTCCAACAACTCCTGTAGTTGGACCTTTAACTCCTGAAGTTCAATAGGAGCCATTCGATATGGGATTTTAGAAATGGGTTTTGTACCGGGTTCAAGGTCAATAAAGAATTCAACTTCACGTTCTGGGGGTAGACCGGGAAGTTCTTCGGAAAATACATCAGGAAACTCATTAACCACAGAACTATCATTCAAAGCTGATGTATTCTGATTTAAATCAGTGATATGGGCTAAGAAAGCTTGACATCCATTTTTTAATAAACGAATAACTTTATGACTTGAAATGACATTGATTGATTTTAGTGGTTTGGTTGTTTGAATTCGCACAACAGGTTGGTTAGGAATATGAAAACTAACAACCTTACGAAAATAATCAATTTTGGCATGATAAGTGGTTAACCAGTCAATTCCTAAAATCACAGCAAATGCAAGTATTTTCAAAGATATAAGATCAACAGGTAGGGTGAGGGTACCAATTTGAATCAAGCAAGATTTGTAAACTATGGATGTAACGAAGGTTTCTCCTAACGGAGTTTCAACAGATAAGTCAAAGTCTAATTTCTCAGAAGTCAAGTTCAAACGTTGAGCACAAGCAGGTGAAATAAAAGAATGGGTAGCACCGGTATCTAATAAGGTATAGACTTCGCAAGAGTTTATGATTAGCTTACCCGTAATAATCTCATTCGGGTTCCTCGCTTGTTGGACAGTCATGACAAAAGCTCTACCAGGAACCACTGACTTTAACTTGTTAGGGACAGCCTTTGGAGTCACCATCCCTGCTGGACTTGGTTTCGCTATAGGACACACTCGAGCTATGTGACCTTCTTTTCCATAGTTATAACACACCTTGAATTGCTGTGTGCAGTTGAGACTGATGTGTCCCTCTTGCCCTCAATTATAGCATACGACCGGCGGTCGTTCTCCTCCCGAAGAAACAGTTGATGCTGGTGCTGCTATCGACGTTTTCACGTTCTCATTATTGTACCTTCTCTTCTTGAAATCTCCCCCCAACTCACTTCTTCTATTATCATGGCCAAGCTTACCACCGGAGTGGTTACCGCTTCTGTCATGATACTTTTCTCCCCACTGGTTGTCATTATTCCGATGACTGCTGCCACCGGTACGACCTTGGTTGTTGTCCCTTGGTTGAACATAATCATTATCCCAATCTAATAATTGGGCCCTGTTCACCACATTTGAATACAAACAAAGTTTGTGAGAAATGAGGTACTGACGAATTTCGGGTTTCAAACCTCTCAGAAACATTCGCGTCATACGGTCCTCATTTTCCACCAAATGAGATGCGAACCGGGATAACTCCGCGAACTTAGCCTCATACTGGGACACAGTCATGTTGTTCTGTTCGAGTTTGATAAACTCTACACTTTTCGAAAAGTACTTGTCATTGAACAGTTTCTGAAACTCCTCCCAAGACATCTTGAGTGTGGCAGGCTGGGTACGCTTCACAGATTCCCACCAGTAATCTGCCTCTCTACGGAACATAAACATGGCGAATGGAATCTTCTGTTCCTCCGTGCATCCCAAGACATTAAATATCTTGGCAATTTGCTTAACCCACGTCTCTGCCTTGATTGGATCTGGCTTTCCCTGAAACTCTGGTGGTCCCAACTCTTTGAATTGCTTGGCAGTGACAAGTCCCGAGTTGTTATTATTTCCACCTGTATTATGAACACAAGTCTCCCTCATCTGGTTTTGCATGAACTGTAAAAAGCTTCTAAACATTCCATCGTTCATCGTTTGATCGGTGTGTCATTTACAGGAGGAATATTGCCTTCCTGTTGCACGTTCTTCTAGTTGGTGAGTAAAGGTGTCTCAACATTCTCATTCACTCCATTGTTTAGATTTTCAGCTGTCATTCTCAAATACAACCACAAAACAAGGGTTAATCAAACAAATTAACATATCACATATTAACCCTATGTTCCAACCGACTAATTAAATAACAATTAAGCTTAGGTAGGACACACTAGCGAAGGTTTTACTCGTCTTCTCCCCTCCTAGTTCTATTCTTAGATCTCCGCCAGAGATCATATCCCTAAGCTTTGATACCAACTGTGATGCCCCCAAAATAGGTTCAATACTCAACCCATTCTGAGTCGCCAAATATATGGTACAGAATCCAAATACAATCTTTTATGACATACGGTCGTGCAAAATACGACTACGCAAATTGTGAGTTTCAATACAAATCATATATAATACAAAATATAAACAATCAAATTCAGTTCTCACTAATTACAATCATTATCACACTATTTTACAAAATAGTGAGAACTGTTATTGCTCTAACTCTGACCATCACCCCGATCCCCGACTAGTCTATGTGACATTCTCATTTCCTGAAGAAAATAATGGAAGAAAAGGGTGAGCTCAACTAGCCCAGTAAAGAATATTATGACTAAGATAATGAAGAGTAAATTATCGTTAGTCTTCAACAAATCAGATAAAATATTATGGACAACAAGTTTTAGATCAACAACTGCAGCGAAAATAACAATTCATTAGAAGAGTTAAGTAGAGAATGATGTCTACTATCTTCTAAGATTTAAAAGTCAATCATTAATATTTTATCCCTATAACATCAATCAATATATATCTCGAATCAAATATTCATCTTTGCACTACGGGCCAAAGATATTCATTTGTATCACCAGTGGTCATGTTCATCTCAACACCTGTCCATCTTTGCACTTCGGGCCAAAGATATTAATCAGGTAATCATCTTTGTACTACAGGCCAAATATATTCATCAAATAATCATTCATCTTTGCACTACAGGCCAAACATATTCGTTTGTATCACCATTTAAGACTGAGGATGATGAAAAATAATATAAGGAACGAATCTAGTGAGATAAAGGACAAAAATTAGAGATTCATAATTTAGTTTATTTAAGTTCAATAATACTCCGTAATAATCAATTATGGAGCAAAATTCAAGAATGAAGTTCAAAACTTGGATCCAATCAAAGATAATTTGGAATAAAAAAAATTAATATTTTTTTATCGTGAATAGTAACTCGTGAATAGTAACTCATGAATAGTAACTCGTCATGAAAAGATGAAAATTTCATAAAAAGTTCAGACCAATATTTCAGTGAAATGATATTAGATGAAGCGCAAAACTCAAAGAATTTCTAATCATTTCAGGAATTATAGAAGCAATACTTACCGTAGTAAGTTTAAATTTAAGAATATGAAATGAAATATTATCATCTTCATAATATGGAATATGAAAAAAAAAATAATATTCTTTATGAATATTGAAAGGGAATAACATCGTTTACGAGAAAAATAATAGCCTTCACTTCAGTAAAATACTAGATCTGATTGGAGTATCCGATATTTTATTGAGAAAAATCTTGCACCGTAATCCACACTCAAACTATCCTTTTACTAATAAGAAATACGCTCGATATTATAGAGAAATTTTTTTTTGATTCTGGTGTGATTTTCATTTCTAACTAAGCACCCTATTTATAGAAAAATGCCAAAACACTAATGTTGACTTTTGAAACCACGGATGAAATTTCATGCACCACATTTTGGAAAAACTCTCCAGCACACCAAGGAAGAAATAATGCTAGTTGCCCACATGTTTATTTACATATATATATATATATTAAAACATTATTAAAAGAATTCCAATTCTATTTTTTTTCTCTTCCACCTCATTTTATTTTTATACCATAAAAATAATGTCATCATTTAAATTATAAAATTATATTATTATATTATCACATTATTCTATTATAATATAATATTATAATAATATATTTGAATAAATATTTTATCGGAGAAGATAAATATTTTATCGGAGAAGATAAAATATCAACTTTCAACAATTGTCTCTTTTGTTAAAAATTCCTCCATTTATATCAAAATTGAATAAATATTACTTATCATTTTTATCAATAATTAATTAATATTCACAAATAATATTACAAAATCACAATAATGACAACCATGTCGTTTCCAAGAAAGAGGGGGCTTTCCGATAAGGATTTCTCCTTACTGACGCGCAATTAGATTAACTAACCCCTTTCCTAGACAGAACTTCCTAGACATTGCCAATAATGCTGTCTAATAATATTATTCAAATAAAATAAATTTTTGATTTGATAATGTGAAATACTGTGCAGTGGTTACTATGACAATTATTGAATCAATAATATAAAATATCAACTGTAGCAATTATTGAATTAATAATATAAAATATTGAACAGTAATTACTGTAACAATTATTGAGTAAGTGACTTCTTACATAAGAACCAATAATTCGAAATACTTGTGCAATACCGTGTGCTACTTTGCAACAACGCGTATTACTGTATTTTTATCATCGGGTATTTCAACAGTTTAACGGTAACCGTTTTACCGTTATTTTATAAAAAGGTTATTTCTGTCGCTTTCTATATCCGACAGTTATTCCGTTGTGGGGCCCACAAATGGCTGCACCGTCATACGAATATTCCCCTACAACATGAATATTCCACGAGCAAACGAATATTCCCCGACAATAATGAATATTTTATAACTACTTGCTTACTTTGTAAAATTTGCACATTCCACCCATAACTCACCACATTTATCAAATTAACACCTTATTATTTCAAAATAATATATAAGAAAAATTAAATCTTTATTCATAAAAGTTGGGATCTTACATGAATAGTAGCCAAATCATAATATAACAGTAACCAGAACATAATATAGCAGTAACCAAACTATAAAATAATGGTAACCAGAACATAATTTAATAGTAACCAAAACAGAAACATAATGTAATCAAACCCAATTTAAGCAACCTATGTATATTAATAGTAACCAACACATAATATAATAGTGACAACAACATAATATAGCAGTAACCAGAACATAAAATAATAGTAACCAGAATAGAATTTAATAGTAACCAAAACAGAAATATCATGTAATCAAATCTAATTTAAGCAACTCATATATACTAAACAATTACATAGTAACCAAAACATAATATATAAGTAACCAAACTCCCACATTGAGGGAACATTAATAGTAACCAAAACATAATATAACAGTAACTAGAACATAATATAACAGTAACCAAACCATAAAATAATGGTAACCATAACATAATATATCAGTAACCAAAATAACTAATAATTCCAAAATTCTTAAAAACATTTAAATTAACACACCTTTAAAAGTTTTTGTCTGGGAATAATATTCCGGCTATGAACATCATCTTCACCTTCATTCCCAGGTTTAATTGGCGGAACTTCAAAATCAGACTCCAACTCCTGCCCTTCCTTAGACTTGATATCACCATGTATCACCAACTTATTACCTTTTATATGCGATTTGTCACCTCCATTCTTCCCCTTCCTTGGGGACTTGACCACAACAGCCTTTCACCATAGCAAACTTCTTCAATCTTAACAGAATCATCCTCCGTGATTCTTTTCCTCTTGCCATCATTCTTCCTTATATCAACCATCCTATACAAAACATAAATAAGAAACAAACCGAAACAATCAAAATTCCATTCTGTTAATACACTACTTTAATACATTATACATTAAACTAGTGAGTCAAATACTCACCTGTAGCGAGTATATGAGAATTCGAACACTCCTTCCCTGCAGACCACTGACGGCGACACCGAGTGAGGACGATGATGAAGAAGAAATCAACAGGAACTATAGAAGCCGAACACAAAGATAGAAGAAACAAACAAGGGTTCCCAACTTGCAGAATAAGGGTTTCCACCTAGAGAGTCCTACAGTAAAATAAACACGTAACTGATAAGGGCGGTTATCGTGCAGTTCAAAAAAATCAGTCCGAACGAAAAATAAGGGAACAATTTTTTAATTGGAACACTTATTTGCCATATCAGCACTCCATTATATTGATCACCTAAATTAAAGGAATAATAAGTACATTAATTTTGTATATAAACATGGAAAAATGTCTTAATTTTTTAATTATTTTATGGATGCACTGTTGTTGTAATTATTTCTAAAAAATGAACTAGAATATGTAATTGTTCCAAAATTTTATCGAATTTTTCTTGGGCTGGGCTGCAAGGGTGCTTGGGCGACTAATATTTATTTTTAAAAAAATTTGGGCTGGGCTTGGGACATGGACAACACGACAAACTCCTATTTTTATTGAGTTCTTTACAGTAATATACAACAATTAGAAAGTAATTATACCATTAGTCATTCACAAAATAATTACAAAAAGAGGACAACAAATTCAAACCATTCAATTTCACATTATATAATAAGGAAACCTAAAATCAAGGAGAAATAATCGCCATACTTAATAATTCAAATTCAAACCATTCAATTTCACATTAATAAGGAAACCTAAAATCAAAGAGAAATAACCGCCATAATTAATAATTCAAATCAAATCTTTGGGATCTAACAACAAAACAAATCCATAATTCAAATCAAAAGGAGGGAAAAACAAAAAATTATCTTCTCCATCCTAATCTTCATCTCCCTCACCGCTCATTCTCTTCATCACCGCCTCCTCTCTCCTCCCCTTCATCATCCTCCTCTGCCGCGAATCTTCGGAACTCCTTGGTTGCGCCGCCGCTACATCGCCCTCTCCTCCCCTTCATCATCCTCCTCCACCGCGAATCTTCGGAAGTACCTGAGTTACTGTTCTAATTTTTTTTTTGACGATTTGGTTACCCATAAAAACTAAAATGGTTACCTTTGTATGAAGGTTTGGCTACCAACTGCATCACATTTAAAATAAATTTGTAACCTAATAAAACTAAGTTGGTTACCTTGGCCTGAAGGTTTGGCAACCAACTGCATGAAGGTTTGGCTACCAACTGCATCACATTCAAAATAAATTGGTAACCTAATAAATCTGAATAGGTTACCTTGGTATGAAGGTTTGGCTACCAACTGCATCACATTCAAAATAAATTGGTAACCTAATAAAACTAAATAGGTTACCTTGGTATGAAGGTTTGGCTACCAACTATATACACTATGGAAAAAAAAAATCTAGGTAACACTTGGAAACTGTTCTTAAATTAATTGGTAACCCAATAAAACTGAATTGGTTACATTTGGATGAAGGTTTGGCTACTAACTGCACAAGTAACCTAACAAACAGTGGGGTGGTGGAAAGCGTTGCAGGTGGCAAGATGACTGTTGTCGTTAGAGGAGGCGGCCATAATGGAGGAGGAGGTGGTCAGAACGGAGGTGGTGGAGGCAGAGGAGGTGGCGGCCATAATGGAGGCGGCAGAGGAGGAGGTGAAGGTGGCGACTGAAGGCGACCATAATGGAGGAAGAAGTGGTCATAACGGAGGTGGTGGAGGAGGAGGTGGAGGCGAACATAATGGAGGCACTGCTGAGGAGGAGGTGGAGGTGGTGGCGGAAGGCGACCATAATGGAGGCAGAGGTGGTCGTAACGGAGGTGGTGGAGTCGAAGAAGGAGGCGGCCATAATGGAGGCGGCGGAGGAGGAGGTGGAGGTGGTTGCGGAAGTGGAAGCGGATCGGGAAGGGAGGAGATGACTATCACAATGGAGGTGGAAAGGGAGGAAATGGCAGCAGTCACCAAGGAGGAGGTTTGGGTCTGTGTTTATTTTTGATGATGATGATGACAACAATGAAGATGATATTTAAAATACCCACCTAAATTAAAGGGATACTAAATACATTAATTTTGTAAATAAACTATTAAAATATATATATATATTGTAAATATTTTTTAGATGCACTGTTGTTGTAATTTTTTCTAAAAATGTACTAGAAAATGTAATTGTTCCTTTTTTATTTTATTTATTTGGGTTGGGCTGGGGGCTGGGGGCTGGTGACTAGGTTTGAAGACTAGACCAGTCCTAGACCTTTTCCAGAACAAACCAAGTCAGGCAAGGTTCAAGCCAGTCCAGGCCGAGCACAGGGCCTCTAGGAAATTTGTGCATGTCTGCAACTTTATATAGGACAGTTACGCTAGGAGAAAGAGAATTTGAAGTAAAAATATTATTTTTTAAGTCTCAATTTGGGGGTGCATTATGCACAATAAAATGAACAATTAATAGGGAATTGATATTTTTATAAGAAAATTGATAGTTTTATAAGACTTTCCTCACATAAACAATAAATATGACCCACATTCATGTGTGTAAGGTCTTATGAAAATATCAAATTTTCTTTGTGAAAATATCATATTTTCTTCTTAAAAATAACATTTCCCTATTAATAAACACATGCTGTAAATTTACAATAATCAATTAAATTTTACATATAAGAAAAACATAAACTCATATAAATGTGATAATCAAATTTAAGAACGTGGACCCTGAAATGTTAAAGAGAGGTGCGTACGACAAAAATATGGGTGTATTTTCAATTATCGGATGCTAATGACCCAATTGAATTAAATCACCCGAACAAATCAAACCAATACAAAAGTCAAAAATTTGACTAAAGATTGGGAATGTGTATCCAGAGTTTGCCACCCTAGCTAGAGTTTGACTTTTGGGGTGTATGCAAATCAAATGATACCTTAGGATCCAACATCCTAAGATTCGGTATGCTATGGTCTAGCCACCCTATGGTTCACACCTCCAATCGATCGGCCAAACAGTGATGATTTCTTGTCATGTATTTAATCTAAATTTTGAGCAAAACAAGGAGAAGATCGACCTAAAACGACTAAGAAAGATGGTCACTCAAGGTTCACCACCCTATGGTTGGGCCACCAATGGGGTTCATGTTAATGTAGGAAATATAATTACAAGCAATCATATTGATGTAAAACGCGAAAGCATGACATAAATCGTATTTAAAAAATTTCTACAATCTTAGGAATCACCTTTATGAGATATTATTAATTGAGGAATGTTTAAAATCATACCGTATGAAGACAAATAAACTTTTAGTTTGGTCTTCAGGTCTAATTATGTGTTCCTTCACGTTCCTTCAATTCTATAAGGTCCAATTTTGTGTTCCTTCAATTCTACGGATCAAACGCAAAATACTTAGTGTGTGTAGAACTCCAAAAGTGATCCACCAAGAGAATATATATGGAGAAGAAGTAATTTATAGTTATGGAAAACCCTTGGGTGGCTAGTCATTTTTTCTCTCTATCTCTCCTAAACTATTTAGGCTTAAGAATGAATAATAATAGTAAATTTTAATTCATAATAAGGTCTCTCCTTATATAGACAAATCCTATTTCCTAAACTCTTTAGGATTTAGGGATTTAATCTAATTCCTAAACTATTTAGAAACTAGAGTGTTTATAAAATAATAATAATAACAAGAAGAATACTTCTTATTAATTTATAATTAGTATTTCTTAAATACTTAATTATAAATATTAAGCTATTTAATTTGTTCCGCTATAGTACACATTAAATATACTTAATTTATTATTATTTGAGTTAATTACTTCTAAATCAATATTTCTCTTAGATAGACATTGGATAACCTCATCCCAATTCAGTTATGCTTATGTGTAGCATGTGAATTCACCCTCTTTAATTGATGCCAAGTTGTAGTAAGCATTAGTCGATACACTATCAAAAGGTATGGATTTTCTTTGCACAATAGCAACTTTGTCCTTTGCTTCCACCGCGTTAGCATAAAATTCTTTCATAATTGACACCACAACAGTCTCGAGTTGAGATGTCAAGATCCCCCAACCACGCTCATTGATGGTGGCACATATACCTAGCCCATTAGCTTTTTGTGGCACCAAGCCTTGCTCTAGAATCAAATTCCTATTGACTAGATATGCGTGAAACCGTTCGGATGCGGTTTTCCTCATAAATTTTGTGTGATTATAAGTTCTTGCAGCCCTTGAGCCGGACCATTCACCTCTATGCCTTTTTGGAGCCATTAGATGTCAATTCACAATTAAAAAGCAAGGATATTGATGAAAATTTTAGTTGAGACAAACTACCGAACACATGGTGTGCGCCTTCAATCGTGCCCAAATTCAAAATCTTGAATGCTTAGATTCCTCCCAATTGATGTAACAACCTCAAACAATATGTTCAACTATTGACAATTAACCTCAAGGATGAAGAAGGATGCTTGCAAGTAACTATTACCTCCTTAAAATTGAAGAAGATGAAACATTGATGATGTTGAACATCTATTTCTTCTTCACATAAATAACCTTTGAGTTCTTCTTACAATCCTCTATAATGATGTTGTGTTTGATTTATACTATTGAGGTTGGATGGAATTAGAAGTGTTTGGATGTTTGTTGTTGTAAGTGGGGATGAAGTTTGGTTTGTGGTTGGTTTAGGAGAGTTTGTGTGGGAGTGAAAGTGTGTTGTGGCCGAGTGGGGGAGAGTTTTGGTCAAAGTGGAGTGTTTAAGTACTAAATTGAGGTTCCTAGAACTCGTTAGGGCACCGCGGCCTAGCCTTGGAGTGTTGTGGCTCAGTTCTAGCTTCGTGGCCCTAGCTTAAGAAGCGTCGCAGCTTTCATGGTTCTGTTTGAGTGTGCGTTTTCCTTATGCTTGACCTCTTTTCCCCATTCTTTTCCATTCTATGCCACACTTAGCCATTTATTATATGTTTTTTACTGTCAACCCTAAAAAAATTCTTTCCTCTAACATTCATTTGTCTCTCCGTAACCAGTTCATGCTTTGCATATTGTAGTTGTCCTTGCTAGCAAATGTTGTTCTATTTCTTCCAATATGTGTATCACCTAAAATTATAAAATTCATTACATTGCTATCATGGTTTAATTTGATTCCTTGAAATGAATGATATTATAAAACTAATTATTTAACTCGTGGGTTGCCTCTTAGTAGCGCTTGTTTTTAAGTCATCAGCCTGACTTTCTTGTATTATTCAATTGTGATCAGTTGATGGAATATCGTAGATTATGCATCCCTTGTCATTCTTTGCTTATCTTGTTTCTTACTTCTTGGTCACCTTGTTGTCCTCTTCATCATTTTCTATACATTCTTGAGCCAAGTAACATTCCTTCACCTTGTTTGGGAACCTGATAGTGTCGAACACGTTGAACTTGATTTCTTGATCATTGAATCTCATAGTGAGTTCTCCATTTTGAACATCTATTAGAGTTCTTCCGGTTGCTTAGAAGGGTCATCCCAAAATGAGTGGAACTTCTTGATCTTCTTCACAATCGAGAATAACGAAATCTACTGGGAATACAAACTTATCCACTTTCACCAAAACATCTTCAATGACTTGTGACAACCTGAAAATTTAGAAGATCTTGAATGATTAAATTAAGGGTTAAAATTTAAAACCTAGAATAGAAATAGAGGATTAATTAAATTTTCTAAAAACCTATATAGTTTGATTTGGATTTTTAAGCAATGTAAAGAAATTAATTAAGAATGATAGAGATTTTGAAGGGAAAAAAATAATTATTATGTAATGGTATATGTGGAATTTTATTAAGGAAATAAATTTCCAAGGAAAAGATCTTACAAGATTAAAGTTAATGTGTATATGTATAGATACATATATACTGAAGAATGTGCTAATTATATTTTTAGCAAAATAGGAAAATTGATTATTTAAAATTAATCATACAAGAATAAATGAAAAGCTTAATTATAGAAGCTTGTGAAAATTTTGCCTTGAATGGTAATTTAATAAAATCCAAAAATATTAAATTGGGAAAAGATAAGCTAGGTATGATGGTGGTAATTAAAGTTAACCTTAACCAAGTAGTCAAGTATTATAAACTTAATTAAGAATGTACCAAATCATATTAAGAGGTTTAATAGACATTAAATTAAATGTCTAGCCTAATATATGAGAATATATTAATTATTTACCATTGATGGTAAATATTTTTATGGCTTATGTGAAGTATGTGAGTAATTAAATAAATATTTACTGTAAACATGTATATTTATTTAATATATAAATAGAATGAATAAGAAAGCTATATAACCTAATATTATATATTAGGAATGACATCTAAATAACCTAAGGATTATAACAAGCGTAAAATGCTAGTATTTAAATTTTATACTAGTATACTAACATAAGAGATTAATTTTATTATCTAAATTTATTAATTATTTTAAACCTAGCTTAATTGGTTTACATAATTAAATTATGTAAGTAAGTATTTAAATTCCAAAATAAGTGAATTAGAAATCCTAATTAAATAATTATGATAATGTAAAATTAGCGTGATGGACCCTAATATTTACATGACCCAAACTAATTAGGATTAATTACAATTCTTAGTACATTTCAAGAAAAAATTACAATTAAAGTGTGTCCAGAAAATATTTACATAATTAATATATTTTAAATAGTTTATTTATAAAATTAATGTAATTAGTATTCCTTTAATTTAGCTGATTAATAATGGGGTGGTGACATGGCAAATCAATTTTTTAATTAAAAAATTGTTCCCGTATTTTTCGTTCAGATTGGTTTTTTTGAATTGCACGATAACCGCCTTTCTCATTTATCTGTTTTGTTTACTGTAGGCCTCTTTAGTTGGAAACCCTTATTCTGCAATTTGGGAACTTGGAAACCTAACTTCTTTTCTTCTCTTTGCTTTCTGCCTCTATAGTGATCGTTACTGGTTGCTTTCTTATTCTTCTCGCCTTATTCTTGTTGCTTTCTTCTTCATCGTCGCCTTTAGTCGTTGTCGCCGTCGGTGGTTTGCAAGGAAGGAGTGTTCGAATTCGCATATATTCGCTACAGGTGAGTATTTGACTCACTAGTTTAATGTATTATGTATTAGAGTAACATATCATTGTTGAATTTTTTGGTTATCAATTTACGATTTTTGATGCATAATATGGTTTTTACATTAGTCAAGTACGACATTTTGATTTATTAAAATAAGGAATGGAAGTTGGTTTGTTTCGGTTTGTGTCTTATTTATGTTTTGTATAGGATGGTTGATACAAGGAAGAAAGATGGCAAGAGGAAAAGAATCACGGAGCTTTTAAGAATGTGAAGAATTTTGCCATGGTGAAGGCTGGTGTGGTCAAGTCACCAAAGAAGGGGAAGAAGGGAGTTGACAAATCCTCTATGAAGGGTGATAAGTTGGTGAGACATGGTTCTAACAAGTCTAAGGAAGTGCAGGATTTGGAATCTGATTTTGATAATCTGGCAATTAAACCCGGGAATGAAGGTGAAGATGATGTTCATAGCCGAAATATTATTCCCCGATAAAAAATTCTAAAGGTGTGCTAATTTTGGTTACTATTATATTATGTTTTGGTTACTAGGTACTTGTTTAGTATACATGTGCTGCTTAAATTGGGTTTGATTACATGATGCTTCTGTTTGGTTACTATTAAATTATATTCTGATTACCATTATTTTATGGTTTCGTTACTGATATATTATGTTTTGGTTACCATTATTTTATGGTTTGGTTACTGCTATATTATGTTCTGATTACTATTATATTATGTTTTGGTTACTATTAATGTGCCCTCAATGTGGGGTTTTGGTTACTATTATATTATGTTTTGGTTACTAGGTAATTGTTTAGTATACATGAGTTGCTTAAATTGGGTTTGATTACATGATGTTTCTGTTTGGTTACTATTATATTATGTTCTAGTTACTATTATATTATGTTTTGGTTACTATTATATTATGTCCTGGTTACTATTATATTATGTTTTGGTTACTATTAATGTGCCCTCAATGTGGGGTTGTGGTTACTATTATATTATGTTTTGGTTACTAGGTAATTGTTTAGTATACATAGGTTTCTTAAATTGGGTTTGATTACATGATGTTTCTGTTTAGTTACTGTTATATTATGTTCTGGTTACTATTATATTATGTTTTGGTTATTATATATTATGTTCTGGTTACTATTATATTATGTTTTGGTTTCTATTAATGTGCCCTCAAAGTAAAGTTTTGGTTACTATTATATTATGTATTGGTTACTAGGTATTTGTTTAGTACATATAGGTTGCTTAAATTGGGTTTGATTACATGATGTTTCTGTTTGGTTACTATTATATTATGTTATGGTTACTATCATATTGTGTTTTGGTTACTGCTATATTATGTTTTGGTTACTATTATATTATGTTTTGGTCACTATTAATGTGCCCTCAAAGTGGAGCTTTGGTTACTATGTTATTATTTTTATTACTAAGTAACTATTTACAATATAAAGGTTGATTAAATTGGTTACTAATGACTGTTCAATTCTGATTTGGTTAGTGTGTTTTTTTTAATGTTTTTATATGGTAATGTATTGCATTTGCAGATTTGGGATCTTTATTATCAAGAGCGCCATAGAAATTTCACAGGGAAAATCATATATTGGTGTGACATGGAAGTTCCTAGTCTAATTTTGAAGAAATTGAACCAAACTCAGTTGGAAAAGTTTAAGTTGTCATGTTTTGAGGATTTTGTTGTTTTCGGTGAACACCAAATGTATTCACAGATTATTCACCATGCTCTTGTGAGGGAGGTTCATCAAAGGGACGATGGTGAAATGTGGTTTTTGTTTAGAGAGAAAAGGATTAGATTTGGTTTGCCAGAATTCTGTTTGATTTTTGGTTTGAGATGGCAAGGCGAGGAGGATATATCTGCATATAAGGGTATGTAAAATCTGTTGGTGGAAAGGTTTTTCGGGAATGAGGCTGTGACACGTAGTCGTATAGGGAGGATATACTGGGGGGCAATTTTTGATGATGATGATGAGGTTGTGAGAATGTCTATTATTCTGTTGGTTTGCAATTTCATTTTATCTACTGTTTTGGATAACTATGTCGATGGGGTATTGATAAACTTTCTATCTTTTGGCGATGTTAATAGTTATCCATGGGGGAAAGTTACCTTTGAGTAGATAAAATATTTTTTATCTAATGCTTTGAAGGGACACTTGAAGAAGGGAATCAATGGGGGTTGGATATACAATTTTTATAAGGACAGTTATTCTAAATCTTATAAGTTGAATGGTGTGCTGTATATTTTTCAAGTTTTCTTGTTTGAAACCATTCCGACACTTAAAGTTCGGGGTTTCTGTATTAATGAGCATCCGTCGGATGTTCGATTATTTAGATGGAAGGAATTAGTGAAGGCCCCCAAAAATGACAAGCTGAATGATCTAGTATTTGGTTCTGGACTAGGTATGCAGGTTACTAATAACACTATAGTTGGTTACCTTTATATATATAGTTGGTTACTGAATATATTTTATGATTCTTTGTGTATTATTTTTTTTCTTTTAATTGTTCAATGTTTGTTATATGCTATATTAAACTGTTCTTAATGTTTTTCAGCTGAGGATACAAAGTTTGATTCCTACGGCTGAGGAGAAGGATCGTTTGGATTTGGGCGGTTTTCACTTTTTCAATGGAAATAATGTTGATAGGAAGGTGGATAAAAATATGAAGGTTGGAGATGTTGGGTTTTCTATTTCTGATGTTAAAGATGTAATTGATGCACAGGTTAGGCCTTTGGAAAAGAAGGTGACTGAACTTAAGAAAGACATTGAACAGTTGGGGGCTGATATGAGGTATGAACTGCATATTTTACATGATGAGATATGCAGGGACATAAGGTTCATTATTAGAAAGGAGCTACGTGGCCAATCTAATATTAGCGAAGGTGGGAACAAAGGTGATAACGATGGCAATGACAAAGAAGATGATGATGATGATTCCGATGATGATGATGTCGATGATGATGATGCTGATGCTGATGATGATGATGATGATGATGAGGATGACGATGGTTTGAAAGGCAATGAGAAGGACGATGATGACGATGGTTCTAAAGTAAATGAGAAGAATGATGACGACGATGGTTCAAAAGTCAATGAGAAGGATGATGATGACACTGAGACTGCTAAAAAGGTAGATCATGATGTTACGTTGGATGAGTCCTATGATGTAGGTCATGGTTTGGATGTGTCGAACGAGTTTGAAAGAAAAAATAATAATGATGAAGATAATGTCAAGGTTAAACATATTTTGTCTATTTTTTGCTGTGTTTTATGTTTTTTCTTTTATCGGTTATTTAATGTTTTATATTTTATCAGGTTGGAAATGAAAATGACCAGCCAACTGTTGATACTTTGAGACAGAATTCTGGGAGAGAACTTATTGTTTTTACCTCTACTGGGGTTCATATGGATGGAGATGATGAAAAGGTTAAACATATTTCTATATTTTTTTATGTGTTCTATGTTTTTTGTTTTAATGATTAATTAGTTATTTTTATTTTTCACATATTGGCAAGAACAATGACATTCCATCTTTTGATATTTTAAGCCAATCAACTGGGAAAAAGCTTGTTGTTTATGTTGCTACTGAGGTTAGCGTTATTTTATAATATTAGTTACCTGCATATGTTGGATTTGTTACTGCATATATTGGTAGCCCGGTTCGTGAACATGCCAAGAGTGCTGTTTTGAGGAGTCCATATACAATGAAGTTTGGATCTGCTGGTTCATCTTCTACTGCTGTGGGTCCTACTTAAATACGCAGAGGTCTTTCTGCATTCCCCAATGTATGCATGGCTATGCCATCCAGATATGAGGATGTATTATTTGATCAATGGTTTAAGATTGACCTAAACAATAGAAAAAGGTATGTTATTTGTAGTTTAACAATGATATAATTTTTTATAAAACAAATAAATTTGTTTTCCTTTAAAAACAATAAATTTGGTTACTATTAAATTATGTTCTTGTTACTATTATTTTATGTTCTGGTTACTGCTATATTATGTTCTTGTTACTATTATATTATGTTTTGGTTTCTATTAATGTGCACTCAAAGTGGGGTTTTGGTTACTATTATATTATGTTTTGGTTACTAGGTAATTATTTAGTATACATAGGTTGCTTAAATTGGATTTGATTACATGATGTTTTTGTTTGGTTTACTATTATATTATGTTCTGGTTGCTATTATATTATGTTTTGGTTACTATTATATTATGTTATGGTTACTATTATATTATGTTTTTGTTTCTATTAATGTGCCTTCAAAGTAAAATTTTGGTTACTATTATATTATGTTTGGTTACCAGGTATTTGTTTAGTACATATAGGTTGCTTAAATTGGGTTTGATTACATGATGTTTCTGTTTGGTTATTATTATATTATGTTATGGTTACTATTATATTATGTTTTGGTTACTGTTATATTATGTTTTGGTTACTATTATATTATGTTTTAGTTACTATTAATGTGCCCTCAAAGTGGAGTTTTGGTTACTATGTTATTATTTTTTGGTTACCAGGTAACTGTTTACAATATAGAGGTTGATTAAATTGGTTATTAATGATTGTTTAATTCTGATTTAGTTAGTGTGTTTTTAATGTTTTTATATGTTACTGTATTGTGTGTATACTAATATGGTAAATTTTAATGTTAGTGTGTATACTAATATGCTTTTATATTGAAGGATTGAAAAATTCCCTGGAGATAATGATAAGATTGAACCTGCATTAAGATTTGGGTCTGACCCAATATCATCTAAAATGTGGTACTATAAGTTAAAGACTCCTGGACAGTGGCTAGATGATGATGTGAGTTCTTTTTTTTTTCTTTTTCAAATTCTGTTGTGATAGTTATGGTTACCTTAGTTAACTAGTTTAGTAACTAGTTTTAACAGTGCTGGTTACCTTTAGCACAGAGTTGTATTTTTTAGCAACTGTTTATATCTTATGGATTTTGGTTTTTTTTTTGTTTTCAACATATCAACATTTCATTATACTACTTTCGGAAATTGGCCAGACACTCTAACAATGTTCACATAAGGGCAACGACTACAGATTGTTGGTTTTATGTGAAGATGATTGCTCTGTATGATGAATACTGTCCTAAAAATGCAAATAAGAGTCTATTGTCGGGGGAGGGTGATGTTGCTGAATACATCCGTGGATTTGTCCTGGATGTAAACACACCATGGGTCGATGTTGATTATGTGTTGTTGTCCATTCACATGTCATCTCTAGAGAACTGGTTTTTGTTAACCTTTGATGTGCATCACAGACTTTTAAAAGTTTACAATTCTCTTCAACCAAACAGGTCACAAATGCGAACAAATATTATGGATGTCTGTGAGCCTTATATTTTCATCTTACCCATAATACTGTCTAAGAGTGGTTTTTGGAAGGATAGGTCTGATATTGATTTCAAGAGTGAACCATATCTTAATAAAGAGGAGCATGATATAATTGAACTTGAATTTGCAGTGGTGGTACCTGAACAAATTGAGGGGTAAGGTTTACATTTCTTTAATTATTACATCTAGTATGATTTTAGTTTTATTTTGTTTGTTTGTGCAGTGATTGTGGGATGTACACGATTTATTTTGCTGAACATGTTATTCACCAACAGTTTGCTGAAATGCCTATACCATTCCCCATTATGCATTACCGAAAGAAATTATGCGTAAACCTCTACATACATGCCAGGACCAAGCAATTAGAGAGATACTAGTCTAATACAGAATATCCAGGCAGATTTGTCCCATATTATTATTAGTTTGGTTGTCATTGTCTTTTCCTTATAAACTGTTTTTCGTAAATTGGTTTTTTTTGGATATCCATAACCATTTGTTATGGTTAGTGAGTTTTTACTGTTTAGTGCAGCTTCTGTAAATGGGATTATGTATTTGATTATATTACCAGTGGTTTGACATTGTTTGTTAGTTCATATTGGTTACTTATAAGTTGTGTCTGATACATTGTTTTGTGATTGTGATGCATTATTTGTTGGTTCATATTGGTCAGAAAGGCCATTTAGGAGTGCCCATATATATAGACGATGATCACTTATAAATTATATATTAAAAAAATAGTTTGAAAGGTGCAGTTGGTAGCTAAACCTGCATATAAGGGTAATCATTTTAGTTTTTGTTAGTAACCAGATAATTATAAACTTATATCAGAACAGTTATCAAGTGTTACATGTATATATTTTATTTATACTCTGCCATCATGATGGAATCAGAAACTCCATGTAAGAGTGCCCATTTATGTAGCTGATGGTTACTTATAAATAACCTATTAAAAAAAAATTATTTGGAAATGGTGCAGTTGGTAGCCAAACCTTCATATAAAGGTAGCCATTTTAGTTTTTGGGATTAACCAAATAATCATAAAAATATTTTAGAACAGATAGAAAGTGTTCCATATATATGTTTTATTTGTTTTGTTAAACCATTATGGAATCAGAAACTCCATGTGAGAGTGACCATTTATCTAGCTGACGGATACTTATAAATTACCTACTTATAAAAAATTATTTGGAAATGGTCCAGTTGGTAGCCAAATCTGCATATAGAGGTAACCATTTTATTTTTTGTGAGTAACCAAATTTACATAAAAATATTTCAGAACAGTTACCAATTGTTCAATGTATATGTTTTCTTTATATTGTTAAATCATGCTGGAATCAGAAATCAAAATATTATTCAATATTGTGTAACACAATTTTGGTTACTTTACATCATCAAAAAGGTTACCAAATATCTGGTTAATGGTTACTCACAGTAAACAACAATATATTCTTGTAGTTACACTCTTTTTGCTTATGTAATATATCAGACCTTTTTTTGTCATAAAACTGGTGGATTATTGCATGTTTTCCTGTTGTGTCCTTTTTCTTGGCACCTGCTGCATTTGTTTTGAATTCTGTTTTCAGATCCGTGCTTGTACCTCCCTATCTTTGGTCTTCCCGCTGGTCTTCTTGTGTTTGGTGGCTTTACACATATGTTTCTTACTTCTTCTGGCACATTCCAATTCTCTCTGTCATCTAACGGCAGGATGGAAGTTGAATACGCGTCTACCAAAGTAGTTTTTGAATAATTTTTTGAGCAAAATTCATAACAGCACAAATTCCTCTTGCTGATAACAGCAGCAGCGTGTGGACAAGGCATCTCATGGTACTGAAATTTACGGTATGTACATGTCCTTTGTTCCATGTCCACAATATATTGTTTGGTGACATCGTAAACAGTGAAAATCACTAGGTTTGATGTCTCAACCTACAACACAATTTAATTGTGTTGTTAGTATGTATAACTATGTAGTTTGTTTAAATCGAAAGAATGGAAGTTATATGTAATGTTGGTAACCTTCTTAGCATATACAGGTAACCAATAATGACTAATGAGGTTTCCATAAAATGCAAATGCAACTTCTGATGTAATAATTTAAAAGTTGTATTAGTTACCTTAAGTTTCTTTGATTCAATGATATTAGATTGCAATCTTCTCTCAGCTGTTGTGGAAAAGGTAGTGAATGTTGATATGGCTGCTTGTTTGTTTATGAAATACCATCTTTGAATCATACAATAGAGGCATTCAATCATTGTTGTAAATGGAAGTTCCCTGATCCCCTTGATTGCATTGTTGATAGATTCTGCTGTGTTTGAAGTCATTATTGAGTACCTGCTTGTAGTCCCATAGAGCCTTGTGCACTTCTCCAACTTATCTTCCTCCAAATATGTCCTTATTCGAGTATCAATTGCATCAAGTTCACCCATGTGTTTGTTGAATTGTTCAATAGTGTAAGCTCTATGTTGACGTTGGTCGGGTCGGGTCAAAACTCGGATCTTTTAATCTCTTTTCCTAAGTTATCTCTACCTTTTTATTTAGGAAAAAAGGTTTTGAAGGGTTTTTTTAGGAGAAATGCAAACATGTATCATGTCGACGATTTGAACATTTTTATAGAGTCGCTAGTTGGTAGATTTAAAAATGGTTGTACCATCTCAACCGACTTTTGTTTGAAAGATGCCCAATTGTTGGACACTGTTGAAACTTGATCTTTAAAAACAAAGTTTGAGCTCGGGGGCTTGGTTAAGTGTGGGAAAGGTGTTAGGCACCCCACAACTCCCGTGTAAACACGGTACCGCATCTTTTTAATATTTTCCTTTAAAAACTGGAATGCGTGAGTGAATGCTATTTGAAAATTGGGCCTATTGATTTGATTGATTGAAAGTTTTGACTGGCTTCGTTGAACCTATATACGAAGGGTTTGATTTGATTTGAAAATTAGTCTTTGATTTGATTTGCAAAAGCATTTAATTTGATTTGCAAAAGCTTTTGTTTTGATTGAATTGAAAATGATGTTTGAAAGCTGGTTTATCAAACCCTTACGCTAACATAGGAATTGAAGCCTGTTGATACTTCCAATTTTTATCTTTATAGCCTTTAAGGCTGCATGTGAATGGTGATTTGTTGGGTTGCGAAGCAGTTCTCGACCACAAAAATAGACAAGTGTCGGTCTCCTCATGGGCATGAAAGCCATCGGAGGGGCGCTGACATGACAATCAATATTTTTTCACTATGTTGAGACCTTAAATTCGGATAACCATTTTAAGGTCTTTTTCTATGTACATTTCTACAGAAAAACTGGCAGGGTAAATTTGTAAATCGGAGTTTGTCCATCGTGGGAATCAGATTCTGATCAGTTTGATCATGAATCCCACGATTCCTAGGCTCACATATGAGTAGCCAAAACATGCACAGTTCAAATTTGTACAGAAACAGATAAATATCCCAATATTGCCAGAACCGAGGATTCATTCAGTAAATCCCAGTCCGCACGGCCGAAGCGTCTCGTTCCCACTAGATAGCGATCTAAGGGACGCGAGGTTGCATTTAAAACTGAAACTAGAAAGAAAGCTAGATTTAAGGAAATCTCATCCATTCTAGCTTTCCGGTTCAGTCTGGAGGTTTTGAACTGTTTGAGAACTAGAATTGGTGAGATTTAAATAAATCTAGTCCTCCCGTAGATATGTTAGTGCCAATTCATAAAAAATGAATATTTAAAGCAGCAGTTGAATAGAAAGCGAGTAAAGCAATATATATAGTTATATATAAAAGCTGTAAAGGGTGATGGGTTTTCACGCACAAGCCCGAACTGGAATTGAAATATATATATATTTATAAAAACTGTATAAAAAGCCACGAAATGATCCAGGCTTGACAGAAATGAAATTTATATATATATATATATATATATATATATAAATAGTAAAAAGGGCGATGGGTTTTCACGACGATGCTCGGACTGGAATTGAAACCCAGTGGTGGTGAAGGCTGCTTATATATGCATAAATATATATAAAAGCAGTAAAAAGGCCACAGAATGATCCAGGCCGAACTGAAATATAAATGTACAGAAAAGTATTCAACCAGGGACTGAGAAGATAACCCGGTAACGGTGAAGTGTGCAAAAATAGTATAAAGGCCATGAAATAGTCCAGGCCAGACTGGAATGTAAATTACAAAAAAGTAGTCAACTAGTGACTGGGGAGATCACCCAGTATGGCGAAGAGTGCAAAAGCAGTATAAAGGGCGATGGAAAAGACGGCTTTTCCCTCCTATAGTGTTAGTAACAGGAAAACGAAATTTCGAGTGTCTACAGATGCCCCTCTTTATCATGTTTATGTAATGTAATGGAATGAACATGATAAAGATTGCTAGACACTTAAAATATAACAAAATATTAATGATGCAAATCGCAATGCAATGAATGTTAACATATTTTTGCAAATCGCATTTCGCACTTCGCATATCGCATACCGTATAGCAAATCGCATCACAAATCGCATATCGCCCCACAAATCTCATATCGCATCGCAAATCGCATCGCAAATTGCTTACCTTCCCCGGTGCTTGTGTTGGGGCTGATCTCAACGGTTGACTTTCATCAGTGCTACTGATGTCTATACTGGTGTTGACTCCAATGGTTTGATTTCTATCGGTGTTGCCGATACTCGTTTGATGAGGAACAGAAATGTTTCCCATATTTCTGCTGGGGATGACGCTCTTTATGATAGCCTTTGCTGTTATCTTGCTTTTAAGACCAATGGTTTCCCCCAATCTGCCGATACTATCAGGGGGCAGATTTTCTCTTGGCTGATGCCGTTGTACATTTCTGAAGGTTTCTCCAGCTGGGGATATATCTCTTTTGCCGAGTTACCTCAGTGGGTGCTTTCGATGCCTATCCTGATGATAACTTACATCGGTAGTTTGCAACAGTGCCTACCCTGATGGTAGGGACAAAGGTTGATCATTGGACTGTCCCGATGCCTACTCGAACGGTAGCAGACTTTTTCATCTAGTTTGTGTGTTTAATGTGTATGCATTTTTGACTCTATTGGGTATGTATGCCTAATGTTTTAATGGATATGTGCGCTGATGCAGCGCTTGTTGCACATGTGCAGACCAGACATGATATGATAATCTTAATTTGTCCTAGGTTGATGCATATGCTTAATTGAATTGATGTAGAACCATACCTCACCCTTTTCTGAGGTGATTTGGAGTTTCTTTACAGACATGGATTTTGATAGGCTTAACAGCTCTAACTCCCGTATGGCTCCTTTTGTCATTCGCAGAGCAGATTTGGATGTTCCCCTTTCATATGTCGTCTTTTGTGAAGATCTCGTAGGGGCTGCTATTTTTTGGATCTGGATTTGGTGCTGGTCCTTCTGGTGGTCCAAACACTGATGGCCTTATTAGGAAATATCCTGATATCTTCGCTGAAGTAGCGTTCCACGGTCTACATCACCGGATATTTCTCAACGCACCTTCTAAGTATTTGTATAACAGATTCCATCATCTTCCCTCTGTGGGGATAGATTGATATACTGTTTCTGCTATCGGACCATTCCTGATGTTTTGTCGGGGTTGTGCCAACGGCTGATCATTGAGTATGAAAAGGGGCAAGCTCTCTATTTGTGACCTTGCTGGGTTAAATGCTGGCTTGGCTGATGACCCAGGTGATGCTGACGTTTTGGAGGATGTAGCCCTTTCTTTTATTGCTTAGAATTGATCTTCAGTGTAGAGGCCTTGACTTGTGAGGACTTGGCGCATGTTGATATGTTTGATGGTGTAGATTTCATTCGCTAGATCTTCTCTCGTCGAGCACCTGTTTTTTTCGAGTTAAGGACTCTCTTGAGAATTTTTCCCTTTTTGTGAAGGGGCAGCTTATGTCGACTTGATTTCTTTCCATTTCTTGGAATCGACAATGCCCCTGCACTTTTGCAGGTCGTTACTGGGGTTCACAGAAGAAACTCGCTTTGTTGAGCACATCCAGAGTGAGCCATATCCTGCACGAGACAAAATTGCCCCAAAAGCTTGATGGCTCGGGCCGTAGGGATTAGTATGATCTTGTGAATGAGGCATTTGAAATTAAAGTTTATGAAATTGAATGATTGTATTCACCAAGCTCTTATCTTATCACTAAAGATCTTGAAATTAAGCATGAAAATGAATTTTTTCTAAGGAAATCAAAATTTTTATTTGACAAGTTATGAAATTGCAAGAATACTTTTAAATGTCCATGGTCATTTTTCATGGGTAGGATCAAATTCAAAAGACTCATCTCCCTTCATCAGAGACACCTCATCTTCGCTCTAGACACTGCTCTTCACAAGATTAACATCATATGACATGTGCACTATGTGTGACGCAACCCGTAGCAGGGGTTTCTCTTTTACGACTCTAGATGATCTCATTTTCTTGCAAGATTTTTTCGCTTTCCTCGCTTAATTTTGTCTCGTCTTCTTAGGCTTTTCAGGGTTATCCATATAACGAGTTTTGAACCAATGACTCCTAAACCAAACGATTTTAGGGCACTAGGTGTTAAGACACCCCTTAGGGTTTACTGGCTCGAGTTATTAGAGTTTATGCCCTAGAGGCCAATTATTTGATGTAATTGCTTAACATTTTTGATATTATATTTGATTGAATAAATGAATTATTTTATTATAGTTTTATTTACTGCGTTATATAAATGTTAACATATTAAAATTCCTTAGAATAGTGATACAAATTATATGGCTTCAAGTATGTGACTTGAACATGAGATCATATAATTACAATTAGTATCATTACTCTTAAATGTCCCTAGTCGAGTGTCATTGTTAATGGGACAACAATGATACATTGAGACTAGTATGTGGATTGACTGATGGCCAAATCTCATTAGTCATAAATATATGAGATATTGAATCAATGCATAGGTATATATTAGAGAACAATGTATTGGACAGACCCACCATGAGATTTCTACATGGAGCATTATGCAAAGTGTCATAAGTAATTCTCATAGTGACAATGATGTAATGATCCTCCGACCTGAAATCACTATATTACTACACGGGAATTTATGTACTTTGATATCATCAAAGGTCACCTTTAATAGGGTGAAAAATAAAGGTGATTATTGGGTACATCATGAATCATGTGAGGAATATGAGTGATCTAGATGAAATTTAACCCTCCTATATATTAGAGGTGATATCCATAGGCCTCTTGATTGAGTAGGACTATGAAATGTATGGCCATGCTCAAATAGTGATTTATTTCATATAGTCTACTCATTGATCAAGAAAACTCAGATTAAATTATGAAGAGTATGACACATTCCATGACTCTAGTTTAATCTAGATTGTCAATGTTAAAAGGATTAAATTACATTAAAACATTGGTCTTGAAAAGGTTGCATCGAATCACCGATCTTATTATTATTTGGGTAGCAGTGATGCATTACTAGATGCCGCTCACTGTTTATAATTTTATAATATGATTTTAAAATTATTGCCAACATAATAATAACTTATAGGGTCACACACTTAGAACATAATTAAAAGAGAATTAATTTAAATTGTAAGGATTTAAATATGTCAATATGATTGATAGTATTTAAATTACGAATTTAAATTAATAGGATAATTTATATATATGTATATTAATTAAGTAAGACTTAATTAAGATATAATATATATAAATTCGGATTTTACTTTTCTAATTGAATTAGGTTTTGGATAATTCTTTTAACTGCTATATATATGATATATCAACCATTTTTAGGGTAATCAATATAAAAAAACCCTAGCCACTCTTAGAGAGAGACTAGAGAGAAAAGCACCAAAAATCCAGATCCTGGCGGCTAGTACCGCAGTTCTCTTTGCTGCAGATTGTGTGACGATTCGCGGGACGTTCGTGTGGATACCGTAGAGACGCAGTTCCTTTGGATTGAGTTGAAGGTTCGAAGCTGTTCTAGAATTTCCATCATCTCCATTCACGCTTGGATAATTGGTAAAATAAATCTAAACCTCTGAATTAATATGTTTTCGCATGGATCCTGTTTTAGAGTTTCGAAAAATTTTAATTTCCGCTGCGTTTATGTGCCGAAATCCCTACACGAGTAACAAAGGCCACACTTCGAGACAAGTTAGGCGGACTACTCTATTTGATCTTCGCCTGAGCCTGTACAAGATTTATTTTCTTAGGCTCTAAATTACCCATATAGCGAGTGTTGGGCCGGTGACTCCCAAACCAGACGGCTTTAGGGCACCAGGTGTAGAGACACCCCTCGGGCTTAATTACTCGAGTAACCTAGGCCACGATTCAGATCTGTTCAGGTTTTGACTTCTTGTAATGCTCGTTTTCTTAGGCACTGAGTTACCCATGTAACGAGCATTGGGCCGGTGGCTCCCAAACTAGATGGCTTAAGGGCACCGGGTGTAAAGACACCCTTCGGGCTTAATAACTCGAGTAACCCATTCTACGATTCGAGACATTAGGCTGGCTATTAATTATCATCCTTATCGCCATAGTTTCATACCCCACAACTAAGAGTTAGGGTAATCACAAAGTGCAGACATGCGTATGAGGTCAAGTTTGTTCCAAAAAGTGCTTTGAACTAGGATGCCATGCCTAATCAAAAGGTTGAATAGTCTTAATCCTTTGATCGCTCCAGTGATTCTCGCACCACGGACGCTTATCGGAATTAATCCAATTCATAACAAGTTAAGCAAAAATCTTTTTCATTTTTAAAACCTTTTTCCAAGATTTTAACGCAAGATTTATCTATACTTAACACGTATACCCCTGCCAATGCATGTAACTAGAAGAGGAAAGCAGATAAAGAGATGAAAGAGTCGTACCTTATTGGTGGATCGCAGTATTCTAAGAAAATTATGATTGGAAAAGACCGATTGATTATACCAGATTGCCAATGATGGAAGCTTGGATGATGATGGATCATGCTGATGGTGCCGACCGGTGCATTTTCATTGGATGGTTGATAAATTCCCCAGTGTTGAATTGTCACAATTTTTGAAATTGCCCCAGTCTTGTTGTAAGGATCCCCACATCGGGTTGTCATTGATTCTGAACTTGCCCCAGTCTTGCTTGTCATTTGGGGTGATTGCTTTATGGTATGTTTGACCTGTGGGCTGATAAGATGCCGAGATCGCAAGAGTCTTTAATCGCATGACCCCCACGATGAACAGGTAGTGGATTTTGGCTTTAATGCTTGGATGCCCCAGTTATTGTTTCTGATTTGTAGGAGTAATTGGCTTTGATGACCTTTTTTCTGATTTGATGAAGTTTCAGATTGAGGGTATCAGCTCTTTGAAGGTCTTTGCTGATGCTTATGCTTGATGTATCACTGTGTGGTTGTCTCAACTTTGATGTCGAGATGCCTTCGGACTCCAATGAATTGGACCTAAGAGTTCAGCCTGGTTGATGGTGTGATGGCTTTAACTGAATTTGGCTTGTTCTGTGAGGTTTAATCCGTGGCCTTTTGCTCGAGGAATATATCGTCGGGTATGAGATAAACTTTGCCACGACGGTAGCTCATGTGCTTCTGTGGGCCAAAGAAGATCCAGTCTTCTCGCACATCAGGAATGATGAGTTGCTGACAGGTTGCATCATATTGCCATTTCATCCCTATGATTGGTCATTTTGATGTATCCATGTCTTTCCCTTTTGAAACTTGCTTCGCTCAGGACTTAGCTCTACTCACAGCTTTATCACTCATGTGGTCGGCATGGATTATTTGACCCTAGCGAGTTTGAGAGGGGTGACCGCACATCATCTGCTGGCAGTCATGGGCCAGTTTGATCAATTTCAGAGCTTCCACCATTTTGAAGGGGCTATGGATCAGCGAGTATCAACTTCATTTTTATTGCCAGCTGACCTGATCATGATTTACGAGTGTTGGACTTATAAGGAGAGGGCTGATTTCTTTACTAGCCATCTAGATCGTTCTCCAGAGTATTTGGCAGGGTTGGAGTACGATATTACATTGGTTACGGTTGTCCAGTCAGCTCCGAGTATTAATTTAGATGAGGAGGAGCCAATAGAGGATCCTGATTCTCCCACCGAGGATGATTCATTTGTTGGCTTGACAGCATCTTTAATCAGTGATCGTTTGAGTATCTCTGCCGGGACAAATCCAGATATTGTTGATTCACTTGATCGGGTGACTTTTGAGAAAGATCAAGCTAGAGCACTGATGTTGACATCCCTTTTCAGTAGAGACACAACTTTTACTACTAGAGACGAGGCTCGAGCTACTCGGGATATAGCATTGGTTGAGAGAGACGAGGATCGATCTACCTAAAATGCAGTTTTTGAGGAGAGAGATGAAGTCCGATCTACTAGTGATGCGGCTTTTGAGGAGATTGAGGAGGCATTAGTTGCCTCGGACGCAGCTTATGCTGCGAGGGATGAGGCCGTAGCTACCTGGGATGTCTATATTACGGACATTACAGTCCTCAGATCATATACAGGCAGCCTGGTTGAAGAGATGAGTGCTTTCATAGATGGTCATAGCATCATTATGCAGATGGCAATGGATGTTCTGGCTCGTATGGAGACCGAGGGTTAGGAGCTTACAGCTGCTCCTCTATCTTCAGAGAGATGCCATGTTGGCACTGTTATTCTGCTTATCCACGTGTTCAGAGTCCAGCTTTAATTTTCCTTAACAGGGCTTGTTGACCAGGAGGTTTGATAGAATTTGAGTTTTAGAATATTCAGTGTCTTTGAACTGGTTTTTTTTATTTTTTCTGAAGGTCAGACCGCACCAGGAATGGTTGCCTACGTGCTCCCGGGTTGAGGGAGATCAGGTCGTTCGTAGTTCCTATTTTTGTGTGAGAGGCTTGAGAAGGGTCTCTTTTGGGGTTTGAGTTTGGTTTGATAGGTTTATAAATTTTTGTGTTGGGATTCGAGTGTTTTTGAATTTTTTTTGCTTGGTTTGACCGCACCAAGATGGTTGCCTACGTACTCCCGGGTTGAGGGAGATCAGATCTTTTGTAGTTCACGCTTTTGGCTTGAAAGGCTCGATTTTTGATTTTTTAATTTTTTGATTTTTTAATTTTTTTGGTCTTTTAATTTTGTATGCATGGAAAATAAAAGGCATAATGCTAAGAAAAGGATAACGTCCCAACATTCTCTAGAACTCGCAACTTTCCTCTGGATCTACGTTTTCTTGGCTAGCTGTAGCCTGATAGTCCAGTTGTCAGTGGTTGTGTTGTCTTTGAGGCTTGTGATAGAGATTGCCTCTTGGCTCTGAATATCTTCAATTCCGGCCATAACTTAATCGCCTCTTGAATCAGCATATCCCTTAAGGAGGCTCAAACTAGACTCGTTGCAGAAAGGTATGAACTCTAGGTTCCTCGATGGGTTGGCTTCCTTGACAATTTAACCACATTTCCCTTTATCTGCTCCTTCACCTTCCTTATAGGCTTGAGAGGATTTTAGTATGAAATCCCCCTCACACTAATATTGTATCTCTCGCAAGGAACTTTCTTTTTGAGTTTTTTCCATACGGGGAAGGATCAGTATCTCCTCCTCATCTTCTAGAAGGATAAGGTCAGGAATGTAGTTGTTGGCTTTGGGCAACAAGATATTTGATAATGGTGGATGAACTTCATTGGGAGATTCTTTTGTCTCCTCTGTCATTCCCAGAATTAGGATCGGCCCACTTTGTGTTCTGCCAGGATTGGGGCTCATAGCCATCACATCCTTTGAACTGCCCGTTTCGAGTGGACATCTTGAGCTCTTTATTTTCATTTCACCTTTTTTGGTCATGGGGACTTCTATCGGTACTTCTCCATTTTCAATGAGGTCTTGGATTTTGTGCTTTAGAGACCAGCATTCCTCAGTTGCATGTCCAGGTGAGTTAGAATGATAGCGACATATCTTGGTGGCATCATAACTTTTCATTTCGAGCTTGGTAGGAGGCAGCAACTCAGTAATCTTTCTCAGCCCAACCATTAATGCCAACATATTTTCCAATGAGTCCACCAAAGGTGTGAATACCCTTCTCTGCCGACTCTCCCGACTCTCGGTGCTGTACGATTTCGAGGGTTTGCTCGTGTTTGGAATGTCTCTTGATATGTCCTCTTTGGGAATTCGCATTCCTCCGGACTATTTTTCCTTTCTCGAGATCTTCTGGTAATTTTATCATTCCACCCTTCTCATCCATTCTACATGCTTTGCTCTTCTTCATTCAGCTGGTTGATCTTGGAGGGAGATCTGCTTACATTCTGAATATCCTCCTCTTTCTCTTGGCTTTCTGATAGTTGAGTGAAATGCTTCCTTGTATTCTGATGTTGGCGCACTACCAGAATAGCCAGCAGAGTTACTTGATGTTGGATCGCATCCAATTTTTGCATTATTATCATACCCTCCTCTGAATTTCCTGACTCTAGGACATTTATTCTGTTCCTTCGGGGGTAATTCTCTATCCTTCGTATATATTTATGATTTGGATATATTTCATCGCTTCCTGACCCGATCATGTTTACTACATCCGTATTATGTGTCATCAGAAGGTTGGTGTTGACATTTGGATGGTCAGGTTGTTGGACCATAATATCGCCGTTTTAGATCAGGTTTTGGATTTTATGCTTTAAGAACCAACAATCTTGTGTATCGTGTCCTGGAGATCCTGAATGGTAAGCACATCTCTGGATAGGATTGTATCTTTTACTTTTTGGATGCAGAGGTGGAGCCAGTTTGGTAATTTTCTTGTGATCTATTAGCATCACCAACATGTTTTCAAGAGAATCGCCTAGTGGAGTGAACACCCGATTTTCCGTTCTTTCAAATTTTCTCTTTCTGTCTTGGTAATTGTTGAATGCAGTTTGTTGTGACGACAGATTGCCTTCCCTTTTCCAAATGGGGAGACTATGGTTGGGTCTCCTAGATTGCCCTTGTACAATGAGGGATACATCTTCATCGCCTTCCTTGGGTACCCTTATGGGATCACTCGTATAGTTTCCAGGCTGTATAAGATCGGCGGCTACTTTCAAGGCCGTGAGATCTTTAATCTTGCCTGCTTTTAGGCCTATTTCTGTCATTTCGCCGTGTTTGATCATCTCTGAGAATGGCTTTCCTATTCCAGCTAGGATTCTCTTATAGTAGGGTACCTCTTGAATGTCTATGAAAGTTATTACCATTTCAGTTTATGTCATAGGCGGGCTGACTTGGGTTGCCAGACGTCTCCATCTTTGGGCATACTCACGGAAAGACTCGGTACTCTACTTTTTGACTTTGGACACTTGATACCGATTCGGAACCATCTGAGACTGGAAGCTGTATTGAGTTAGGAAGGCATGAGCTAGCTCTTCCCAACTATGGATTTTTGCATTATCAAGTCGGGCATACCATGTCCTAGCCTCTCCAGTGAGATTCTTTTGGAAAAGCTGCATTCTGAGGCTTTCATCTTCAGTATAAGACCCTAGCTCGCCAATATATACTTTCAAGTGCATAGAGGGATCGCCTGCCCCATTGTACTTTTCAAACTCTGGGACTTGGGAATTTTTCAGGATATCTAGCCCAGGGAATATGCAGAGATCTGAATAGGTGACACTTCCAAGGTTTCCAGTCCTTTTGATTACCCAGATGGTTTCTTCTATTTGTTGGACTTTCCTTCGGATATCGCTAGTTTCCCGATCTTCCCTGAGATTTGTGATTTCAGGGGTTTTGTTGGTTCTTTCACTGTATCGCGGTTCAGGGATCTGCATTTCCCCCTTTTTGTCAGCACTTTGATTACCACCCTGTGAGGCGGTATCTGTTTGATTGAGTGTTGGCTGGCCCTGAGTGTTTTTGCTTTGTTCTCTTAAGAGGATAGCCAACTCTGCTATTTGATTCTTAAGTCCTTCGAACTCTTTTCGAGATACAGAATCCGACTCGTATTGGCTACTTTCAGCCATGTCGGTTGGATAGGCTTTGTGCCTTTTTAGATTATGATCTAGTAATGAGACCACTTTTTTTGTACCTACAACAAAACGTAGGCGTGTCAATTTCCTGACGTAGGTAAGGACAGGATGCATGATGTGTTTTTTAGATTTTATCCTGCAAAATTGAGGTTAGTTGTTTTGATGACAGGATGACATGGTATTTTGACAGGGAAAGTAAATCTTTCATTATGATATTTACATTGTGCTCCTCAGTAATTGGAGACTTAACATGGAATTGAAAGAGGAAGGCATGAAGAAGCTTCCCTTCGAATTTGGTTAATCAAAGGCTGACCTATCCTAGGTTACTCTCGCGGCTTTATTTTTGGCATGAAGGTTCCCAGATCATCGCAATCTACTAGAAGGGAAATTAATCCGATCTTTCAATTGGAGCGAATCTGGGTGGTGCATTTTCATGAGCTGTAGAGACTTAGTCGTCCCCAGAGAAATTACTTATCACCGACCGGGTTTTCCTCCTTGTGAGAGGGACACACAATATACATTCACATACATCGTGCCTCACCATTGTGCATATGATAACATGGTTGCGAAGCACTAAATATGGGTGCGAAGCACTAAAAAGCAGGAAAGTATTCATTCACATTCATTCAAATGTAAAGACGTAACATTCATACATTCAACAAAGACACAACATTCACTTATTCAGCGACTGTGGAGACGTAGAATTTCACGCATTCAATAGTTTTGAAAGAGAAATGTTTGAAAAGATTTGAAAGAGGCTTAAGCCCTTTACTATCCCCAGCAGAGTCGCCACCTGTCGACGTTGTTTTTCAAAAATCCACGGGTCGGGTCATAACCCGGATCTTTTAATCTCTTTTCCTAAGTTATCTCTACCTTTTTATTTAGGAAAAAAGGTTTTGAAGGGTTTTTTCAGGAAAAAGGCCAACATGTATCATGTCGATGATTTGAACATTTTTACAGAGTCGCCAATTGGTAGATTTGAAAATGGTTGTACCAACTCAACTGAGTTTTGTTTGAAAGAGGCCCAATTGCGGGACATTGTTGAAACATGATCTTTGAAAACAAAGTTTGAGCTCGGGGCTTGGTTAAGTGTGGGGAAGGTGTTAGGCATCCCACAACTCCTGTGTAAACACGGTACTGCATCTTTTCAATATTTCCCTTTAAAAATTGGAATGCATGAGTGAATGCTGTTTGAAAATTGGGCCTATTGATTTGATTGATTGAAAGTTTTGACCGACTTCGTTAAACCTATATACAAAGGGTTTGATTTGATTTGAAAATCAGTCTTTGATTTTATTTGCAAAAGCATTTAATTTGATTTGCAAAAGCTTTTGTTTTGATTGAATTGAAAATGATGTTTGAAAGCTGGTTTATCAAACCCTTATGCTAACATAGGAATTGAAGCCTGTTGATACTTCCAATTTTTATCTTTATAGCCTTAAGGCTGCATGTGAATGGTGATTTGTCGGGCTGCGAAGCATCCTCGACCACAAAAATAGACAAGTGTCGGTCTCCTCATGAGTATGAAAGCCATCGGAGGGACGCTGACATGACAATCAATATTTTTTCACTATGTTGAGACCTTAAATTCGGATAACCATTTTAAGGTCTTTTACTATGTACATTTCTACAGAAAAACTGGCAGGGTAAATTTGTAAATCGGAGTTTATCCATCGTAGGAATCTAATTCTGATCAGTTTGATCATGAATCCCACGATTCCTAGGCTCACATATGAGTAGCCAAAACCTGCATAGTTCAAATTTGTACAGAAACAGATAAATATCCCAATATTTCCAGAACCTAGGATTTATTCAGAAAATCCCAGTCCGCACAGCCGAAGCGTTTCGTTCCCACTAGATAGCGATCTAAGGGACGCGAGGTTGCTTTTGAAACTGAAACTAGAAAGAAAGCTAGATTTACGGAAATCTCATCCATTCTAGCTTCCCGGTTCGGTCTGGAGGTTTTGAACTGTTAGAAAACTAGAATTGGTGAGATTTAAATAAATCTAGTCCGCCCGCAGATATGTTAGTGCCAATTCATAAAAATGAATATTTAAAGCAGCAATTGAATAGAAAGCGAGTAAAGCAATATATATATAGTTATCTATAAAAACTATAAAGGGTGATGGGTTTTCACGCACAAGCCCGAACTGGAATTGAAATATATATATATTTATAAAAACTGTATAAAAAGCCACGAAATGATCCAGGCTTGACAGAAATAAAATATATATATATATATATATATATATATAGAAAAATAGTAAAAAGGGCGATGGGTTTTCACGAAGGTTCCCGGACTGGAATTGAAATATATATATATATTGACAAAAACGTAGTCAACCAAGACTGGAAAGAGAACCCAGTGGTGGTGAAGGCTGCTTATATATGCATAAATATATATAAAAGTAGTATAAAGGCCACAGAATGATCCAGGTCGAACTAAAATGTAAATGTACAGAAAAGTAGTCAACCAGGGACTGGGAAGATAACCCAGTAAGGGTGAAGTGTGAAAAAATAGTATAAAGGCCACGAAATAGTCCAGGCCAGACTGGAATGTAAATTGCAGAAAAGTAGTCAACCAGTGACTGGAGAGATCACCCAGTATAGCGAATAGTGCAAAAAATATATAAAGGGCGATGGATTTTCACGTCGGTGCCCGGACTGTAATTGAAATATATATATATAAATTGACAGAAATGTAGTCAACCAATACTGGGAAGAGAACCCAGTTATGGTGAAAATCATTTATATATGAGTATATATATATATAAAAATGGTAAACTACCTCAGATTTGACATCCGGGCTTGACAGAATTGAAATGTTAGTACATAAACAGTTAAAAATATACGAAAAAGAGCCAAACCCGGACTGGAAAGATAACCCAGTCCGACGAAGTTGTCAAAATGTGTGTGCTAGTGCATTGAAGCTGCTGGAGCTGACGGATCGTCAATCCGAGTTGTGGAAATTCTAGAAAAGCAATTTATGTACAAAAATGTACCAAATTTTGACGAAAACGGTCACGGAACTAAGTTTCGGGCATTTTTAGAAAGCGAAACTTAACGTGCAAGTGTATAAAAGTACGAAGAAGTAATATTCACTTTCTGATCTTGAAAATACTTACAATGGACTGCTACACGGGCTTTTTGCCAAATTGTAGGCTATATACGTCCAAATCTACCGATTATTTTCTAATATGTGGTAGTATATGAGTATATCTACGTGTTAGAATTAAAATATATGGGTTTGGAAGAGGTGTAAAAGTCAATAAATCGAACTGGCAGAGCTTCGCTGCGTTTCAGAATTATGAAATATGAGGGGGGGGTGCACATTTATTTATAGGCCAGGAAGCCTCCACTCTACCTGCGGTTGTCGCAGGTAGAGGTACGGCTCCCCAAGGTGGGGCCCACATGCCCGGCTTCATCGTCTCGAAGTGCATGCATGCCAAATAATGCGATGTTAGGTTCAAAATTTCATAACTTTTGATCGGAGCGTCCGTTTGAGGCATGCTATATCTTTCTGGAAAGCCCTCGCCGAGAGTGTTGAAATGACATAAGATTTAACCCTTTTTAAGTCCCAAAAGATGGGTTTATGACTGGGTCTTTGTTTCCCCGTAGTTTGTCTGTTGAGCCGTCTTGCGCTATTTGCACTCGGGATCATCGTTATGGTTATTTCTGACATTGGCGGCATTAATTTGGCTTGAGTTTAACTAAATCAGATAAGAGTTGGTAAAATAACCATTTTGCCCCTCCTGGGGTTGCCCTTGGTCTCGGCATGGCCTCTGGTTAACTTCCAAGAGCTATTTCCAAGACTAGGATCCCATTCAAGTCTGTTTGGTTCTCAGTGTTGTCTTTGAGGCTGACGTGGTCATTCTTGGTTTTCTTCTGGAGTTGTTGTGATGCTTCAGGTTTGTGCCTGAGGTTGTCCTAACTTCTCGGGTTGCTGCCGGGGCTGAGTTGTACCTCCTGGTTTGCTGTTGGGGCTGAGTTGACATCCCGATATGGTTGATCGGTGCTGTGGTTATCCCGATATTGGTGACCGAGTTTGAGCTGATGTCCCAATATTGAGATCGGGGATGATATAACGATCCGATTGACGATCGGAGTTGGATAGACGGTCCGATTGACGATCAGAACTGGCTGGAGTACCCACATTGAGGATCGGATTTAGGTTTACCAACATTGGGGATCGGATTTAGGTTGGAGGCCCGGTATCAAGACCGGGGTTGAGTTAAAAAGACGGCTTTGCCCTCTTATAGTGTTAGTAACAGGAAAACGAAATTTCGAGTGTCTACACTCTACAAGCCCTGTTGTATGCCTTTTTGAGTTCTTCTCCTCTCTGAATCTATTTTTTATATTTTTCAATACATGATATGTACATGAACCATACATGACATCGGGGAACACAAATTCAGTCCTTGTACAATGACTTCATGTCTATCTGAAATAATGCATTGGCCTTCCCTAACTCCACAAGCATTTCTTAAATTTACGAAAAACCATCTCCAAGATAATTCATTTTCACTGTCAACCACTACAAAAGCAATCGGAACAATATTTCTGTTTGCATCCTGTGTGCTTGCTATCAAGAGTGCCCCCACCCCCGTAGGTTGATTGTATGAATGTGCCATCAATTACAATGATTGAAAAGCAATGATGCCATGCTTGAATGGATGCTCCCATGGCAAAGAATAGATACTTGAAACAACCATTTGTTTCCAACTCCAGGGCTGTGATGGAACCTAATATGAAATTTCAGCAATGTCAATATAATTGTAAGTAGCAGACAGTATCCAAACCTGTAGTAGAGGGTAACCATTTATATGGTTAATGGTATCCAACTAATTATCATCTTAATGTTTTAAACATAGTGCAGATGGTGTCCAAAATATCATTAAACTATAACTTTTTGTGTAGATATTGATTATATACAAAAAACTATTTTAACATATTTTTTTATAGTACAATTGATAACTAAACCTGCATACTAAGGTAACCAAATCATTTGATTTGGGTATCCAACTAATTATAAAAAATTCATAAGCTATTTTCAACTGTTACCTGGATTTGTTTTCTTCAACATGTGCAACCATGATGGGATCAGAGAGTAGTCGTGTGGATTTCCTCTCACTTTTCCCAATGCTTTCTCCTTTGATCTCCATGCTTTTTGGTAAGAGATAGACACATTATACTTTGTCATCATGTCTTCCACAATATCTTTTGGTGTGTATATTTTCTTCAGATTTGTTAATCTGTGCATTATGCATTCACTAACCAACTTACTATTTGCCTATATGTGATCTCCCAACAGTATGTCGATTGAACATGTGTGGATATCATTGAATTCTCTCACCTTGAACATACTAGTTTTTCAAAACTTTGATGCGCTCAACTTCCATCTGCAATTTTCATTATCTATGCACTAGCACAAAGTCTCTACCACTTGTTCGTTCAACCTTGTGTTGTCTATTTTTCCTGATTGATTGCAGCCTTATTGCTTGTGATAGGATTGTTTTGTCTTTGTAAGTTTGATGTAATTTTACTTTATGTTCATTCAGATCTGTTATGACATCATCAAATTGTTCTTCTATGTATGATCTGTCATGTTGTTTATCTTGTTGTTGTTCAATAACTTCGATGGCAAGCTAATCAGCATACTGTGTTCCAATTTGGTAATCTTGTGTTGCTAGTGGTACAAGTTCTGAATTCCATTGTGTTGATCTGATTGGTGTTACATCGTGAATCCTATTTTCTTCTACATTTCTCAAGTTCTACAAGATTGTTGTGCATCCACTGTTGTATACATTTTCTATAATTAGTGGAAACTTGCATTGTTCATCAGATTTTCTACTGACTTCCATAAAGAATCCGAAGGTTGCTTCATCTGACATACTGATAGGTGGAATGTCGCTTCTAATATGAAATTTGATTGACAATGTAGTTGTGTTTGTGTCTAGCCTTATTGCACTGCATACCAAGTTTTACATTTCTCTGAACTAACTAGTTGATGGAACTAGTAGGCCGGTAACTTCAAATTTGTTGTATTGGTTACTGTCAGTCCACATTCCGTTGAAATAAAGTACAACTGGAATCATCTCCATTGTCTGACAACTGAATCAATATTATACAGTAACCAAATCAAGATTAGACAGTAACCAATATATATCTAATTAGTAACCATCAATATAAAACACATTTTTCCATGCATTTTTCAATCAAAACACTCAGTATAATGCCTTTGTTACCAACTAAAGACCGAACATTTGTATGAAGGTAACCAATGTAGCTAATAAGTAACCATTAATATAAAAAATATCAATATAAAATACATTAATATTATACAACAACCAAATCAACATTATACAGTAACCAAATCAAGATTAGACAGTAACCAAGATATGTCTACTTTGTAACCATCAATATAAAACATATTTTTTCTTGTAATTTACAATCAAATCACTCAGTATACTGACTTTGTGACCAATTAAAGACCGAACAATTGTATAAAGGTAACTAATATATCTAATAAGTAACCATCAATATAAAAAACATCAATAGAAAACACATCAATATTATACAGCAACCAAATCAACATTATAAAGTAACCAAATCAAGATTAGACAGTAACCAAGATATACCTACTTAGTAACCATCAATATAAAACATATTTTTTCATGCAGTTTACAATCAAATCACTCAGTATAATGACTTTGTGACCAATTCAAGACCGAAAAATTGTATGAAGGTAACCACTATATCTAATAAGTAACCATCAATATAAAAAATATCAGTAGAAAACACATCAATATTATATAACAACCAAATCAACATTATACAGTAACCAAATCAAGATTAGACAGTAACCAAGATATACCTACTTAGTAACCATCAATATAAAACACATTTTTTCATGCAGTTTACAATCAAATCACTCAGTATAATAACTTTGTGACCAATTAAAGACCGAAAAATTATATGAAGGTAACCAATATATCTAATAAGTAACCATCAATATAAAAAACATCAGTAGAAAACATATCAATATTATACAGCAACCAAATCAACATTATACAGTAACCAAATCAACATTATACAGTAACCAAGATATACCTACTTAGTAACCATCAATATAAAACACATTTTTTCATGCAGTTTACAATCAAATCACTCAGTATAATGACTTTGTGACCAATTAAAGATCGAAAATTTGTATGAAGCTAACCAATATATGATTATGTAGAAACTACGGGTAAATACATGCATTTAAACTTGAAAGTCACATACCTCAGTACACAAATATGTAACCCATCAATAAACAACTAATAATCATTATAGTAGTTTTGTTTCTGGTTACTAATTGAAAACCGAAATCATAAACGCATTGTTTACTTACATCTGTAATTCTGTAATCCGTGAAAGCCGATTTTAAATTTCCTCTTGCAATATTCTCTTATTCAAGCTTATTTTTTCATAGTGATCATAAATGTTCTGCTGCTGTGGAAACTCTGGATTCGTCTTTGGAAACTCTGGAGTCGTCTGTTGAATCTCCAATTTGTTCGTTTGATTTCGGCTTCTCCGAACTGCAAATTTTGCCTGCGCTGTTTTCTCGTTGTTTTGAATTTAGGATCTTAGTTGGTTGCTGATCACACATTTGGTAACTGACGTGTACGACAGTTATTGCTCCTTGATTTTAGTTCCGTATTAATGTGAAATTGAGGGATACTAATTTATTGCCCTCCTTTTGTAATTATTTTGTGGATGCATTAATGTTGTAATTATGTTATAATTATAGTATATTACTGTAAAGAACCCCTAATTATTAGAGAGCCCAAACTTTGGCCCAATCATATATGAAATTTCTAGAAACTAAATTAACCAAAATGAGCAAATAAAATTAAAACCCAAAATGGGCTTAAATGGATACATTGTATACGGCTATTTCAAAGGGAGTTTAGCATGTGGGGAAAATCCTTTTATTAGATATACAAGCAACCCAAAGATAAGAGAGAGAGAGAGAGAGAGACAGAGAGAGACAGAGAGAAATGAGATTTGGATAGATTAGAAAAGATATGGGAGTAGAGAGAAAAGGAAAGAAAGAAAAATATGAAGAAAAGAGAGAAAGGAAAAACCGTGGAGATCAAAGGGAGGAAGGGGAGAAAAGAATCTCATGCCATCTAGCTTTATACTTTATGGAAGAAGAAGCAAAATAGCATACTACAAAGGTATAAAATCTCTAGAACCGTAACCTTAAATTTATATATTTTATTTTTATGGTTTGATGAAATAAATGAGTTATGATCTTTTACTCTAAAAATCTTAGATCTACATTTTATATAGTGTATTATGTATGGATCTAACTATTTTTGGTGTTGAGAAAGCTTGATCAAAGAAAGAAAAGCAAAACAGTTTTTAACACTTAGAAAAATTAGTGGACTACTGCCCCTATAAATAGAAAATTCGAGGTTAGCTATATTGTTTAGAAAATTATGAGCTTTTGGTATGTTGTAGTAAACTGAATAATCTTTTCATAGACTTCGGAACGGACTAAATCCGACTTCGGAGGAAAGAGTTATTCCATTTTAAAGTAGCCGAGTAAAAACTGGAAAACTAATTCTGGTCAATCCCCTTCCAAGAATTTTCTGGAATTTTGTGCTTGGAATTTGAAGATGGTTTAAGAACAAAAGTTGTAGTCTAGGAACTTAGCTTCGTGTGGGCTCAAGAATCGCTCAAAAACGTTTTAAAACGAAAACATTATGATTGTTTTAGTATAAGAGGGTCAAGCTGGAAAACATTCAAAAACTGTTACGAGAGGACATTTTTGGAGCCTATTTTAGGCTACCTATGAGGTATTAAATTAGTGGGTTATATTTTTTAAAAATACTTTGTTATGCAATGTATAACATATCCAAAAATGGAATCAATCCGATTAACGAGCGGCGCGTACGAAATTCGTGAAGTAGGTGCAACGAGCACGAAAAAACTGCTTGTTACTGCTTCAGGACCAAAGAGTTTAAAACAAAAAAAGACGGCTTTGTACTGTCTGGATTGACAGACATGGAGTTTAAAACTAAAATAGACGGGTTTGTGATGTCTGGATTGACAAACATGGAGTTTAAAACTAAAACAGATAGATTTGTGCTGTATGGATTGACATACAGGGAGTTAAAGCTAAAACAGACATGTTAAGTTGTCTGCTTTATAACTGTAACAAAAAAAATGAAAAAAAATAAAAATAAAAGTTAGGTGCATTGATTAAATCATAAAACGCAAAACATAGGATATGCAATGGAATTAATAAAGGCATGGAGGGAATTTAATACGTAAGTTTAATTTATAATTTAGGCTAAACGGGAAGTAAACAAAGTGTGTTGGTTTCCAAACGCCGAGTAGTCGGGCAACATTATGCTATGTTGTTTCGAACTATATAAGACAAACGTAATAAAGATTAATTAGAGAATGATTTAAGATGTCTTGAATTATGAGGCGTGAGCATCATGAGACTTTAGAATTGAAGTCTAAACTATGAACGGTGTTAAAAGAGAAATATACCGTGGTATATAAAGTTAAGTTCGTTGTGTCGAATTATAAAATTCGAACATCGTAAATTATGAAATAAGCTAAGATAAGTTAAAGTAAACGAATATTTAGGGTTAATACTTGACTAATGATCATGAAAAAGATGTATTAAGACTATATAAGAGTAATTTTGTCATTTTTTCTAAAATGTTATAAGAATGGCATGATATGTTTGTGAAATGAATTAAATAATAAGAGATAAACAATTAAATTAAATTATTTATAAATGAATAAAATATTATTAAATGATTAATAATATTAGTAAGTGATTCAAATATTATTAAATAATTAATAATATTTGTAAGTAATTAAAACATTATTAATAATATTATATGATTAAAATAATATTAAATGATTAATAATATTAGTAAATGGTTTGAATATTATTAAATGATTAATAATATTAGATACGGAATAAAATATTATTAAATGGTTAATAATATTATTAAAGGATTTAAATATTATTAAAGAATTAAAATATTATTAAAGGATTAATAATATTAGTAAGGGATTATAATATTATTAAATAATTAATAATATTAGTAAGTAATTAAAGTATTATTAAAGGATTAATAATATTTAGAAATGATTAAGATGTTAGTAAGTGATTAAAATATTATTAAAGTGTTAATAATATTTGTAAACGATTAAGATATTATGAAGTGATTATTAAGAAGTGAATAAATTATTATTAAGTGATTAATAATATTAGACATAAGTTTTAAGATAATTATTACGTGAATAAAATATTATCAGAAGACGATAATATTACTAATAAGTTAAGGATTTATCTAATGTTTTATTATATGGCTTAATGCTAGATAATTAATTTTTAGAAAAGTTAAATTATGAGGTATGTTATGATATGCTAATTGAACGATCAATCTTATAAATGATAGGTTTTTCATATGATCTTAAATTAGATTGTGTAACAGTAATCGACGTACAATGCAAGTTTCCTAACTCAAACTCGAGTTATTATGCTTCAAGCATGCTAGTGGTTTAATTCTTGACAATTATTCCACATCTATGATTATTTTTATTCGCATTTAGTGCATGTTGCATATGTTCATCGGGTATGAAAGGCTGATCACCTTGATTACCATAAGATTCAGTTAAATATATTCATGGTCATTGTTGACCACTCAGCTTATTGACTCAGTTATTCGATTATTAAAATTTTGACTCATGCTCTTTCATAATTATTATACATTGTTGAAAACTTGAAAGCTTATTCCTTTTCAATCATGATATATCTTTATTGTATTTAAACTTGCTGAGCAAAGTAGTTGCTCACTCTTGCTATATCATGATAATATTTTCAGATTAAGATAAAGGTTCGAAGAAAGGCAGAGGCAAAGATAAATTCCAAGAGTAGATTATTATGCAGTTATAATCATTAAGTTATCTGATGTAAATCATATATGTGAACCTTTTAAATTACTTAATATATGTATTCAGATAAGGTTAATAGACCTTGGGAAATGTTGTAGAATCATGTGAAATAAACAATTTATGTTTATATTTTTCGCTTTAGTTAACGAATGTGTATAGAGATGATGTACCGTGACACACCATGTCTGAGGTTCAAGGGACCCGGATTTGGGGGCGCTACAGGTTGGTATCAGAACTGTAGGTTATAAACCTTAGGTAGGGTTACCTTAGGCTATAACTGTAGAGATGAGGATGATGAATAAACTCAAATAGAGTTTAAGTGTTAAGAAATGAATTTGGGAAATTGATTATTAAGTAAAGACGAAGATACATATGATTAAAACAAAAATCTTAAAGAGTTATAAAGATAAGCATCTGGAGTTACCTGACTCCAGTAATAACTATGGAAATAGATAATAAATAGACAAGGTCTATAAGATGAAAAGTATAAATAAAATCATAATATAATATGATTAAAGAAAAGAATAAGAAGATCGTAGAATAAAATGATCGTAAGGATAGGAAGAAATAATTGCAAAGTAAGATCACGACGTGATCAAATTGAATTGTTGAGTGACAGATGATATGTTAATGATTGGAATGATATAGCCTGGCGCTATAAAAAGAATGTACTATGAAATTGTACTATATAAACTCGAAAAGAGTTGTAGATGTTGAGATACAGATTAAATGAAATTCGTATTGAGTAAAGAGGAAGTTAGGATTATGTGGGATTTCAACTGAGAACCTATGTGATAACTGAGTTGTACAAGCCTTTGTATGGGTAGAGATTTTGTGCTTGGTCTAACGACTACTCAGTTTATCACATTGATAATCATTGAAATGTTGGTGTCACGCTATCGATATACATATGGTGAGAAGGTGATTCTTTTCTCCTATATATATTTGATAGTTAGAGAATATAAGATTAGGTGCGAGTTCTTAAAACTCATACTTATGGTAAGTTTGTGACTTATAATCGTATGATATGTTTTTGAACCCCTAAGCGTATGGACAGTTTTTGATTGGTTCTTAGACTACATATTGCTAGGATAAGTTCCTAAACTCATATTATTGTGGAAAGTTCCTGAACTCATAACTTGTCGTATGTTTAATGAACTATAATGGGTTATAGAAAGGTTATGGATGGTAAGTTGGGGATTTTCAGTGTATTAATCTTTAAAGATGATAGAAATAGATTGAATTATTAAGTAATAGAACATTGGAGAAAATTAGAGTTGATGGTGGAAGCATAGGTATTCCAAATCTTCTAGCTATGATAGACTTCAAAAATTTTGAAATCGAGCTAAATTCGCACTGATGTGTCTTTAGAATTTTTTTTTTTTTTAATTATCCTCAACACATGGTGACAAGGGTGCGGAGATGGACTTCGAGCCATTAGCACATCGATACTTGTTGCGGCATGATAACATCAAAAACTATTTTTCAATGGTTTTGAACTATTTAAAGAAGAGTCTACGCTAATTGTTTTAGCTAGAAAAAAATGATTTAAAATATTAAAATGTATTTTATATATCATAAATACATCATAGAACTTGGTGCAAAGATGATAAACACGATAGAGTCATTAATGCAGTATTGCCTAGTGTTGGATGTGATCTAAGGATCGTCAACCCACTATGGTATGATGTAATATGGCAAAGTCACAAAATGACGGAATTCTCAAATGAACTTTAAATAAAGTGCGATATTATGACATCATAAAATAATTTTTAAAATTTTAAAGATAATTTATTGCCAACTGAATTTGGCCAGACACATGTTTTGATTAATGTTCGAATTATTGGTATACGTCTAAGCTATTTGATTCAGCTAGATATATGTTTATGAAAATTCAAGTATCTCTTTGAGAATTTATCCCGAACCAAATTATTTTGGTACGGATTCTTATGCTAAGTCTGAGGTGAACAACCCCGGTTGGATAAAATATTCCAATCTATGAACGCATATAGTAGTTCTGAGAACTAAGGCGCGATAGATTGATCACCTACCGTACCCGTATTTGTACAAAGTTGATCACCTAGTACAACATGTTTACAGAATTGGTTGCAGTGAATACCGTAAAACCGAGAGTTCATGGTCTATATGACCCCTCAATATAATATGAAAAGTTATTTTAGCTCCTTAAAGAGAGGTTATGGTAACTGGTAATGTGGGAAGAGAAATCCTTAGAGGAGGATGATGTAAAGGTTAAAATAAAAAACCTACTTTTGATGGATAGAATGAGCAGAGATTAGTATGCTATAATTTCGAGGGCGAAATTCTTAGAAGAAGGGAGAATGTGACAACCCAAAAATTTAGAAGATCTTGAATGATTAAATTAAGGGTTAAAATTTAAAACCTAGAATAAAAATAGAGGATTAATTAATTTTTTTAAAAACCTATATGGTTTGATTTGGATTTTTAAGCAATGTAAATAAATTAATTAAGAATGATAGAAATTTTAAAGAAAAAAAAATAATTATTATGTAATGGTATATGTGAAAATTTATTAAGGAAATAAATTTTCAAAGAAAAGATATTACAAGATTAAAGTTAATGTGCATATGTATAGATACATATATACTGAAGAATGTGCTAATTATTTTTTTAGTGAAATAGGAAAATTAATTATTTAAAATTAATCATACAAGAATAAATGAAAAGCTTAATTATAGAAGCTTGTGAAAATTTTGCCTTGAATGGTAATTTAATAGAACCCAAAAATATTAAATTGGGAAAAGATAAGCTAGGTATGATGGTGATAATTAAATTTAACCTTAACCTAGTAGTCAAGTATTATAAACTTAATTAAGAATGTAGCAAATCATATTAAGAGGTTTAATAGACATTAAATTAAATGTCTAGCCTAATATATGAGAATATATTAATTATTTACCAATGATGGTAAATATTTTTATGACTTATGTGAAGTATGTGAGTAATTAAATAAATATATACTGTAAACATGTATATTTATTTAATATATAAATAGAATGAATAAGAAAGCTATATAACCTAATATTATATATTAGGAATGAGAATTAAATTACATAAGGGTTATAGAAAGTGTAAAATGCTAATATTTAAATTTTATACTACTATACTAACATAAGAGATTAATTTTATTATCTTAATTTATTATTTATTTTAAACTTAGCTTAATTGATTTACATAATTATATTATGTAAGTAAGTATTTAAATTCCAAAATGAGTGAATTAAAAATCCTAATTAAATAATTAGGATAATATAAAATTAGTGTGATGGACCCATAATATTTACATGGTCCAAACTAATTATTAGAGAGCCCAAACTTTGGCCCAATCATATATGAAATTTCTAGAAACTAATTTAACCAAAATGAGCAAATAAAATAAAAATCCAAAATGGGCTTAAATGGATACATTGTATCCGACTATTTTAAAGGGAGTTTAGCATGTAGGGAAAATTCTTTTATTAGATATACAAGCAACCCAAAGATAAGAGAGAGAAAAATGAGTTTGGATAGATTAGAAAAGATATGGGAGTAGAGAGAGAAGGAAAGAAAGAAAAATAGGAAGAGAAGAGAGAAAGGAAAAAATCGTGGGGATCAAAGGGAGGAAGGGGAGAAAAGAATCCCATGCCATCTAGCTTTATACTTTGTGGAAGAAGAAGCAAAATAGCATACTATAAAGGTATAAAATCTTTAGAACTATAACCTTAAATTTATATATTTTATTTTTATGGTTTGATGAAATAAATGAGTTATGATCTTGAACTCTAAAAATCTTAGATCTACATGTTATATAGTGTATTATGTATGGATCTAACTATTTTTGGTGTTGAGAAAGCTTGATCAAAGAAAGAAAAGCAAAACAGTTTTTAAAACTTAAAAAAATTAGTGGATTACTGCTCCTAAATAAAAAATTCGGGATTAGCTATATTATTTAGAAAATTATGGGCTTTTGTTATGTTGTAGTACACTAAATAAGCTTTCCATAGACTCCAGAACGGACTAAATCCGACTTCAGAAGAAAGAGTTATGCCATTTTGAAGTAGCCGAGTCAAAACTGGAAAACCAATTCGAGTCAGTCCCCTTCCACGAATTTTCTGGAATTTTGTGATTGGAATTTGAAGATGGTCCAAGAACAAACGTTGTAGTCCTGAAAGTTAGCTTTGTGTGGGCTCAAAAATCGCTCAAAAAAAATTTAAAACGAAAAAGTTATGATTGTTTTAGTGCAAGAGGGTCAAGCTGGAAAATATTCAAAAACTGTTACGAGAGGACATTTTTGGAGCCTATTTTAGGCTGCCTATGAGGTCCAAAATTAATGGGTTATATTTTTTAAAAATAATTTGGTATGCCATGTATAACATATCCAAAAATAGAATCAATCAGATTAACGAACGGTGCGTACGAAATTCGCGAAGTACGTGCGACGAGCACGAAAAAACTGTTTGTTACTGCTTTAGGGCCAAGGAGTTTAAAACTAAAATAGACGGGTTTGTACTGTCTGGATTGACAGACATGGAGTTTAAAACTAAAACAGACGGGTTTGTGCTGTATGGATTGACATACAGGGAGTTAAAGCTAAAACAAATAGGTTAAGTTGTCTGCTTTATACCTGTAACGAAAAAAAAATGGAAAAAATAAAAATAAAAGTTGGGTGCATTGATTAAATCATAAAACGCGAAACATAGGATATGCAATGGAATTAATAAAGGCATGGAGGAACTTTAATACGTAAGTCTAAATTATGATTTAGGCTAAACTGGAAGTATACAAAGTGTGTTGGTTTCCAAACGCCGAGTAGTCGGGCAATATTATGCTACGTTGTTTCGAACTATATAAGACAAGCGTAATAAAGATTCATTAGAGAATGATTTAAGATGTCTTGAATTATGAGACGTGAGCATCATGTGACTTTAGAATTGATGTCTAAACTATGAACGGAGTTAAAACAGAATTATACCGTGGTATATAAAGTTAAGTACGTTGTGTCGAATTATAAAATTCGAACATCGTAAATTATAAAATAAGCTAAGATAAGCTAAAGTACACGAATATTTAGGGTTAATACTTGACTAATGATCATGAGAATGATATATTAAGACTATATAAGAGTAATTTTGTCATTTTTACAAAAATGTTATAAGAATGGCATGGTATGTTTGTTAAATTAATTAAATAATAAAAGATAAACAATTAAATTAAATTTTTTATAAATAAATAAAATATTATTAAATAAATAATAATATTAGTAAGTGATTCAAATATTATTAAATAATTAATAATATTAGTAAATGATAATAAGTGATTCAAATATTATTAAATGATTAATAATATTTGTAAGTAATTAAAACATTATTAATAATATTAGATGATTGAAATATTATTAAATGATTAATAATATTAGTAAATGGTTTGAATATTATTAAATGAGTAATAATATTAGACAATGACTAAAATATTATTAAATAATTAATAATATTAGATACATAATAAAATATTAGTAAATTTTTAATAATATTAAGAAGTGATTTAAATATTATTAAAGAATTAAAATATTATTAAAGAATTAATAATATTAGTACGGGATTATAATATTATTAAATGATTAATAATATTAGTAAGTAACTAAAATATTATGAAAGGATTAATAATATTTGGAAATGATTAAAATGTTAGTAAATGATTAAAATATTATTAAAGTGTTAATAATATTTGTAAACGATTAAGATATTATGAAGTGATTACTAAGAAGTGAATAAAATATTATTAAGTGATTAATAATATTAGACAGAAGTTTTAAGATAATTATTACGTGAATAAAATATTATCAGAAGACGATAATAATACTAATAAGTTAAGGATTTATCTAATGTTTGATTATGTGGCTTAATGCTAGATAATTAATTTTAAGAAAAGTTAAATTATGAGGTATGTTATGATATACTAATTGAACGATCAATCTTATAAATGATTGGTCTTTCATATGAGCTTAAATTAGATTGTGTAGCAGTAATCGACATACAAGGCAAGTTTCCTAACTCAAACTCGAGTTATTATGTTTCAAGCACGCTAGTGGTTTAATTCTTGACAATTATTCCACATATATGATTAATGTTATTCGCACTTAGTGCATGTTGTATATGTTCATCGGGTATGAAAGGCTGATCACATTGATTACCATAAAGTTCAGTTAAATATGTTCATGGTCATAATTGACCACTCATCTTATTGACTCAATTATTCAATTATTGAAATTTTGACTCATGCTCTTTCAAAATTATTATACATTGTTGAAAAGTTGAAAGCTTATTCATTTTCAATCATGATATATCTTTATTGTATTAAACTTGCTGAGCAAAGTAGTTGCTCAATCTTGCTATATCATGATAACATTTTCATATTAAGATGAAGGTTCGAAGAAAGGTAGAGACAAGGGTAAATTCTAAGAGTAGATTATTATGCAGTTATAATCATTAAGTTATATGATGTAAATCATATATGTGAACCTTTTAAGTTACTTAAGATATATATTCAGTTAAGGTTAATAGACATTGAAAAATGTTATAGAATCATGTGAAATAAATAATTTATGTTTATATTTTCTACGTTAGTTAGAGAATGTGTATAGAGATGATGTACTGTGATGCACCATGTCTGAGGTTCAAGGGACCCGGATTTGGGGGCGCTGCATGATTCCTCTTAGATATGTGATTGATCGATCTGCCAATTACAGAGTTATACTTGTTGGCTTAACCCTTTGTAATCCGAGCTTCTCGTAGATAGGTAAAAGCATGAGATTGATGCTTGCGCTAATATCACGTAGAGCTTTCCCGACATACTGTTTCACAATGGTACATGGTATTGTGAAACTCGCAGAATCTTATAATTTAGTTGGTAGCTTTCTTTGAATAATGGCGCTGCATTCTTCAGTCAATGCCACCATCTCATTCTAACCTATCTTTCTTTTCTTTGACAAAATCCATTTCATGAATTTCACATAACTCGACATTTGTTCTAGTGCTTCTGCAAATGGTATATTGATCTGTGACTTTTTAAAAATTTCCAAAAATTTAGAGAATTAGTGATCTAACTTGTGACTCTTCAACCGTTAGGGGTATGGCACAGGGGTTGTAATTACATCTTGATTCTCTTCATTCTTTTTAAATTTTTCCTCCTCATGCTCTTTTCCAACATTCTTGCTCATGTCTATTCTGGCCTCTTCTTTCTCAATGTTCACCTTATGCATGCTGTCTTTACTTTCCAAATTCTTACCACAGCTTATTGTAATTGCCTTATATTGCTCATGATTCTTTTTTCTTGGGTTTACTTTGGTGTCACTTGGGAGTGTTTCTTGTGGAAGGCTATTCACTACATTTGCCAATTGACCCATCTGGTTTTCCAAGTTGTGAATTGATCCTTCTATGTTATTGATTTTCGTATCATTATGAGCGATGTACTTAGTCAAGATTTCTTCCAGACTCGGTTTCCTTCCTGTTAGTATTGAGCTTGATTTTGAAGACCTGGTGGCAGGAATTGCCTTGGAGCTGAATTTTGATTCTGGTTGTTACTCCATGAAAAATTTGGATGGTTTCTCCACCCCGAATTATGCATATTAGAATACATACCCTGCTTGTTTCCAACGAAATTCACTCTCTGTATTAAACTGTGCATTAAGTTTACTGGTGGTTTCCTGCACATAACTCACATACTGCAACTAAATGTTTAGTAGGCATGTTATCCCATTTATCAAATTTCTTTGTTAATGATGCCACATGAACAGCTAATGCAGTTAATACATTTACCTCCAATTTTCCTTCGATTTTTGGCGAGTTCTTCCTAGCTGTAGGACCTAATAATTATTTGCAGCCATAGTTTCTAACAAATCATAAGCTTCATCGACATTTTTACCCATTAAGGCTCCTTCTACAACTGCATCAATACTTGTACGTGTGATGTTAAATAACCAATTGCAAAAAGTTTAGACTTATAGCCATTTTGGAAGCCCATGATGTGGAAATCTCCTTAGTATATCTTTGAATTATTCCCATGCCTCATACAACGATTCAAAATCTTGTTGATTAAATGATGATATATCATTCCTCATCTTTGATGTTTTTGCAGGCGAAACTTTGCTACAAGCTTCTATTCTAGGCCATCCCATCTCGTGATTGAACTTGTTGGTAATGTATGCAACAAACTCTTCTCCTTGTCACGAAGTGTTAACGGGAAGAGTCTCAATCTTAATGCATCATCTGAAACTCCATTATATTTAAAAGTATCACATATCTCAAGAAAATTGACAAGGTGATCATTCGGTAACCCTCCAAATTGAACTAAGTTTTGTATCATTTGTGTTATCCTTGGCTTGAACTCGAAATTATTTTCATTAATTGCAGGCTTTCGAATACTTGAATGAATCTATGTCACTTGTGATATAGCATAATCTTTAAGAGATTTCCGCGACTCTTCGGTAACCATTTTCTCTCGAGTCTCCTTACAATATTTTAGCAACCATTGAAATCGTTTCTCTATATCGTCCTCGTACGGTAGCAACTCTGGCTGTTTCGACTGTGTTTGCATACACGGGTCAAAAACACCTGCAACAAGAGACCGAATACATAAAACAAAAATAAAGTCTAAATAAAAACTAACTGATGGAAATTAATATTAGTAACTTAAGCTATCAATTGGTCCCCAGCAACTGCACTAAAAATTTGTTTGCCTAAAACACTACTAGCAATTACACGCAAGTATACGTTATCACTTATGCAATATAACGGCAAATAGAGTATCATTCTCACGAAGAACGATGTATAACTTAACTACTAATTATTAATTGCACCAATTTAATTCTATTTAGACAAATGAAATGAATAATTGAAAGTAGTATACACACAAGCCAATCATATTTGATATGATAAAGCATATACTTTGTAGCAATCTTATTTATTTATTAATAAAAGAATTATTTAATTAAAGGCTTTTAATTTATCTATATAGTGTTATTATATTAAATGTGATAAACTCATAGTTTTAAGCAGTGCTTTTAGAATCATGATGATGATCATGCTAATGAGATCTAAATTCTTAGATAGCTTAAAACTAAAATAGTTCCAAATCGTTGGATTACTGAAAAGGAGATTAGTGAATCCGGATAGATTGGTACATACGTTGGTCGCACATCAGATGAGGATGATCGATCTCATGATCATTTGTGTGGAGACATTAAAGCAAGTATGTGGGTGCTTATTGGAGAATAAGTTCACTAAACGTAGCTCACTAAGGAATACCTAATGGAGTTTTACTTGCCTATCAATAGGAATTTCTCAAGTGATAGTAGTACAAGTGAACCTTAGACTTGAGATCATCATAGTATCTTGTGTATGATAAGTTATACTTTGACATATCCCTTAAGACCCTTAGGGTATATCAAATGGTATGCTTGGGTTTAATAAATTATATATGGAGATAATGTGTAAGACCCCAAATTTATATGAATAAGACCCCAACTTTTTATAAATATGATTTAATTTTTTTTATATATTATTTTAAATAGTAAGGTGTGGATTTGATAAATGTGATAGTTATGGGTAATATGTCCAATTTTTTAAGGTAAGCAAGTTGTCATAAAATATTAGGGAAATATTCGTTTTGTCGGAGAATATTCTTTTTGTCGGGGAATATTCGTACGACGGCGCAATCATTGTGAGCCCATAACAGAATAACTGCCGGATGAAGAAAACGACAAAAATGAGTTTTCTAAAAATTGATGGCAGAACTTTTACCGTTAACTGTTGAAATACCCGGTGATAAAAGTACAGTAATACGCGTTATTCCACAGTAGTACGCGGTATTGCACAGTATCTCTGATTATTGATGCTTACGCAAGAAGTCACTTATTATTTCATTCAATAATTGTTATAGTGATAATTGCATAGTATTTTATATTATCAAATCAATAATTGCCACAACACAGTAACTCATATTATTTAAATAATATTATTAGATAGCATTATTGGAAATATCTAGAAAGTTCTGTCAATGAAAGATGTTAGGTTATATAATTTCGCGCCAATAAGGATAAATCTTTATCGAAAAGCCCCTTCTTTCTTGAGAACGATCTGGTTGTCAATATTGTGAGCTTATAATATTAATTATGAATAATTATTATGTGGTGGATATTTGTCCAATTTTTGTTACAAATGGAAGAATTTTAGAATGAGATATTTGTTGAAAGTTTGGCATATTTTTCTGTGGAATTATAATTATCTTCTCTGATAAAATATTCATTCAAATATATTATTATATTATAATAGTATAATTTTTTTAATATAATATTATAACAATATAATATTATATTAACTTTGTCAGATTGATACGTTTTTTCAAAACTTCCCGTGCACTTATTTTTTTCCTAATGGGAGGAATACTTCCTGCAAAATCCTTTTATTTCCAATATGTGGGCCCTTATCAACCAATAAGAAAGAAAGAGAGAAAGAAAGAAAGTTAGGCGGGAGAAAGTTAGGAAGAGAAGGAACGAAAAAAAATGACGGTTAGGCAGAGAAAGTTAGGCAGGTCAGTTTATTTTTTCTTCCGAGGATGCACTATAAAAGGGGGGTTAACCCTTCATCCAAAATACACCAAAACATAAGTGTTTCTACTATTATATTTTGAGTATTTCTTTTTATTATAAGAATACTTTGAATGTAGTTTATATTGCAAGATTTTCTCAAAATAATACTCGGTATTCCAGTCAAATCTAGTTTTCTACTGAGGTAAAGGATGTTATTTTCTTTTAATATTCGTAAAGAATACTATTTTCTTTCATATTCCATATTATGAAAGTGATATTATTTCATTTCATATTCTTAAATTTAAACTTACTATGGTAAGTATTGCTTCTATAATTCCTAAAATGATTAGAAATTCTTTGAGTTTTGCGCTTTATCTAATATCATTTCACCGGAATATTGGTTTGAACTTTTTTATCAAATTTTAATGTTTTCATATCGTAGTACTATTCATACGGTACTATTCATACGCTACTAATCAAACAACACTATTTATACGGGGTAATATTCACAGAGTACTATTCACGATAAAAATTGATTTCTTTTCTGTCCAAATTATTTTTGATATATGAATATCATTTTTGAATTTTACTCCACAATTGATTATTATGTTGATAATTTGAGCATTCTTGAACTCTGGATAAATTGAATTACAAATCTCTAATATTTGTTCTTGATCTCACTTTATTCATTTTTTATATCATTTTTCATCATCATCAGTCTTAAATTGAGGTGAAAGTTATCTTTGGCCCGCAGTGCAAAGATGAACTGTTGATTGATGAATATCTTTGGCCCGTAGTGCAAAGATGGACAGGTGATTGGCTTGATCATGACCACTGATGATACAAATGAATATCTTTGGCCTGTAGTGCAAAGATAAATTATTGATTTGAAATATTTATTGATTGATGTTACAGGGATAAAATATTGATGATGAACTTTTAAATCATAGAAGATAGTAGGCATCATGCTCTACTTGACTCTTCTAATGGATTGCTATTTTCGCTGCAGTTGTTGATCTAAAACTTGTTGTCCATTATATTTTATCTGATTTGTTATTGTTAAAGGCTAAAGATAATTTATTCTTCATTATCTTGGTTATAATATTCTTTACTGGGCTAGTTGAATTCACCCTTTTCTTTTATTGTTTTCTTCAAAAAATGAGAATATAGCTGGGACTAGCCGAGGAATGGAGTGATGGTCTGAGATAGTGCTATAGTAGTCTTCACTATTTTGTAAAATAGTGTGATAATAATTATAATGAGAACTGAATTTGAGCGTTGATATTTTCGTATTATATACGACATAATATCTGTATTGAAGCTCACAATTTGTGTGGTCGTATTTTGCACGACAGTTTTATATAAAAAGATTTGTATTTGGATTCTGTTCTATGTATTTGGCGACTCAGAATGGGTTGTGTGGACCTATTTTGGGGGCTCACAGTTGGTATCAGAGCTTAGGGGTATGATCTTTGGCTAAGATCTGGGATTAAAACTAGGAGGAGAAAGACGAGTAAAACCTTTACTAGTGTGTCCTCCCTAAGCTTATTTGTTATTTAATTGGTCGGTCTGAATATAGGGATAATATGTGACATGTCAATTTCTTTAATTAACCCTTGTTTTATGGCAGTATTTGAGAATGACAGTTGAAAATCGGGAGATAAGCAATGGAGCATATGAGACAATTTAGACATCGAGAATCAATAACAAGGATAATGTGCCTCAAGAAGACAATAATACTCCTGTAAACAACAACACCGACCAAATGATGAATGATGGGGTGTTTAGGAGCTTTCTACAGTTCATGCAAAACCAGACGAGAGAGACTCCTGTTCAAAATATAGGTGGAAACAATGGTAACTCGCGGCTTGTCACTGCCAAGCAGTTCAAGGAGTTGGGACCGCGAGAGTTTTTGGGAAAGCCAGAGCCATTCAAGGCAGAAACTTGGATTAAGCAGATCACCAAAATATTTGATGTTCTGGGATGCAAAGAGGAGCAAAAGGTCCACTTCGCCACCTTTATGTTGCGTGGAGAGGCATATTACTGGCGGGAGTCTGTGAAACGTACTCAGCGTTCCTCACTTAAGATGTCTTGGGAGAAGTTCCAGGAATTGTTCAACGACAAATACTTTCCAGAAAGTATTCGTCATATGAAGGAGGTGGAATTCATCAAACTGGAACAAAACAATATGACTGTATCACAATACGAGGCCAAGTTTGCGGAATTATCCCGGTTTGTATCCCATTTGGTGGATAATGAGGAACGAATGACACGAATATTTTTGAGAGGTTTGAAACCTGAAATTCGTCAATACCTCGTTTCTCATAAACTTTGTTTGTATTCAGATGTTGTGAATAGGGCTCAATTATTGGAGCGAGATAATGAGACTGTTCAGCCAAAGGACAACAATCATAGTCTTACCGGTGACAACAATCATCATAACCAGCGTGGAGGAAATTATCATGCCAGAAATGGTAACCACTTCGGTGGTAATCATGGCCAAGATAATAGAAGAAGTGAGTCAGGGGAAAATTTCAAAAAGAGAATATTCAACAATGACAACGGAAAGACATCAACAACAACACCAGCACTCTTTTCTAAGGGAGGGGAACGACCACCGGGCGTATGTTACAAATGCGGACAAGAGGGACACATCTGTGATGCCCCCAGAATAGGCCCAATCCAACCAACCCATTCTGGATCGCCAAATACATGGTACAGAATCCAAATACAACTAGACACTGTGAGTGTCAATACAAACATCTAGAAAATATAAACATTCAAGTCAATACAAACATCTAGAAAATATAAACATTCAACTAAGTCCTCATTACAATTATTATCACACTATTTTATAAAAATAGTGAGGACTACTACTGCTATTAACTCTGCCCATCACTCTGCTCCCCGACTAGTCCCTGCAACATTCTCATTTCCTAAAGAGGACAATAGATAAAAAGGGTGAGCTCAACTAGCCCAGTAAAGAATATTATGACTAAGATAATGAAAAATAAATTATCGTTAGTCTTCAACAAATCGGATAAAATAATATGGACAACAAGTTTTAGATCAACAACTGCAGCAGAAATAACAATATATCAGAAGAATAAAGTAGATGTCTACTATCTTCTATGATTTAAAAGTCCATCATCAATATTTTATCTCTGTCAATCAATATATATCCCAAATCAAATATTCATCTTTGCACTACGGGCCAAAGATATTCATTTGTATCACCAGTTGGTCATGTTCATCTCAACACCTGTCATCTTTACACTACAGGCCAAAGTTATTCATCAAGTAATAGTTCATCTTTGCACTACAGACCAAAGATATTCATTTATATCACCATTTAGGACTGAAAAATATTTTAAAGAACGAATCCAGTGAGATAAAGGACAAAATTTTGGGATTCGTAATTCAGTTTATCCAAGTTCAAAAATACTCCATAATACTCATTTGTGGAGCAAAATTCAAGAATAAAGTTCAAAACTTGGATCCAATTAAAGATAGGACCCATAATTGCCAACTTGGACAAATAGAAGAAAATTTCATTTTTCGGTGAATAGTGTCATATTCGTGAATAGTGCCGTATACGTGAATAGTAACCTCGACATGAAAAATGTAGAGATTTCATATGAAAAATCATACTTCGTAAATAGTACTCGTGAATAGTACCATATTCGTGAATAGTACAGTATACGTGAACAGTGCCGTATACGTGAACAGTGCCCCGACGGAAAAGGTAAAATTTTATAATAAAATTCATACTAATATTTCGATGAAATGATATTGAAAGCAATAACATCATTTAAAAAAAAAATAACATCCCTTACCTCAAAAGAATCAGACTTCTTGCTGGAATATCGGATATAATACTGAAGAAAACTTACACCGAATAGCAACACTCAAAGTATCCAAATACTCACAAAAATACGCTCGATATTATAGAGAGAGAAAACTTCTGATTCTGATATGATTTTCAAATTCTAATTCAGCATCCTATTTATAGGAAAATGCTTAGGACGCCAAAGCAGAAAATTTAATAAAATATTAATATTTTATTTAAAAATTTTCTACGCCTCCCAACCTTGAAAATCAATTTTCCGCACATTTAAACTCAAGTGGACACCTTCTAGAAGCTCCTTTACCAAAATTAATTCAGACCCAATATTCCGGAACTTCAATAATTCATAATAAATAGTCCTTTATCAGAAAAATACGAATTCTATATCTTTTTTATAGGAAATTTAATTCTCTACAACTTTGCACAAGGAAGTTTTTTCAAATTCCAAACGAAAAATGGCCGAAATCCACAAACGGATGATTTTTCACACCAAAATACCGACAAAATACTGATAAAACACATCAATATTAATTCCTCCATTTATATCCATATAAAATAAATATTTTCTTATCATATAAAATAATAATTAATTATTCACAAATAATATTATAGAACTACAATATTGACAACCAGGTTATTCTCAAGAAAGAGGGGGCCTTCCGATAAGAATTTCTCCTTACTGGCACGCAATTAAATAACCTCTCCTAGATAGAACTTCCTTAGGCATTGTCAATAATGCTATCTAATAATATTATTCAAATAATATAAATTACTGATCTAATAATGAAATATACTGTGTAGTAGCAATTATTGAATTAACAATAATATAAAAATACTGTGCAATACCGTGTGCTACTGTGCAACAATGCGTATTACATAATTTTAACCACCGGGTATTCCAACAGTGTTAACGGTAACAACTACGTCGTTATTTTAAAAAAAACTCATTCATGTCGTTTTTTTCATCCGAAAGTTTTTCGTTATGGTGCCCACAAATGGCTGCGCCGTAGTACGAATATTCCCCGACAGCAAGAATATTCCACGACCAAACCAATATTCTCCGACAACAATGAATATTTTATAACCACTTGTTTATTTAAAATATTTGGGCATATTACCCATAACATTCCACATTATCAAATTAACCCCTGACTATTTCAAAATAATATATAGAGGAAATTTAATTTTTATTCATAAAAGTTAGGGTCTTACAACCTCCCCTCCTTATGAAATTTCGTCCTCGAAATTGACATGCGTACCTGGTATGCCGAAAAGGTGAGAATACCTCGTTTTCATTTCTGATTTTAACTCCCAGGTCATTTCTTCAATTCCAACTGTAACTCTCATTGTGCTTCAACAATAGTACCTCACAATGATACCTATCAGTTTGCCATCGCACAAAAATGTCATCCCATACGGAGACTCTGGCTTCGGTGCACCCCACACAAGAAGTCACCAGCGAGAGACTCGGAGCTCTTCACACCTTATGTCTCTTGATGATCCGCCCCGACACGTTTACACGTTAAACACCTCGAGATAATTTCGCGATCTCTCTCTTCATATTGCTCCACCAAAATGTATGTCAAAGATCATGATACATTTTGGTACTATTGCGAACGGTGTGTTGTGTGCTTTCATCATGATTTTATACTTCAAATCAGTATCGTTAGGAACACAAAGTCCGGCGTTGACTCGAAGTATTCCTTCTTCATCAAGTGTCACCTCTGGAGTAGCACCTTCTTCTTCATATTCGTCAGCTCCACGCGTATATCATCACGTGGGTCCCTAGAGTCTTTACTCTATCTTCATCCTTTATACGTTATACTAAATGGGCTTCGTGTTGACAATATCGCACTTGTATCCGCATACGATCTTCTACCCAACGCGTCAGCTACCATGTTCGCTTTTCTAGGATGGTATTGAATGATATAATCGTAATCTTTCAACAGCTCCAACCAATGTCGTTGTCGCATGTTGAGTTCGTTAGGAATTCATCAATAATGACAATCACAAAATGATCCAAATATTTCTCAAATATTCGGTTCATCATGTCCATGAACGTAGCATGGACATTTGTCAATCCGAAAGATATAACTATAAATTCGTAATGCGCGTATCGAGTTCTAAAGGTAGTCTTTGGAATGTCATCAGTTCTAATCTCTAACTGATGATATCCAGAACGAAGATCGATCTTTGAGAAGAATTGCGCACCTTGCAACTTGTCGAACTGGTCATCAACGCGAGGTAACAGATACCTATTCTTGATGGTGACATGGTTCAACTCCTGATAGTTAATACAAAGTCGTATACTACCGTCTTTCTTCCTTACAAATAAAAGTCGCATACTACCGTCTTTCTTCTTTACGAATAAAGCAGGAGCACCCCAAGGAGACGTACTAGAACGTATAAAGTCGGTGTCTAACAATTCCTATAGTTAGACCTTTAACTCCTAAAGTTCAATAGGAACCATTCGATATGGGGTTTTAAAAATGGGTTTCAAGGTCAATAAAGAATTCAACTTCACGTTCTGGGGTAGACCGGGAAATTCTTTGAAAAATACATCAGAAAACTCATTAACAACAGAAATATCATTCAAATCTGATGTATTCTGATTTAAATCAGTGACATGGGCTAAGAAAGCTTGACATCCGTTTTTCACTAAACGAATAGCTTTATGACTTGAAATGACATTGATTGATTTTAGTGGTCTGGTTGTTTGAATGAAAGCTAACAACCTTATGAAACAATTAATTTTGGCATGATGAGTGGTTAACCAGTCAATTCCAAAAATCACATCAAATTCAAGTATTTTCAAAGATATAAGATCAACAGGTAGGGTGAGGTTGCCAATTTGAATCAAGAAAGATTTATAAACTGTAGATGTAACGAAGGTCTCTCCCAACGAAGTCTCAACAGATAAGTCAAGGTATAATTTCTCAGGTGTCAAGGTCAAACGTTGAGCACATGTAGGTGATATAAAAGAATGGGTAGCACCGGTATCTAATAAGGTGTAAACTTCGGAAGAGTTTCTGATTAGCTTACCCGTGATCATCTCATTCGGGTTCCTAGCGTTTTGGGCAGTTACGACAAACGCTCTTCCAGGAACCACCGACTTTGACTTGTCCAAAATCGCCTTTGGAATCACCACCCCTGCCGGACTTGGTTTCGCTGCAGGACAATCTCGAGCCATATGACCTTCCTTCCCACAGTTATAGCATACCTTGAATTGTTGTGGACAGTTTGGGCTGATATGTCCCTCTTTCCCGCATTTATAGCATACGACCGGTGGTCGTTCTCCTCCCCTAGAAACAGTTGATGCTGGTGTTGCTGTCGATGTCTTCACGTTCTCATTATTGTACTTTCTTTTCTTGAAATCTCCCCCCAATTCGCTTTTTCTACTATCATGGCCACGATTACCACCAGAGTGGTTACCGCTTCTGTCATGATACTTTCCTCCCTGCTGGTTGTCATTGCTCCGATGACTGCTGCCACCGGTATGACCCTGTTTGTGGTCCCTCGGTTGAACATATTCAAATATCTCGTTCTAATAACTGAGCCCTATTTACTACATCTGAATATAAAGAAAGTTTGTGAGAAATGAGGTATTGACGTATTTCAGGTTTCAAACCTCTTAGAAACATCCGCGTCATACGTTCTTCATTCTCCACCAAATGAGGTGCAAACCTGGACAACTCCGCAAACTTAGCCTCGTACTGGGACACAGTCATGTTGTTTTGTTCCAGTCTAATAAACTCTACCTCCTTAATATGATGAATACTTTCAGGAAAGTACTTGTCATTGAATAATTTCTGGAACGCTTCCTAAGACATCTTGAGTGTGGCAGGCTAGGTACGCTTCACAGACTCCCACCAGTAATCTGCCTCTCCACGGAACATAAAGGTGGCGAATGGAACCTTCTGTTCCTCCATGCATCCTAAGACATCAAATATCTTGGTAATTTGCTTAACCCACGTCTCTGCCTTGATTGGATCTGGCTTTCCCTGAAACTCTGGTGGTCCCAACTCTTTGAACTGTTTGGCAGTGACAAGCCGCGAGTTGCTATTATCTCCACCTATATTTTGTACACGAGTCTCCCTCGTCTAGTTTTGCATGAACTGCAAAAATCTTCTAAACATCTCATCGTTTATCGTCTGATCAGTGTTGTTTTCAGGATGAACATTGCCTTCCTGTTGCACGTTCTCTGGTTGGTGATTAAAGGTGTCTCCACGGTCTCATTCACTCCATTGTTAACATTCTAAGCTGCCATTCTCAAATACTGCCATAAAAAGGGTTAATTAAACAAATTAACATATCACATATTAACCCTACGCTCCGACTGACCAATTAAATACCACATAAGCTTAGGTAGGACATACTAGTGAAGGATTTACTCGTCTCTCCCCTCCTAATTCTATTCCCCGATCTCCGCCAGAGATCATATCCCTAAGCTCTTATACCAATTGTGAAGCCCCCAGAATAGGTTCAATCCAACCAACCCATTATGGATCGCCAAATACATGGTACAGAATCCAAATACAACTTTTATAACACAAGGTCGTGAAAAATACGACCAGACACTGTGAGTGTCAATACAAACATCTAAAAAATATAAACATTCAACTAAGTCCTCATTACAATTATTATCACACTATTTTATAAAAATAGTGTGGACTACTACTGTGACGACCCCAAATTCGGGTTCCTCTCTTTTCTCAGATTCGGTGCAGTCACGATACATCTATCGCGGAACTATACATCTTTTATTCAAAACTTAATGAATAAATTTCACTTATTACAATATAGAAATATAATTTTTATTCATATACAAGATCTTGTATGATGATCTTAAACCTTAATATAAGTTTTCAAATCTCGGTCATATACCATCCCTGTCTACACATCACATTCGATGTTTACAAAAATGCTGAATAACTAAAACTTTTCTATCTCCTTGTATAAAATCTTTCATTGAGTTCATAATCTTGAATAAATTACATAACCTTGAATCAATTATAAAATATGATCCACTATGATCAAATTACCGTATAAACGTATACATCTCATTTCAAAATCCCTATGTGTTTTTCATAACACAACTTGTAATTTCAACATGTATAAAACAGTGTAATCTACTATCGTATACATCTTCTAGAACTTAAACATGGTTCAAGAGCATATATTTAATAAACAGTAATCTCTGAACTCTATCACGTAACACGTAACCTTTATCGTGAGTCCTTAACCTGCAAAAGTGATTATTTACAAAAGTGAGCTCGACAGCTCAGCAATTCTAACAGTTTTCATGCCTCACATAGCACATAATATCATACCCAGTTCATGCATTTATAATCAATCGATATATACTACGCATGTTACTTCTCACAGAACAAGTATATCATCAAAGATCAACTTTCAATCTCATACATATCTCATATACAGTTCATATATAAGTTAACATCATCATGGCATAATATAATTCATCTAACAGTTATTGAATTCATATATCAAATAAGAACTGAAAGACTTGCCTGATGCGTAGTTTAACAACTACGACTTAACTGCTTAAGATATTTGCGCTTCGTGTATTCCTACACAATCATTCAATTATGAATTCATACATATCAGTTATACATATCCATACGTTCTTAATATAATAATAATTGATTACATTATTGTCTAACTTGGTTCTTAGAACCTTCGTTTTACTGTCTCATCGTATTCTTAGAATAACCATGTACGTATAGGTATACCTTAACTATACATACTTACTATCATCTTTCATATACATGTATCACATACTTAACTAAAGGTGTTCGACATATATTTAAAACTTAAATGATCCTTATTATTCATACGCTTCTCAAACATTAACAGAATTATAGTTTTTGAGTTTTATATAACCATTGTACAAATAAAAACTTAATGCATCATTAAGATTCTATTTTATAACTCAGAAATAATAATGTAAACATGCTACTATGTTCATCACGTATATATGTGAGGTGCCATTCCAGTTAATATGCATGCTCACAATTACCTTTATCATATACATACAACTAGCATCGATAAATGCTTTAAAACATGTCTAATTTATGCTTAACTAACTTTCATAGTGTCTAGTAAGGTGTGTGCACATACATGACATTTAACAGCACTAGCATGTATGCTCAAACATATTAGAACACTAATACACTATGATCATGCAACTTAGTTTTCCAAAACGCCTAATTTTATCTTTTTGAAAATATCTGAACTTTCAACCATGAATGTTAGTGTGTTTTAATACTTTAGGTATGTGTTTCATGCCTATCTAGATCATGCAACCATGCTTACAAAGTCAGAACGTAAGCATCAATAGTAGGTGTCCAGGCTCATTTTAAAATCTTATAACTTGTTTTAGAAATCGCACAATAACGAAGTCAAGAATGTTCATACTATGTCAAGGAACTTATTCATAAATGTTAAACATGATTTCATGCATGTCTAAGTTATTTACACATACTCAAATGGTCAGAAATTACAAGACATAAGTCTTGGTCAAGTTCACTTAAAAAGTTCTTAAGTTCTTCTTTGAAATCATTTGAATCTTTCAATCATGTGTGCTAGTGTGTTCAACACTTTAAACATGTATTTCATGTCAATATAAACCATACTAACATGTTTATAAAATCAGAATGCTCATATGATGTGTTCGTGACAAGGTTCACTTTTGAAACTATAAGTTTCCATGCTAATATGACCATGTAATACCAAGAAGTTTATATTATGGATTCATATCAGTTTCCATGCTTGACTAGAGGTTACTATCAAGCTAGTCTGGACAGAAAACGAAACAGAAGCAAAAATTCTGCAGTAGGCCCTGCGCAGCTGGCCAGTTCAAAACTGGCGCAGCTGCGCCAGGCACAGACCAGACGCAGACGCAGGCTGCTTCGGCAGCTTGCTAGCCCAATTCACCAAATTTCTAACGAAATCGTTTCTAGCATAACATTTAGCAATTCTACACTATTATAACATCATATAACCACCTAATAACATATCCCAATCAATTCAATAATCAAGAATTTTGAAAATTATGTAGAGAATGAGAATGAGAAGTTATACCTCTGTGATGGAAACCAAACTTGCTGTTACAGATTATATAATGCTACTATGCTACTCACTCTCAATTCTCTTTCTATCAATTCAAAGAAAATCTCAGCAATGCAAGGAAGAAGGAGAGCCTTATTTATAGACCAAGCTTGACACAGACAATGGTTTTCTCCATCAATTCAAACCAACGGGTTGAGCAAGAATTTGATGGTTAACAAAAAGTTGGTGAGGAGTTGGTGGATTCATCATGAATCCCACTTCCTTAAACTCATTAGCTAGTTTATTGCTGAGTTGGAGAAGGAAAGATAGCGTAGTAGCCTATTGGGAGTTCACGTGAGGAAGGAATGAGACACTCCTTGTTGGACAATGCTACCAATCACAGTAAATGGGCAACATGCCTTACACACAACACTTATATTATAATATATACATATTTCACTTCATATACTTTAGGTTATATATATGAATTAGAGGGTACACAATGTCATCCCAATAAATAATTAATACTACCATGTAATAAATTTAATTGCACCTAGTTAACACTGAGTATAATACAATTGGGTACTATTATTACTCATTATCAAAACAGTTATTATTTTAATTACAATAACTTATTGGAGTACTCATCACTTAACAATTGCTTACTACTATTACCCACACTCATCATAAATAATATTATTATGTGATTCACATAATGCAATTATTTTTACTATATAATATATATGAGTCACATTGCATTTTATACCATATAGAGGTAACTACCTTATATTAAAGGTTTAATTATCGCATGCATGTATAAAACAGTTAATCAAATAAATATAAATCTCATTATATTTATTAATCGTTTGCTTATTAATATATTATTCGCAATAATAGTTAATTGACACATTATCAATTAATTACTCGTTAATCGTTTATCCACTGTAATTACGATTAATCCTTTACACGCTTATGTTTTATTATTCTTAATAACACTAAATTCATACATTATCGATTAATTATCCAAAATATTAATTAATCAATCACGTTTAAACCCCTACACTATATTCAAGTAATTGAATATTCAATTACTAATCATCTTATCAATTCTTTTGAGATAAAGCTTAGGGTTAGTCTACTAATTTAATAAACCATTAGTGACTCCCTTTAAATTAATCCTAGCAAATATACGCACAGATACTAACTCACATAACATGTATATAGCAATATCAATAAAACTCGTTTAATCATTCCTTCATAACAAGATATAATAATTTTATAATATTATCTCCAATAGAGGCATTAATCATTAAAAATAACTTACTCATTTCTTCAAGATATTATTTAAATATAATATCTTACTATTGATAGTATCTTAGAAAAGAAGGGGCCTTCCGATAAGAATTTCTCCTTACTGGCGCGCAATTAAATAACACCTCATAGACAGAACTTCCTTAGACATTGCTGTGACGAATGAGATTTTTGTAATTTAATTTGAATATTTATTAAATTAAATAAATATTTTTGATGATTTAATTATTGAGTTAAATAATTAATTGATGAATTTGTGGTAGATTAATTTAATTATATGTATTGCATTGATTAAATTAATGTGGGGAAATTTTTATATTCAATGATGCATTTAATTGAACTTATTTGATTAATATATTAATTAATAAGCATAATGTGTTCTAATTAATTTAATAATTAATTAGAGATTTAATGGTTTGATATAATTAATAAATGAAAATTTTAATTATGGGACTATGTGATTTAATGTAGATTTATGCCATTTTATTTAATTGATTTAAATAACATTATTTGATTAAATTGAGTGTGACATTAAACTATATAATAAGCATGTAATTAAAATAAATGAAAAGGAACTCTTATCATCAGCCAAACATAGCCCTATGAGAAGTTGGGGCAGTTAACCATTATGGGTTAACTGACCATTACGTTGTTAGTTTATATACACGTATATGTATATTGGGTATATCAAACTTGTATTTCATATACGAACTTCTGTAGAATACTCAAAGAGAATTTGAGAGAAAATTGAGAAATTGAGAAGAAGAGTTGTAGATTCTAGAGTCCTTTATCATCATCTTATCAAGAAGCAAAGGATAATTTCTTATCTAAGATTCTAAGTTCGTGTTTTTATACCTTCTCCATGAAAACTATTTTTAAAGCTCTTTGAAATTAAAGTATGGATGAATTATTGTGTATATGATGATATGTATGTTAGTATATGTTCTTAATATGTTTTATATCATGCATTCATGTTTTAAAACAATCAATTTCATGTAAACATGCTTTAATCAAAGTTTCATAAGTTACAGAGTATAGAAGTTCTATATATGGCCCATACGGCCCTTACGTATTATTTTTATGCCATGAATGATTTGTTTAACTTAAATTTGATAGTAGATTATGATAATACATGTTAAAACAAAGAAAATAAACTTTGAACAGACGGATTCGGAATTATAACGAATCCGTGATGTCAAATTTCATGTTTTTCTTCAAAACCGTTCAGAACACCAAGAACGGTGAAATTTAATGATTTTATTCGAGTAATTGCATGATTTAAGATGTTAAAAACATGTTAGTAACATTGTATGATGTTTCTATGAAGTTCGTACTTCATAAAAATCGATGTCTGAGTTTAATTTGCATTTAATTGGAGTAATTGGGCCAACGAACTGTCAAAATTGCGAACCAGGGAGTGCACCAGCAGGGGACCCCGCCCCAGCGGGTGTTCATGGGCATAAAGACCCGCCCCAGCGGGTATAGGTGCTGTCCGGGAGCCTTTTTTTTGGTTTTCGAGACTGTTTTGACCTCCTGTAGTAAAATAAGCATAACATTTTCATACGAACTCCGATTAAGGCGATTCAAGATGATTCGGAAAGATAACGAGTAGATCTACAACTTTCATTCTTTAAGTTTTTCAATTTGAAATCGTTAAAATGGGTAAAAATGGCCATCTTTGTGACTGATGCGTATTCGGAGGCAATCGGAGGGCTTCGGACATGCACACACACAAGTGTAGTGCTTTCGATAATAAAAGATGTTGTTCTAAGTTACATACATGAATATTATATGATTTGAAGTTCATGATTAATAAACTAAGTTATTGACATGTATATGATAATTTGAAGTTTCAAGTTAACGAACAAAGTGCGAACTTGAATATCGTAATTGTAAAACTTGATTATAATTGTTTAAAAGGCTATACATGTGTGATATGCATGTTGTTAGTTTACATTCATGTTATGTGGTTAGCCATTGAGTAATATTATAAGCCAAGTTGTAAGTCGAACTTAAGTGAATAGTTCAACAGTTAAACATGGTAGTTATGAAAACTAATCGATGTTGTATACATAATGTAATGTGTAGGACGTTGAGAAAGTGAATTGTAATTATATTTATTGCTTGTGCAAGAGGCAAATATCCTATCCCTAACTTATTAATTTAGCAAGTTCCCTAAATTCTAATTTATTCATTTATTAAGTCTTAGACTTGTGTTTCTATATCGAGTAAGCTCGTGTTCTTAATTGTTCCAGTTCGAAATTCATATTAGATATTGTAACTCTTTTAAAAGCATGATTCAGTTATACAATACTTATTCGATTGTATACTCTTGAGATTTATTATTCAAGTTGCATATCGATGTTATTGTTGAACCTTATAGGACTAGTGAACCCTTATTGATTCGACTAGTCCATAGTTGATGAACGTTCTAAATTCTAGAATACTTATTGAGCTTATCCAAACCAAACTTCCTTTGGTGCGGACTCTGATGTCAAAACTGAGATGAACAACCCTATAAAAGGAGATTATTTACGCTTTAATGTTGAGATATTGTGCACAGTATGGTACTAAGGGCTGATCCCCCTAAGTACGAGAAGTAGAGTCCATAGTCTTATGACTGTTAAAGGTTTAAAGCATAAAAACTTTACAACCTAGGATATAGTTCAAGGTCTTATGACCCTCGGACGTTCTTTTGATTCCTGTTATTCATTCTTGAGTCAAAAGTTGAGTTTCTTTATTCAGATGTCCTTGATTCACTCGCATGATATTATATTGTTGTTGTATTATTATACTTGTAGGCAATCGTGCTCACTCTTACATAATAATAACATTGCAGTTAAGAACGAAAGGTCCGACGAGCCTTCTACTAGCAAAGGCAAGGGCAAGGTCAACAAGTGATGAAGACTTGTTGTTTATTTTTATATGTTTATGTTTCATACTTATGTTAAAGTTGTGTAAGACTTATTTATTTATTTATGTTCCACACAGATGTTTAAGGTTAGTATGACCTCGAATTGTATTTATTATTCAGATGTTGTAACCCCATAAGGGGAGGATTTATTTCTATCTATTGCATGGTTTGCATTTATTATGGGTAGATAGATAGATGATATTTGTACAGTGAACACCAAATCCCGTGGAATTGAAGTACCCAAATTTGGGGGTGTCACAATTGCCAATAATGCTATCTAATAATATTATTCAAATAATATAAATTACTGATATGATAATGGAAAATACTGTGCAGTAGCAATTATTGAATTAACAATAATATAAAAATACTGTGCAATACCGTGTACTACTATGCAACAACGCGTATAAATCAGGGTGTTCGATTCAAGGCATTCAGAAAACCCAGCCTTCTTCACGAGTTCAAGAATGTCTCTGAACTTCTTTTCTGATCTTTTGAATCTCTTAGAGCCGAGTTGAATACCTGTGATGACACGCCAATCTTCCATTTGAAGGGTTAGAGATATCTGGGTGTTTGATTTTAGGAGTATTGCAGGAGGTACTTGAGAACAATTTGAGGATGGCTTAGAGGTTTGAGAGATTTAGGCTTTTGGAGAGTGTTTAGGGTTTCGGGTTTAGAGAGGGAAGATGGGCTAGATAGACTTGTAGCTTTTTGGTGATTTCTTATAAGTGTAACTGCCAAAGATTTAAAACTTCCTTTATAACTGTTGCCTCTACTTTTTAGTAGGACAGGTGTAAGAGCACGATTTGTTACTATCTGTAACTTTTCATAACAGATCAGCTTTTTTGATTTGAATTCCCTTTAGTTGACTGTTGACTCCTTCAGTTGGTGGAGTAGTTTGATGACATAGTTTTAGTACTCCATGATTTCTTTGTCTGGTCGACGATCTCTTTGTCTGCTCGACGGTCGTAGTCTGTAGCCATGCTTCGACAGACAACTCTTCATTAATCTGCAACGGGGAGTTGTATGATTCATCAGTAGCTTGTATTCTTTTGAGGGACTACTATATGCTTCTACAGAGGTCCTTGTGATGCATTCTATATCAGCACTTCTTTTGGGCTAAGGTAGCTCAGAAAGGGCTGGCCTCTTAGTATAAACTTAGGGCTAGGTTTGTCTCTGAGGCACTTATCAGAAGAAGAGCTCCTTAGACTTGGTGGTAACAATATCATCACAGTGGGCTTCTATGCCACAAAGTTCACTTACCAACTCTGGATATTCTTTGATGTTGGTATTTGTATAGACTGCGATCGTGGGGTCAGCATGCTCTTACTCTACGATCAAGAGTTTGATCGTAGGTACTTCACGAATGGGTTAGTTGGCTGATATGGTTTTCAGTAGCACGTTTTGGGACATTACTACTGGGAATGAAGACTTATTTGGTTCATCAGCCACAGAGTTTTGGGACTCTATAACTGGGATTTGGTTGTTTAGATAAGCTTCTTTTTTAGGAACTTAACAGAAGTGACCTGGAAGTGAAATTGTTCTTCGTGGAGTGGTCAACAGATATGTACGAGAGGTTGACCTATCTTCTAAGCTTATATGGACTTATAGCAAGAATTCCACTTCTTCTTTTTCTCTTTAAACTTCACAACCTCTATATCTTCATTTTCTCTTCCCTTATCATCAAGTATAGCTACCTTCATTGTTTGGGAGATCTGAAGGATTTGCTTCAATGTGCTCCTTTGTTAATATGAGCATTGCTAGACTTAGCAGTTCACTGCTCCTGTGACGCCCCCAAATTCGGACCGCCACAGGGTCACTCGAATTCGGGTCGTCACGCTCTATAATCTAACATTATGATAATAATATTACGACTAATTGTCGCATCGCACAGCGGAATAATATACAATACTACAAATACCGAATAGATTCTATTTAATTAATATAATTTATTCACGTCCCAAGGTCTCGTAACTTAAACATCGATTACATAGCTTAAACATACCTTAAGCATATATAAACCTAACTAATACATAATAGCATAAGTTCTTATTACATCATAAATCCTACATAAATAAAGCTACACAGTAGCCTTTCCCTTGCCCTTGTCTGTGCTCGAGGGTCCGCACTGCTCTGCCTTAACTGAAATATTTTAGGAAAAGCAAGAATGAGCAACAAGTTTGCTCAGCAAGTAATATAACAATAAGGGTGAGTAATATAGTTCTTGAATCTCAATAAGAGTATAGCAAGGTATGATATTTCAAGGATAGCAAGAATATCAACAGTTCTTAATAACAGTCGCTAAGGACAGAATAATATCAATATGATTCAATACTAAATTAATTTAAGATTTCAAGATAACTGAATATTGAGCAGTCACTAAGGACTATGAACTCTTACTAGAATTTACAGTAATAAACTGATAATTCTACAAAATAAGTACAACAGGTGATCAGCCTAAAGTACCCTACGGTATGCATATCGTTCAATAGTACTAAAGTGTGCGCACGTCGGTCTCCCGGCAAATAAAATTTCCCTTCAAAGAAGGTTGTTCATCGCAGTCAAATACAAGATCCCGCACTAATCAATTAGTTTGGTCACCTTTCAATAATTTAAGTCTAGCCGAATCAAATGGCATAGATCACAACAATTATAAGTTCAATATTAAGATTTAAAGTTCGAAGAATATAAATCGACTTTTATCTTATTGATGAAGTATATGATTCATAATATCTGAATTTCAATCTCAAAAGATTACTTGTACGACAATAATAGCACAAGCTTAATAAACGCTCAACATAGAGTAAGGTTAGGAACTTGCTTACAACATTTCTCGAATAAAGTAAACATAATGATAGGATACTTGTACAAAAAAAGTAGGGTTCAGATACTTGCCTTAAGCGTAGTTTATCCTCGTTAAGTAAATCAACACTTTCGAATCCCTATCGTAATATAGTTATGTATATATATGATATCCATTAGTCATATAGTTTAACATCATACTTTATCTTATATATACCATCCATATATAAGTTAAGTCTTCAATCTTACCATATAATCATACCATGTATAGTATCATATTTAATTCATTAGTCTCGACTAATATAACTTTTATCCTTAACGTTCCTCTTTCTGAGTTAAACATATTCTCATATCATTATTACATAAGACCACAACAAAAAGCAAACATACTCTTTTTAGCAAGTTATATTATTGTTGTAAGTTAAACGTTAAAGTCAGGTACAAGTATCAACATATGATATCACATAACATATATACATGTTTAAAGAGTCTTTCTATATTTGTTCAACCTTCCCAAGTTCAATCATACATGCTATAGTTCTAAATTATGGTTTTAAACGACTTAGGGTTATGCAACGCCATGAGTTCTCGTAAGTTATCGTGCTTGTCATTTACACATATAAGGTGGTCGAGTAACGTGTTTTAGGCATGCTCATGAGTATCTTTACCACATACATATTACTAGCATTGCAATTGGTTTTGAAATCATGCTTCATTTTGTGTTTATTTAGTTTTCATGGCACCTAGCATAGTATGTACACATGTATATATGTATGACACATTAGTGAGGTTTAAAAGCGCTATCAAACATGTCCACGATTATCAGAATCTAAACCTCGATATAACATGTCAAGATTTACGTTCAAAACTCATACTTTTGTTAGTAAAGTTCACTAATGAAGTCCACATGCTCAAGTTACATTACGAAATATATACGCACAACTTAGCATGCTTTTCATACGTTTCTAGGTCATACTAACATACTTGTAAGGTCAGTACATCGACATCATACACACATGTCAAAGTCCCTTTTTAAAGTTCTAAGTTTATCTTGAAAGCTATAGGTCGTTTCATCAATCGTGTATGCAATCATATTGGAACACGTTTACATTAGGCTAATGTACTCATATGTAGGTGACAGTACTGTTCCCATACTTGTTTAACCAATGTGGACATGCTATGACTTAGCAGGTTGTAATAAAAATCAAAAACGGGGACAGGGGACCGGCGCAGCTGCGCTGCGCCTTGGTATAAAATTTGCGCTACTGTGCCGTGTTCGGTCAGTGCCAAGAACTTTCTGCTTTGGCAGACATCCAGCCCAAACACAGAATTCCTTCATGTATTTGATTCTAAACATGCCACATTGCATACTAAGATGTTACTAAGTCTATATAACAACTAACAATTATAACCTAATCAACTTAACAAAATATCCAAGCTTAATTCAAGAATTAAAAAATCTTAGAGAACATAAGTTGAAGAACATGGAAAGAGGATTATACCTCTGCTAAATGTAAATTGGATTTGCTGCTACTCCCAACTCATAATGCTGCAATGTTACTAATGCACTCTCACTTTCTATATGCTTCTCAAGCCTTAAGGAATTTCCCAGCAAATGAATTTGTGAAGGAGAAGAGGTGATATATATAGCAAAACTAATACACAGATATTGCAATTGTTCTTCAAATTAAACCAACGAGAGTGTAGGATTGCATGAAGGTTAATAGGAAGTTGGTGATAGTTGGTGAATGAAATCATAATGCCCACTCCCCCTATAATCATGAGCTAGAAAGTTTGCTGAAGTTGAGGAATAAAGAGTAGGATAGCTTGAGTATATCACGTGAAGGAGAATGACTATCAATATGGGACAAACTATGTATCTCAACATTCTAGAAAGTTTGTATAGTACAATGTTATAACATATAAGCATAACATATATTATCTACACTTAGGTTATAATTGAAATGTCACAATGCAATTCACCTAATGTAGTAAATGTAATATACACAAATATAATGCATGTACATTTTATCTTACCGATATAATTTAACCGGATATTCTCACATTACATCATCTTCTTTATTAAAAGCAATTGTTTACAATATATTCATGATGTATTATTTTAATGTATACTCACATACAATTGTCACATAACCTCATATTGTATTAATTAGTCATAACATATAGTTTCAATATATATAGTCACATTGTATTAATCATGTTGCGTTTACAATTCAATAAACTTTACTATATAGTTTATATATAATTGTATGGTCACACTTAAGTATTGCACTACACTTCATATAATATATAGGTAGCTACTATACCTTATACATTTAATTATCACATGCTTGCACATAGCAACTAATTGAGCAAATGTTATCTACTCGTTCATATATTATTATTCTCAATGGTAATTAATTAATTACTTATCTTATCAATTAATTAATAATATTAATTAATCCCTTCCTCATAAATCAATGAAATTATTAATCTTCATAACAATTAATTGATATTTATATGATTAATGTTCACATTAATAAATATAAATCTTACTATATTTATAAGCAAGTTGCTCATTAACATTCTATTACTTGCAATAATAATAATCAACATATTATTAATCACCACTAATATTTCATTTTTCATAATAACAATTAATATTTGATTAATTGTTCACGTAGTAATTCTCTTATTACTTTACCCTTATCAATTTATATTTCTCATCACTGTGCCACACAAGACATTTAACGAGTTTATCGCAAACTCCATATTTTCTCAATTATCATAATTATTCCATTTAATATAATTGAGTTAACTCATCTCATAACACAAAATCATTTCTATTCAAATAAATATTTATTTTTATTAATATATTTATTTAATAATATATGGAAATTCTCGGGTATTACAGCTCCCCCATAGTGGATACTATCTTCTTAGAGAGAGATGGTCTACTCTTATGTTCATACATAAGTAAGGTTGTCTTGCATATCTCCTTCTAGCTGGAATCTTCATGGTTGAATCAGCTCCATTTGTTCATAGAGTATTTTCTTCAGAACTGGTTACTCCACGATTTAATGACTAGACACTACGAACGTAGTTTCTATCATTCAGATTTCAACATCTTCTGTACTTGTGGAGTTTTACTTCTATGATCCATACTTCATCACCATTGGTTGATGATCCCTTGATATGATCTTTTTTGATATTCCTTTGATGATAAGCTTTGCATGGATAAGCATGGAAGGTCTCTTACATCTTGACATGAGTAGCCAGCTTCCTTTTGAAGTATCATAATGATCATACTAAGGATTTTGAAATCCATTTAAGTTCATGATATCTTCATCCTTAGGGACACAACAAATCTTCAGGAGCAAGCTCTGGCATTGGATGACCTTGATTGAGAGCATTGCTGAGGGATCTGGATCTTGCAGCTGGTAGAGATTTTGTGACTAAAGTTATGTGCTTCAATTTTCCTTAGTGAGGTCAGATTGACCAAGTACCTGCTGTGACGCCCCCAAATTCGGACTGCCACTTGGTCACTCGAATTCGGTTCGTCACGTTCTATAATATGACACTATAATAATATTACGACTAAATGTCGCATCGCACAGCGGAATAATACACAACTACTACCGAATAGATTACATTTAATTAATATAATTTATTCACAGTCCCAAGGTCTCAAAACTTAAACATTGATTACATAGCTTAGACATAACTTAAGAATACATAACCTTAACTAGTACATAATAGGATAAATTCTTATTATAATCATAAGTCCTACATAATATTAACCTACTCAGTAGCCTTTCCCTTGCCCTTGTCAGTGCTCGAGGGTCCGCACTGCTCTACCTAACTAAAATATTTTAGGAAAATCAAGAATGAGCAACAAGTTTGCTCAGCAAGTAATATAACAACAAGAGTGAGTAATATAGTTTTTAAATCTCAAAAAGGGTATAGCAAGGTATGATAGTTCAAGGATAGCAAGAATATCAACAGTTCTCAATAATAGTCGCTACGGACAGAATAATATCAATATGATTCAATACTAAATCAATTTAAGATTTCAAGATAACTGAATACTGAGCAGTCACTAAGAACTATGAACTTCTACTAGAATTAAAAAAAATATACTGATAATCCAACAAAACAAGTACAACAGGTGATCAGCTTAAAGTACTCTACGGTATGCATATCGTTCAATCGTACTAAAGTGCGCACGTCGGTCTCCCGACAAATATAATTTTCCCTTCAAGGTAGGTTGTGTTGGGTTTGTACGTAACGCAATCATGCAATCAAATCACATAAATAGGGCAGAAGCGCGAAACATAGGTTTTCAAAAATTTATACAAACCCATAACCATGATCATTCTTGTGCATTAATTATCATTCAATACATAGAAGGAGAAGATGGAATTATACCTTTAAAGATCCAAGCTTCCTCAGGTACAAGTTCTACTCCTTTGATTCCTCTGTAGTGGCTCCTTCCCTTGATCAATGTCAGCCACCCAAATGTTTGGCCTCTAACGGTGATCCACCAAGGAAGATGAAGAACTCAGGAAGATGGGTTATTGGCTTAACCCCTGTTTCTATCTCTATAGAATATGTGCACTCCCAACCTTTGGAAAAATTTACGTACCTTATTTCTGATATAAGACTCTCTTATATAGATATTAGGTTAACCCTCCTAGTCCAATTAGAATAGGGTTTTATTTAATTAATTAATTAAACACTTTTAATTAATTTATATCCTAATCTTATTAGGATTGAGAGAGAGTACTGACATTATATTAATTCCTAAACTCCTTTAGAATTAAAATAATAATAATAATAATAATAATAATAATAATAATAATAATAATAATAATAATAATAATAATAATAATAATAAGACTCCTCTTAGTAATTTATATTTAATATTTCTAAAATATTAAATAATAAACATTAAGCTATTTAATTTATTCTATCACTATAGATTAAATTAATTACACTTAATGCATTATTACTATCATGCCATTTTCTTCTTAAATAATTCTTCTTCCTTTTATGGTGTGACCCTTTAGGTTCTCCATATTAAACCGGTTGTGAATAAATCAATTAGAACAATTCTAATCTTATTTAAATAAATAAATTAAACTAATAATCTATTTAAATAAATAACATTTATTCTACAATAGGGATAAGCCTTCCTAGCGATCAACGACTTTCCAGATAATATAGATTTCAACATTAATCATAAAAGAACCTGTGAGTTAATAGTTACTGTACAATTCAATCCTTCCACCATACAATGTCCCAATTAAATATAAGACATGGATTTACTGTCAAGTCTTAATTTATTTAATCATATGTATTTCGATTAGAAAATGCACAACTCCAAATACTGCAAATTAGAAATCTATTTCTAATTTCATTCCACCTTGGCCAAGGATTCCTGGGTTGTTATTTAACGAATCACATAGGACATATCTCCTCTTTTACTAGAGGTGGTAGATTCTTTTTTGATCATACATTATCTCCATATGCAACTCATTATACCCAAGCATACCCTATATATGCCTTAAAAGGCCTTAAGGAATAAGTCAAAGTATAATTTGTTACATATATGATACTATGATGATCTCAAGTCCAAGGATCACTTGTACTACTATCACATTAGGAATTCCTATTGACAGGCAAGTAAAACTCCATTAGGTATTTTATAGCGAGTCACGTTCAGTGAACTTATTCTCCAATAAGCACCTACATACTTGCTTTAGTGTCTCCACACAAATGACCATGAGATCAGTCATCCTCATCCAATGAGCAAGCAACATATGTACCAATCTATCCGGATTTACTAATCCCTATTTTAGTAATCCCACAATTGGGAACTATTTTAGTTTTTAAGCTTTCTAAGAATTTAGATATCATTAGCATGATCTCATCATGATTCTAAAAGCATTGCTTAAAACTATGGGTTATTTACATATTATAAAAACAGCACCATGTAGATAATTAAAATGCCTTAAATGAAGTTTTTATTAATATATAAATAAGATTGTTTACAAAGTATGTGCTTTATCATCATACATGATTGGCTTGTATGCATACTACTATCGATCTCCCACTTGCACTAAAGCCAATCGCCATGGTATGTCATACCCATCTTTTCTAAGTGACGATCAAACTGCTGTTGTGTTAGAGCTTTAGTAAATGGATCTGCAATGTTGTCTTGAGAGTCCACACGCTCCAAGGTGACGTCTCCTCTTTCAATGATCTCCCTGATCAGGAGAAATCGCCGCAACACGTGTTTGAATTTCTGATGAGACCTGGGTTCCTTAGCCTGTGCAACCGCTCCGGTGTTGTCACAGTATACGAGAACTGCTTCTCCAATGCTAGGAACCACACCAAGTCCAGTTATGAACTTCTTCATCCAAACAGCTTCCTTTGCAGCTTCACTTACAGCTATGTACTTTGCCTCTGTCACTGAATCAGCAACTGTTTGCTGCTTGGAACTCTTCCAACTCACTGCGCCTCCGTTCAAGGTAAACACATATCCTGAAACAGATTTACTGTCATCTTGGTCTGTTTGAAAACTTGAGTCCGTGAATCCCTCGAGTTTTAATTCAGACCCACCGTAGACAAGAAAAATATCTTTAGTCCTTCTCAAGTACTTTAGGATATTCTTCACTGCCTTCCAGTGCTCTTCTCCTGGATTCGACTGGTATCTGCTCGTTACACTAAGTGCGTGAGCAACATCCGGTCTAGTACATATTATACCGTACATGATAGATCCTATTGCAGAAGCATAAGGGATCTTACTCATACGGTCTATCTCCTCAAATGTCTTTGGGGCCTATTTCTTAGAGAGATGTATTCCATGGCTCATCGGCATGAGACCTCTTTTGAAATCTTCCATGCTAAACCTCTTTAGCATCGTATCAATGTACGTTCCTTGGGATAAGCCGAGCATCCTTTTAGATCTATCTCTATAGATCTTTATCCCCAAAATATAGGATGCTTCACCCAAGTCCTTTATGGAGAAGTTTTTAGATAACCAGATTTTAATTGATTGTAACATAGGAATGTCATTTCCTATCAGTAATATATCATCAACATATAATACAAGGAATGATACTGCGTTCCCACTAACCTTATTGTATACACATGGTTCATCCTCGTTTTTGATAAAATCAAACTCTTTGATTGTCTCATCAAAACGAATGTTCCATCTACGAGAAGCTTGCTTCAACCCATAAATGGATCGTTGTAGCTTACAGACTTGATTTGTTCCAACTTTTGAAATAAATCCCTCTAGCTGTGTCATATACACATCCTCCTCAAGTTTTCCATTGAGGAAGGTCGTTTTCACGTCCATCTGCCAGATCTCATAGTCGTTATAAGCTACAATCGCAAGTAAAATCCGAATGGACTTGAGCATGGCTACTGGTGAGAAGGTTTCATCATAGTCAACTCCTTGTCTTTGTTTGAAACCTTTTGCAACTAGTCGGGCCTTATAGGTCTCTACCTTTTCGTCTGCTCTAGTCTTTCTCTTAAAAACCCATTTACACCCAATAGGCTTAATACCTTCAGGTGGTGAAACCAAATTCCATACTTTGTTTTCATACATGGAGTCCATTTCGGATTTCATGGCTTCAAGCCATTTCCCTGAGTCTTTATTAATCATAGCCTGTTCGTAATTCAGTGGATCATCATCATTCATGATGTGTACCTCATCATCATCCTCTATAACAAATCCATACCTCTCAGGTATCTTCAGTACTCTTCTAGATTTATGAACAGGGTGTGGTATAGTAGGTTTTTCTACTTGGTTAGGTACCTGACTTTGATCCGTGGTAATTTGTGGTTCTTGAACTTCTTCAAGATATATCTTACTCCCACTGACCCCTTCAGGGATAAACTCTTTCTCCAGGATGGTAGCATGTTTCGCAACAAACACCTTTTGATCAGTAGGATGATAGAAATAATACCCTACGATTTTTTTAGGGTATCCCACAAATCTACACTTATCGAATTTACTCTGTAGCTTATCATTTTTAAACTTTTTGACATAAGCTGGACAATCCCAAGTCTTAACATGCTTAAGATTTGGTTTTCTCCCTTTCCATATCTTATATGGAGTCTTTGGGGCGGATTTTGTTGGTACCTTGTTAAGTAGGTATGCAACCGTTTCTAGGACATAACCCCAGAAGGAAATTAGAAGGTCGGTAAAACTCATCATTGATCGAACCATGTCCAACAGTGTTTGATTTCTCCTTTCAGATACTCCATTTAACTGTGGTGTACCTGGAGGAGTCCATTGTGAGATTATACCATTTTCTTTGAGATAATTGAGAAACTCACCGCTTAAGTATTCTCCACCTCGATCTGATCAAAGTATCTTAATACCCTTGCCCGTTTGTTTCTCTACTTCACTTCTGAACTCTTTAAACTTTTCAAATGATTCTGATTTATATTTCATTAAATACACATATCCAAATCTTGAGTGATTATCAGTGAAAGTAATGAAATAAGAATACCCACCCCGTGCACTTGTTGTCATAGGTCCACAAACGTCTGTGTGAATCAATGCCAACAATTCTGTAACTCTTTCTCCTTTTCCACTAAAAGGAGATTTAGTCATTTTACCCATGAGACAAGATTCACAAGTTGGATATAATTTATAATCGGATAGCTCTAGGAGCCCATCCTTATGCAACTTGGATAATCTTGTTTCATTAATATGACCGAGTCTACAGTGCCACATGTAGGTATAATTAATATCATCTCTTTTCCTTTTTTTAGTTTGTTCAATTTGAAATATATTTTCTTGTAAGTCAAGTGTATAAAGTCCATTTCGCAAATTTCCAATACCATATAAAATATCATTTTTATAAATAGAATAACTATTGTTCTTTATAACAATGTTAAATCCTTTCATATCCAATACAGAAATTGAAATAATGTTTTTAATAATATTTGGAACATAATAACAATTATTAAGATAAATGGACTTGCCCGAAGGCATTGCTAAACAATAAGTTCCTACAGCTAACGTAGTAACCTTTGCTCCATTCCCCACTCGTAGGATCACCTCATCATTGTTCAGCTTTCTACTTCTGACTAGTCCCTGCAAAGTGTTACATATGTGAGACTCACAGCCGGTATCCAATACCCAAGTAGAATTATGACTTTCAGAAAAATTAATTTCAATCATAAACAAACCTTGATTGGAAGTCAAAACTTCTCCAAGCTTCTTCTCTGCTAGAAACTTCTTGCAGTTCCTCTTCCAATGTCTCGGCTCATTGCAATGAAAGCACATTCTTTTAGCTGGTTCAGGTTTCTTTTGTTCCTTTTCTTTCCCCTTTCCCTTAGCCTTCTTGGATTTCTTCTTTTCAGAAGACACCTTGGGCCTCTTCCATTTATTAGAAGAATCCACCATCAAGACATGATTCTTCTTGGAAGAGAAGTGACCTTCTGCAGTTTTTAGCATTAAGCAGCTCAAGCAAGCTGACATCTAGCTTATTCATGTGAAAATTAACCACAAACTGCGAGAAGGTCTCAGGGAGTGACTGCAAGACCAAGTCTTGACTCAACTCCCCATCCACGACGAACCCAAGCTGTTCAATCAAATTGATTACCTTCAGAACATGAGTCTCGACGACAGTGCCCTCGGTCATTCGAGATCGAAAGAGCTCCTTAGATATCTCATATCTAGCTGTCCTACTCTGTTCACCGTACAACTCCTTGAGGTGAAGCAGCATAGCAGGAGCATCCATTTTTTCGTGCTGACGCTGAAGCTCGTTATTCATGGATGCGAGCATGATGCATTGAGCCACAGATGCATCATCTTGCCACTTATTAAAAGTGGCAATCTCTTCCTCAGAGGCTGTTTTCGAAACAGATTCAGGGATAGTTGAATTTAGGACATAAGAAATCTTTTCAGCAGTGAGAATAATTCTCAGATTTCTTAGCCAGTCCTCATAATTCGGGTCGGTAAGCTTATTTGCATCAAGTATGCTTCGTATGAGATTAGTGATTTTGACTTTTTAAAAATTCTGCAGGTGAAAAGATAATATTTTTAACAAACATTCATTTTATTAACTTTGCATACCAAAATAAATTTAGGTCATTATTTTAAATTGGTATCTCCCACTATTTTCATCAAACTATATTACCCTTACTTATATAGTTCGGCAACATCTAATTAAAGATTTGCTAGTGAGATTAAGGATCCCATTTCAAATGTATATAACCTTGTGGATAGTACAACAAGCGATATACAAATAAATAGGTAGACAACTCTTGTCAATTATATCACCATGTAACTCCTTTTATTTTGCCTCTTAAATTATATGGTCATGTGTGTGCACATCAGAACTAAAATGATTTAAGTTAAGTCCAGCCTAGCACTTCCATAAATTCAAAAAAGAAAAATGTTCGTCCTTGTGGATAGCACAACAAGACTAGATCGTTCAATTTTTTTGATAAGCATCAAATGTGATTAATTAACATCTTAAATACTCAATACTCGCCTTGTGGATAGCACAACAAACTCATATTAAATATTTAATACTATATTAATTAACCATGCTAGAAGGCGACGTTCGATATTTTAAATATCATTTGAACGCTTTAGACTTAATATTATTTCTTTGAGGGGTTTGTTATTATTTGTCTCATCTTGTTTAGCGAGCATGCACATATATACATAAAATACGCGTCATTTGATTAAACATGCGAAGCATGTTTGCATAAAATATAATATATATAATATTTAGCATGCAATATAGAATACTATATTCTACCCGAATTGATTATGGACTTTTATTCTAGTTTGGTTCACTAGAGCCACCAAGTGAACCAAAAGGTCAAACCTAGGAGTGTAAGAATTTAAATTTTAAATGTAATTATTACACTTAAACCCGAGCTCCATACAAATGGGTCTTCAAGCGCTCCTTGCTCATTGGTCTCCAATTTCTTCAAGATAATTCTAACTATCTCTATTACATAAACTATTATTAAATAGAAACCTTGATTAGCAGTCAAGGGGAAGTACATAGGAAGGAGATAGAATTTACACCAAGAAGAAAACCAGAAAAAACGAGGTACGCAGACCCCATTTTATAAAACTCATACATTCAAGCATTCATCCAAAATAAAATCCAATCACATTGGTCATAGTCCATAATCAATCCCTTTTATTAACATACATATCATCATACGTATCAATAAAACTTATTCATCTCATGAAAATAAATTCATTCCATATATGTATTAATATCAGTTAATGGGCAAAAGTTTGCTAAATTTTGTTTTTGAAAAAATAAACTCCTTTATTTTATTCAAAAATAATTCCAAATTAAACTGTTTAATTTTAGCGATTCTGAAATCTCATTTCATATAAAATAAACATATTTATTTTAAACCTTTATTAATTAAATAAACCATTCATTTAATTAAATAAAACAAAAAAAAATATTTCAGATTCTGTTAGTGGCGCAGCTGCGCCAGTAATATAAAGGGAACCGGCGTAGCTGCGCAGCATGAAAACCAGGCCAAGACACCGGCGCAGCTGCGCCGCAAAAAGGCCTTGCACCGGCGCAGCTGCACAGCTTCGCAGAATCAGAAAAATTTTTGTTGCCCAGAACTCGATCCAATCGCATATCATACATGTATGGAATCACATAGACTGATAATTAGCACAAGATTGACTCTGATACCACTGTTGGGTTTGTACGTAACGCAATCATGCAATCAAATCACATAAATAGGGCAAAAGCGCGAAACATAGGTTTTCAAGAATTTATACAAACCCATAACCATGATCATTCTTGTGCATTAATTATCATTCAATACATAGAAGGAGAAGATGGAATTATACCTTTAAAGATCCAAGCTTCCTCAGGTACAAGTTCTACCCCTTTGATTCCTCTGTAGTGGCTCATTCCCTTGATCAATGTCAGCCACCCAAATGTTTGGCCTCTAACGGTGATCCACCAAGGAAGATGAAGAACTCAAGAAGATGGGTTATTGGCTTAACCCTTGTTCTATCTCTATAGAATATGTGCACTCCCAACCTTTGGAAAAATTTACGTACCTTATTTCTGATATAAGACTCTCTTATATAGATATTAGGTTAACCCTCCTAATCCAATTAGAATAGGGTTTTATTTAATTAATTAATTAAACACTTTTAATTGATTTATATCCTAATCTTATTAGGATTGAGAGAGAGTACTGACATTATATTAATTCCTAAACTCCTTTAGAATTAAAATAATAATAATAATAATAATAATAATAATAATAATAATAATAATAGAAATAAGACTCCTCTTAGTAATTTATATTTAATATTTCTAAAATATTAAATAATAAACATTAAGCTATTTAATTTATTCTATCACCATAGATTAAATTAATTACACTTAATGCATTATTACTATCATGCCATTTTCTTCTTAAATAATTCTTCTTCCTTTTATGGTGTGACCCTTTAGGTTCTCCATATTAAACCGGTTGTGAATAAATCAATTAGAACAATTCTAATCTTATTTAAATAAATAAATTAAACTAATAATCTATTTAAATAAATAACATTTATTTTACAATAGGGATAAGTCTCCCTAGCGATCAACGACTTTTCAGATAATATAGATTTCAACATTAATCATAAAAGAACCTGTAAGTTAATAGTTACCGTACAATTCAATCCTTCCACCATACAATGTCCCAATTAAATATAAGACATGGATTTACTGTCAAGTCTTAATTTATTTAATCATATGTATTTCGATTAAAAAATGCACAACTCCAAATACTGCAAATTAGAAATCTCTTTCTAATTTCATTCCACCTTGGCCAAGGATTCCTGGGTTGTCATTTAACGAATCACATAGGACATATCTCCTCTTTTACTAGAGGTGGTAGATTCTTTATTGATCATACATTATCTCCATATGCAACTCATTATACCCAAGCATACCCTACATATGCCTTAAAAGGCCTTAAGGAATAAGTCAAAGTATAATTTGTTACATACAAGATACTATGATGATCTCAAGTCCAAGGATCACTTGTACTACTATCACATTAGGAATTCCTATTGACAAGCGAGTAAAACTCCATTAGGTAGTCCATAGCGAGTCACGTTCAGTGAACTTATTCTCCAATAAGCACCTACATACTTGCTTTAGTGCTTCCACACAAATGACCATGAGATCAGTCATCCTCATCCAATGAGCAAGCAACATATGTACCAATCTATCTGGATTTACTAATTCCCATTTTAGTAATCCCACAATTGGGAACTATTTTAGTTTTTAAGCTTTCTAAAAATTTAGATCTCATTAGCATAATCTCATCATGATTCTAAAAACATTGCTTAAAACTATGGGTTATTTACATATTATAAAAATAGCACCATGTAGATAATTAAAATGCCTTAAATGAATATTTTATTAATAAATAAATAAGATTATTTACAAAGTACGTGCTTTATCATCATACATGATTGGCTTGTATGCACATTACTATCAGGTTGTTCATCTCAGTCAAACACAAGATCCCACACTAATCAATTAGTTTGGGTCGCCTTTCAACAATATAAGTCTAGCCGAATCAAATGGCATAGATCACAACAATTATAAGTTAAATCTCAAGATTTAAAGCTCGAAGAATATGAATCGATTTTTATGTTATTCATGAAGTATATAGTTTATAATACATGACTTGCAATCTTAAAGATTTACTTGTACAACAATAATAGCACAAGATATATGAACGCTCAATAAAGAGTAAGGTTAGGAACTTGCTTACAACGTTCCTTGGATAAAGTAAATACAAGGATATAATACTTGCGATTAATAATACAAGAATGGGTTTAAGGAAACTTGCCTTATGCGTAGTCTATCCACGTAAAGCTAATCAACACTTTGAATTCCTATCGTAATATAGTTACGTATATATGATATCCATTAGTCATATAGTTTAACATCATGGTTTATCTTATATATACCATCCACTTATAAGTTAAGACTTCAATCTTACTATACCGTCATATATCACGCATAGTACTATATCACTTCACGACTCTAGATTAACATAACTTACATTATCTTTTATTCTTAAGGTTCCTCTTTTCGGGTTAATCAAGTTTACATGTCGTCATTATCACATATGATCACAACGAATTAGCAAACATACTTTTTTTAGCAAGTTATAGCATTGTTGTAAGTTAACCGTCAAAGTCGGGTTCAAGTATCAACATATGATATCACATAACATATATACATGTTAAAGGGTCTTTCCATGTTTGTTCAACCTTTCCAAGTTCAATCATACATGCTATAGTTCTAAATCATGGTTTCTAACGACTTAGGGCCATGCAACGCCATGAATTCACGTAAGTTATCATACTTGTCATGTAAACATATGAAGTGATCACATAACTTGATTTAGACATGCTCATAGTGTTCATATCATTTATTCATAACTAGCATCGTTTAGTACTTTGAAACATGCTTCAAACTCATGCTTGGTCTACTACCTTTATATTAACCACATAAGAACCATGTTTAGAGACATAATGAATGTAAACATGTTATTTTAGATTCTTAGAACTTAACTACTTATACTAATGCAATATGTTTGAAAACATATTCATGTTTGCCCTTGAAATCATTTTAAACTTGAATGATGCAATTCAACACATACAAGACAACTTTAAAACTCTTATTATGTGTAGTTAAGTCATGTTATCATCTTCTCAAGATCAGAATGTACATTATGTAGTATTCATGCATATTTGCTTTGATATACCAAGCTTTACTTGAAAATGTTCTCTAACACCAAGTTTAACGAGTTTGGTCATAAACAAAGGAACTATAAATCTTATATCATGAAACATATACGTACATAGTATCACATTCTTCATGCATTTCTAGGTCATACTAACATGCTCAAAGTCAGAATATAGTCATGGTTCATATATGTTAAAGTTCGTTTAGGAAACTTTAAGTTCACTTCAACGCTATATGTCGTTCCATTAATCTTGCATGCAATCATAGCAACACATGTGCACGTTATGTTAATATACTCATATAGGCATGTTAAACCTATTAGCATGCTTGTTTAAGCCATATTAAACAATTAATACTTAATAGAATCAAGCAGAATGCAGAAAACAAATTCTAGAGGCCGGCGCAGCTGCGCTGCGCCTCAGTTATAAACGAGCGCAGCTGCACCGTGTCTGGTTCGTGCCAGACAGTGACCTACTTCGGCAAAAAGCTAGGCCAATTCCTAAATTTCATAACCAAATCGACTCCAAACAATCCCATTGCAGGCTAAACATGTATATAAGTTCATATAACAACTAAATAAGTGTTCTACAACCCAATTACAATCCAATTTGGCATAATCAAGAATTAGAACTTTTAACAAAAAACAAAAATGAAGAGCAAGAAGTATTATACCTCTGCAGTGTAGATTGAGCTTGCTGCAAATTTGAAGTCTCTCAATTCTTAGAATGTTATTACTAATATATGTATTGCTCTCAACTTAACACTCAAGCAATTCTCAACAATTGAAAAGAGAGGAGAAGAGCTATTATTTATAGAAGAACTATAATCCAGACAATGCAATCTTCCCATGAATCAAACTATTAGATTGGTGAATTACATGAAGGTTATGGGAGAGTAGGTAGTTGGTAGTTGAATTACACTATTATGCCCACTCCCTTGTTCATCATTTGCTAGAGAGCTATGAAATGCTGAGTTTAAGGAATAGAGAGTAGGCTAGCTTCATGATATATTCACGTGTGAGGAAATATGACTATCAATATGGGACAAGGCTAAGCAATCTCAGCATTCTAGCAACATATACAACACTTAAGTTATTTTGCACTTACGTTATCATATATATACCTAAGTTGTATTCATATGATACATGCTTAGGTAGTAATTTTAATGATATAATGTAATTCATATAATGTAGTAAGTGTAATTTGCACACATAATCCATGTACATTTTATCTTACCGATATAATTTAACCGTATATTCTCACATTACATCATCTTCATTATTAAAAATAATTATTTATAATATATTCATGATGTATTATTTTAGTTTATACTTCACATACAATTGTCACATAGGAATAAATCATGTAGCTTATATAGTTTAATTAATCTTAATACATGGTTCCTATATATAGTATAGTCACATAATGTTGCACTATACTATATACTATAGTTGTATCCCATATACTTTATATGTTTAATTTTTGCATACTTGCACATAACAATTAGTATAATCTCATTATATTAATAACTTACTTACTTGTTTTATCATTCATAAGGGCAATTAATCAATTAATAAAATATTAATTAATTCATCCCTCATATATCAATGTAATCATTAATAACACTTAATTAATATTCATAGGATTAATTATCACATTAATAAATATAACTCTTATTATATTTATAAACAAGTTGCTTATTATTATTCTATTATTTGTAATAATAATAATCAACATATTATTAATCACCATTAATATTCCATCTTTCATAATAACAATTAATATTTGATTAATTGTTCACATAGTAATTCTTTCATTCATTAATATTTCTCATCATTGTGCCACACAAGGCATTCAACGAGTTTATCGCAAACTCCATATATTCTCAATTATTATAATTATTCAATTTAGTATAATTGAGTTAACTCATCTCATAACACAAATCATTTATATTCAAATAAATATTCATTTATTAATATTCGTAAATTCTGGGGTATTACATCATCCCCCCTTATAAAAATTTCGTCCTCGGAATTGCTACAAGGTTACACAAATAGATGGGGATAATTCCTCATTATCCTATCTTCTAACTCCCACATAGCCTCCTCGACATAGTGGTTACGCCAAAGTACTTTTATAGATGAAATAACTTTATTTCTTAAGGTTTGCTCTTTCCTATCTAATATCTGGACAGGAATTTCTTCATAAGCTAAGTTCTTCTCCACTTGAATGGGCTCATAAGAAATCACGTGCATGTAGTCGGCCTTGTACTGTCGGAACATGGAAATGTGAAACACGTTGTGGATATGCTCCAACTCGGGTGGTAATGCAACTTTGTATGCCACTCCGCCCACTCGCTTCAGTATCTCGAACGGTCCTATAAATCTTAGACTCAACTTTCCTTTCTTGCCGAAACGGATCTTTCCCTTCCATGGAGATACCTTCAAGAATATGAAACTGCCGACTTTAAAGTCTCGGTCCTGCCGATGCAAATCTGGGTAATTTTTTCGGCGGTCTTGAGCTGCTACTAGTCTGGCTCTTATCACTGTCACCACGTCTGCGGTTTGTTGTACTAGCTCTGGTCCGAGTATTTGTCGCTCTCCGACTTCGTCCAAACATATGGCATTCTGCACTTTTTTTCATAAAGAGCTTCGTACGGTGGTATGCCGATACTAGCATGGTAACTATTATTATATGTGAATTCTACTAAGGGTAGGTGGTCGTCCCAATTTCCCTTGAAATCCATCACACAAGTCCTAAGCATGTCCTTCAACGTTTGTATAGTTCGTTCACTCTGGCCGTCTATCTGAGGATGATAAGCGGTACTCAACCTCAACAACGTTCCCATTCTCTCTTGTAAGCTTTTCCAAAAATTTGATGTGAAGCGTGGATCTCGATCAGAGACAATTGACACTGGTACTCCATGTCGTGAAACAATCTCCTTTACGTACAGACTCGCTAACTGATTCAAACTATAGCGGATCTTAATCGTTAGAAAATGTGCGGTCTTCGTTAGTCGATCCACGATAACCCAAATGGCATCATAACCTTTCTGTGTGACTGGAAGTCCTACCACGAAATCCATCGTAATATGCTCCAATTTCCACTCCGGTATTTCCAACGGTTGTAGAAAACCACTCGGCCGCTGGTGCTCTGCTTTGACGCGTTGGCAAGTCAAATATCTACTAATGCATTCTGCGGCTTCCAGTTTAGATTGGGCCACCAAAAATGTTGCCTCAAGTCTCGGTACATCTTTGTGCCTCCCAGATGAATGGAATACGTCGTATTGTGTGCCTCGTGCAAAATCTCTTCTCTCAACTCGGTTATCGCTGGTACACACACTCTTCCTTCAAATCTCAAAATACCGTCTTAATCCATTCGGAATCTTTCTTCTTCATTTTCTACGATCCTCTTTCTGATTTTCTCGCACTCTTTATCCTTCTCTTGTGATTCCTTTACTCTATCCAACAAGGTTGGACGAGCTTCCATTACGAATAACTTCTCTTCAGACCTCTCTGGTCCCTTTACTTATATTTCTAATTTTTCCATTTCTCTTACCAATTCATCCTGAGTCTTCAAATGAAACAGCTTCTCCCTTTCTTTTCTGCTCAGAGCGTCGGCAACCACATTTGCCTTACCCGGGTGATAAAGAATATCAAAGTCATAGTCTTTGATCAATTCTAACCACCTCCTCTGACGCATATTCAACTCCTTTTGTGTGAAAATATATTTCAGACTTTTGTGGTCTGTGTATATCTCACATTTCTCTCCGTACAAGTAATGCCTCCAAATCTTCAACGCAAAAAACTACTGCCGCTAACTCTAAGTCGTGAGTAGGGTATCGTTTTTCATAATCCTTCAATTGTCATGATGCATAAGCAATAACCTTGCCATGCTGTATAAGCACACAGCCAAGTCCCTTGTGCATCACTATACACCACAAAATTTCCCGCATCATCTGGTAGTGATAACACAGGCACCTCGCTTAATCTCCTCTTTAACTCTTGAAAACTCTTGTCTGTCCATGCAAACTTTACCGACTTCCTCGTCAAATTGGTCAACGGGGTTGCTATCTTAGAAAAATCTTGGATGAATCTTTGATAGTACCCAGCTAACCCTAAGAAACTTCTCACCTCTGTTGGTGTTCTCGGCTGCTCCCAATTACTTATTGCCTCGACCTTTGCAGGGTCCACTGAGATTCCATTCTTATCCACCACGTGACTTAAGAATTGAACCGTCTCCATCCAAAATTCACACTTAGAAAATTTTTCATACATCTTCTCCCTTCTTAACGCTTCCAGAACTATCTTCAGATTTCGGCGTGCTCTTTTTCTGTCTTCGAGTAGATCAAGATGTCGTCGATGAAAACTACCACAATTTTATCCAAGTATGGCTTAAAAACTTGGTTCATCAAGTCCATGAATGATGCCGGAGCATTAGTTAATCCAAATGACATTATAAAAAACTCGTAATGTCCATAACGGGTTTGAAACGCAAGTCTTTGGTATGTTCTCATCCCGTACTTTCAGTTGGTGATAACCTGTCCGTAGGTCTATCTTCAAAAACACCTTGCTCCTTTCAGTTGATCAAATAAGTCGTCTATCCTCGGTAGCGGATATCTATTCTTGATCGTTACTCTATTCAATTCTCGATAATCGATACAGAGCCTCATCGATCCGTCCTTTTTCTTAACGAATAACACTGGTGCTCCCCAAGGAGACACACTTGGTCGAATGTAACCCTTATCTAATAATTCTTGTAGTTGTATCATCAATTCCTTCATTTCTACTTGGCGCTATACGATATGGAGATTTTGAAATTGGTGCCGTTCCCGGTGCTAAGTCTATTACGAATTCAATTTCTCTGTCTGGCGGAAGACCAGGCAGATCAGTCCGAAAATACATCTCAAAATTATTCACTACAGATATATCCTTAATTTCTACTCCCTTTTTCCGAGTATCAACAATGTAAGCTAAGTAACCTACACATCCTTTCCTTAACAATTTCTTGGCCTGCATCATCGTAACGCAACACGATTGCTTAAGCGATGAGCTACCATAAAACACTACCTTAGACTTACTCAGAGTCTGAAGGTTCACACATTTATTCTGACAGTCGATTATGGCTGCATGGTTATACAACTAATCCATTCCCAGTATTATGTCAAATTCTCCCAATCTAATAGGAATCAAGTCTATGCTCAGTTCGTGTTCTCTAATGTTTGCGCAATAATTTCGATAAACATATTCTGTAGGGATTATTTCCTTATTCGTAACTTCTATGTTCAAGGGATTTTCTAATCTTTCTTGGGGTGTATTAAGTCTACTAGCAAATTCTTCAGATACAAAAGAACAGGTGGCACCCGAATCAAATAACATATAAGCATTTATATCATTGATTGGGATTATACCTGACACCACGTCCTTCGCAGCTACTGCATTCTGGACGGTCATGTTAAAGGTTCTAGCGGTTGGGCGGTTGGATTGTGCCGGTCCATCGATCATCAGTTTGTTTCCCCTTTGTTGGCTACCTCCGCTACTTCCCTTCTTCAGAAAGTCCTTAATTCAGTGCTCCCTCGATCCACATGCAAAACATCCTTGCATCTTTTTCGGTTTTGAGCAGTTGGGCGAAATGTGTCCCTCCTAGCCGCAGTTGTAGCAAGTGCCGCGTCCCTTCCAGCACTCGCCCCAATGATTCTTTCCACATTTTGGGCATCCCTCAGCCCTCTTCTTAAAACCTCCACGAAAATTCCCCTTTTAATTGTTGTTGTTTTTGTTATTATTGTTGTTGTTATTGTTCTCCCACTTCCTTTTTCCCAAGTTGCTTCCTCCACTACTACTTCCTCCAGTACGGTTTTCTCCTCCAGTATTATTTCCTTTCTTCTCTTTGTTATACAGACTTAAGGCCTCACTCCCATAACAATTAATCTTAATACATGGTTCCTATATATAGTATAGTCACATAATGTTGCACTACACTATATAATATAGTTGTATCCCATATACTTTATATGTTTAATTTTTGCATACTTGCACATAACAATTAATATAATCTCATTATAGTAATAACTTACTTACTTGTTTTATCATTCATAAGGGAAATTAATCAATTAATAAAATATTAATTAATTCATCCCTCATATTTCAATGTAATCATTAATAACACTTCATTGATATTCATAGGATTAATTATCACATTAATAAATATAACTCTTATTATATTTATAAACAAGTTGCTTATTATTATTCTATTATTCGTAATAATAATAATCAACATATTATTAATCACCATTAATATTCCATATTTCATAATAACAATTAATATTTGATTAATTGTTCACATAGTAATTCCTTCATTCATTAATATTTCTCATCACTGTGCCACACAAGGCATTCAACGAGTTTATCGCAAACTCTATATATTCTCAATTATTATAATTATTCAATTTAGTATAATTGAGTTAACTCATCTCATAACACAAATCATTTATATTCAAATAAATATTCATTTTCATTAATATATTCATTTATTAATATTCAGAAATTCTCGGGTATTACACCTGCAGATTAAATATTTTTCTATCTTGGTCCCCATGGTTATTTGGGTCCTGCTAGGTTAGTTTTCTTAAAACCCTAGTTCCTTATATTCTTGGATTTATATCATATAAACATCAACAATCATATTCATACATATATCAATTTTATATATGACAGTTATAATTCATAATTATGAGTGTGTGTATGATTAAACATTTTGATATAATAGTCTTTTTCTTTGGTTGTTACACCCTTTGTTTTTTGCTATGTTCACAGATTTTGAATGTTCACAGAGTGAGGATCAACTTTATTAATTATTTGCATCTTGTTAATTCGTGGAGTTGATCAGTTTCTAAGAGCCTTCAAGATACACATATAATGTTGATCACACTCTTTGTTTTATGAAAAACACAGAACATTGGTTTGTATGAATTTACAAACACACCAACCCATTAGCAAAAGTTGAGCAACTTAAACTTCTTAGATTGTAATGTACTTAAGGCATATATCAGATTTCTTTCAAAAATTTATTTTCAACTTAAAACATGGGTGGAGAGAGTTTGTTAGCAATTAGTCTTTTACCTCAAATGTACTTTCTGTGACGCCCCCAAATCCAGGTCCTTTTTATTACCTCGGATCCGGTGCAGTCACAATACTACTAGACAAAAATTTACATCTTTTATTGATAACTTAAAGAATATAACTTTACTTTAGTATAATTTAGAATATAAATTCTTTCCACATCTAAGATCTTGCGTAATGATTCCAAACTTTTATAAGTTACACTCTTGGTCATTTACCATTCCTGTTTTACATCATATTCGATATTGTAAAAATGCGGAATAATTTAAACTTTTCTATATCCTTTGAATAAAATCTTTTTATTAATTTCATAACTTGAATCAGTTACAACCCTTGAATCGATTATATATGATTCACTATATTCGAATTACTGTATAAATTTCTACATCTCAATTCGAGATCCTCTATGTAACACATAGTACAAATTTATAACTTTACATGTGTTAAACATCGTAAACTACTATTATGAATAACTCCTAGAACCTAAGCATGGTTCAAGCAATAACTTCGACTACATAGTAATCTTCTTTGCGATACTATGAAACTCTATCATTCAAGAAGCACGTAATTCTACCGTGAATCCTTAACCTGCAAAAGTGGTTATTTGCAAGAGTGAGCTTGACAGCTCAGCAATTCTAACAGTTTTCATGCATCACATAGCATATAATATCATACTCAGTTCATGCATTTATAATCAATTTATATTTACTGCGCATGCTACTTCTCACATAACAAGCATATGATCAAAGATCAACTTTCAATCTCATACATATCTCATATACAGTTCATATATAAGTTAACATCATCATAACATAATATAATTCAACTAACAGTTATTGAATTCATATATCAAATAGAAACTGAAAGACTTGCCTGATTCATAGTTTATCAACTACGACTTAACTGCTAAAAGCTATCTGCACTTCGTGTATTCCTACAAAGTTATATAATCATGGATTCATACTTATCAGTTATACGCATCCATACATTCTCAATATAATAAATATTACATTGTCTCCTAACTTAGTTTCATTTCGTTTCAACTTAGGGTGACAATATCGTTACCGCATAATCTCATACTCATTCTATTGAAACCGCACTGTTTCAGTCCGTATGGTCTTTAAGGAAAGTATATAAACACGACTTAAGTTCAAGCAGTTAACAAACTGCTTTTGGAAGCTCTGCAGAACGGCGCGGCCGCTCTGCATTTAAGCTTGGGAGTGGTGCGACTGCGTTACTCCCTGCTTCAACCAGACTTGAGTATTTCTTTGGACAGTTTAGTCTCTAGTCATATCATGTATTCTGATACACACTATAAACACGAGTAGGTTCTGACTTTTCATCAAGTTCATATTCAACTATATAGTTTTGAATTTCATAGCTCTATGTTAAGTTATTTAAATCAACAATGCTTAACACTTCATTTAACAAAGGGTCATTGACATAAGCCTTTAAACCATATAATGCTACTAATAAGCCTCTAATAGCATGCTCACATGTATTTATCTTATTTACATGGACATAGCATAGTTCATTATTTGAAAACTTATTTTAAACCATGTTCAAATAGTCTAATTCATGCTTAGCTACATAATGAACACACTCGACACGTCTAGAGGCATAAAGCGTCCTAGTATATATGCTTGAAAAGTCATAACACTATGTACACCATGTTTGAAACTATTAGTTCTCAAATCTTCCAAGTTTTCCTTCAAAACGTTTATGCTAAGCCACAGTTCTAACATATGCAAGGTAACTTAATAACAAGCTACGTTTCACACTTGCGTATGTAGGCTCCAAGGTCAGTTTTCAAAAGACACTAGGTACTTCAAAAGTTTGTTTTCCAAAAACCTTAAAGTTTTCATTGAAACTCCACTAAAACAAGGTATAGTGGTTTACTACTAACCAAGGTAACTTATCAACAACTACCTTTCATACTTATTTGACACACATAATCAATACGTGTACATATGTCTCAAAAGTCAGATTTCAAAGGATACTAGATTCATCAAGTTTCATTTTCAAAACTTTAAGTATTCATTAAATATTTCATGACAACCCAACTAGAACCATTCACTACATGCATGGTGATCTTAGGTCACATATTAAACTCATTTACACAGTTATTAGAGTCATACTAGCATGCCCATTAAGTCAGATTATAGCAGAAAGCAGTATCTAACTCTGGCAAATGGCGTGGCCGCGCTAGGTTTTAATGGGGAAGTGGCGCGGCCGCGCCACTTCGGTTCAGCACCAGACTTGGCCTCTGCTTCTGCAGAATTTTCAGAAAACTAATCTAGTTGGGCCTTCTCATATGCAACTCAGACCAAGCATAATGAGTCCATAACTTACATATAACTCAGACCTCATTAGTTCATGTATCAATTAATCAAGAATTTCATGAACTCTCTACAAATTCCTCAAACTCACAACATTATACCAATTTTGCATTATAACTAGATTTGTATACTTAGATTTCACTTGATATCAATGCTAATCAGATTATAACTCTACTAACATCATGCAATCAAAATAACCTCCTACAATTCATAGAACTTTGAAATGAGAAATGTTCAAAGTAACATTACCTCCTCAAGGCTTGTAATATTAGACTTGCTTCCAATTTTAGATAGCTTCCTCTCAATTAGTAATTCCCTCTCTAATTAGAAATTATCAGAATATCACAAACTGAATTTGAGAAGGAGGAGTCTCTATTTATAGAGGAATTATTGCCCAATTTTGGGTTTTGTACATTAAATCAAACCAATGGGAGAAAGAAGAAGTCATTGGGCAAGAGGAAGTTGGTGGAGGTGGTTGAAGAATACTATTTGAGCCACTCCCTCCTTCATTATTACCATCATTGCATAGCTTTCATTTCTCCTTAGCATAGGCCAAGGCCTCTACTCACGTGTATGAGAAGAAGATGGGACTCTCTTATTGGGACAATCTCTATTTCTCAGCATTTGGCCAGCATGGGTGCAAGCATACGTATGTTATATTCCTTTTAGGCTTATTAAGTCAATTAAAGGACTTAATGTTAGTACACCACATTAAATTATAGGTACATATATATATATATATATATATATATATATATATATATATGTACACCCACATATAAACAAGTATACTCATAATTTAAATATACACCAATATATAATATCATGTACCTCATATACATTGGTTTAACCCATTAATATTTTAATTGGACTAAATATAAAATAGTTGGGTATTCACAACCCATAATTTCCATAAAATTTATTATCTCAAATATATCCAAATATCATAATGATAATTAATATCAATTATTTATTAACTTACTATTTTTCTTCTTTTAACAATTATAGTTAAACCTCTAATTGATTTAACTTTACCACCCATGCCACACAAGGCACAATTATGTAAGCTTAGTATATAATAGACCTCAAGCATACAATACTATAATCCCACAAATAATATTATTCTCAATATCACCTCTTATAATATGTTCATGATGTAATATCATTACATTACTTATTATATGATCTCTTAGCAACAATTTAGCAATTGAACTAACAAACTCCACACACCAATGCATTGCCTCTAATTATTGTCAAGTTATTACCCTCCTATGGTCATTACCCAAAGGGCAAAGGAGAGTTGGTGGCTAACTCCCACCAACTACTACTATTCATTGTATCCTAGCCATTTGGTTAACCATCATTGCTCTCACATGGGCTAACTTGCAAGCTTATATCTAATAACTTAATGTCATTACCATATGATATGATAGGGTCACACATACACCCAATCATATAATCCATGTACATTTGACAATACCGAATATAGTAAGATTGAGTATTGTCACACCATATTATTACAACTATATTATTTTAATTATATTTAATTATTGAAATAATCATTAAATAATAATTATTTATCTAGTGTAATTTATTATTCCATACATACACCTTAATGTATCCTTTCATCACATATTGTCACATAAACATTATTTATGTAACTTGTATCATTCCTTCATTAATTTATTTAATGAATTTCTCGTTCCCTCACTTAGCGACACTAGGCACATCTCACAAGCTTACATTATTAAACTTATTATCACTTCCACCACACTTTAATGTTCCTTTAATATAAGGTTTGTGTGACACATGCACTTTAATACTAAGCTACCTTAAATAATTATACACTTATAATATGTATAATCTTTACGCTTAGAATAATTAATATTTACTCTATTATTTAATTTATAAAATCTACGATAAAATAATAACTTAAGTTATTTAATACATTAAAATAACTTAGCTTTCTTTTATTAATTAACTCTCTCGGAAATACATTAAAAATTATGTATTTTGCCATAACATGACATAAAAATGTTTGTATCATGTTTTCTTCCAATATAGGCATTAATCATAATAAAATGACTTACTCGTTTTCTTAAGATATTATTTTAATATAATATCTAAGTATTATTAAAATAATTACATGTATGGCACATGTACACCTTTTATATAGAAAATAGATCATAAGTTTATTTTTTATTATGATAAATTATTTCCATCAATTTATTACATATAGCAAATATGTTTTAATATATTTACCATATTAATTAATCATATCTATTACCTCATACAAAGACATATAAGGTAATATAATTATTTAAAACAACATTCCCCCTTTATTAAAATAATTCAATATTAGAAACTATTTAATATCCTTTATTAGAAATATATAATAATTATTTCTCTTTCCTTTCTATAAATTCTGCCCAACACAATTTGTTTAATCTATATATTTAATCATTTCTCAAATATTAATTAACTCTCTAATCAATATTGATTTAAAGACATATTAGTTTAACAACGTGTGTGTATATATATATATATATATATATATATATATATATATATATATATATATATTAGCGTCTTTCGCACATTCACATAATACCATGCCAAGTAATATATATTAAGGCACTTACTATACTCATATACTCCACACATGTATTAACTCACTATTTATTTAAGTGATCTTAAACCCCTTACTATATCACCATAGTTAATTAAGGCTTTAATACTCAAATTATATTATTCCATAATATAACGTCCAATTTAATTAACCAATATTTATTCTTGTTAGTTAATTCCCATAATTAACTAATTCATGCTTTACTAACTCAATCTATTCTTGGACAGATTGTTCACTAATTATGACGTATGTTAACCACTAATATATGTATTGTAAGTTCAGATTTCACAAACTTACTCGAAATTTTCTATAGACCGGCGCAGCTGCACTGGTATAGGGCTTGAAAGTGGCGCAGCTGCGCCACCTCAAGTTTAGGTGCAGACAAGTTCTGCTATAGCAGAACCAAAATCTAAGTTCTTAAATACTTAGCTCACGCTTGTAAGTTGCTAACTTGTTATACCAGTTAACCAATAACTTTTACTACCTCCTTCAATGACTTAGAGATTAAGCTTCAAGTTCAAACTCTATTTTCTTTAATAGTTATTCAACTATAAAATCTCATATATATAGAATTCCTTCTTATCAAACCACATACTTTAAGATATATAACATATATATATATATATATATTCTTATTCAAACACATCTCATGCTTTAAGAATTTTATTTATTAAATTCTCATTTTATAATTTTTAAAAATTCGGGTTCTTACACTTTCTCTCTTTCCCTTTGTAGGAAGAAAATGATCTTTTGATAGAATATTGTTATAGCACATATGGTGATGCAATATGATGCACGTGTATATATGAGGAAACATACCTTGACATTGTCAATTCCTTGACAGTTATTTGTCCTGCTTATTTGCACAATAATATTAGGCATTGATGTGCATATCTTTGCATTGTCAGTACTGACATATTTTGTTGCTCCATATGGCCTTAGATCAATCAAGTAGAGTCTTGGAGTTATAATCAGAGGAAAGTATTGGAAACTTAAATTCTTTGACGCCCTCAAACCTCAAGGTTCAGATACATGGATTTAGCCAAATACATATTTGAAGAATTCTCCTTTCTCCTCTAGATAGGCATCTCATTGCATGCATGTATAGGCATTTCATCTTTTAAAACAGTGGACGTCATATTCTTAGCTCTTGATGCTTCTTGACTTCCCATCAATGGCTGTAAACTTGTGACGCCCCCAAATTCTAAGACCGCCACTTGGTCTCTCGAATTCGGTTCATCACGTGCTCATGGTAATACATCACAATAATAATAACTAAATATTGCACAATCACAGCGGAAATTCTATTCTAGAATAATTTACAATGATTTATTATAATTATTCCCCCAAGTCTCGCAACCTACAGTACTTAATAGATAACATAATAATATCAATAAATGACTTATTACATAATCTAACTTAAGCTTAAACATAATCAAATCCAGTCTTACTACATTATCTTAATACAACATTAAAATATTAAAACATAAAAGAGACAAGCTAGTTGGTAGCCTTGCCCTTGCCCTTATCAATGCCCGAAGGTTCGCCATGCTCTGCCTTAACTGAAATGTTTTAGGAAAAAGCAAGAATGAGCACAAATTGCTCAGCAAGTAATATACAACAAGGGTAAATGATATAATTCTCAATTCTCGAAAGGGTATAGGAAAGTTTGATAGTTCAAGGATAGCAAGAATATCAACAGTTCTCAATAACAGCCACTAAGGACAGAATAATATCAATATGATTCAATAATAAATCAATTCAAGATTTCAAGATAACTGAATACTGAGCAGTCACTAAGGACTATGAACTTCCATAGGATTTGACAGTAATAAACTGAAAATCCAACAAAACAGATACAACAGGTGATCAGCCTAAAGTACCCTCGTTATGCATAACAATCAATCATACTCAAGTGCGCGCGTCGGTTCTCCGACAGTTATAGTTTGTTCTTCTCAGTCATATATAAGATCCCGCACCAATCAATTGGTTTTGGGTCGCTTTTCAATAATGTAAGTCTAGCCGAATCAAATGGCATAGACACTTTCACAATATTCAAGAACAACACTAAGTTCAACATGAATAATAGCTTTAATGAAATAAGAGTTCAAGTATGCTAATTCAATTCAAACGATTAAGTAGGAACTAGTTCGCAATATACAAAGATAGAATACTCGTATCCAAAGAGATAAGGTTTAGATACTCGCTTACGATATCCGTTAAATAAAGTAGTGCAAGGGTTTAGGATACTTGCCTTATGCGTAGTTTATTCACGTAAAGCTAGCCAACACTTTCGAATCCTATATATAATGTATTACATGCATAAGATTTTCATTAGTTAACACATCCGTTATTCAACTTATTACTCAATATACATATATGTTACTATCTTAGTCACATGTCATACTTATACTCATATGGTATAAAATCAGATCACGAATCAAGTACATAGTTATAATATAAATGATATTATACCAACTCATCATGTTCAAGTAGCTATGATTCTTTGACCCATGGGCTTCCATTATATAAGTTAAACATTATCTTGTTACTTAATCATCACCTATGCACATATATCAGTAGGGTGTAAACCATTTCTAGCAATGTAGGCGTCATATAAGCTATCTGTCCAAAATCAGATTGTCAAACTGCATGGCTTTCAATTCCAGGCCGGCGCAGCTGCGCCATGACTAAGCCTAGGGACAGCGCAGCTGCGCAGCCCTCTGGCCAAGCCAAGGCTGAGCTGTGCCTTATGGTTTCTGTCCGGTCATGCAAGCCAACAACACCACATAGCATATAAACATATTAAAAGATACTTTTATGTTTGTACAACCTTTCCTCGTTTCAATTATATGTGATATAGATTCTAAGTCAATACTTTCAATGACTAAAAGTCATCCAAGGACACGAACTCATAAGGTCTATCATGCTCGCTTTTTAAACACTTAAAATGTTCACATAACTTGTAGTAAACATGTTCATGAGTTTTCATATCACATATATGCAACTATCATTATCATTAGTTTGAAAGCATACTTTATTTACGCAAATTTGGTTTCATTACAAGTAACATAGTAGGCAAACATGAATGATACCTTAGCAAGTCTACAAGTTCTATCAAACATGTTCATAAGTATCGTAGTTCAAATCTCAATGTAACATGCCGACGTTCACGTTCAACACTTATACTTTAATTAATAAAGTTTGCTAATACGTTCTAACACGTTCATGCTACATTATGAAATTTATATACGTAAGTTAATGTGTCCGACATGTATGTAAAGGCCATAGAAACATACCCGAAAATTAGAATATATATATGATCTTTATATGTCAAGGTTTGCCTTTAAAACTTATATTTTCGTTAGAAATGAGCACTAGTTAGGTTCACATGTCCATATTATATCATGGAACCAACATAGATAAGCTAACATGCACTTCATGTATTTCTATGTCATACTATTATGTCTCAAAAGTCAGAATGTATTTATGGTCTATATATGTTAAAGTTTGTTTAGGAAACTTGAGATTTATTTCAACGCTATTAGACATTCCATTAATCTTGTATGACATTATACCAACACACGTGCACTTCATGTTAATATACTCGTGTATAGGTAATACTCATGCTAACATGTTCATTTAAATCAATGCACAAAACTATCACGTTGCAGAAAGCAAGCAGAAAGCAGGGAACTGCTGCAGACTGCTGGCGCAGCTGCGCAGCTTCCCAGTGTAAAACTGGCGCAGCTGCGCCGGCTCCCAGCCAGCGGCAGACAGTTCCAGAACACGGCAGTTTAAAAACCCAACACAAAAATTCCCAACGAATTCCATTTCTAATTAACCACATTGCTTCCTTATCACATTATAAGGCTATATAACAACTCACTAACATTATTAAACCACCAATTTTGTAAATTCTAACTCAACTCAAGAATTGAACATTTTTACAGAAAAATGAAAACGGAGTTCTTGACAGAAAAATGAGAATTGAAACCAACTACATTCCAATCTTAACATGTATACAAGTCCATACTACACTACACAGGCTTTCTATAATCCATTTATACTTTAATTCCTCATGATCAAGAATTTCAAGAAAAACTCAGAGAACTACAATGGAGTTTTTCTTTGACAGAAAATGAAAATGAAGACAGGGAATGGAATTATACCTTCGAAGCACGAATTAAACTTGCTAATGCTGCTATAGGATTCTCTACTAACACTGATATATAAGGCTCTCACTCAACACTCTAGCAATTTTCAGCAATTGATATGTGAAGAAGAAGAGTTCCTATTTGTAGAGAAATCCTTACACAGGCAATGAGATTATACCACAAATCAAACCAACGTAAATTTGAATTGTATAGAGGTTAATGGAGAGTTGGTGATTAGTTGGTGAAACTCATTATCAATACCACTCCCTTGTTCATTATGATAGCTAGAATGTGCTGAGTTTGAGGATATAGGAGTAGGATAGCTTCATGTGTATTCACGTGAGGAGCAAATGGGACACTTAAAATGAGACAATTGATTTAACTTCTCAGCATTTGCAAATACTACACTTGTATACACACACCATATACATATGTTATATATATATGTACTCTTAGGTTATAATTTAAATCACAATGTACTTCACATAATGTAATAAGTGTAATTTACACACATATAATCCAGGTACGTTTATCTTACTGATATAATACCATCGGATACTACCACATTACATTATATCATATATTATTAAATTGTATTACTCAACAATTATTTATAATAGATCCATGATACATTATTTTAATGTATATCCACACATCATTTGTCACCTACACATATCATAACATATAGTTACTATACATTTAATTCGCATGCTTGCACATATAATTTCTCATCTTATAATTTGAATATTAATTAATAATATACACATATCCTACATCCATCAATATAATTGTTAACCTCCATAACAATTTAATTAACCCTTATATGATTAATTATCACTTTGATATAAATCTTATTGTATTTATAAACACGTTGCTCATTATTATTAAGTTTCTTGCAATAATAATAATCACATATTGTTAATCGATCCTCATTAGTATTTTATAACAGTTAATTAATATTCTTCGATTAACAATTAATATAGATTAATTTTTCACTTAAATTAATATAATCATTCTTATATTACGCCACTGTGCCACACAAGGCAATCAACGAGTTTATCACAAACTCCACCAATTTCTCAATTATTATAATTATTCAATTATATATAATTGAATTAATTCATCTCATAACACAAAATCATTTATATTCAAATAAATTCTCATTTCCATTAATATATTTATTTAATAATATATGGAAATTCTCGGGTATTACATCCTCCCCCCCTTATAAAAATTTCGTCCCGGAATTGCTACAAGGTTACACAAATAGATGGGGATAGTCCCTCATCATCCTATCTTCTAACTCCCACGTTGCCTCCTCGACATCGTGGTTACGCCAAAGTACTTTTACAGATGAAATAACTTTATTTCTCAAAGTTTGTTCTTTCCTATCTAATATCTGGACAGGAATTTCTTCATACGCCAAGTTCTTCTCCACTTGAATGGGCTCGTAAGAAATTATGTGCTTGTAGTCAGCCTTGTACGGTCGCAACACGGAAATGTGAAACACGTTGTGGATGTGCTCCAGTTCGGGTGGCAACGCAATTTTGTATGCCACTTCGCCCACTCGCTTCAGTATCTCGAACGGTCCTATGAATCTTGGACTCAATTTTCCTTTCTTGCCGAAACGGATTTTTCCCTTCCATGGAGATACTTTCAAGAATACAAAACTGCCGACTTTGAAGTCTCGGTCCTGCCGATGCAAATCTGCGTATTTCTTCTGGCGATCTTGAGCTGCTACAAGTCTGGCTCTTATCACTGTCACCACGTCTGCGGTTTGTTGAACTAACTCTGGTCCGAGTATTCGTCGTTCTCCGACTTCGTCCCAACATAACGGCGTTCTGCACTTTCTCCCGTAAAGAGCTTCGTACGGTGGCATGCCAATACTCGCATGGTAGCTATTATTATATGCGAATTCTACTAAGGGTAGGTGGTCGTCCCAATTTCCCTTAAAATCCATCACGCAAGTCCTAAGCATGTCTTCTAGCGTTTGTATTGTTCGCTCACTTTGTCCGTCTGTTTGAGGATGATAAGCTGTACTCAACCTCAACTGCGTTCCCATTCTTTCTTGCAAACTCTTCCAAAAATTGGACGTGAAGCGCGGATCTCGATCAGAGACAATTGACACCGGCACTCCATGTCGTGAAATAATTTCTTTTACATATAGGCTTGCTAATTGGTTCAAACTGTAGCGGATCTTGATTGGTAGAAAGTGTGCGGTCTTCGTTAGTCGATCCACGATAACCCAAATAGCATCATAACCTTTCTGTGTAACTGGAAGTCCTACCACGAAGTCCATGGTAATATGCTCCCATTTCCACTCTGGTATTTCTAATGGTTGTAGTAAACCACTTGGCCGCTGATGTTCTGCTTTAACGCGTTGGCAAGTCAAACATCTACTGACGCACTCCGCGACTTCCCGTTTCAAATTGGGCCACCAAAAATGTTGCCTTAGATCTTGGTACATCTTTGTGCCTCCTGGATGAACGGAATATGTCGTATTATGTGCCTCAAGCAAAATCTCTTCCCTCAACTCGGTTACCGCTGGTACCCACACTCTCCCTTCAAATCTCAAAATACCGTCTTTATCCATTCGAAATTTTTCTTCCTCATTTTCTGTGATCCTCTTTCGGATTTTCTCACACTCTTCATCCTTTTCTTGAGCTTCCTTTACTCTATCCAACAACGTCGGACAAGCTTCCATTACAATTAACTTCTCACCAGACTTTTCTGGTCCTTTCACTTCTATCTCCAATTTCTCCATTTCTCTTATCAATTCCTCCTGAGTCGTCAAATTAAACAACTTCTCCCTTCCTTTCCTGCTCAGAGCGTCGGCAACCACATTTGCCTTTCCCGGGTGATAAAGAATATCGCAGTCATAGTCTTTGATTAATTCTAACCACCTTCTCTGCCGCGTGTTTAACTCCTTCTGTGTGAAGATATATTTCAGACTCTTGTGGTCCGTGTATATCTCACATTTTTCTCCGTATAGATAATGTCTCCATATCTTTAACGCAAAAACTACTGCCGCTAACTCTAAGTCGTGAGTAGGGTATCGTTTTTCGTAATCCTTTAATTGTCGTGATGCATATGCAATGACCTTGCCGTGCTGCATAAGCACACAGCCAAGTCCCTTGTGCGATGCATCACTATACACCACAAAATTTCCCGCATCATCTGGTAATGATAACACAGGTGCTTCGCTCAATCTCCTTTTCAGTTCTTGAAAACTTTCTTCGCATTTGTCGGTCCATACAAATTTCACCGTCTTTCTAGTCAAATTGGTCAACGGGGTTGCTATCTTAGAAAAATCTTGGATAAATCTCCGATAGTACCCAGCTAATCCTAAGAAGCTTCTCACCTCTGTCGGTGTTTTCGGTTGTTCCCAATTACTTACTGCTTCAACCTTCGCAGGGTCTACAGAGATTCCATTCTTATCCACCACGTGGCCTAAGAATTGAACCTTCTCCATCCAAAATTCGCACTTAGAAAATTTTGCATACATCTTCTCCTTCCTTAGTGCCTCCAAAATAATCTTTAGATGTTCGGCGTGTTCTTCCTCTGTCTTTGAGTAGATCAAAATGTCGTCGATAAAAACCACTACAAATTTATCCAAGTATGGCTTGAAAACTCGGTTCATCAAGTCCATAAATGCTGCCGGAGCATTAGTCAATCCGAATGACATTACCAAAAACTCGTAGTGCCCATAACGGGTTCGAAACGCAGTCTTTGGTATGTCCTCATCCCTCACTTTCAGTTGATGATATCCTGTTCGTAGGTCGATCTTCGAGAAACACTTTGCTCCCTTCAGTTGATCAAACAAGTCGTCTATCCTCGGTAGCGGATATCGGTTCTTGATCGTTACTCTGTTCAATTCTCGATAATCGATACAGAGTCTCATCGATCCGTCCTTCTTCTTAACGAATAGCACTGGTGCTCCCCAAGGAGAAACACTCGGTCGAATGTAACCCTTATCCAACAACTCTTGCAATTGTATCATCAATTCCTTCATTTCTACTGGTGCCATACGATATGGAGCTTTTGAAATCGGTGCCGTTCCCGGTGCTAAGTCTATTACGAATTCGATTTCTCTGTCTGGCGGAAGACCAGGCAGATCGTCCGGAAACACGTCTTGAAATTCATTAACTACGTATATATCCTTAATTTCTACTCCCTTTTTCCGAGTATCAACGATGTAAGCTAAATATCCTACACATCCTTTCCTTAACAATTTCTTGGCCTGCATCATCGTAACGCAACACGATTGTTTAAGCGATGAGCTACCATAAAACACTACCTTAGACTTACTCGGAGTCTGAAGGTTCACACATTTGTTCTGACAGTCAATTATCGCCGCATGGTTATACAACCAATCCATTCCTAGTATCACATCAAATTCTCCCAATCTAATAGGAATCAAGTCTACGCTCAGTTCATGTTTACTAATATTTGCGTGACAATTTCGATAAACGTATTCTACAGGGATCACTTCCTTATTAGCAACTTCTATGACCAAAGGATTTTCTAATCGTTCACGGGGTGTACTAAGTCTACTAGCAAATTCTTCAGATACAAAAGAATAGGTGGCACCCGAATCAAATAATACATAAGCATTTATATCATTGATTGGGATTATACCTGACACCACGTCCTTCGCAGCCACTGCGTCTTGGACGGTCATGTTAAAGGTTCTGGCGGTTGGGCGGTTGGATTGTGCCGGTCCACCGATCATCAGCTTGTTGCCTCCTTGCTGATTACTACCCCCGCCACTTCCCTTCTTTGGGCAGTCCTTAATTCGGTGCTCCGTCGAGCCACAAGCAAAGCATCCTTGTATCTTCTTCGGTTTCAAACAGTTAGGCGAGATGTGCCCTTCCTGTCCGCAGTTGTAGCAAGTGCCACGTCCCTTCCAGCACTCGCCCTGGTGATTCTTCCCACACTTCGGGCATCCTTCAGCCCTCTTCTTGAAACCTCCACGAAAATTCCCTGATTGATTATTGTTGTTTTTGTTGTTGTTATTATTCTCCCACTTTCTCTTTCCCAAGTTGCTTCCTCCGCTACTACTTCCTCCCGTACGATTCTCTCCTCCAGTATTCTTTCCTTTCTTTTCTTTGTTATACTGACTTAAGGCCTCACTGCCGCCTTCCGCAATGATTGCCTTCTCCAGTAATGTTGCAAAGGAATCAATTTGAAGAACTGATACCTTATTGAACAGCCATGGCTTCAACCCTTGTTCAAAGCGTCTAGCCTTCCTCTCTTCATCACCAACTTGGTGCTCCGCAAATCGCGCTAGTTCGTTAAACCTAGCCGCGTATTGCGCCACCGTCATCTCACCTTGTTTTAACTCTAGGAATTTCACCTCCATCCTATTCTTCATACTTTTTGGAAAGTAATTTTCGAAGAACAGTGTCTTAAACTTATCCCAAGCTATTATCCCTTCTCCAGCTCTTTGTTGATTAGCCTCCCACCAGTAGTTCGCTTCTCCCCTCATCATGTACGTGGCAAACACCGTCTTCTGATCTTCGCCTACGCTAGCTATAGTGAAAGCTTTTTCGACCTCTTTGATCCACGTTTGTGCGATGATTGGGTCGGTAGTTCCCTCGAACTCCGGGGGTCCTACACTCTTAAAGTCTTTAAAGGTTGTTACTGGCACAGTTTGAGGGTTCGGGCGAACGGGTTCATTGTTCTTTCCCCTTAAGGCTTCTCCTAACAAGTCTACCAGTTTCTGGATCGGGTCTACTTGTTCTCTCTCATTGTTAACAGATTCTTCGGGTGCTGTCAATCTACGTCTGGGCGGCATTATCTGCATCACAAGTTTTCATTTTATTTTTATTCAAGTATATTACTTAAGTATTTCTTTTAATACTAAAAGAATAAATTTATAACACGTTTCTAAAATCAACTCCATTTATATTCATATGCCATTTCATTTCATTACATGATTTCCCCAGCATACTGCTATAAATGTTATCACATATATCCCCTAATATCACAAAAGACGGGGAATATACCAACCTACTACCATACTACCCCTCTAACAAAAGCTAACTCGGGGTTTACATCATCATCCCACATCTTACACAAAAGATCGGGATTACAACATAGTATATACAATACATAAAGACACAACTAGTACTACCACTAGACTGACTAAGGAAATCTCATCCCATCATCCCGCGCTCCACTGCGCTCTTGTACTCCAACTGTGCTATATACGCAACCAGCTCTCGGCTCAAGGTATGTAGAGTCTGTCCCTGTTCTACCGGGTAGTGGTACACACCATCAATCACCCTTTCAAAAGCTGAACGGAACACATACCCCATCTTGTTCATCTTTCTCTTCTTGCACCTGACCTCGTCCTCAAGGTCGTCGGCTCTCTCATTAGACGCTTCCCACTTCTCCTCGAAGTGTAACCTATCCATCACCTCCAACTCTAGCTGAGTACGGAATGCCTCTTTCTCAGTCTTCTCACTCAGCTCCCTCTGCTCAACCTCTTCTAGCTTCTCTGCCAAATCTACATTCCTAGCCACTGACCTGTGAAATAGAGTCCCCATCTGGATCCCTGCCTCCCTACGGTAGGCAATCTCCACCTCTAACTCTTGCATAGCCAGCTTCCTCTGGTGGTCCTCGTCCCTCAGCTTCTGGAACTCAGACTCTCTCTCGTGGGCCTCTGCCTCCAGCTCCTGAACTCTACAGTCTAACTCTAGAATACGCTCCTCGTACTCGCCTAACATCTGTTCCTCTATAGTAGCCTCATCAGAGTCCTCTACTGGCTCATCCTCCATCGGCTCCTCCTCTGGATCAGTCTCTATCTCAATCTCGATCTCATCCTCGTCATCAAACTCGGATGGTGCAACTGCCTGCACTGGTGTAGCCTCTAGAGGTGCCTCGTATACTACGTGTATATCCCTGGGCTCCTCCTCTACAACTCTACTAGGTACCCCTGTGTCTGTCATCCTACACTCACAAACACAAGACAAGAAATAGCATCTCCATTAGAATGTTAAACAAAATATAAGTTCATTGTATAGAATGAAGTTACATTTCATAACAGACTAAGTCTCTCAAGGAAAACTCTACATGAGTTTTATCTCCTTCCTAACTTCTAAGTTCGCCTAAGTTATAGTCTAAGGACACTCGTTCCTAAGGTTTATAACTACAGCTCTGATACCAACCTGTGACGCCCCCAAATTCTAAGACCGCCACTTGGTCTCTCGAATTCGGTTCATCACGTGCTCATGGTAATACATCACAATAATAATAACTAAATATTGCACAATCACAGCGGAAATTCTATTCTAGAATAATTTACAATGATTTATTATAATTATTCCCCCAAGTCTCGCAACCTACAGTACTTAATAGATAACATAATAATATCAATAAATGACTTATTACATAATCTAACTTAAGCTTAAACATAATCAAATCCAGTCTTACTACATTATCTTAATACAACATTAAAATATTAAAACATAAAAGAGACAAGCTAGTTGGTAGCCTTGCCCTTGCCCTTATCAATGCCCGAAGGTTCGCCATGCTCTGCCTTAACTGAAATGTTTTAGGAAAAAGCAAGAATGAGCACAAATTGCTCAGCAAGTAATATACAACAAGGGTAAATGATATAATTCTCAATTCTCGAAAGGGTATAGGAAAGTTTGATAGTTCAAGGATAGCAAGAATATCAACAGTTCTCAATAACAGCCACTAAGGACAGAATAATATCAATATGATTCAATAATAAATCAATTCAAGATTTCAAGATAACTGAATACTGAGCAGTCACTAAGGACTATGAACTTCCATAGGATTTGACAGTAATAAACTGAAAATCCAACAAAAACAGATACAACAGGTGATCAGCCTAAAGTACCCTCGTTATGCATAACAATCAATCATACTCAAGTGCGCGCGTCGGTTCTCCGACAGTTATAGTTTGTTCTTCTCAGTCATATATAAGATCCCGCACCAATCAATTGGTTTTGGGTCGCTTTTCAATAATGTAAGTCTAGCCGAATCAAATGGCATAGACACTTTCACAATATTCAAGAACAACACTAAGTTCAACATGAATAATAGCTTTAATGAAATAAGAGTTCAAGTAAGCTAATTCAATTCAAACGATTAAGTAGGAACTAGTTCGCAATATACAAAGATAGAATACTCGTATCCAAAGAGATAAGGTTTAGATACTCGCTTACGATATCCGTTAAATAAAGTAGTGCAAGGGTTTAGGATACTTGCCTTATGCGTAGTTTATTCACGTAAAGCTAGCCAACACTTTCGAATCCTATATATAATGTATTACATGCATAAGATTTTCATTAGTTAACACATCCGTTACACAACTTATTACTCAATATACATATATGTTACTATCTTAGTCACATGTCATACTTATACTCATATGGTATAAAATCAGATCACGAATCAAGTACATAGTTATAATATAAATGATATTATACCAACTCATCATGTTCAAGTAGCTATGATTCTTTGACCCATGGGCTTCCATTATATAAGTTAAACATTATCTTGTTACTTAATCATCACCTATGCACATATATCAGTAGGGTGTAAACCATTTCTAGCAATGTAGGCGTCATATAAGCTATCTGTCCAAAATCAGATTGTCAAACTGCATGGCTTTCAATTCCAGGCCGGCGCAGCTGCGCCATGACTAAGCCTAGGGACAGCGCAGCTGCGCAGCCCTCTGGCCAAGCCAAGGCTGAGCTGTGCCTTATGGTTTCTGTCCGGTCATGCAAGCCAACAACACCACATAGCATATAAACATATTAAAAGATACTTTTATGTTTGTACAACCTTTCCTCGTTTCAATTATATGTGATATAGATTCTAAGTCAATACTTTCAATGACTAAAAGTCATCCAAGGACACGAACTCATAAGGTCTATCATGCTCGCTTTTTAAACACTTAAAATGTTCACATAACTTGTAGTAAACATGTTCATGAGTTTTCATATCACATATATGCAACTATCATTATCATTAGTTTGAAAGCATACTTTATTTACGCAAATTTGGTTTCATTACAAGTAACATAGTAGGCAAACATGAATGATACCTTAGCAAGTCTACAAGTTCTATCAAACATGTTCATAAGTATCGTAGTTCAAATCTCAATGTAACATGCCGACGTTCACGTTCAACACTTATACTTTAATTAATAAAGTTTGCTAATACGTTCTAACACGTTCATGCTACATTATGAAATTTATATACGTAAGTTAATGTGTCCGACATGTATGTAAAGGCCATAGAAACATACCCGAAAATCAGAATATATATATGATCTTTATATGTCAAGGTTTGCCTTTAAAACTTATATTTTCGTTAGAAATGAGCACTAGTTAGGTTCACATGTCCATATTATATCATGGAACCAACATAGATAAGCTAACATGCACTTCATGTATTTCTATGTCATACTATTATGTCTCAAAAGTCAGAATGTATTTATGGTCTATATATGTTAAAGTTTGTTTAGGAAACTTGAGATTTATTTCAACGCTATTAGACATTCCATTAATCTTGTATGACATTATACCAACACACGTGCACTTCATGTTAATATACTCGTGTATAGGTAATACTCATGCTAACATGTTCATTTAAATCAATGCACAAAACTATCACGTTGCAGAAAGCAAGCAGAAAGCAGGGAACTGCTGCAGACTGCTGGCGCAGCTGCGCAGCTTCCCAGTGTAAAACTGGCGCAGCTGCGCCGGCTCCCAGCCAGCGGCAGACAGTTCCAGAACACGGCAGTTTAAAAACCCAAACACAAAAATTCCCAACGAATTCCATTTCTAATTAACCACATTGCTTCCTTATCACATTATAAGGCTATATAACAACTCACTAACATTATTAAACCACCAATTTTGTAAATTCTAACTCAACTCAAGAATTGAACATTTTTACAGAAAAATGAAAACGGAGTTCTTGACAGAAAAATGAGAATTGAAACCAACTACATTCCAATCTTAACATGTATACAAGTCCATACTACACTACACAGGCTTTCTATAATCCATTTATACTTTAATTCCTCATGATCAAGAATTTCAAGAAAAACTCAGAGAACTACAATGGAGTTTTTCTTTGACAGAAAATGAAAATGAAGACAGGGAATGGAATTATACCTTCGAAGCACGAATTAAACTTGCTAATGCTGCTATAGGATTCTCTACTAACACTGATATATAAGGCTCTCACTCAACACTCTAGCAATTTTTAGCAATTGATATGTGAAGAAGAAGAGTTCCTATTTGTAGAGAAATCCTTACACAGGCAATGAGATTATACCACAAATCAAACCAACGTAAATTTGAATTGTATAGAGGTTAATGGAGAGTTGGTGATTAGTTGGTGAAACTCATTATCAATACCACTCCCTTGTTCATTATGATAGCTAGAATGTGCTGAGTTTGAGGATATAGGAGTAGGATAGCTTCATGTGTATTCACGTGAGGAGCAAATGGGACACTTAAAATGAGACAATTGATTTAACTTCTCAGCATTTGCAAATACTACACTTGTATACACACACCATATACATATGTTATATATATATGTACTCTTAGGTTATAATTTAAATCACAATGTACTTCACATAATGTAATAAGTGTAATTTACACACATATAATCCAGGTACGTTTATCTTACTGATATAATACCATCGGATACTACCACATTACATTATATCATATATTATTAAATTGTATTACTCAACAATTATTTATAATAGATCCATGATACATTATTTTAATGTATATCCACACATCATTTGTCACCTACACATATCATAACATATAGTTACTATACATTTAATTCGCATGCTTGCACATATAATTTCTCATCTTATAATTTGAATATTAATTAATAATATACACATATCCTACATCCATCAATATAATTGTTAACCTCCATAACAATTTAATTAACCCTTATATGATTAATTATCACTTTGATATAAATCTTATTGTATTTATAAACACGTTGCTCATTATTATTAAGTTTCTTGCAATAATAATAATAACATATTGTTAATCGATCCTCATTAGTATTTTATAACAGTTAATTAATATTCTTCGATTAACAATTAATATAGATTAATTGTTCACTTAAATTAATATAATCATTCTTATATTACGCCACTGTGCCACACAAGGCAATCAACGAGTTTATCACAAACTCCACCAATTTCTCAATTATTATAATTATTCAATTATATATAATTGAATTAATTCATCTCATAACACAAAATCATTTATATTCAAATAAATTCTCATTTCCATTAATATATTTATTTAATAATATATGGAAATTCTCGGGTATTACAAAACTGCTGATTGGCTATTGGCAGTGTTTGGCCTAATTGCAATAACGTTTATGGATAGGGACCAATCTGGACAACTTTAGGTGAATTTGCACATTTACCTGTTCGTACAATTTTTAACGTGTGAGCTCATCTTCATTCAGAAGTGACTTACCACTAATACTAAGTTTAGAACTGTATTTGTGCTGAGGACCAAACTCAAAGCGTTAGCTTTTGGATGTAGCATGAGAACTTGCTCTGATACCAATTGTTAGTTCCCAGGGGGCACACAATAAATCTAGAAGGGGGGGTTGAATAGATCCTTTTTAATTTTAAAAGCTTTTTCATTTTCTTTTGTATTGCTAAGTAATTAGCAGATAACAAATAAAAGAATCAGTTCATGCACAGTGGAATAAGTTAAGATCCCCTTCAAGGATATTTTGTTAAACATAGTTCTAATGTTAGTTTAGGTGTAAGCAGTTATAGAAGTTATAGTGCAGAATGTAAATGACATAAAGTAAATAACAAAAGGGGTTTTAAGTGGTTCAGAGACTAAAGCTCCTACTCCACTCTTTTGCTTCAACAAGTAGGGATTCCACTAAGGAAAGGGTAACTCTGAATCACTAAGATTTCTTCAAGGCCAGCAGCCTTGGAACTCTAGTTCACTAAGAACTCTTCAAGCCCAGCAGACTTGGAACTGTAGACTAAGCCCAGCAGACTTAGAATCTCTTGTACCCTCCAGTACACATCAAGCCCATCAGACTTGACTTTAATTTAGTCACGAAGACAAGGACCCCTCAGGCCCTAGTTGTTGGTTTATTTGTTGTTGGTGCTGAGCTTCTAAGATGACATTAAGCTTGTTCATTTTCTGGTACTTAGCAAGTTCTTGTGATCTTCTGGCATTCAGCATTGAGACTTGATCACCACTGATGGACTGCTAAGATGTTCATTAAGCTTAACATCCTTGATTACTTAGCAGTCTGATAAATCTTCTTGGTGTAGCTGATCTTTGTTGTTGATGCTTGACTTAATCTGATTTCAGCATAGCACACTATCACCACTGAGGATATGCTAAGTCTTTGCACATCAGGTAGACTTCTTCTAGTACTTAGCAGCCTTTGAACACTGGTTATCTTATGTGCAGATTCTGCTCTACATCTACTTTTCTTCAGCTCAGGTAGTTCATAGTGAAAATGTAGAGTGGCTCTGGAGATCTGCTTTCTGGTCTGCCACTCTAATTCTTTTCTTCTTGGCATTCCGGCTCTCAGGCTATATGCCATTCTGTTGGCATCCTCCGTGTTGAGTGAAGCCTTTAGCAGTTAAAGACCTTCATCAAATGTGCTTCACTCCTACTATGGTATTCTCACTACCACCGAGTCATTTTCTATGTTAAGCTCTGTAAGACTCACTTAGAGTCAACAAATTTTTCACCTTTGAAGCTTCAGCTGTTATATATCTCTCTATTAGCTTCCCGTTGGAATATAGTCGTTGGAAGCTATTTAAAATGCTTCAAGGATTTTTAGTTATTTGATGAAGACTGCTAAGTTGACGTGACAGCCCCCTTTTGACTTTCCTGACACTACAGTCTGTTGCCTCACCTAACACCTCTGAGATGTCATTTTCAGAAGTCAGGTTGGTAGTCACCTTTATTTCTCCTTTTTGTTTCCTCGATTCAGACCAAGGATGTTGGTGACTGCATTAGTACTCTCAATCAGCAACATTCGATTGTCAGTCCTCATATTGAGACATTACTTAATATTAATATTCAGGCGAACGAGCTCCACGATCCTGATGCTGTCGTTCATGTACTTGGTCGTAGTTTTTCTATGGATGTTGTAAGTTGACTGGCTTTGTCAACACTACGATTTTGAGAGTATTCTGTGAATTGATAATGTAGAACCTCTTGCTCTACAGTTCTTGGCTGTGGCCCTTTCGGCTTGCAAGACTCTTCTAATTAGTTATGCTCAGCTCTCTCAACTTTCTGCTCTGTGATCTCCTGGTCACTATTCATGGTGAGGCTGAGCAATAGATAATCCTTTTCATCTGTCCTCTATTGGTTGGAAAATATCTGTGTAGGTGCTTTATCAGTATCTACTGCTAGTAGGTAAACACCACGATCGTTGTAGTCACCACTATCTGTTGGTTTGGCAGACACTGCAATCGTTGTCTTCTAATAAGCTCTTGTAGAAGACTTCTTGTGAATGGCTCTTCACTTCTTAATTAGCCTTACTGATAGAGTTGGTGCTTCGATCTTCTGTTTACTTCCAGGTCATTCATAGAATGCTCTATGATACTCTTCAAGTAGATTGCATTCTGAAACTTGACTAATCTTACCAGAGAGTGTGATTTTTATGTACACTTCAGCAATGCTCATCTGTTGAGAATCGTGGAGTGCTCTACGATTCTTCCTTGGCATTGTGAGCATTTGACTTACTATGATTTGGCTCTGGTTCTGCAGACTACGAATCGAATTTATTTCTGCAGACTACGATCTGGCTATGGTTCAGGTTCTGCAGACTACGATCATGCTCTAGTTCTGCAGACACTACGACTCCGAGTGTAGTCTGTGACTTTGAGAGTATATCATATGACAGACTACGATTTCTGCCTTAACATTTGCAGTCGCTTGATTGATCTGCCCGACTACGATTTCTGCCTCGGTTATAATCTGCAGAGTCCACGTCTTCGAGTGAAGCCTATGATTCTTGACTTGGCTCGACAGTCACTCGGCAGGCGCTCTGCAGGCTGTCTCTAAGATCTTGAAGTGGCCTTCTTGGCAGACTGCTATTCCGAGAGCGACTGTCTTTACAGACTACTGTTCTTCCTTAATAGACTATGATTCTGCCTTGACTCTCTTGGTAGACTTTGATTGCTGGTGCAGTGCTCCACGATCAGACGAGCCTATCTAGTACATTTTATAAGATCAACCTAACAAGCTTGATCTTTCTATTTATAGTTCTTGTACATTGTAATCTTTTGAAGGACTTCACAAAGCTTTTCATTCATGTAGGATCAATCTAACACATTTGATCTTTTCAGTCTAAGTCCTTTGTACATATTGTCTATCATCTATTAAGGACTTTACAACTTTCATCAATGCAGACTTATTTGCATATTCATTTATTAAGTTCATAATCAAAGCTTATATAAATAAGAATAACGTTCTCATGCATATTCCTAACACAAGTGTAAACCAATAAGATGTTAGCCTTTAGGAGTTTGAAACTCTCTTAACTTCAATAAACATGCATCAGCTATAATTAGGAACCATTTAAGCTTCAAATTCTTGAGCGCGTAGAACACACGCACTTGTTAAAACTAACCAAGTGCCGCGGCTCTGGCCTTTGAGACACCACGACTCCAAGTTCCCTGTCGGTTTCTTTTGATTCCTTCAGCTAGTCTTTAACCTTATGCTCATTCATAAAGTAGCTACTCCTTTGCCTTTCGCCAAACGATCTTTAATCACCTATAGCTATATTAAGGCTAAACTTACAATATTTTGCAACATTTACACTAGCACAAGCTGGAATCCATTATTAACATAAAATTACTAAAATACATTAAAATAATACTAAAACCCTTAAGAATAAGCAAAATAGCTAAGTTAAGACTACCCAATTCATAGATAAAAAATCTACGCATCACATACCCTTTTATATACCCAAAACGTTTTAAGGAATATGACAAAGTATAACTCAAAGAATCACTTATACTATCAATATAAGAACTTCTATTGATAAATATGTAAAACTCTATTAGGTGTTCCTTTAAGCAAGTCACGTTCAATGAACTTTTTCTCTAATAAGCACCTATATACTTACTTTAGTGTCTCCACACAAATAATTATGAGATCAATCATCCTCATCCAATGAGCAAGCATAATATTGTTAGGTTTGTAAGATTCATGAGCATGCAACAATTATATACATAGCAGCGGAAGTGTAAAAATAAGAGTTTTAAAATTTTACAAACCATATACCCGGATCATCCTTTATGCACAGTTATTAATTAAACGAAATAGATGAAAATTAGATTCATACCCTCGTAGAAACTACCTTCCTCAGGTATGAGTTCAACTCCAATTCCTTTTCGCGTTCAACTTGAATCCACCGGGTTGATTCCTTCCTTTGATCAACGTTAGTCACCCAAGTGTTTGGCCTCAGAGGCGATCCACCAAAAAAGAACAAGAATTCAAGAAGAAGGGTGTTTGGCAAAATCCTAGTTTCTATCTGTATAGAAAAAGTGTACTCTCCCAACTCTTGGAATAAAGTGTGTAACCTTGTTCCATAATAAGACATTCTTATTTATAGATGTAGGCAACCCTTCTAAACAATTTAGGATTAGAGTTTCATATTAATTAATTAAACTCTTTTAATTAATTATACTTTCCAATCTTATTAGGAATAATTAATTAAACTCTTTTAATTAATTAGCCTCCTAATCTTATTAGGAATATATATGAGAGAATAACTAATTAATTAATTTTCACACTTCTTTAGGAATTAAATAATAATAATAATAATAGCAATATATAATAAGACTCCTCTTATTAATTTATATTTAATATTTCCAAAATATTAAATAATAAATATTAAACTATTTAATTTATTCTATCATCATAGATTAAATTAAATACACTTAACTTATTATTACGATTATACCATTTGCTTCTTAAATAAATATTCTTCCTTTTATGGTGTGACCCTTTAGGTTTTCCATATTAAACCAGTTGCGAATAAATGAATTAGAAAAATTCTAATCTTATTTAAATAAATAAATTAAACTATTTAATTCATTTATATAAATAACATTTATTTTACAATAAGGGTAAGCTTCCTTAGCGATCAACGAATTTTCAGATAATATAGATATCAACATTAATCATAAAAGAACCTTTGAGTTAATAGTTATCGTATAATTCAATCCTTCCACTATACAATGTCCTAATTAAATATAAGACATGGAATTACTGTCAAGTCTTATTTTATTTAATTATATGTATTTCGATCCTTAAATTCACAACTCCAAATAATGCAAATTAGAAACTGCTTTCTAATTTCATTTCACCTTGGCCAAGGATTCTTGGGTTGTCATTTATCGAATCATATATGACATTTCTCTTCTTTTACTAGAAGCGATAGATTCTTTATTGATCATTCATTATCTCCATATATAACTTATTATACCCAAGCATACCCTTTGATATACCCTAAGGGTCTTAAGGGACATGTCAAAGTATAACTCATCATACACAAGATACTATGATTATCTCAAGTCTAAGGATCACTTGTACTACTATCACTACAGGAATTCCTATTTACAGATAAGTAAAACTCCATTAGGTATTCCTTAGCAAGCCACGTTCAATGTACTTATTCTCCAATAAGCACCTACATACTTGCTTTAATGTTTCCATACAAATGATTATGAGATCAATCATCCTCATCCAATAAGCAAGCAACGTATGTACCAATCTATCCGGATTCACTAATCCCCTTTTTAGTAATCCAACGATAGGGAACTATTTTAGTTTTAAGCTATCTAAGAATTTAGATCTCATTGGCATGATCATCATCATGATTCTAAAAGCATTGCTTAAAACTATGGGTTTATCTCATTTTATTATAACAGCATCATGTAGATAATTAAACGCCTTTAATTAAATAACTCTTTTATAAATAAATGAATAAGATTGCTACAAAGTATATGCTTTATCATCAAACATAATTGGCTTGTGTGCATACTACTTTCAATCTCTCACTTGCACTAAGGCCAATCGTCATGGTATCTAATACCCTTCTTCTCTAAGTGACGATTATCATGCTGTTGGATAAGCTTCAGTAAATGGATATGTAATGTTGTTCTTGAGATTTCACTATCTTTATAGTGACTTCTCCTTTTTCAATGATTCCTTTAATCAAATGAATGTGCCACAACATATATTTGGGTCCAAAATGAGACTTAGGAACTATTCCTAGTTCTGTAATGAACTTTTCATCCAAAACATCAACCTGCAGCTTCATTTACAACTATATACTTTGTCTTTATCACTAAACCAACAACTCTTTCCTGTTTGGAACCTTTCCAATTCACTACACCACCTTTCAAGGTAACGACTTACCCTAAAGTGAATTTGTTGTAGTCTTGGTCAGTCTAAAAAAACTTGAGTCTGTTTAGTCCTCTAGTTTTAATTCAGACCCATCGTGAATCATGATTACATCCTTAGTGTCGGTTAAGTACTTTAAGATGTTTTTCACTGTCTTACAGTGATCTTCTCCAGAATATAAATGATCAACATCAAATCTCATACATTTCATTGCATACATGATAGTAAGTCATGCGATCTCTCCTTTATTAAGGATAATTTTAGAGAGATACGCTCCATGACACATCATCATGAGACATCTCTTAGAGTTTGCCATGCTAAACGCCTTTTGCATCAAATGAATATACGTTCCTTGGGTTAAGCCGAGCATCCTTTTAAATCTATCTATATAGATTTATATCTCCAATTTAGGATGTTCTACCCAAATCATTCATCGAGGAATGTTTGAACAACTTTATCTTTACTGATTATAGCTCTAGGTATGTCATTCCTTATCAGTAGTATATCAACATATAATACTAGGAATCTCACAGCGCTCCCACTGACCCTTTTGTACACACTAGGCTCATTCTCATTTTTGATAAAATCAAACTCTTTTGATTTTCTCATAAAAATTAATATTCCATCTTTGAGAAGCTTGCTTCAATCCATAAATGGATTGTTGTAGCTCATATATATGATTTTCTTCAACCATTAAACCAAATCAATCTGGCTGTATCATTCATACATTCTCCTCTAATAATACATATTTGAGGAAGGGCATCTCCACGTCCATTTGCCAGATCTAGTAATATTAAGCTGCAATCGCAAGTAAAATTCAAATGGACTTGATCATTAATATCGGTAATAAAGGTTTTATTACAGTCAGCTCCTTGACTTTATTTGAAAACCTTTTCCAAAATGGTCTGGCCTTATAGGTCTCCACCTTGCCATTTGGTCTAAAGATTGATTTTGAATTTTATGGCCATCTGCTATTTCTTTGAGTGTCTACAACTCTCAACCTTATCGTGTATTACTGAATCATCATCCTCTATGATGTGTACCTCATCATCATCATCTATGATGAATCCATACCTCCCAGTAATCTTCAATACTATTCTAGATTCACGATTCGGTTGTGGTACAATAGGTGTATCTACGGGTGCCTCCTTTTGACTAATAGTGATTTATGGTTATTGAACTCCTTCAAGATCTATTATCCTCCCACTAGCCCTTCAATGATAAAAACTTTTATCTTAGAAGGCAGCATATTTCGCAACAAACACCTTTTGCTAAGTAGGATTATAGAACATATACCCTAAACTTACTTTAAGATGTCCCACAAATCTGTACTTGTCAAATCTTGTCCCAAGCTTATCCTTTTGAAACCTTTTCAAATAAACTGGATAACCCTTTATCTTAACATACTTAAGATTAGAAATCCTCCCTGTCCATAACTCTTATGAAGTCTTAGGGATGATTTTTGAGGTTATCTTATTTTGTAGATATGCATCCGTTTCTTGGGCATTACCCCAGAAAGATACCGGAATGTCGATAAAATCATTATGGACCGCCCCATGTCCAACAACGTACGATTTTTATTTTTAGATACACCAATCAATTATTGTGTATCAGGAAGCGTCTATTGTGAGAAAACCATTTAAGATGATCTTAAAACTTATTGCACAAGTATTTATTCCTTGATTCAATCAAAGAATCATAATACCTTGCCAATTAGTTTTACTTCTGAATTCTTTGAACCTTTCAAATGATTCAGACTTGTATTCTACCAAATACAAATATTCAACTCTTTAAATGATCATCTCCTTTTCTTTTACTCGTTTGTTCAATTTAAAATTATTTTCATGTAAGTTAAGTATGTAAAGTCCATTCAGTAAATTACTAACACCATATGAAACATTTTATTATAAATAGAACAACTATTGTTCTTTATTATAATATCAAAACCATCCATATCTAATACAAAACTTGAAATAATGTTTCTTAAAAATGTTGGAACATAATATTTATTATTTAAACTAATGGACTTGCCCGTAGGCGGTGCTAAACAATAAGTTCTTGCAATTAATGGACCAAACTTTGCCCCATTCCCCACACGCAGGAAGACTTCCCCTTGTTTAACTTTCTACTTCTGCTTGGTCCCTTCATAAATCTGTATTTATGAGAACCATAGCCGATATCCAATACCTAAGTAGAAACTTTACTTACTGAAAGATTTATTTCAATCATGAACAAACTTGTATTTGTAACTGAAGCTTCACTAAGCTTCTTCTGGTTAGCCTTTGCAAGATGCTTCTTGTAGTTTATATTCTAAGTGTCCAGGCTTATTGTAGTGAAAGCAAACTCCTTTGCTATCCGTATCAGTATTGTTCTTATTATCATTTGTATTTTGCCTTTGTATTTACCTTCTTTGAATCATTCTTCTTTTTAGAAGATCCTTTGCCCCCTACCAGTAAAACTTGGTCTTTCTTTGTTAGAAGGTGACTCTCAACAGTTTTCAATATGTTAAGTAAATCAGCGAGGCTGATATCTAGCTTGTTCATGTGAAAATTCACAACAATTGTGATAAAGAGTCTGGGAGTGAGTGCAAGATCAAATCTTGGCTCAACTCTCCATCCATGACAAAATCTTGTTGTCCTAATTGTTTAATTAAATTGATCATTTTAGGACATGTGTATGTACTGTATTGCCATCGGTTATTCTAGATCGGAAGAGCTACTTATATATCTGATATCTATTAGTCCTACTCTTCTCACAATTTAACTTCTTGAAGTGCAGGATTATAGTATGAGCATCCATAGTTTCATGCTGACGCTGAAGCTCGTTACTCATGGATGTGATCATTATGCATTGAGCCAACTGTGCATCATCTTACCACTTTTTAAAAGTAGCAATCTCTTTCTCAGAGGCATTGTCTGCAACCATTGCATGGATAGGCGTATTAAGGACATAAGATAGTTTTTCAGCTCTGAAAACTATTTGTTAGTTCCTAGTAGGCACACAATAGATCTAGAAGGGGGGGTTGAATAGATCCTTTGCATTTTTAAACTCTTTTCCATTTTATTTTGTATTGCTAAGAAGTTAGCACATGACAAACATAAGAATCATTTCAAGCACAATGGAATAAGTTACATATCCCCTTCATTGATATATTGATAAACAGTTACACATTGTTCTTGGAGTTAGTTTAGTTGTAAGTAGTTAATACATACATAGCAGTTATAACAGTTAAGTATATAATATAAATGACCGAAAGTAAATGACATAATGTAAAAGACACAAGGCATTTTAAGTGGTTCAGAGACTCAAGCTCCTAATCCACTCTTCTGCTCTCTCGCAGGAAATCCACTAAGAAAGGGCAGCACCCTGAATCACTAAGATTCCTTCAAGGCCAGCAGCCTTGGAACTTTAGTTCACTAAGAACTCTTCAAGCCCAGCAGGCTTAGTACTCTTCTCTAGTTCACTAAGAACTCTTCAAGGCCAGCAGCCTTAGAACTCCAGTTCACTAAGAACTCTTCAAGCCCAGCAGGCTTGGAACTTCATTTAGTCCCTCCGGACAAGGACCCCTCAGGCCCTGGCTACTCGTTGTTGTAGTTGTTGTTGTTGTTGATGCTTTGCTGCTAAGTTGTCATTAAGCTTGATCATCTTTGTACTTAGCAGCTAGGCGTGGTCCTCTTTGCATTCTGCGTAGAGTCTGGACCACCTCTTCTCTGGTACAGCTGATCTTCATTCTGTTCAGCTCATCTTTATTCGATGTCAGCTGTGCACGATCACCACATAGGACTGCTAAGGGCTTGTTATTGAGGATCACCTTCTTCTAGGTCCTTAGCAGCCCTTGAACCCTTCTTGATTGATATGCAGACATTTTTCTACATATGTTCTTGTTCAGCTTCTGGATCTTCATGGTGATCCGTAGAGTGGCTCTTCTAATCTTCTTTATTCACAGCCACTTTCCTAAATGCTATCTTCTTGGCCTTCTTGGCTCTCAGCTTAGCTGTCATCTTCAATGGCATTCTCATCCTTATTGAGTGAAGCTTTAGTCTGTTCAAGTCCTTCTTCAAATCTGCTTCACTTCCACCTTCGTAGTCTCACTGCCACTGAGACTTGTTCTGTTTAGCTCTGGTGGAACTCGTAGAGTCAACAATATAGCATTCCAATAACTCAACAATTCTTCAACTCAGCAACTCTTGATCTTTGAAGCTCTAGCTGATATATACTCCTTCATAATCTTCCCATTGGAATATTGCTGTTGGGAGCTATTTGAATTGATTCGCAGATCTCGAGTTATTTGGTGCAAACTGCTGATGTGACGTGACAGCTCCTTTTTGAATTTACTGGCACATCAGTCTGCTACATTCACCTACTGCCTCAGAGATGTCACCTTTCCGTGTCAGGCTGGTAGTCACCTTTATTTCTCCTTTCTGATTCCTTGATTCGAATATACAAGAGTTGTCCTTCTGCATCGATGCTCTCAACCAGTAACGTTCGAATATCAATCTTCAGATTAAACTGTTGCCAATGCTTTAATCTTCAGATGACAGAACTCTACGATTCTGATGCAGATGTTCTTGAACCTTAATCGTAGTGTGTCTTGTTGAATGTTGCTCTTTGACTGGTTGAGATAACACTACGATTCTGAAGAGTGTTCTTTGGATCTGCAATGTAGAACACCTCTTCCTTCACTTGTGCAGTGCTTCAACATTTCTACTTGCCTTGACTGATCTTAGGAACTGATAGCTTGACTCCTTGTTCTGGAATCTTCTGAATTTCAAGACACATTAGATTTGTGGCATGCCCAGCTCTCTTTCTTCTGGTGATCTCCCGTTCACCTATCATCAATGGTCTGACCTATGCTTAATCACTTCTGTCTTGTTCTTCAGACGTTGGTTAATATCGTTGTGTAAACTGCTTCAGTTCCTGCTTCGTTTGGCAAATACTACGTACGATCCTGAGTAATTTTCAAGATCGTTGTCTTCTGTTCTCTTGACAGCTACTGCGCTTGCTGACTTTCTCTAGTCAGTCACTTTATCTGAAGTCCTTCTTCTGATCGGCTTATGGAAGACTTCACTTGAATGGCTTCACTACTCAATCAGGATGTTGATTGAGTTGTTGCTTAAATCTTCTGTTTGCTTGCAAGCCATTCGTTGAGTGCTCTCTGGTTTCCTTCAGGTGGAATGTATCTTTGCAGCTCAGACCAGAGGTTTCATACTTTGGATATTCTGGGAGTGTTCATCTGTTGAGAATTGTGTTGACACTACAATTCTGTCTTGGCGTTGTGAGCACCTCTGTTGAAGTCTTAGTTTTGCAGACTACGATTTAGCTTTGATTATGCAGATACTATGACTCCGAGATCAGATCTTGACAGACTACGATTTCTGCCTTCATGCTTGCTGTCCTCATCTGACCTGGTTCGACTATGATCTCTGCCTCTGATATGATCAATAGACTCCACTACTTCAAGTGTGATCTACGATTCTTGACTTAGCTCTGGCAGATGCTCGGTCGGCTTATAAACAGGCTGCCTCTACGATTTTGAACATGACTTCCTCAGCAGACTACGGCTCTGAGAAAGTTCTTCCCGACACACTACGATCCTTTCTCGTATCTCCTGGCAGACTACGAACTCCGAGATCTACTATCCTTGCAGACTACGATTCTGCCTTGATAATTCTCGAGTCTTCCTTGTCTCTCCTGGTAGACTACGATGCTGGTACAGTGCTCGACGATCAGACAAGCCTATCTATTACATTTTATAAGATCAACCTAACAAGCTTGATCTTTCTATATTTATAGTCCTTGTACATCATTTCTTTTTAAGGACTTTACAAAGCTGTTTTGTTTATGTAGGATCAACCTAACATATTTGATCATTTTAGTCTAAGTCCTTGCACATATATTCCTATTATCTATCAAAGGACTTTACAGTTTTATCAATGCAAGCATACTTGCATATTCATTCATTTATATCCTAATCAAATCTTATATAAATAGGAATACCATTCTCATGAATATTCCTAACACTATTATCATTTTTCTTTAATCAACCCGTTAAATTCGGTTCGGTTAAATAACATCTAATATGCTACGCAGTTATAGTAATTTAGACATTGTAAAATTCTGTAAATAAATTTGTAATTAACAATATTTAGCATACATTCTTTTCTTAATTACTAAGACAAATTATGTCTTATTTTAAATTGGTATCTCCCACTCTTTTCTTCAAACTATATTACCCTCATAATATATAGTTCGACAAATCTAATTAAAGATTTGCTAGTGAGAATAAGTATCTCATTTCAAATCTATATAGCCTTGTGTGTGCACAACAAACTATATATAAATAAATAGGCAGACAACTTTTGTCAATTACATCACCATGTAACTCCTTATATTTGCCTCTTAGATCATTATGGTTAAGTGTGTGAACATCCGAACCAAAACGATCTTAGTTAAGTCCGACCCAATATTTTCATATAAGTGAAGAGAAAACTACAGTCCTTGTGTGTGCACAACAAAGAGGTAATGTTCAATTTCTTATAAACATAATATGTAATAAAATAACATCTTAAATATTTAATATTTGCCTTGTGTGTGCACAACAAATTCATATTAAATATTCAATACTCTATTGTTTTACCATGCTAGAAGGTGACGTTCAATATTCTAAATATCGTTGAACATTACAACTTAATATTAATTTCTTTGAGGGGTTTGTAATTAATTGTCTCAACTAGTTTAGCGCGCATGCACACACACACACGCACACACACACACACACACACATATATATAGTATAAGCATGTATATAGAATACAATATTCTATCCGGATTGATTATAGACTTTTATTTTAGTTTGTTTCACTTAAGCCACCAAGTGAATCTAAAGGTCAAACCTAGGGGTGCAAGAATTAAATTTAAATATAACTATTACATTTAAATCTCAGGCTTCATTACAAATGGGTGTTCATGCGCTCCTTGCTTCTTGGTCTCCAATTCTTCAAGATAATTCTAACTAATCCTATTACATAAGCTATTTACATTAAATAGAAACTTTGATCAGCAGTCAAGGGGAAGTACATAGGACGAAGATAGAATTTACATCAAAAAAAATTAGAGAAGGCGAGATACGTAGACTCCATTTAATAAAACTCATACATTCATGCATCCAACTAAAATAAAATTCAATCATATTAGTCAATAGTCCATAATCAACCTCATTTATTATCATACACATCAACATATGCATCAATAAATAAAACATTAATCTCATGAATAATAAACAATCAATATATATATTGATATCAATTTAATGAGCAATTTTAGTTAACATAAAATTCAATTCTGAATTAAAATAAACTCTTTTATTTTAATTCAAATTTAAATCAAAATAAATCTTTTATTTTAATTTATCCATTTTTGAATAAAATTAAACTACTTTATTTTTAATCAAATTATTTAATCAAAATAAACTCATTTATTTTAATTAATATGGAATCTAATTCCAATCAAAATAAACTACTTTATTTTAACTTTTAAATTGTTATGGGAAAAATAAAATATATGGAATCCAATTTCTTATCAAAATAAACTCCTTTATTTTGATTAATATGAAATCATATTTCATATCTAAATAAAATCCTTTATTTAAGGAAATATGGAATCCCTTTTCCTAATCACAAAAAAGCTCATTTATTTTTAGAAAACAAGAAATTCAATTTCATCTCCAATTAGTTATCATGGAATTCAATTCCAATTCTAATTAGTTACCATGCAATTAATTTCTAATTAAAATAAACATATTTATTTTAATCCAATTTCAAATAAAAAATAAATTACTTTATTTAAATTTAGAATTACTGAAAAAATATGGAATTCAATTTTTAATTTAAAATAAACTTTTTATTTTAATTAAAAATCAAATAAATAAATAAAATAGAATTTTATTTATTTCTGGGTACAGAAGTTGTGGCGCCAAGAGTGTACTGAGTTCAGGCGCTGCGACGCTGTGTTACCCTGCCAAAATCCGCCTCGGCGCTACAGCGCCCCAATTACTTAGTAATTAGGCGCCGTGGCGCCTAGTCTGCAATCAAGACCTGGATTCGGCGCTGCAGCGCCTAGATTACACTGTAATCTGGCGCCGCGGCGCCAGGCTCCAGAATCAATTTTTCCAATTCGCGAATTATGCTGTTTTTCTCCAAAAAAACATGATTCTATGCCAATAGTTATGCCCGAAAAAATTGTTCTAAACACATATCAACATACATATCAAATCTGAATAGTTAATAATTTGCATAAAGGTTTGGCTCTAATACCACTGTTAGGTTTGTAATATTCATGAGCATGCAACAATTACATACATAGCAGCGAAAACGTAAAAATAAGAGTTTTAAAATTTTACAAACCATATACCAGGATCATTTTTTATGCACAGTTATTAATTAAACGAAATAGATGGAGATTAGATTCATACCCTTGTAGAAACTAGCTTCCTCAGGTACGAGTTCAACTCCAATTCCTTTTCACGTTCAACTTGAATTCACCGGATTGATTCATTCATTTGATCAACGTTAGCTACCCAAGTGTTTGACCTCTAAAGGTGATCCACCTAGAAAGAACAAGAATTCAAGAAGAAGGGTGTTTGGCAAAACCTTAGTTTCTATATTTATAGAAAATGTGTACTCTCTCAACTCTTGGAATAAAGTGTGTAACCTTATTCTATAATAAGACTTTCTTATTTATAGATGTAGGCAACCCTCTTAAATATTTTAGGATTAGAATTTCATATTAATTAAATAAATTCTTTTAATTAATTAGGCTTCCCAATCTTATTAAGAATAATTAATTAAACTCCTTTAATTAATTAGCCTCCTAATCTTATTAGGAATATTTATGAGAGAGTATCTTAATAATTAATTCTCAAACTCCTTTAGGAATTAAATAATAATAATAATAATAATAATAATAATAATAATAATAATAATAATAAAGTAATAATAATAAGACTTCTCTTATTAATTTATATTTAATATTTTTAAAATATTAAATAATAAATATTAAGCTATTTAATTTATTCTATCAGCATAGATTAAATTAAATACAATTAACTTATTATTACGATTATGCCATGTGATTTTTAAATAAATATTCTTCCTTTTATGGTGTGACCCTTTAGGTTCTCTATATTAAACCGGTTGTGAATAAATGAATTAGAACAATTGTAATCTTATTTAAATAAATAAATTAAACTATTTAATTCATTTATATAAATAACATTTATTCTACAATAAGGGTAAGCCACCTAGCAATCAAAGACTTTCCAGATAATATAGATTTTAACATTAATCATAAAAGATCCTTTGAGTTAATAGTTATCATACAATTCAATCCTTCCACCGTATAATGTCCCAATTAAATATAAGACATGAAATTACTGTCAAGCCTTATTTTATTTAATTATATGTATTTTGATCCTTAAATGCACAACTCCAAATAATACAAATTAGAAATTACTTTCTAATTTCATTCTACATTGGCCAAGGATTCATGGGTTGTCATTTATAGACTCATATAGGACATTTCTATTCTTTTACTAGAAGCAATAGATTCTTTATTGATCATTCATTATCTCCATATATAACTTATTACACCCAAGCATACCCTTTAATATACCCTAAGGGTCTTAAAGGGCATGTCAAAGTATAACTCATCATATAAAAGATACTATGATTATCTCAAGTATAAAGATCACTTGTACTACTATCACTACAGAAATTCCTATTGATAGATAAGTAAAACTCCATTAGGTATTTCTTAGTGAGCCACGTTCAGTGTACTTATTCTCCAATAAACACCTACAAACTTGCTTTAGTGTATCCACATAAATGATTATGAGATCAATTTTCCTCATCTAATGAGCAATCAACGTAAGCACCAATACATCCGGATTCACTAATTCCCTTCTTGGTAATCTAACGATTGTGAATTATTTTAGTTTTAACCTATCTAAGAATTTAGATCTCATTAGCATGATCATCATCATGATTCTAAAAGCATTGCTTAAAATTACGGGTTTATCACATTTTATTATAACAGAATCATGAAGATAATTAAATGCCTTTAATTAAATAACTCTTTTAAATATGCTTTATCATCAAACATGATTGGCTTGTGTGCATACTACTTTCAAATATGTATTAATCTGTTCGAATTCACTAACCACATATTAGTTATCCTATGATTAAAAATGTTCTAGTTTTGAGCTATCTAGATTTTATCTTATTAGCATGATCTCATCAAGATTCTAAAAGTATTGCTATAAACTATGATTTTATTACAATATTTAATTATAACAATTAAACATGGATAAATAAATGTCTTTAAATAAATAAAAATTTTTTATTAGTAAATAAATAAAATTACAACGTAAATGTTCTATCACATCAAATGCGATTGGTTTGAGGGCATATTACTTTCAGCTCATCACCCTAGGAGTTCTCTTATGACCTATGAACATGATCTTCGAACGTGATAATGAACTGAGATGCTTGAGAAGCTAAGAGGATGATTCGGAGATCGAGAAAGGATCAAGTATGATACGACGCCCTAAGTCTACATTTACTTAGGACCTTCACATCCTAAAAAAGCCTTTCAAGATTCATACAACCTTAGTGAAAGAATAAAGAAAGGAGAAATTGCACAAACTAGATACAAGGAAGCACAAATGATCAGCCAAAAGATGGTCATAGGGTTTGGCCCCTAAAGTTCGGTCAAGGCACTCGAGGGCTCTCCTAAGAAGCCTACCATGACTTTCTCCTTACAGCTCATTCGAAGGTGCAGTAATATATAAATGTGACACCCAAGACCGACAGAGTACTGATACTAAAAAATAAAGAGACATTTTTTTACCAAAAATTAGTTTAGGAAGATGGATTGACAAATAGAGAAATAGGGGAATTCAAGTTTTTCAAAGGGTATCAGATAAGAAAGGGTACTCTCAGTATGCGACTTAAAGTCACATGATAGACACAAGACCAAGACACATGCCAAGCACATGAATACTTAATAAAAGGCATCCTGATTGCCTAAATCTATATACAATAATTTCACGCAAGTATACGCGATCGATTATGTAATGTAGCGGCAAATAGAGTATCGATCCCACGAAGAATAAACTAATAAATAAAATAACCAAATACCAATCTTTAACCAATCTAATTTTATTTAAACAAATGAAAATAATCAATGACTAAAACTAATTATTTGACTAAATTTAAATATAAATTTATGAATTATCAAGATCACAACTTCCCCAGAGGATGTACCCAAATTCAACTATTTCTCATATCAATTAATCAATTGTCTTAAATTGCTAACCAAGAATTCATAAATATTTATCTAACATATTCAAAATTAGACAAGTGTCTTTATCCTTAATTAATTCACTATATTCCTATGTGAAAAATTAACAATGAAGCAAAAATTACCAATTCTTATTAGGCTCAAGAGACAATTAGGTATAATCATATCCCTCTTGCAAATTAGATATTCACTCCTAAGAAGAATAATCTAACACATGTACCATATTCCACACCCAATCTAGAATCAATATTCCAACATCATCTAGATCAATAGATTAGCTGCTGGCCACACAACTATTGCATGCAGTACAAAATATGATAAACAACCTAATAATAATTAATCAATATCAAATAAGAAATAATTTAATTAAATAAATTCATCGGGTTCCATTAGAATCTTGAGTAGAAAATTAGTTCATGATAATAAAAACAAATATAAGAAACGACAATTCCATCATCATAATTAAAGTACAAAGATAGAAGAAATAAATGTGAAGAAATCATCTGAAATCCAACTCTAAATCTTCAATATTCTCATTTTCTCCAGAAAAACTCTCTTGATGATATCTGAGGTTTTTTTTTTCTTGTATCTCTCTCTTTTTTCACTTCCAATTACGTCTATATGTCTCTTACTGCTCTTCTTTTACGTCTCTTTATTTAACTTAGGACTCAATAGCTGTAAAAGTCCAAATTCCTGTCGAGACCACTCGCTCACGCACCTGTATCGCACCACGCGCCGTGACTCCTATTTGGTTTCCGTCGCGGCCGCCACCAAGCGTCACGACTTCCTCATCTGTCGGCCGCGGCCTTCATGTTTCTGTTCCTGTAGTGCGTTTGCTTCATTTGCTCGCCCCTTTCAACCCTCTTTCCTTTTTTTCTCCTTGTTCTTGGTCCCAAAGTACTTACTTAACCTTATTAACTTCATAAAAAAAATAATTAGCACTTTAATTTATTAATCTTTTTCCATTCAAGATATATTTTCCATCCCTGCAACAAAAACATTAAAAATACGTTAAACTAATTAAAAATTACTTAAGATCTCACAAAATAATTAAGTAAAAAGTATAGAATTCATAGATATAAAATATACTCATCAAATACCCCCAAACTAAAATTCGATAATAAAAGAATGAAGAAATAACTATGAGTCAAAATAATAGACATCATATTTAATAATCATGCTTTAGAAATAAACTTAAAGCATTTGAAAGACAATATGGATCTTGCTTGAACAATTAGTCAAGGTCACCACAATTCAGTAATGAACTTGTTCAATAAGATAAGTATTAGAAAACTTGCTCAACGAAAGAGTATAATTAGAAGACTTGCATAAAAGTAAAAAAAGGTTTAGGAAAACTTGCCTCAAGCGCAAGCTACACTTTACAATGTACAAATCATTTTCTCAATCGTCCAACACATTACATTACGTTTACAATACCAATAACCACTACGTTAAACCGTTGAACTTCTTACTTAAGTTCAACTTAATAACATAGTTTGTAAACTTAACTCGCTTAACTAATCACATACGTGAGTCTAAACTCACAACATGCATATTGTGACACCCCCTAGTCCGGGTCCTCTGACCCCGGTCCGGTCGTCACGATACAATACAAACATCAACCTCTAAACAACATACGATAACTAAATGCGGAATATAATAAATGTACGTCGTTCATTCAAAAGGTGTTACTAGTCCCAAGATTCGATAACCTTAAAACAGTCATATAAACATACCCTAGAATAGTCATTAGGGTTCATATTACATAACAAAAATTTAATTAAACATAAAGATAAAGTTTGCTCCTTGCAAACTAATCCTACATATTCCCTTTACCCTTGTCCTTCCCTGAAGTCTCGGGCTTAACTGCAATATAAGTCATGATATAGCAAGAATGAGCAACAAGTTTGCTCAGCAAGTTTAAATACAATAATAAAGGATATATCATGATCAATAGAAAATATCTGACAATGAATTCAACAATATGAATATCGGAAGCAAGAATAATAATTGCTTTTAGAATAACTGATAGTCAAGTACACTTCGAACTATAAAACTCCAACGAAATCAATAGCTGATTGACCCTTTGGTTACTGGCTACAGAATAGTACCTGAGGGGATTAGCTCGCGTACGCCATGCATATGCATAACATTCAACTCTTCTATTTTTATCTTATATTAGATACCTGGGGTACTCCCCTATAGATAAGGTGTGTTCTTTTCAGTCTAAGAATCAATACCATCAATTGGTCTGGATAGCTTTTCAAAAACTTCATACAATTGTCTGATCGAACAAGGGTTCAGACACTATCTGACGCAGTTCAAGAATTATAGAACTTTTAAATAAGGTACAAGTCCAAGACTGTACGAACTCAAGTGCACCAAGTGCGAATATCAATAAAATCGATGTGGAATAATTGTAAAGTAATTAAACCACCTAATAGCATGCTTGGAAATAAAGTTCAAGCTTTAAATAATTAACTGTCAATACGATAATAACCTGCTCAGTACAATATGAGAAGGATAGGAACTTGCACAATAAAGAGTGTAAGAGAACTTGCATTCAAATCAAGTGAAGTTAAGAACACTTGATTTGAATGCAAGTTCTCTTACACTCTTTATTGTGCAAGTTCCTATCCTTCTCATATTGTATTGAGCAGGTTATTATCGTATTGACAGTTAATTATTTAAAGCTTGAACTTTATTTTCAAGCATGCTATTAGGTGGTTTAATTACTTTACAATTATTCCACATCAATTTTATTGATATTCGCACTTGGTGCACTTGAGTTCGTACAGTCTTGGACTTGTACCTTATTTAAAAGTTCTATAATTCTTGAACTGCGTCAGATAGAGTCTGAACCCTTGTTTGATGAAACAATTGTATGAAGTTTTATAAAAGCTATCCAGACCAATTGATGGTACGGATTATTAGACTGAAAAGAACACCCCTTATATATAGGGGAGTACCCCAGGTATCTAATATAAGATAAAAATATCAGAGTTGAATGTTATGCATATACATGGCGTACGCGAGGCTGATCTACTCAAGTACTATTCTGTAGCCAGTAACCAAAGGGTCAATCAGCTATTGATTCCGTTGGAGTTTTATAGTTTGAAGTCCACTTGACTATCAGTTATTCTAAAAGCAATTATTATTCTTGCTTTCGATATTCATATTGTTGAATTCATTGTCAAATATTTTCTATTGATCATGAATATTCTTTATTGTTATATTTAAACTTGCTGAGCAAACTTGTTGCTCATTCTTGCTATATCATGACTTATATTGCAGTTAAGCCCGAGACTTCAGGGAAGGACAAGGGTAAAGGGAAGACGTAGGATTAGTTTGCAAGGAGCAAAATTTATCTTTATGTTTAATTAAATTTCTGTTATGTAATATGAACCCTAATGACTATTCTAGGGTATGTTTGTATAACTGTTTTAAGGTTATCAAATCTTGGGACTAGTACTACCTTTTGAATGAACGACGTACGTTTATTATATTCCGCACTTTAGTTATCGTATGTTATTTAGAGGTGGATGTTTAGTATTATTTTGTGACGACCGGACCGTGGTCAGAGGACCCGAATTCGGGGGTGTCACAGGTTGGTATCAAAGCGTTAGGTTATAAACGTTAGGAATGTGAAACCTAGGTTATAACCTTAGTAGAAAACTCAAGGAGAGTATGTAAGTGATGGGTTGAGGAGATCCATCGGGTTTTATTGTGATACTGAAGTTGTTTATTTGAATCAAATATGATTGACAGACGTCTTAAACTTCTTAATGCTAACATGAATAGCATATCACATAAAATCTAATGTTTTCTTCCTTTCCTCAGGATCATGCCGCCTAGGAGACTACCGCGGAACCAGAGGGAGGAAGGATCTGTTAATAATGCCGGAGGGGAAAATGTCGACCCTATACAGAACTTCGTTAACTTGTTAACTGAGGCAATGCAGAATAGACCCCAGCCAGTAGCAGGGTAGCCAGGACATCACTTGGCGAGCTTTAAGGACTTTAAATTGGTAGGACCACCTCAATGGAAGCCCAAACCTGGATAGAAGAGATGGAGAAAGTGTTTGAGGTCGCACGAGTGGCCGAAGCACAGAAGACGAGTTTTGCCACTTTCATGATGAAGGGCGAAGCTAACTATTGGTGGAAAGCCAATAAGGGACGGGCAGGCGAAGGAGTTATTCCTTGGGATAAATTTAAGGAGCTATTTCTCGATAATTACTTCTCGGAGAATACGCAACAGGATATGGAAATTAAGTTTCTAGAGTTGAAACAAGGTAGTATGTCTGTCGTAGAGTACGCGGCAAGATTTAACGAGTTGGCCGGATTCGCTTCACATCAGGTTGACACGGAAGCCAGGAAGGCAAGGAGGTTTGAATTAGGACTGAAACCATGGGTGCAGAAAGTAGTCGCAGTATTAAAGATTAAGACTTACTCTGATCTGCTGGAAAGGGCTATTATTGCCGAAGAAGGCAATGAAACCATTGCTCGATTCAAACAAGAAAAGAAGACCGGTCAGGAAGGACAGAAAGGGGGAAGCAGCGGAGGCAGCAACCCCAACAAGCGTAAATAGATGGAGAGCCAATCTTCTGGAGGTAACAAGTCCGGGGGAGAGGCCAAGAAAAGTGTGAAGTGCAGTAATTGCGGGAGGAACCACTCGGGGGAGTGCATGAAGGGAAAGAGTGTTTGTTACCGTTGTGGACAACCGGGGCACATGGCTCCTCAGTGTCCGAATAAGCAGAAAGGAGGGCGTTTCTCGTGTGGAGCCCCAGACCATCAAATCGAAGACTGCCCGAAGAAAAAGGGCGATGTAGCTAGCGGCAACCGTAACAACAATAACGGACTGAGCATTAGAGGGCCAGCCAGTCAAGCCAACAGACCAACGGCACGCACGTTCAACATGACTATTCAGGATGCGGTGGAGTCTAAGGACGTGGTGTCAGGTATCATCCCGATCAATGATATTGATGCTTATGTGTTATTTGATTCGGGTGCTACCTGCTCTTTTATTTTCGAAGAATTTGCTAAACGGTTAGACTTACCCTGTGAAAGATTAGAACACCCTATGAATGTAGAAGTAGCAAACACGGAAATTATTCCCGTAGAATACATTTATAGGAACTGTTATACTGAATTGCGAGGATTTAAGCTCAAAGTGGATTTGATACCGATTCGTTTGGGGGAGTTCTATGTAATCCTTGGAATGGATTGGTTATCGAATCACGGAGCAGTTATCGACTGTAAAAAGAAGTGCGTACACCTTAAGACTCCGAACAAGTCGAAGGTGGTATTTTATGGTAATAAATCGATGAGATAATCTCATTGTCTGACGATGGTGCAAGCGCAGAGATTGCTTAGGAAGGGTTGTATAGGTTATTTGGCTCACGTGGTTGATACTCGATGAGTCGAGGGTGAACTAGGTCAGATACCTATTGTAAGGGATTTTGTTAATGTCTTCCCAGACGAGATTGCAGAATTGCCACCGGATAGAGAGATTGAGTTTGTTATTGATTTGGCACCAGGGACAGCACCGGTATTCAAAGCGCCGTATCGTATGGCACCGGTAGAGATGAAAGAACTGATGGCTCAATTACAAGAGTTGTTGGATAATGGATACATTCTACCGAGCGTATCACCGTGGGGAGCGCCAGTCTTATTCGTGAAGAAGAAAGATGGATCGCTTAGACTTTGTATCGACTACCGAGAGTTGAACAAGGTCACCATTAAGAACAAGTACCCATTGCCTAGGAACGATTATTTTTTTGATCAGTTAAAGGGGGCAAAGTACTTTTTAAAGATTGACTTGAGGACCGGTTATCATCAACTGAAGGTGAGGCCCGAGGATATTCCAAAGACGGCATTCAGAACTCGGTATGGACACTTTGAGTTTCTGGTAATGTCATTCGGATTGACGAACGCACCGACAGCATTTATGAACCTGATGAACAGAGTGTTCAAACAGTATTTGGATAAGTTCGTTATCGTATTCATCGATGACATTCTGGTGTATTCAGAGACGGACAAAGAACACGCCGAGCATTTTCGAATAGTGTTTGAGACATTAAGGAGAGAGAAGTTGTATGCAAAATTCTCCAAGTGTGAGTTTTGGTTGTAGAGAGTGCAATTTTTGGGGCACGTTATCGACAAGAATGGTGTTTCGGTGGATCCAGCAAAGGTAGAAGCGGTTATTAATTGGGAGCAGCCGAAGACGCCAACAGAAATCAGGAGTTTCTTAGGATTAGCGGGATACTATCGAAGATTCATCCAGGATTTTTTGAAATTAGCATCGCCGTTGACCAATCTTACTAGAAAGATAGTTAAGTTTGTTTGGACAGAGAAGTGTGAAGAGAGTTTTCTAGAATTGAAGAAGAGGCATAGTCAAGCACCTGTGTTAGCTTTACCAGATAACACGGGAGGGTTTGTAGTGTATAGCGATGCGTCACACAAGGGTCTTGGTTGTGTACTAATGCAACACGGCAGGGTCATTTCATACGCTTCACGTCAGCTGAAAGATTATGAGAAGGGTTATCCGACTCATGACCTGGAATTAGCAGCAGTAGTTTTTGCCTTGAAGATTTGGAGGCATTATTTGTGTGGTGAGAAGTGTGAGATATATACGGACCACAAGAGTCTGAAGTATAGCTTCACGCAGAAAGAATTAAACATGAGGCAGCGCCGATGGCTAGAATTGATCAAAGATTATGATTGTGAGATTCTGTACCATCCAGGCAAAGCAAATGTAGTGGCAGATGCCTTGAGCAGAAAAGGCACAGAGAAGTTATCGAAGTTAACCATTCAAGAAGAGTTAGTGAAAGATTTCGAACGACTAGGTTTGGAGGTTAAGTATCCGATGAGAGACCAACAAGAAATTATTTACAGTGACAGCGAGCATGACTTTATTAGATAAGGTTAAGGAGGCACAAGAGAAGGATGAAGATTGTGATATTATCAAGAAGCGGATTGTTGAAGGTGATGATTTGAAATTTAAGATTGATAACACTTAGACTGCTAAGGTTTGAAGGACGAATTTGGATACCATTAGTACCGGAACTGAGAGAAGAGATTTTGCAAGAAGCGCATAGTACGAGATACTCGATAAACCCAGGAAGCACGAAGATGTACCAAGACTTGCGTCATCACTTTTGGTGGCCAAACATGAAGAGGGAAGTTGCAGAATACGTAAGTAGGTGTTTAACTTGTCAGAGAGTCAAGGCAGAGCACCAACGACCAAGCGGGTTATTACAACCGTTAGAGATTCCAGAGTGTAAATGGGAGCACATCACGATGGATTTTGTGGTGGGACTTCCGGTAACGCAGAAAGGGCACGACGCCATATGGGTAATTGTAGATCGTCTTACGAAGTCAGCTCACTTTTTGCCGATTAAGATTAAGTATAGTTTGGACCAGCTAGCCAGATTATATGTCAAGGAAATTATCTCGAGACATGGGGTGCCGGTATCTATTGTATTTGATAGAGATCCGCGATTCACTTCGAATTTCTGGAAGAGTCTTCAAGAGAGATTGGGGACACAACTGCGAATGAGTACCGCGTATCATCCGCAGACCGATGGGCAAAGCCAAAGAATAATTCAAACACTTGAAGACATGCTCCGAGCTTGTGTAATGGACTTCAAGGGTAGTTGGGAGGATCACCTTCCATTAGTAGAGTTTACGTACAACAATAGTTTTCACGCTAGTATCGGAATGCCACCGTACGAGGCGCTATATGGGAGAAAATGTCGAACACCGTTGTGTTGGGACGAAGTTGGAGAACGTCGACTGTTGGGACCAGAATTGGTACAGCAGACTGTAGAGATTATAAAGGTGATAAGAGCACGGCTGGTAGCGGCTCAAGATCGCTAGAAGAAGTATGCGGACTTGCATCGCAAGAAGAAAGAATTTGAATTAGGAAGCTATGCTTTTCTGAAAGTATCTCCCTGGAAGGGGAAGATTCGTTTTGGGAAGAAGGGCAAGTTGAGCCCTAGGTTCATAGGACCGTTCGAGATTCTGAGGCGAGTCGGTGAAGTGGCGTACGAGGTGACGTTACCTCCTAAACTTGAGCACATTCACAACGTGTTTCATGTGTCAGTATTACGGCCGTATAAACTAGACTACAAGCACGTTATCTCCTATGAGCCGATCCAAGTCGAGAAAGACTTATCATACGAAGAAGTTCCTGTCCAGATACTAGATAGGAAGGAACAGAAGCTGAGGAATAAGATCATTCATTCCGTTAAGATTCTTTGGAGGAATCACGCAGTTGAAGAAGCTACATGGGAGCTAGAAGAGAAAATGAGAGCGAATTATCCGTTTTTATTTGAGTAACCTTATTTTTACAATTCCGAGGACGGAATTTTTATAAGGGGGGAGGGATGTAACGACCATGAATTTTAAACTCTTTATTTATTAAATATATGATTTAATTCTAACGAGTTAGTTTTGTGAGTCATGACTATGAGACGCTTTACTTGTATTATGTTACCCATGTTGATTTGGTGCAACTTTTGATGAAAACGTAGAATGTGAAGGATAATGACATCAAATACCAGGTGGATTAAAGTATACATGTATAGTATACGCAAGAGCATGCATGTTATGTATTGTTTAGCCCTGTTATGTGATAACATGACCTTAGTAATCAACTTTGAAGCATGAACTTGTACTAGTTAAAGTATGTGAATTACCGGCATGAAAACATGACTTTAAATTGAATATAGAAAGAGCATGCTAGTTTCGAATGAGAAATTTTAACTTGATAAGCATGTGTATTGGTTTAATGTCAGTAGTTGCATGCTAGAGTTACGCCGGGACACTTTCAGGCCCGAACAATTTGCTTAAGTCTGATTTTAACAGTTAGCATATTATGATGCTATAAATGGTATGTTTGATATTGAACGTGATTTTTATAAACTTATATGATAAGTGGATTATTTATAACTATAGACTTATATTAGTTTACACATACTAATTGAGAGACCGACATATTAATGTTAGGTCATTTCAACGCAGTTTAATTAAAGCTAGAACTTATTTGTAGCTGAGCAATCAGGCAAGTATCTGAACCCTACTTTTATTGTGTTGCAAGTATCTGAACCCTACTTTTATTGTGTTGCAAGTATCTGAACCCTACTTTTATTGTGTTGCAAGTAGCACTACCTTATTCAATGAATCATGTAAGCGAGTTTCTTAACTTCACTTGATTTGAATGCAAGTTCTCTTACACTCTTTATTGTGCAAGTTCCTATCCTTCTCATATTGTATTGAGCAGGTTATTATCGTATTGACATTTAATTATTTAAAGCTTGAGCTTTATTTCCAAGCATGCTATTAACTGGTTTAATTACTTTACAAATATTCCACATCAATTTTATTGATATTCGCACTTGGTGCACTTGAGTTCGTACAGTCTTGGACTTGTACCTTATTTAAAAGTTCTATAATTCTTGAACTGCGTCAGATAGAGTCTGAACCCTTGTTCAGTTAGACAATTCAATTGTATGAAGTTTTATAAAAGCTATCCAGATTAATTGATGGTATGGATTCTTAGACTGAAAAGAACACCCCTTATATATAAGGGAGTACCCCAGGTATCTAATATAAGATACAAATAGCAGAGTTGAATGTTATGCATATACATGGCGTACGCGAGGCTGATCCCCTCAAGTACTATTCTGTAGCCAGTAACCAAAGGGTCAATCATCTATTGATTCCGTTGGAGTTTTATAGTTTGAAGTCTACTTGACTATCAGTTATTCTAAAACCAATTATTATTCTTGCTTCCGATATTTATATTGTTGAATTCATTGTCAGATATTTTCTATTCATCATGATATATCCTTTATTGTTGTATTTAAACTCTCATTCTTGCTATATCATGACTTATATTGCAGTTAAGCCCGAAACTTCAGGCAAGGACAAGGGTAAAGGGAAGATGTAGGATTAGTTTGCAAGGAGCAGACTTTATCTTTATGTTTAATTAAATTTCTGTTATGTAATATGAACCCTAATGACTATTCTAGGGTATATTTGTATAACTGTTTTAAGGTTATCGAATCTTGGGACTAGTAACACCTTTTGAATGAACGACGTACATTTATTATATTCCGCACTTTAGTTATCGTATGTTGTTTAGAGGTGGATGTTTAGTATTGTTTCGTGATGACCGGACCGGGGTCAGAGGACCCGAATTCGGGGATGTCACACATATCATACGTGTATAACACTTTAAACTATCAAAATCATACCTTATGATAATAATATCTATGTACACACATAACATATTAATATGAGACTTCAAATTGTCTTAAACATGTCCTCAATATGTTATCTTAATGTTTTAAACACTTAAAATGTCATCACATTAAGTTAGCTAATCACGTACTACATAAAAACTACACGAAGCACAAATAAATTTTCCAGACAACTAACACACCCGCTGGGGTGGGTGTTTTACCCTTGACAGACCCGCTGGGGCGGGTCCCCATGCTGGTGAAAAATCTGGTTCGCGAACTGTGCAGAGAAAAAGCCAATTTAGCTTATTTTTTCCCACCAAAGTCCGATTTTAACTAACACAATGCATATGAAACTTTATAAAAATAAAATCTTAAACTTCTAACATGTTTTTAACATACATAAACACATAATCAAAACACTTAATTTCATGATTTTGAAGAAAACACCATTTTAAGCGTTCTTGAAGAAAATTAACACTGTGACTTTGTTTTTAAACCAAATCAAATAATTCAAAGCATGTTAATTCCGTTTTTAAGTATGTTATCAAAATCTAACATCAATATATACAATATTATACCATCAAACATGAATTTTGATTTTAAAGGAACTATATATTTTCAAAATAATTCACTGTAACTTTTGATGAACATGATTTCTTTATGTTCATCATGTTTACATGAATTAAACTATCTAATTATGCATACAAATCATATATAAGCATGTATATATACACATAACATATATAATTCATAACCACATAATTTTCATAAACAATTATTTTACAGAGTAAGAACTATAAAGAATAATAAAAATACAATTTCAATGATTATGGAGTTAGGATTATACCCTTTGAGTTTAGAGGAGAAGGTGATGATAATTCTTTGTTTACAAAATCACAGAATCTCCTCCTTCTTCCTTTCTTCTTCTCTCTTCTTTTCTCTCTAACTCTTTGTATATTTTTTTTCTCTTCTTTGTTCTAACTCTCTAACTTAACTAACGTATAATATAAAATATACATATACAATATATAACTGACAACATATAATACATATAATAATTGGCAATTAACCCCATAATAAATATATCAGTTACAATTATTTGAAAATCAAAAGTCCTAAGGCTTTGTTTGGCAAAACTCTTTAATTTTAAAAAATATCTTTTTAGTAGTTAAGGGCATGTTTGGTAAAACAGAGTTAAAATAGGTGTAAGGGCCTTGTTTGGCAAAATTCACTTAAAATAGTTTTAAGGGCCTTGTTTGGTAAAACTAATTTAATAACCCTTTTAATTTACTTAATAAATCTTTTAACACATACTTTCAATGTTACATTTTATTTAATTAAATTTTAATATTCTAATTTAATTAAATAAAAGCTAACATCAATTAACCAAATAAAATTTACCACATAACAATTAAAATTACTCGCTAATCATAATCATTTAATTTAATTATCTCAATTATCACATAAATTTTTTATTTAATTTAATTATCTCAATTTAATTAAACTATGCCATAAAATCATTACACATCAATTAAATTAACATTCATTTAATTAACATATTGCACTTAATTATAATACTCCACAATAATTACATAAATTATTTATTTAACTCAATAAATAAATCAATTAAAATATTTATTTAATCCAATAAATATTTACAATTAAATATAAAAAATCTCATTCGTTACACTAATCTTTTTTAGAAGAGAAAATTGGTTATAATATTTGAGATAAATTCTTAATTGATTTATTTAAATGATCTCATACTTGTTTACATTTATAGATATACAAATATAAATTGTTATAACATATATATATATATATATATATATTAACATTTTATAAAAGGTTTGTTCTTAGACATCGAGACTATAGCGGAGATATTTATGTTAAATGATAGAATTTGCCGAACATGGACTCAAAGTCTAAGCGACTTTTATTGATATAGTTTGTTAGTTCCCAGTAGGCACACAATAGATCTAAAAGGGGGGTTGAATAGAACCTTTTTAATTCCAAATACTTTTTCAGTTTATTTTGTATTGCAAATGAATTTGCATATGATAAACGTAAGAATCTTTTCAAGCACGACGGAATATGTAAAAGATCCCCTTCGTTGATGTATATATTCATAAACATTGATACACATTGTTCTTGGAGTAAGTTTAGTTGTAAGTAGTTATTACATACATAGCAGTTATAGCAGTTAGATATATAATGTAAATGACAGAAAATAAATGACTAAATGTAAAAGACACAAAAGATTTTAAGTGGTTCAGAGACTCAAGCTCCTAATCCACTCTTCTGCTTCACTAGCAGGAATTCCATTAAGGAAAGGGAAGCACTTTGAATCACTAAGATTCCTTCAAGGCCAGCAGCCTTGAAACTTCAGTTCACTAAGAACTCTTTAAGCCCAGCAGGCTTGGAACTCCTCTAGTTCACTAAGAACTCTTCAAGACCGGCAGCCTTGGAACTCTATTTAGTCCCTCTGGATAAGGACCCCTCAGGCCCTAGCTACTTGTTGTTGTTGTAGTTGTTGTTGGTGCTTTGCTGCTAAGATGTCTTTATGCTTGAATATATTATGTACTTAGCAGCTTGGCTTGGTCTTCTTTGCATTCTGCGTAGAGTCTGGACCACTTATTCTTTGGTGCAGCTGAGCTTCTTTCTATTCAGCTCATCTTCATCTGATGTCAGCTGTGCACCATCACCATTTGGGTTTGCTAAGGCTTAACATTGCTGGTCAACTTCTTCTTGTCCTTAGCATTCCCTGAACCCTTCTTGAATGATATGCAGACATGGTTCTGCATCTGTTCTATTTCAGCTTTTGGTTTATGATGATTCGTAGAGTGGCTCTCTGGATCTTCTTTGTGCTCTGCCACTTTCCTTAATGCTATCTTCTTGGCCTTCTCAGCTCTCAGCTTAGCTGCCATCTTCAATGGCATCCTCAACGTTGTTGAGTGAAGCTTTAGTCGGTTAAAGTCCTTCTTCAAATCTGCTTCACTTCTACTTTCGTAGTCTCACTGCCACTAAGACATATCTGTTCAGCTCTGTAGAACTCGTAGAGTTAACAACATAGCATTCCAATAACTCAACGATTCTTCAACTCAGCAATTCTTTCATCTTTGAAGCTTTAGCTGTTAAATACCCTTCCATGATCTTCCCGTTGGAAAATAGACGTTGGAAGCTATTTGAATTGCTTCGCAAATCTCGAGTTATTTGGTGTAGACTACTGATGTGACGTGGCAGCTCCTTTTTGACTTTACTGACACAACAGTCTGCTACTTCACCTACCGCCTTAGAGATGTCACCTTTTCGTGTCAGGCTGGTAGTCACCTTTATTTCTCCTTTCTGATTCCTTAATTCGAATCTACAGGAGTTGTCCTTCTGCATTGATGCTCTCAATCAGCAACGTTCGAATATCAATCTTCAGATTAAACCGTTATCAATTCTTTAATCTTCAGATGACAGAACTCTACGATTCTGATGCAGATGTTCTTGGACCTTGATCGTAGTGTGTCTTGTTGAATGTTACTCATTGACTGGTTAGAGACAACACTATGATTCTGAAGAGTGTTCATTGGGTCTGTATTGTAGAACACCTCTTCCTTCACTTGTGCAGTGCTTCAACACTTCTGCTTGCCTTGACTGATCTCAGGAACTAATAGCTTGACCTATTGCTCTGGCCTCTTCTGAATAGTAAGACACATCAGATTTGTGGCATACCCAGCTCTCTTTATCCTGGTGATCTCCCGTTCACCTATCATCAATGGTCTGACCCATGCTTAATCACTTTTGTCTTGTTCTTAATATGTTGGCCAATATCTCTGTGTGAACTGCATCAGTTCCTGCTTTGTTGGACAAACACTACGATCCTGGTTAATCCCAGGATCGTTGTCTTCTGTTCTCTTAACAGCTACTGCACTTGCTGACTTTCTTTAGTCAGTTACTATATCTGAAGTCTTCTTCTGATTTGCTTGTGGAAGACTTCATCTTGAATGGCTTCACAACTCAATCAGGATGTTGATTAAGTTGGTGCTTAGATCTTCTGTTAGCTTGCATGCCATTCGTTGAGTGCCTCTGGTTTCCTTTAAGTAGACTGCTCCTTTACAGTTCAAACCAGAGGCTACATACTTTGGATATTCTGGGAGTGCTCATCTGTTGAGAATCGTGTTGACACTATGATTCTTCCTTGGCGTTGTGAGCATCTTTGTTAAAACCTTAGTTCTGCAGACTACGATTGAGCTTTGGTTCTGCAGACACTACGACTTCGAGATCAGACCTTAAAAGACTACGATTTTTGCCTTCATGCTTGCTGTCCATGTCTGATCTGGCTCAACTACGATCTCTACCTCTGAAATGATTAATAGACTCCACTACTTCAAGTATGATCTACGATTCTTGACTTAGCTCTAGCAGACGCTCGGCCGGCTCTTAGACAGGCTGTCTCTACGATTCTGAACATGACTTCCTCAGCAGACTACGGCTCTGAGAAAGTTCTGCTCGACACACTACGATCCTGCCTCGTCTCTCCTAGCAGACTACGAACTCCGAGATCTACTATCCTTGCAGACTACGATTCCACCTTGATAGTTCTCGAGTCTTCCTTGTCTCTCCTGGCAGACTACGATGGCTGGTGCAGTGCTCGACGATCAGACATGCCTATCAATTACACTTTATAAGATCAACCTAACAAGCTTGATCTTTCTATTTATAGTCCTTGTACATCTTTTTTTAAGGACTTTACAAAGCTGTTTTGTTTATGTAGGATCAATCTAACATATTTGATCAATTCATTCTAAGTCCTTGTACATATATTCCTATTATCTATCAAAGGACTTTACAGCTTTCTTCAATGCAAGCATACTTGCATATTCATTCATTTATATCATAATCAAATCTTATATAAATAGGAATACCATTCTCATGAATATTCCTAACATAGTTTATTTATATAAATATCATAAAGTAGGTTTGTAATTAGGCACTGAGACTATAGCGGAAATATTCATTTTAAGTGAGAGAATTAGCCAAATAAGGACTCGAAGCCTAAGTTGTCTATCAAAAATATTTTACAAATATTAGATAGTGATAACTATAAATTTGGCCCGTACTTAAACACCGAGGATTATAGCGGATCTACTTACACAGAAGTATAGCACTCGCTATAAAAGTTACTTAAACTCTTATATCTAAACTTTAATTTATATCTGCTTAGCATAGAAGTACATTAATTATTTATACAAGAAAAGTAAACATTTATAAATATGCACTGAATTATATATATATATATATATATATATATATATATATATATATATATATATGCTTATGTAAGAAGCATATTTCAAAAACAAACTTTTATTAAAACTAATTTTGAGTGAGTTAAATTCTTATATATATATATATATATATATATATATATATGAGAAAGAAAGAGTGATCCTTTGACCAAGATCAAAGTCATAGAGAGATCAACGAGTAGTTAGGTCTCTAGTGAACTTGTGAGGTAAGTGACAAACTTCTTGTTTCAAGACCAGATTGTAAAATAGAACTAAACAAGTACATCTACGTTTAAGGAATGAGCGGGGAGCTGCTGTCCAAGAGAAGTAGTTGTAGGATGTTTGCCTAATTACGTACTAGCAAAACACGCAAGTATACGGGATCGAATAGCAGTAAAGTAGCAAATAGAGTATCGTATCGTATAGAGAATTGCAAAAAATAACTATCACCTACTAATTTTATATTAAAATAATTTTTTTAAACGAATCAATAATTGTTGTGAAATTTTGAAAACAAAAGTAATTAATCTAAAAAAAATATTAACTACCAAGATTTTAAATCAGATTAAAAGGCTTAAGATTATAACTTTCCTTGATGATTCACTTTAATGTCAATACTTCCTATTGAATTATATCAATTATCATAGATTTTTGATCAAGAACTCATTAGTATCTATAAGCATCCTTTAATGAACTTATAGGTAAATCCCCCTAAATCTAATAATGATTAGAATTAGAAAGAACACTCTAGCTAATCAACTCACTATATCTCTATGTGAATTAGAATTAACAAGAATTTCAAGCACATTTTCTCTTTAAGATCACATAAGGCATATAGGTATATTTCTATCCTATACACAAATCACAAATTCCAACACGTGCAGAAATCATAATCTTACGCAATCATATTCAGATCTAAACCTATATTCCATATATCAATTTCATATAAGTTATCACACTAATTACAGGCCAGATAATTAAGAAATTAAACGTAAGATCTAATAGACAATCCAATATTAACCAATAATAATCAACTAAAAATATATTAATTAAAGTTACTCATCAAGTTCCGTTGCAATCCTAAATAGAAGTTTAGTTCATGACTGAATTAAAACCATAATCCACAAACAAACCATCATTCAAAAATTACAAAATAAAAGAGAAGGAATAGTGAGGAAAAACTCTTTTGAAACAATCCTTGACTCTGCTTTACTCTTGAATATTGATCTTCCTTCTTAATGAATCTTCTTTGCTTTAAGCCTTAATCTCCTCTCCAAAACTAGGGTTTTTTCCCAATGAATATTTTAACTTTTTGGGAGATATGCCCCTGATCAACGTGAATGAGGGTATTGAGCCTGCCAGTTTTCACGCCTTCAAAGTAAGTAATCCACGATACCACTATGTGGGTGCGCCAGAATTAACTCCCCGGATATCTCCAGAAGTAATGGCATGGGGCCAAGAGATGCTTTCTAGAGGATATCGACTAGGTCAAAGGCTGGGTAGAAATGACCAAAGAATCAAGAACCCAATCCACATACCCACGCAGTTAGGAAGGGCTGGGTTAGGATACTCTGGGGGATCCAAATACCGTAATCCTCACAAACACATGTCGGTCAGCCATTTGATTCCTCTTAAGCCAAACCTCAATGAAGCCGAATTAAAGAAGTCGTTGAAGAAGATCCCCACTATTATCTCAAACCTTCTGATCCCTAAAGTCAATCAGAACGGATATAAGGTGATTGGTGAGGAAGAGCCTCTTAAAGACGCTGCCCGGATGGCCAAAGATAAGAAGTTTCTGGAGGAAATTCAGTTGCAATTTGTGAGTAACTTTTACCTTTCTGAAGGTGCCGTGAATAAATCCAATTGGGTCGACCTGTAAAATGATCAAACCATCCTCCCAGTCCTTAATTGGGGACAAAATGAATCTCCAACGAATTCCCTACCAAAAAGTCAAAAAATTTAGCCTTTACCTTGACCTGGCGTGGCCGCGCCATGTTTTACACTGTCCTCGGCGCTGCAGCGCCATTTATCTTTAGTTTACTTTAAAATCTCTAGTACAATAGCGTTGCCACGCCGTTCCTTTGCTAATTCTGGCACTACCGTGCCATCTATGTCAAGCTACTCTGAAAGCCCTAGAATAATAGCGATGTCGCGCCATGTCCTATGCTCTTACTGGCGCTGCCACGCCAACACACCAGAGTTGTTGTCCAGCTTCCTTTGCTCAGCTAACTTCCTCCCAAGTAAACCAATTTTCATCCCAAGCTATGATTTCTACAAAACAAAGCACAAAATGCATGAAAAGAGACACAAACACTTAAAGACTAACAAAAACTTACGCTTAAAAGCACTCGATTCATGGGTATAAAACCCACTCATCAAATACCACCAAACTTAAAACTTTGCTCGTCCTCAAGCAAAACAAAAAAATGCAATGCAAAACAAAACCATCCATCATGCAAATGCATATTATGCTCTAATAAATCTATGAATCTGGCAACAAATCATTATGAGTTTCAACACCATATGGGAGTTGTCGTTGACACTTCTAAACTAATACCTTACTCCTATTCTACTAACACAAAGATTAGTATGGCAACAAGTAAAGGTAGATCCCACAGAGAGTGTATTATTTTGTATTTATCCGCTTGTTTCCAAGAAAAGGGGGTTTTGAGTTGATTAACTGAATTATTAAAAGAAATAACAATAATTAAAAAGCTTCAGTTCTTTAGTTCAGTATCACATTTTCACAATTATAGAGTTATTAAGTTTACAGTATTTACCCTTTAATGAGATTAATAACCCTAGATAACCGCAATCGCTATTTATCTAAAATTCTCCTTAAGTGTAAATCTAATGTGACAATTGTCAATAAAAGATCCTAACTATCACATAACCTATAACTATCAGTCTAGATTTAATACAATAGAAGCATGAAGGATGAGAATTAGGTTATTCCAAGCAACAATTACACAATCAGAAATTATTTAACTTGTCTTCTGAAAATCTTAATAATACTCAAAAGCTTGTCCACAATCAAGTATCACTAATTGCTACTTATGATCAGATATACATCATTTTCTTAATATATATCTTAATCTAGCAGATGATATCAATTCACTAATTTAATCCAGCAGATACCAAATTAGTAGATATTATACAAGAAGTTTATGTAGAAAATCAGAATAAATCTCACACATAAAGGAATAAATAAAGTAAACTAGATCAAACCGTTAATACTGAATAAGGTTCAACATCCCTTCAAAATTGAATTAAAAAGATTAGCCTTGACATGCCTTTGATTCTCCCAAACTAGGGTTTGTGATCCAATGTAGATGATGATCAATAATACTCAGTGTTACAATGTATTTATAACCTAAACATAATCCTAAATCCATGAGAAATAGCAATCCTAATTAGTTTAGAAGTCTCCAAGTTAACTGCCAAAAAATAGGAAATTTTCCCACTTTTCCAGATAAATTCGTCGGGGCGGATTGGCTATGCCTTCTGAGTCCGCCGGGGCGGTTTCGTCAAGAGAAGAAAGGGCCGGGGTGACTTCTAAATGCGCTGGGGCAGACATTTCTAGAGAGGTATCCGTCGGGGCGGTTTCCTCAAGCCAATGAATTTGTCAGGGAGGATTGGGATGTTTTCCAATTTTGCTTTCTTTTCATATAATCAGCTCTAATTCATCCCGGTTAAGTACTTAAGCTCCATTTCAATCCTAAAATCCATAAAAAAAAACCTTATTAAGCTCGTGTTAATAACAAAACAAGCAATGAACTAAGCATAAAGTGTCGACGCCGGGAAAAATTTATGATGTGACTTTCTTTCCTAAGTTTGTGTTGTCTGTTTTTACCCTTTTGTGTTCGCTATGTCTATGAATTTTATTAATGGGTGAGGTTTTAGGAAGGTGCTACCGAAATAAGTGTCGACGACTTTAAAAAGATTGATTTTATTATTTTATGATTGGACCGAATGAGACAGAGTCTCCAGTTGGTATGGTTTAAATGGATGTACCAACTCATCCGAGTTTTGAAAGTTTTCACAATTATAGTTCAATATGTGACTCTGAAAGATTGGTCTGAAGCCCGAGATTCGTGGAATTCGGGGGCTAGTTTAAGCGGGGGAAAGGTGTTAGGCACCCTCTGACTCCCGTGAAAACACAGTACCATATCTTATTAATTTTCTATGCATAAAAGTGTGTGTGTGTGTGTGTGTAAGAGAGAGAATGTGTATGTGTGTGTTTGAAAGTTTATTCTAAGCCTCCTTGTGAGTTATTTGGAAGTAGTGTCATTCCTCTTTTGCACCTATGTACGAAGAATTTGATTTAGCAAAAGTTTATTTTTAGACAAAATATACATTTCATATGATATTTTGGGAAAACACAAGGTTTTCAAATCCTTCACCCGAATAGTAATCAAGGACCTTTGATACTTCCATTATTAATTTTTTAGTATATGCAATTATTACGAAAGTAGTGTTGTACCTCTTTAACCCTATGCACAAATGATTTGATTTATATAGAAGTTCATTTGAGAATACAATATATATCAATAATGTTTTGAAAACTCAGTTTTCAAATCCTTCGTCAAATAGGAATCGAGGTCTTTTGATACTTCCATTTATGATCTAATGTCTATCCCCAAACCGTTTTACTGTCACTGAAAGCTCTTTATGGTTTTATTGGAAATCGTTTTGATGATGTGCATGCAAAAACGTCAAAAAGGGTCAGATCATCATTGGGCATGTAAGCCATCTCGATGAATCTGAACACCCACAATCAAAGTTTTCACTATCACGGGATCTTGAATCCGACTTCTCGGGACTAACCCCTCGAGTTCGTCTTCAAGATCCAAACATTACATATACAATGATTTTTTTGGTATTTAAATATTATATCACAAAAAGGGTCCATCGTGGGAATCAAGTCGGGATCCAATCATGGGATCTCGACACCGGGATTCTTAGGCTCACATTATTATGTGCAAATATATATATATATATATATATATATATGTACAATGTCCTAGACTTTGATATTAGATTATTTCATTGGTTGAAATCACCATTTCAAGCCATTTCAGACCCATTTCGCCTATAGATATAGATCTAGGGCTATACGGAGTAACCGGGATCGATTAAAGTAGTAAATACATAGATATACCATGGATCTAAGTCAATCTAGCATACAAGTTAAAGCTTTATGCTTAATAACCACTCAAAAGGATAGATCCGGCTTAGATCTAGGTAGATCTAGCCTCCGGACTTGATTTACAACCAAATATGCACAATATAATCGATAAAAACTAAATATCTATCAACTACTACACAATATACTTCAAAAATAACAAGTTTAACTAGATTTAAACAATATATAACATCAATCTAGTACATCAAACAAAGTTTACAAAGAAAGTGGCTAGAAAGAGCATTTTTTTCACCTTGGGGGACGCGTAAACAAGCGTTTTATCACTCAGGATCAACTAAGAACACTCTCGGGACTCCAAGTAGGTGTTAAACAAGATTAAACAACTCAAAGTGGGTGTATATTTATCAAACTAGAGGGCTTTTCTCTCTAAAAATCAGTCTCTCTCTCTAAAACTCTTCCTCTTTTTTCTGTAAATGAGCTGATATTGCTCTATTAAACCATTGGAACCAACCACATATATACATGAGGCCAGCCGTATGTATACATGCAGCTGGGCCCCATGGGTGCCATCATCTCAAAGTTTGTTCCTTCGGTCTTGGTTCAGAGAAAATTGATCTTCGCATGCCAAACTTTCGAAAAGTGTTCTCAGAAGGATGCAGAATAAGGTCGAGTCGGACTGAATCGGTGTAGACACTCAAAATTTTCTTCAGTTCGGTTATAGACACTCAAAATTTTGTATTCCTGTTACTAACCCTATAGGACGACAAAACCATCTTTTCAACCCCGGTCTCAATACCGGGATGTCAATTCAACCCCGGTCTCAATACCGGGATGTCAACTCAACCCTGGTCTCAATATCGGGATGTCAACTCAACCTCGGTCTCAAATACTGAGATGTTAGATCAACCCCGATCTCAAATACCGAGATGTTATATCAGCCCCAGTCTCAATACCGGGATGCCAATTCAACCCCGGTCTCAATACCAGGATGTCAACTCAGCCCCAGTCTCAATACCGGGATGTCAGATCAACTCCGGACACAACCCAGGAGGTACAGGTTAACCCCGGTCATAACCTGGGAGGTACAGGTCAACCCCGGTCTTAACCCGGGAGGTACAGGTTAACCCCGATCTCAACCTGGGAGGTACAGATCAACCCCGGTCTCAACCCGGGAGTTACAGGTCAACCCTTGTCTTAACCCGGGAGGTACAGGTCAACCCTGGTCATAACCTGAGAAGTATAGGTCAGCCCCGATCTCAATACCGGGAGGTACAGGTCAACCGCGTTCATAACCCAGGAGTAATAGGTCAGCCCCGGTCTCAATACCGGCGTGTCAGGTCAACCTCGGTCTCAACCCGGGAGGAACAGGTCAGCCCCAGTCTCAACCCGGGAGGAATAGGTCAGCTCCGATCACAGCCCGGAAGGTCAGGTCAAACCCCGGTCATAACCCAGGAGGCCAAATCAACTTTAGAGACAATCCCAAAGCATCACATCATCCTCAGAGACAACCCTGAGGACAAATAGAATCGACTGGGATCAAAACCTCTAAGACAACTCCGAGAAAATAGTCGAAGACTATGCCAGTACAAGAGACAACCGCTGGGGCAAAATGGTCATTTTACCAACTTGAGGCCAATCCAGTCAAAACCAATCTGAATTGATGCCATGAAGGTCAAAAAGAACCATAACATTGATCCCGAGTGAAAATAGCACAAGACAGCTCAACGGATAAACTGCGGGAAAACGAAGACATAGTTATGAACCCGTCTTCTTGGACCCGGAAAAGGTTTAGTCCCATGTCATTTTGATGCTCTCGACGAGGGCTTTCTGGAATGGTATAGCACACGTCAAACGGACGCTCCGATTAAAAGTTAGAAAGTTTTGAATCTGACCTCGCAGTTGCTCGGAGTGCACGTAATTCGAGATGACAAGACCCACCACCTGGGGCCTGCCACGTGCCACCGTAGGTAGACCCGCGGCTACCACGGGTAGACCCGCTTCCATTGGGTCTATAAATATAAGTGCACCCCCAAGCCAAAATTAATTCAGAAATGCTCTGAAACTCTGCCCATTCCGTTTCCTAGCTCTACTTCCAGTACTCCAAACCCAGATTTTATCACTCTAACACGTAGATATACTCATATACTACCATATATCAAAAATTGAGCAGTAGAAACGGACGTTTGAAGCCTACGATTTGGAAAAAAGCCCGTGTAGCAGTCCATTGTGAGTATTTTTATGATCAAAAAGTTCATACTACTTAATTGCGCATTTATACACTTGCACGTTAAGTTTTGTTTTCTGATTATGCCCAGAACTTAGTTCGCTGCCCGTTTTCATACATTTTAGTACATAAACACGTTTTCTGGCATTTTCACAGCCCGGATCATCGATCCGCAGCTTTTAATAGTTTATATATATATATATATATATATATATATATATATATATATATATATATATGCCCCTTTCCGGAATGGGTTATCTTCCCAGTCCCGGTTTGGCTTTTTTGTATATATTTAACTCTTTTCAATTCTGTCACGCCCGAATGTCAAATCCGTGGTAGTTACTGCTTATATATATATACTTATATATATAAATTTTTTTGACTTCATTTGGCCTGGATTTTGACTTCGTGGCCTTTTTATTGCTTTAATATATATATATATATATATATATATATATATTAACTGTATATATTAACATTTAAATTTCTGTTTGGCCTGGATTATTTCGTGGCCTTATTTACCGCTTTTATAAATATATATATATACTTATATTTATGTCCGGGCATAGGAGTGCAAACCCATCGCCCTTTTTACAGCTTTTATATATATATTTCCATTCTGTCAAGCCTGGATCATCCCGTGACTTTTTACAGCTTATATATATATATATATATATATATATTTCAATTATGTTCAGCCTAGATTACTCTTTGGCTTTTCACAGCTTATATATATCTATATATATATATATATATATATATATATTTCCATTCCAGTCCGGGCATAGGATTTGAAATCCATCGCCCTTTATTGCTTATATATATATATATATATATATATATATATATTTCAATTCTATCCAGCTTGGATTACTCCGTGACTTTTTACAGCTTTTATAAATATATAAATATATATATATATATATATTTACATTCCAGTACGGGCCTGCGAGTGAAAACCTGTCGCTCTTTATAATTTTCGTATATATATATATATATATATATATATATATATATATATTCTTATCCATTGTGATTAAATTTCTGCTGTAAATATTCATTTGATATGAATTGGTGCGAACATCTATTTGGGCGAACCAGATTTCTTTAAATCTCGCCAATTCTATCTTTCAAACGGTTCCAAATAGGTCCAACCGGAACCGGGAAGCTAGAATGGCTGAGATTTATTTAAATCTGGCTTTCTTTCTAGTTTTATTAATTTTAAAGCAACCTCGTGAATCTTAGATCGCTATCTAGTGGGAACGAGAAGCTTTGGCTATGCGCATGCCAGGATTTACAGATGAATCCTTGGTTCTTACGACATCTGGATGTAAATATACATTTTCTGTGCATATTTGAGCTGTGCAGGTTTACTTGGCTTCCCTCTATGAGCCTAGGAATCGTGGGATTTATGATCAAACTGATCAGAATATGATTCCCACAATGGATAAACTCCACATTACAAATGTACTCTGCTAGTTTTTCTATAAAAATATACATCCGAAAGACCTTAAAACGGTTATCCGGGTTTAAGGTCTCAATATGGTGAAATAATAGTTTGTCGTGTCAGAGTCACTCCGATGGCTGTCATGCCCACGAGAAGACCGATATTTCTATATATTCTGTGGTCGAGGATGCTTTGCAGCCCGACAATCACCATTCAAATTGAGCCCAAAGGCTAAAAAAATAAAAATGGAAGTATCAACAGACTTCTATTCCTATGAGACCGTCAGGGTTTGAAAACCGGCTTTCAAAACATCATTTTAAATATCTTGTCTAAAAGAGACTTTTGCAAATCAATTCAAACCCTTTGTATATAGGTTCAATGAAGCAAAGCACTACTTTCAATCAACAAACGTAGGCCCAATCTCTTCAAGCATTCACACACATTAGCAAATAAAAAGGGAAATATTGAAAAGATGCGGTACCGTATTTTCACGAAAGTTGTAGGGTGCCTAACACCTTCCCCACAATTAACTAAGCCCCCGAACATAGAACTTCGGTTTCAAAGATTCAGTTTCGACAGTGTCCAGTAATTGGGTCTACTTTCAAACAAAATTCGATTGAGTTGGTACAATCATTTCAAATCTACTAACTGGCGACTCTGTAAATCTTTCAAATCGTCAACATGATGCATGTTGGCCTTTTCCTAAAAACCTTACCCTTTTTCATAAAAAAAAAGATAAAATAAGGGTAGACAACAAGACTTAGGAAGAGATAAATATCCGGGTTCCGACTCGACCCGCGCATTACACGTGCAAAATCTGAGAAAATTCTTTTACCCAGTAGCGAAGAGTTTGAATCAAGATTTCCACCTGGTGCTACATCATAGGCGCATTGGGAGCGTAGATAATTGTAACCATTTTTCCACCGACGTCGACAGGTGGCGACTCTACTGGGAACAGTAGAGGGCTTAGGCCGCGTTCAAATCTTTTAAAAATTTTCCATTTATATCTGTATATGTGTAAAATGTTGCATCTTTTCATTGAATGGAAGGGAATGAATGCTTTACTGCTTTATATTAGTGCTTCGCACAAATGTCATCATATGCATACGGTGAGACGCGATGTATGTGAATGTATGTTGTGTAATTCCTCCACCAGGAGGCAAACCCGTCGGTGTTTGAGTAATGGACTCAAAGGCGACTAAGTCTGCGAGGCTCACGAAACGTACCACTTAGATCCGCTCCAATTGAAAGATCGGATTAATTTCCCCTCTAGTAGATTGCGATGATCTAGGGACCTTCATGCCGAAAAGCCGTGAGAGTAACCTAAGATAGGTCAGCCTCTGATTAACCAAACCCGAAGGGAAGCTTCTTCATGCCTTCCTCTTTCAATTCAATGTCAAGTTTTCAATTCCAATGTAAATATCATAATATGTGTTCCCTATCTTGTAAATCCTGTCATACTATCCTATCATTAAAACAACTGACCTTTGTTTTACAGGATAAGATTAAAAAACCTCGTAAATAAACACATTGCATGGCATGCATCCGACCAATACCTATATCAGGAGATTAACACACATTCATTTGTTGTAGGTAAAAATTGGTCTTGTCACCAGATTAAAATCTAAGAAAGCACTAGGCCCATCTCTAGACATGGCTTCAAGTGCTCAACCAGAATCCACCCCCGTCTCTAGGGAGGAGTTTGAAGGATTAAAGAACCAGATAGCCGAATTAGCTATTTTCTTGAGAGAACAAAGTAAAGCTCTTAAAGGGAAACAAGCACAGGGTCATACAGAGCCTGGTACACCCGGTGGCAGTCAGGAGACTGGAAAGAAAGACCCTCAGATTCCTGAACCACAGAACCAAGATCCTACCAATAAAACCCCTGAAATCACCATCCTTAACAAAGAGCGGGAAGCTGGTGATATTTTGAAGAAAGTCCAACAGATGGAAGAAACCATCCGATCCATCAAAGGGACTGGGGCATTTGGGAGTGTCAATTATTCAGACTTATGTATATTCCCCGGGGCTCGTTACCCTGAAAAATTTCAAGTCTCTGATTTTGAGAAATATGATGGATTGGGAGACCCCTACACTCATTTGAAAGTATTCATTGGAGAGCTCGGATCCTATACAGAGGATGAGAAGCTCAGGATGCAGTTGTTCTAGAAGAGTTTGACCTGGAGAGGCTAGAGCCTGGTATGCCCGGTTAGATAATTCCAAAATTCATAGCTGGGAAGAGTTGGCACATGGCTTCCTCAATCAGTACAACTTTCAATCCCAAATGGATCTAGACAGATACCAGATCACTAAAATCAAGAAACAAAACTGTTAGTCATTTAGAGAATATGCCCAATGATGGAGGCGGGTAGTAACACAAGTCACCCCACCTATAATTGAGTCTGAGATAGTCATGACCTTCATCGACATTCAAAAATCTCTGTATTACAAAAGGGTCCTAGAGGGTATAGGAAAACCATTCTCGGAGATGATCAAACATGGAGAGATGGCTGAAATGGGGCTGAAATCTGGGAAGATAAAAGATCTGACCGCCTTAGAAGCCGTTGCCAAACATATCCAGTCTGGGAGTTACGGGAGTAATCCTCGAAGTGTACACAAGAAGAAAGACGAAGAAGTGTCCTTAGTATTACACGGACAGAATCAAAAGAACGAGTCGAGCAGTATGCCCATTCAAAGGATAAACTATTCCCCTTTTCAAGCTCCAGCCCAACCTTCTAACCTTCCATTTCAGAAGAATTTGGAGGCTAGACGTCAGAGAAAATTCACCCCTTTAGGGGATTCACTCGAGAATGTGCTGAAACTGTTGACAGCACAGAAGAAGATTGTTCAACTCCTTCCACCAACCAATACTAGAGGAAGGAATTTTGACCCAGGTAAAAAGTTTGCCTACCATTCCGGATCTCCGGGCTATGATACACAAGACTGTTGGGCTCTCAAGCATAAGATCCAAGACTTGATAGACAACAGAGAGATTATGGTGACCAAACCGGAACAATCGCACATACAAGACAATCCCCTCCCTCAGCACAAAGAGGAAAGTATCAACATGATTAGCACGAAGAATGGAGAAGGATCCAAATACCTCCGGTATGTCGGAGAAGCAACTCAATCAAGTACCAATAGCCCAGACAGTTGGGAATTCTCAGAGAGGCGATTCCTGATAGAACAGAAGATCAAGTTTATTAAGGAAAAGATTAGACAGATAGCAAATATGGTCGTATACCAACATCAGGTGACCAAATAGCTGATAAATCAATCCATCTAGGCTGAAGTAAGTCCTCCAATACCAGAAGTTATTCCCATTACTATGAGGGACCATTACCAGTTTTATGAGCATGAACCCTGGGCCGATAAGGTGGCCAACGAGGAGAAGTTTCAAGCAGATAGGGAGTTTGCCTTTCAGAGGAACTTCACTAATTTGAACCAGTCGATGAAGAAAATCCTCCAAATGTTGATCAATGAGGGGATGGTTACAGATTTGTTACCCCCGGTGAACCCTCGATCCAGGAAATTCAAACCTGACAGGATCTGTCAAAACCACTCCAATGCGCCCGGTTATGACACCTAGGATTGTTGGGGACTTCGGCACCTGATTCAGAATATGATTAAAAGCGGTGAGCTGATAAGAGGGAATCAAGACTATGGCCTCCCTGATGAGGAAACACTCTTTATTCCCATGGCATGGAATCAGGGAACAGTGGCTATTATTTCCTATGAGAAAGAGCTAGCCGGAACACCCTTAGTACTGCCTGGAAAAGGGGTTTAAGAATCACTGAATCCTGTAAAGGTAGCTGCACCTAAACCTTTAATACTGCCCTTCAGACAGCAGTACCATGTCATCAGTCTAAAAAGAGTCCCGTGAAACTATGGGAAGGATGAAGGTTTCACCTCAAAAAACATTGACATTGTATCCAAGGAAAATCCATTGTACTTACCTCAGCGAGTGATCAATCTAGTCACCAAGGCTAAAGAGAAAGTGGTTGAAGAGAAAATCGAAGAGTTCCTCAGCAAAATGGGGAATAATGAGATCAAGGTAGTGCAAAGCCTGAAAGATTGGCCCAAGCAGATGTCCATCCTAGATCTGGTCTTATCATCGGTGGATTATCGCAATATTCTGGTTAAAGTACTGGAGGAGGCCCATCTGCCAAAGACAGTGGATGTTAAGAAATTCCGTCATGTGATGGAACACATCTTCAACAGCAATGTGATATCTTTCACTGACGATGATATACGTGCAGAGGGGACGGGTCATCGCAAGTCCCTGCATATAGCAGTAATGTCATACGGGTATGTGATTGGAGGTGTGCTTATAGATGGAGGATCGTCTCTAAACATCTGCCCCTCTGATACCTTGGAAAGAATGAAGATCAATCCAAACCGGATCAGAACCAGTCATGTGGTTATCCGGGCTTTCGATGGGTCTCGCAGAGAAGCAGTGGGACAGATTGAACTTCCACTGGAGATTGGTCCCCACACTTTTTATGTATCCTTCCAGGTACTAACATTACCACCGGATACAACTTGTTGCTGGGAAGGTCGTGGATCCACATGGCAGGAGCAGTTCCATCCATCCTCCATCAGCAGCTCAAGTACATTATCAATGGCAATTTGATTACAGTCAATGTCGAACCAGAATACCCTGTCTGCATACAGGGAGACATGCCAGTGATCGGTCTAGATAAAGGGGTTGAACTTGTAAGTTTTCAAGCATTGGAGGTGAGCAATACTCAATACCTACCAGTTAGTGTGACACCCCCAAATCCGGGTACTTCAATTTCCACGGGACTTGGTGTTCACTGTACAAATATCATCTATCTATCTACCCATAAAAATGCAAACCATGAAATAAATAAAAATAATCCTCCCCTTATGGGTTTACAACATCTGAAAATAAATACATCAATCCCAGGTAATACTAACCTTAAACATCTGTGCGGAACATAAACAATTAAATAGTCTTACACAACTTTAACATAGAGCTGAAACATAAACATATAAAATAAACAACAAGTCTTCATCACTTGTTGACCTTGCCCTTGCCTTTGCTAGTAGAAGGCTCGTTGGACCTTTCGTTCTTAACTGCAATGTTATTATACGCAAGAGTGAGCACGATTGCCCACAAGTATAATAATATGAAAACAATATAATAACATGCGAGTGAATCAAAGACATTTGAATAAAAAAAAAACTCAACTTTTGACTCGAGGATAAATAACAGGAATCAAAATAACATCTGAGGGTCATAAGACCTTGAACTATGTCCTAGGTTGTAAAGTGTTTATACTTTAAACCTTTAACAGCCATAAGACTATGGACTCTACTTCTCGTACTTAGGGGGATCAGCCCTTAGTACCATACTGTGCACAATATCTCAACGCTAAAGCGTAAATAATCCCCTTTTACAAGGTTGTTCATCTCAGTTTTGACATCAGAGTCCGCACCAAAGGAAGTTTGGTTTGGATAAGCTCAATAAGTATTTTGGAATTTAGAACGTTCATCAACTATGGACTAGTCGAATCAATAAGGGTTCACTAGTCCTATAAGGTTCAACAATAACATCGATATTCAACTTGAATAATAAATCTCAAGAGTATACAATCGAATAAGTATTGTATAACTGAATCATGCTTTTAAAAGAGTTACAATATGTAATATGAATTTCAAACTTGAACAATTAAGAACACGAGCTTACTCGATATAGAAACACAAGTCTAAAACTTAATAAATGAATAAATTAGAATTTAGGGAACTTGCTAAATCAATAAGTTAGGGATAGGATACTTGCCTCTTGCACAAGCTACAAATATAATTACAATTCACTTCCTCAACGTCCTACACATTACATTATGTATACGACATCGATTAGTTTTCATAACTACTATGTTTAACTGTTGAACTATTCACTTAAGTTCGACTTACAACTTGGTTTATAATATTACTCAATGGCTAATCACATAACATGAATGTAAACTCACAACATGCATATCACACATGTATAGCCCTTTAAACAATCATAATCAAGTTTTACAATTATGATATTCAAGTTCGCACTTAGTTTGTTAACTTGAACCTTCACATTATCTTGTACATATCAATAACTTAATTTATTAATCATGAACTTCAAATCATATAATATTCATGTATGTAACTTAAAACATCTTTTATTATCGAGAACCCTACACTTGTGTGCGTGCATGTCCGAAGCCCTCCGATTGCCTCCGAATACGCATCAGTCACAAAGATGGCCATTTTTACCCATTTTAACAATTCCAAATTAAAAAACTTAAAGAATAAAAGTTGTAGGTCTACTCGTTATCTTTCCGAATCATCTTGAATCGCCTTAATTGGAGTTCGTATGAAAAAGTTATGCTTATTTTACTACAGGAGGTCAAAACAGTCTCGAAAATAAAAAAAACAAAGGCTCCCGGACAGCCCTTATACCCGCTGGGGCGGGTCCTAATGCCCATGAACACCCGCTGGGGCGGGTCTCCCTGCTGGTGCACTCCCTGGTTCGCGATGAACACCCAGAGTAACCCAAATAAATTTAAATTAAACTAACGTAATGAATTTTAAGGCTACCCATAATGTAAAAACTTCACAGAAACGCTATACAATATTTCTAGCATGATCTTGGCAATTTAAATCACGTATTTACACAATCCAAGGCATCTATTTTCACTGTTTTCAATATTTTGTAAAGTTTTGAAGGAAAACAAGAAATTCAACGTTACGGATTCGTTATAACACCGAATCCGTTCGTTTAACTTCCATTTTGTTCGTTTAAACGTACATAATTACATGAAAAGTATCAATTTAAGTTAAATAAATGTATAAGGCGTGTAAATTTTGTACGTAAGGGCCATATGGGCCATATGTTTCTACACTCTGTAACTTTTGAAAACCCAATTATCAACAAAATTCCATGGTGTGATCACCGAAAGTTATGCATATATGAAATATAATATGTTATGGACATCAATTAATATATATATATATATAGACATATAATCAAGCGTTGACAATTTCCCATACACAGAGAACCTCTAAAACACGTACATGGAAAAACATAACTCTGTAACTTCACAAGAATTCAATTAATACATATTTATATGAAATTAACTGTTTTAAAACATAAATATACGATAGAAAACATGTTATGGCTAATTAGTAACACTTATATCATCACTTTATGTAGTAATCACAAACTCTGTTTTTACAGAGAACTCAAAGATACGTTAATGGAAAAAAAACAAACTTTGAAAAAAAAAACTTAATTTGACAACCAGAAGAGGAGGGATTACCCTTGCTAGTTGGTGAAGATGATTCAAGGATGATGATATAAACTTCTCAAATTCTTCTTTCTCAATCTTTTCTCTCAAAATTCTCTCTGACTCTTTAAGTTATATTTCCTCTGATATGAATATATGAATTGATATAGTATATATGTATATAAGTATAATACGTATAATATATAATGGGTGAGTGGTTGTCTGTTGGTCCCATAGTGGGTTAACTGACCAACTCCCCTTAAGGCCTTGTTTGGCTAGCTTAAGGAATCCCTTCTCATTTATTTTAATTAACTTACTATAATATAGTTTAATAATGTCACACTTTTAATTAATCAATAATCCTATTTAAATCAATTAAATAAAATTGCATAATTCCACAATAATTCACATAGTCACATAATTAAAATTCTTATTTATTAATTATGTCAAATCATTAAATCTCTAATTAATTATTAAATTAATTAGAATAACATTATGCTTATTAATTAATATATTAATCAAATAAGCTCAGTCAAATACATACTTTGAATATAAAATTCACCACATTAATTTAACTAACGTGACACATATAATTAAATTAATCTACCATAATTTTATTAATTAATTATTTAACTCAATAATTAAGTCATTGATATTTATTTAATTCAATAAATATACACATTAAATTATAAAAATCTTGTTCGTCACATCTTTCCCCCCTTAAAAGGATTCTGTCCTCAGAATCACAGTTCAATTAAAAATTCGTCCCATTACAGTTAGGGCACTAGCCTTGAAACCAAAAGTATCCCCCGAAGTGATGACAGTGGGCCAGGAGATGGTATCTTTGGGTTTTCGCCCTGGAGAAGGGTTAGGAAAGAAATAACAAGGTATCAAAAGTCCGGTGCAAATCCTGAGCCAGTCAAGGAAAGCCGGATTGGGCTAAACATCTAGGTCAAACCACCGGAACCCACACAAACATCCAAAGGCCTCTTCTTCCACTATACTACTGTCGAACCTCACTGATGTCGGATTTATGATGCCAATGAGGAAGATTCCTGCTGTTGTGTCAGCCATGTTGTTTCCTCTAATCATACCGGTAAGTGAAAAAAAGCCTCAAAGCCTGAGGGGGACAACAAAAAGGGAAAAAAAGTTTATGTACGAAGGACGAGACCCATTTGCTAACATGGATGTTCTTATACACTATGAGGGGATGAATGATGATATCCCAGACAGTGACGAAGAGGATCAGATCTAAATTTCTCGCATCAAGAAAGAAAATGGGGGCAGTTCAAAGAAAAACCCCGGCTCTGATCTGAAGGATGTCTTAGTCGTCATCAAAGAAGAGACAGACGACCACAAATCTTGTATCCTCCCTATTCATAAGGATCTGACCCTGGATAACTAGAGCAGCGTCCCTTGCCTCATTCAAAAAGGGTAAAAGGGCAGAGAATCTATCTGCCCTGTAACATGGTTTCATTTACTGCTTATTTTGGTTGGGCATCTATTGCAGTAACTTTTGTCATGTTTTGCTAAATGTTTTGTATGTTTAAATAGTTGCATATATTAAAGCAAAAGAATTTTGTTTTCAATACTCCATAATTGGATTTGTTTGTCCCTGCTAATGAGATGCCAACCTGTCACGGTGACTACAACTTTGATGTAGAACTGAACTTCGACTTGATAGAGATTGATCAAGAGGAGGAAGATGACTATGAGGTGCCCGAGGAAATCAAAGAATGGGTCGAAGAAAAACCCAAACTAAACCTCAACCAAACCACCACTGTCAATATTGGAACCTTAGAAAACTTTAAAGAAATCCAGATAGGCCTAGACCTCACCAAAGATCAAAAAGTCGACCTGATTAAAATCTTAACACAGTTCCAGGATGTGTTTGCATGGTCGCATGAAGACATGATTGGCTTGTCTACTGACATTGTCATCCATCAACTCCCCATCAAAGAAGGATTCAAGCCAGTTAAGCTAAAGCTCAGGCGATTGAAACCTGAATGGAGTCTGAAAGTCAAAGAAGAAGTTGTCAAACAATTCAAAGCCGACATCATCATGGTATCAACATACCCGGAGTGGCTGTCGAATATAGTTCCCTTGCCTAAGCCCGGTGGGAAGGTACGAGTATGCGTGGATTACAGGGATTTGAACAAAGCTTATCTCAAAGATAATTTCCCGGTACCTTTTATCCACATCCTGATAGACAATACGGCGCAGTATGACATATATTCTTTCGTGGATTGCTTTGCTGGTTACCATCCAATAATGGTCGCTGAAAAGGACAGGGAGAAAACAGCTTTCATCGATCCCTAGGGGACCTTTTGTTACAGGAGATTGTCCTTCGGCCTTATCAATGCGGGGGCCACGTATTAGCGAGCCATGATGGCCCTATTTTATGACATGATGCATAAGGAGATATAGGTTTATGTGGATGACATCATCGTTAAATCCCGAAAGGAAGACGATCACATCAACCATCTCAGGAAGTTGTTCAACAGGTTGCGTAAGTACAACCTCAAGCTGAATCCAGCCAAATTTGCTTTTGGCATCAAATCGGGCAAGTTGCTGGGATTTCTGGTAAGCAATAGAGGCATTAAGCTGGATCCTGCCAAGATTAAAGCCATCACTGAGATGCCCGTACACCGAACAAAGAAATAGATACGGGAAGAATCAATTTCATAAGCCGGTTCATTTCTTAGCTCACAGCGACTTGTGAACCCATCTTCAAGATACTAAGGAAGAATTCCTCCACAAAATAGAATGAAGACGCAGTTGATCAAAGCGCCTGTCTTGGTACCCCCAAAGGGATAAGGTTTCCCTGTTTATGTACCTATCAGTCAATGCCAACGCAATGGACTGTATGCTGGGACAGAAAGATGATAGTAGCAAGGAAAGAGTTATCTACTACATTAGCAAAAGATTCAGCAGCGGAGAGTAGAAGTACATCCTGATTGAGAAGACATGTTGTGTGTTAGCATAGGCCACCATGAGGTTGCAACATTATCTGCATGGACACACGACTTATCTCATATCTCGCATAGATCCACTGAAATACGTATTCAACAAGCCAATGTTGAATTGTCAATTGTCCAAATGGCAGTTGATCCTCCAACAGTTCGACAGTGTCTACGTGACTCAGAAGTCCATCAAAGGTTAAGGCATTGCAGATCAATTAGCCGAAGCACCGTCCGGAGGGTTTGAACCCTTGGAGACTTATTTCCTGGATGATGGGATCATGACTATTCAACAAATCTGACAAAAAAATACAGTCCAACCTTGGAAAATGTATTTCGATGGAGCGGTGAACATGGAAGGTGCCGGAGCTGGGGCAGTCCGTATCTCTCGTACAGGAGAATAATATCATGTGCCTACCAAGTTGCAGTTTGTCAACACCAACAACACGGCTGAGTATGAAGGCTGCATAATGGGGTTGAAATTAGCCCAGTCCATGGGTATCCAACGTTTATTAGTCTTTGGAGATTCAAAGTTGGTTATTAGACAAACCACCGGGGCGTACCACACCAAAGAACTGCATTTGCTGCCCTACCACCAGCAAGTCATTAACATATCCATGGACTTTGAAGAGATAACCTTCATCCACATCCCTCGAGGAAGGAACGACTTTGCTTGGCAACTTTGGCTTCCCTGATCAACAGTATTGGGTAGGAGGGGAATTCCCGACATCAAATTCATAAACCAAAAGGCCCCGACATATGGGAATTACATTGAAGAAGTATCAGATGAAATACCTCCTATCAAGCAACCTTGGTATCAAGACATCAAGGAATATCTTCGAGATGAATCTACACCCGCTGGGGCAAGCCAAGCCTAACGAAAACGGATTCACAAGATGGCCATGAAGTTCTATCTAAGTGGAGATGCAATTTACAAGAGGGATGCTGGAATAGGCCTGTTACGATGCCTCGACAAAGAGCAAGCTCAGAGATTAATGGATGAAGTCCATGGTGGAGTCTGTGGTCCACACATGAGCGGTCATTTGCTGGCCAAGAAAATATTGAGAATAGGGCATTATTGGATCTCTCTCAAAGCTGACTGCGATGATCTAGTCAGGAGATGCTACCAATGCCAAGTCCATGGAAATGTCATCCATGCTCCTCCAAATGAGCTGCACAATATGAGTTCGCCATGACCTTTCTCCATGTGGGGAATGGATGTGATCGGTCCAGTAGAACCCAAAGCCAGTAACGGTCATCGTTTCATCTTCACTGTGATCGATTACTTCACCAAGTGGGTTGAAGCTGCCTCTTTTCCCAGAGTCACCCAGGAGGTAATCATCGGTTTCATCAGAAATAATGGTGTCTGTCAATATGGACAACCGGAGGTGATCGTCTCAGACAATGCCAAGAAATTAAACAATCAGATGATGAGAGACTTATGCAGCAAGTTTCATATCAAGCATCTCAATTTCGTCATCTACCGGCCAAAGATGAATGGTGTTGTAGAAGCGGCCAATAAGAACATCAAGAAGAACATGCAAAAAATGTCCGCCAATCACAAAAGATGGCCTGACCTATTGCCACTGACTCTGTTAGCATACAGGACGTCAATGCGTACCTCTACTGGGGCTACCCCCTACTCATTGGTCTATGGCATGGAAGCAGTACTTCCCATAGAAGTAGAGATGGAGTCCTTGCGAGTGTTAATAGACGCTCAGATGGAAGAAGATCAGTGGTTGCAAGAGCGGTAACATCAGCTGTCCCTGATAGATGAAAAGAGGGCTACAACCATTTTCCACGGGCAGTTATATCAGCAAAGGATCACTAGATCATACGACAAGAAATTTTGAATCCGACAATTCAAAGAGAACGACCTAGTGCTAAAGAAAGTTTTGGCCAATCAAGACAAAGCTAAAGGAAAGTTCACTCCAAATTGGGAAGGCCATTTTATTGTCAAACAGGTGTTGACAGGAGGAGCTATCAGATTGCAAGAAATGGACGGGAGCGAATTTCCCCAACTCATCAACCTAGACACCATAAAAAGGTACTATGTCTGAAGCACATGCTAGTCATCATCCTGGTCCTACGAATCAATCAAATCAGTTTTGATTTTCACTAGAAGATCAAACTACGCATGACCTGATCTCCCTCAGCCCGGGAGTACGTAGGCAGCCATTCACGGTGCGGTTTGACCTTCAGAGAAAAACAAAAAACCAATAAAACCAGTCCCAAGACACCGAAACCCTATATAAAACCCAAATACTATCAAGTCTCCCGGGTCAATAGGCCCTTTTAAGATATTCTCCGACATCTCACTGTCAATCCATCAAGGAAAAGCTCATGATATATCAACAACAGCAAGTCATGAAAGAAGTGGTAATGACTCAGCAATGACAATACATATCCAACAGGGAAGTGAATTAAAATATATTTCTCTGATATATAATACTGTTTAATATATACATAGTGTCATGTACATGACAAAAATGGTTGATCTAGTATGTGTAGGGAAAATAAAGCTAGTCTACGGACTCAATGACAGACGGGACAACAATGCCAGCATGGCATCTCTCTCTAAAGATGGAGGAGCAGCTGCAAGTGTAATACCCTCAGCCTTCATATGATCAAGGACATCCACTGCCATCTGCATGGTGCTACTATGGAAATTTGTAAATGTACTCATCTCTTCAACCAAGCTGTTTGTATATGACCTGAAGGCTGTGATGTTCACAATATATACATCTCGGGTGGCTATGGCCTTGTCCCTCTCCACAAAAGCAGCATCCCTGGCAATAAAAACCTCCTCAATCTCCTCAAGAGCTGCATCTCGGGAAGATAGAGTCTCGTCTCTCTCAACCAATGTTGTATCCTGAGTAGCTCGAGCCTCGTCCTTGGCAACGAAAGTTGTATCCCTGCCAGACAGATCGGTCAACATCAACGCCCTAGCCTGATCTCTCTCGAAAATCATCCGAGCTAGTGAATTAGCAATAGCTGGATCTGTGTCGACAAGAATAATCGGAGGGTCACCAACTAAAGTCGCTGTCAAACCAGTGAACAACTCATCCTCCGTGGGAGAATCAGGATCCTCCATAAGCTCATCCTAATCTGAATCTATGCTCGAAGCTAACTAGATAAATACAGCTAAAACTATGTCAGTATCTAACCACACTGAATACTCTGAAGATCGATCCGGATGGCTAGTAGAGAAATCAGCCCTATCCCTATGAGTCCAACACTCATAAATCCTAATCAGGTCAGCTGATGATAGAGGTGAGGCTGATATCCACTGATCAATGGCCCCCTCAAACTGGTGAAGTCTCTGGAACTGATCAAACTGACCCATAACTGCCAACAGATGGTAAGTGGTCACCCCTCTCAATCTCGCTAGGGGCAAATAATCCAGGCCAACTGTATAGGTGATAAAGCTGTAAGGTGATACCAGCCCTGAGCATGGAAAAATCAAAAAGGGATGCTCAATATCTGACAGAAAAGACGACCAGGTCGCTGCATCCAAACACTTCACTGGCTGGAAGGAGTAGGAAAGGGTTATCTCATGGGAAAAGCAGTACACGTGGTGTCTAAAAGTTCTAATCGAACGCAAATGGGTCATGAGCCATACATACAGTAAGACAGAGCTACCTCTAAAAAACTGCTCAATAGGTAGCCGACCTCAAGGTCTCGGCCAATATCATCGGCAGAATGGTACTACCATATATAAGGGCACGAACCACGACCATCAAACCAATATCCATATGGACCAAGTATAGTGGCATGTATACGTAGGTTGTGACACACATCAACAAAACGTCTACCCGGGCCAACTGCCACTCCTCTGCCGAAATTAAAAAAATCCCTGGCGTGTCGCTCATAGCTATCTAGTCTGCCAAAGCGATCGATCAAAAAGTCGATAGAGATCACATGTCCTGAAATGATCTCATCAGTGACTACTCTATGTCGCAGACCTGACGTACACATGAATGGTCTCCTCATATTTCTAATAGTTGTGCGAGCGCAAGGCAGGTCCAGTGCTAAACCTGTAAGCTGCTCATACTCCTCCAAGGTCGGTGTCAACTCATACCGCCCAAAGCGGAACACCTGCCGCTCAGGTATCCAACAGGATAGAATGCCATTTATGAATTTGTATGAAACCTAGAAATCTGTAAGGGCCAAGGAATTCCCTAACATCCGATCTACTGTCCCTCTGGCTGGGAAGGGCAGCCTATCATACCACGACCTTAGTGAGGATGCTACCAAAGATGGTGGGGAATGCTCGATGCGGTTAACCATCGATGATGATATATATATCACCGTATCACAAGACCATCCAGGGGTCAAATCTAAACTCATTTGTCTAAGTGCATATCCATGACATAATATATGCATAATGACAATGATAAAATATGATGCAATAGATAGGAAATATCATGCATAAACTATCTACTGCAAGCATCATCTCTGTCTGATCATACAATCCAAAATAAAAAGTACAGGGAGATGGGCCACAGCCGCCCAACTACTAATAGAGGCCTATCAAAAAAAGGGCACAGCCGCCCAATAGCTAAACAGACGCCTATCAAAAGATATAGCGAGGGAGGATATCAAAAGAGGTTTAAAATATCTATCTGCCAGGCTATCAACCTGCTCCAGCTCCTCCTGAGACACAAAATCTCAGCCAGTAGGAATGTCCGGTCGATATAAGGGAGGATCAGCACCTACAAAATTGCTGGAAAATGGACCTATGGAAGGGCCCGCTCCAGAGCCAAAAAGATCAAAAGAAGTCGCCTCTGATGGATCTCGGCCAAGGTGCCTGATAAACAAATGTGCCCTCTCCAACTGTTGGGTCAATCCTGTGATCTGGTTTAAATGAGTCGGATCTCGCAGGCAAGCTATCCAGTCTGTCATCATCACAGATCCCATCACCATATCTTCCATAAACTGGGTAGCACGAGTCTGAGCCTCAATAGTGCGAGGACTCCGCCAGCTATGAAACACCTCCTGGCTGTACGGACCCTCTGACAGGGTGAAGCCCTCTACGCCCTCCATAAGAATGTCTGTGAGTGGCTGAGCTAGTGGCCAATGAAGCCAAGTAGGAGGAACAAAGGGAATATGGATCTCCCCTGTGGTGCTCCTAATAGCACGCTCTCCTAAATAGAGCTCCCAACCTCCCTCTGTCAAAAATGGGACTCTGCAGGTGGATAGTGCAAACTCCCGGCCAGTGGGAAAATTACCCTCAAACCTAACTGTCAAAAAGTCTAAGGCATACGAGACCCACGAGATCAATCCGGCCGTTAATAGCTAAAGCTGCAGACGGGAGTGGGTGAATCCCTCAGCTACAAGGACCTCCGTCAAAGTGGAGTGGTGCTAGCGCTGTCCCCGAGGATAGGTTTCCAGGCCCAAAGTAGTGGTGCGACGTAGGCAAGGAAGCCTCTCATATGCCCAAAATTGGCCATAAAAATATCAAAAGTCCTCAGTGATCAAGACTGATAAATATAAATGAGGCAATCAAAAAGATATAAACGGATATAACATATAATACGTAAACTTAATATATATTAGTTATAGAACAAAAGGTTTCCAACTAATGAAAATACCAAAGGTCATAAGACCATGTTTGGCAATCCTCTTAAAACCCCTTTTTAATTTATTTTCATAATGCTTATATAATATGGTTCAATTGTTACACTCTTAATTAATTAATTTAATCAAATCACCAATCAATTTAACATTTATCTCATAATTATAATTTTCATTGTAAAATATAATTTTACTTAATAAATTATCACATCTCTAATTTAATTATTAAATTAAACTAGAACATCACACTAAACAACATTATAATTAATAAACAATTCATTTAATTTAATTAACTCATTAAATTAAATCTTCAAACCATAAAATTATTATACATTAATTTAATTAATATAACACACTTAACTAAATTATTGCACAACAATCTCATCAACTATTTATTTAACTCAATAAATAAATTAACTAAAATATTTATTTAATTTAATAAATATTTTAAATTAAATACAAAATTCTCGTTTGTTACATTCTATACTTTGACGTTAATCGTCATTTGAAAATCCTACACATTTAAGTTTATATACACATACCAATTAGATATATATTGATGCTAATTATGGCATACATTAATTTAGATTCTTAGTTCTTAGTGTTCGCTTTCGATGATTTAATCAATGCGCTTAACTTTTATTTTTCATTTTTCGTTAAAAGTATAAAGTAGACAGCTTAACATGTCTATTTTAGCTTTAAAATCTGTGTATGTCAATCCAAACAGGTTACTAGCGACGCGGAGTGCCTGCTTTAGCTTTAAACTCAATGTCTGTCAATCCAGACAGGTTAACTTGTCTGTTTTAGCCAGTCTGCATTAGTTCAAAACGGGTAAAATGCAAATGTGATCACTGAACATTTGGTATTTTTGGGTATTGAGTCTTTTTCTTTTGGTCAACGCAAATTAAGCCCCTATCTATTCAAAAATTTGGATTTTGAGCCCCCAGGCGCCACTTGGGCATTGACCTGCTGACATGTCACACGTGGCGCCTATGTGGTATCTCTGATGTGGACATTTTGAGACAGATGTGCCAGGTGGCACCGCTGACGTGGACCTGTTCCAATTAATTGCCAAAAATCTTGTCCATCCCATGATTTGAACTCAAAACATCCAATTTGAAATATTGGTCATAAGACCACCCAAGCACCATAGGCCTAACTATTAATTTTACTCAAGGATTAACCTTTATAACAAAACAATTCTTTTTCCCACATTATTAAAAAAAATTATTTACGACTTCTCACCATTTTTTTCTTCATAAATTTGATTCTTCATTAAACTTGACCTAATTTACATAAATACAGATCACAAAACAGAACATCTAGATAACCATCTAAATTCTAGAGACAGAAATTATAAAAACTAATAATATGTCTACTACAAAGTAAAATAAAACACAGTTCTAACATCATCATCATCATCATTATTATTATTATTATTATTATTATTATTATTATTATTATTATTATTATTATTATTATTATTATTATTATTATTATTATTATTATTATTCTTATTATTCTTATTATTCTTATTTATTATTTTTATTGTTATTGTTATTATTATTATTATTTTATTTTTTTTATTTTATTATTTTATTTTATTTATTTTATTATTATTGTTATTATTATTTGTATTCTTATTATTGTTATTATTGTTGTTATTATTATTATTATTATTATTATTATTATTATTATTATTATTATTATTATTATTATTATTATTATTATTATTATTATTATTATTATTATTTCTGTTGTTGTTGTTGTTGTTGTTGTTGTTGTTGTTGTTGTTGTTGTTGTTGTTGTTGTTGTTGTTGTTGTTGTTGTTATTATTATTATTATTATTATTTTTATTATTGTGATTATTATTATTATTTTGATTATTATTATTTTGTTATTATTATTATTATTATTATTATTATTATTGTTATTGTTATTATTATTATTCTTGTTATTATTATTATTATAAAATATTTATAAAAAATAACTCCCCTTCCTTTCTGTTCGTCATCTCATTTTGTTTTATTTAGTTGTTATGAATTGATTTAGTATATAACAATATTCTTTGGGTAATTTAGTAACTAAGCTTATATTGCTTGAGTGGTCTCTTGGCCAAAACCTTAAACTTGAGGTTTTGAGATCAAATCTGGGTAGTTACATCTTTTTAAGAATTAATTTGATTAAAGTTGACATCAGCGGTGCCACATAGGTGCCACACGTGACACGTCAGCAAGTCAATGCCAATGTGGCACCTGGGAGCTCAAAATCAAAATTTTCGAATAAAAAGGGCTCGATTTGAGTTGACCAAAAGAAAGGGGCTTAATACCCAAAAACACCTAAAGTTCAGTGGCCACATTTTCATTTTACCCAGTTCAAAACCTACTGCACTTGAAGCTAAAATGGGCAGTTTTTTCTTAACAACATACCCACTTTGTAACATCATAACTTGATCCTCCGTTATCCAAATGAGTCCATTCTCGCGTCATTTTATCCTTGTTAAATCTACTAAAAATTCCCATGGGTGGAATTTTTTTCCAGGTTCATTCTCTGGCTAAAACAGTGGCACAAAAGTCCCTAACAGGAATTATTTTCTAGTTTTGACAGTTTTGACTAGTCTCCTTCGAAGGGCTTATCTCCCACCTCCGGACTCGAAATGAGGTCATTCTTACATCCACGGACTCGTTACTTAACGTACTACATAACCCCCAAAAATGAAAAAATTTCCAGCAAGCCATTTGGAACAAAAAATTTCTCAACGATCAGGGGTTACATTAACTAGTTTTACAAAAAAAATCGAGATGGCTTCGCTACAAAAGCTTTTGTTTCCATTCCAATTGGGTGATGTTCTTGACTCATAATAATATAACATGACACCCTAGAACTTAATTTTTACATTTCATAAGCTACCTCAAAAGGCCATCAAAACAACCCATAATAGTCCAGTAATTGTTCGTCCTTGTATTCCTTTACAATAGGTTTGTATTTTCATTTTTGGTTTCACTTTTCACGCAATTAACAAGTAGTTTAAGATGTTTAAATCACACACATACGTATTACTTTAAGATCCTTCATGATCTTCCATAAACCAACAACCACCAACAAAGCAATCTATAAACTTAAAAAAAGAAAGATGAAGAGTTGGGGTTTTATATTTTACCTCTTGTTCTTGCTTGCTCTTGTTCTTGATTTTTCTTACTTAAGATGATGGATGATCAAAGCTATACTTTGCTCATTCTCCCTCTTCCTATTCATGCACTCCCTCTCTTTTTATTTTCTCTCTTATTTTTTCTCTCTTCTATACTTAGCACTTAAGATGAATTGAAGGACTATTAACCAAGTGTTAAATGATTTAGCTTAATTGAATCCCCCACCAACTAACTCAACCATGCTACTAAGGGTTAACCACCCATGATTAATTAACTTAAGCTAGACAAAATAATAACATTAAGGACATGTTTAGTTTGAAACAATTGGGTGGAGAGAACAAACATTAAATGGCTTGCTTCCTATGGTCTAAAACTTACCAAAAATGGAAAATTTCCATCTACTTTATCTCTTCTCCCCTCATACCCGGCCCCTTCCCCTCTTCCTTGACCTTTCAAAATTCAATTAACCTCATGTTAGTTACCTAGCAAGAGACATTTGTCCTCCCTAGCCCATGACTCATCCTTTTAGCCTTTTTCACTCTGCTTTATCACATGTGCTAATTATCTAGCAAGTGACACATCGTTATCAACTTATTTAATTAAGTGACCATGGAATTGCAAAGTTTTGGCTCCAAGTTTGGCTAACACTAGTTGACTTAAGTCTTCAAGCCATGACTTCAAGGCTTAAGCCTCCCTAACCTAATCATTTTAAATTCCTACTCAAGCCATTTCAAACCCTTGCCAAGCCATTTTAATTCTTAGCCAAGTTATTTTAACTCTTAGGCTTCAATTGACTTAGTTACTTTCAAAATTATTATTATTTATTATTATTATTATTATTATTATTATTATTATTATTATTATTATTATTATTATTATTATTATTATTATTATTATTATTATTATTATTTTAGTTTCTTTTTTTATTAGTATCTCTAACTTTTACATTTAGTCAAAATATTGACTTTCTCCTTTTCAAGTTTCGATTACACTTTCCGTCCCCATTTCCCAAACAAATAATATGTCAAAATTCAAAAATACAAAAACCTATTTTTAGCGTAAATAGTGATTTCACATATTTTTTGATAATTTTTTTTATTGGAGATTTCGTCTCCCTTATAAACGATATGTCGTAATTCGAAAAGTTCAAAAAAATAAAAAAGTGTTTTCTACGTTTTATGAATAGTGAGTTTTTCTCAAAAAAATATATTTTCTCCCAAAAATTCTAAACACTCATATTTAGTCACGTAACACGTAAACTAGGTCATTAATCGGCCTACAAACTCATAACACACAATTTATTATATCAAAATATTTATTTTATTTAATAAATATTAAAAATCTTATTACAAAGATATTCCACGATCTTGATCATTACATTTTTCCCCCTTATAAGGATTTTGTCCCCAAAATCACAATACAAGGTTACCCAAAAAATAATGGGGATAATATATTATCATTTTAACTTTGAGTTCCCACTTTGCCTTCTCGGCATTGTGATTCCTCCATACTACTTCACAAAAGATATAACTTTATTTCTTAAACTTGCTCTTTCCTATTTACCATTCGGATAGAAATTTCTTCATATGCTAAGGTCTTCTTCTTTTTATTCAACCTATTTAGGTTCATAATCAATTATATGCTTTTAATCTTGCTCATAGGGTCATAATACCGACACGTGAACATATTATGCATTCTCCACCGTATAAAGTTTTGTAAGGCCGCACACACCTCCGCTTACTCTGCTCGTCTGTTTGAGGATGACATGCCGTATACAACCTTAATTACGTTCCCATCTGCTCTTGTAAACTCCCTCGAAAGTTCGACGTGAAACGCGAACCCCGATCCGACACATTCGAAACTGACACTCCATGTCTTGAAACAATTTTTTAACATAGAGTTTAACTAATTGGTCTACTTTAGTCCTAATTTCATTTGGCAATAAATGTGCCGACTTCGTCAAACAGTTTACATCTATTACTCTCGTTCGTAAGCGGACAACACGTTACTTCTAAATCCGTTTTAGTCATATCTGATATTGGTTCATCTTGAGCCGTTAACATTGACATATCTCCTTACTCTTTCTACTTAATGAATTTCTCACCACATTCGCCATCCCCGGGTGATACATAATATTGACTTGGTCAGACTTCATCCTTATGTTTTGATGAAGACCTTGTTATTGCACTAAACATGTTTTATGCAATTTCAGGATGTTTGATGCAAAAAGAGAATGCTCGATGAGGAAATCATAAAGAATTGAGGACTTGAAGGTGTTAGGGCTAAATTGAGTCTCTATGAGATTATGTAAGATCTCAGCATTAATCTTTTCTCAATTCAAGGCTCTAGATCACTTGCATTGCATTTAAAAATTGGTTAAATAATCAAAGAAGTATTTAATTGGTTAGACTAAATAATAAAGAATAATGGAATTGTTTTTAATATTGAAGTTTTATCATTGTCCAAAATCATCATTTACAGAAACATTTTATATCTCTTCCTTAAAATAAGTAGTGTGATAGTATGTATTTAAAGCAGAAGAGATTTGATTGGAATTGAATATATTATTTCCATAATAAAGCATGATTTAATAGTAAGTGCAACGGTAATATTGAAATCATAACAAGATTATAGCTTTCCTATAGAGGTGAGTCATCTAATTAGCACTTCACAGTCATTCTCCTAAAAGTTGGTTTTTTATCATATTGACATGGGAAATCAATTTACATCTTATTAGGAATCTATGGTTGGGCATATTATATTATTTCTGTTAACGCCAAGTTTTGCCGGCGTGTCCAATTACAGAATCCACGCCCTTAAATCTGCACAATAATGGGTCACACACGAAGCTTGACGGCTTGGGCCGCCGGATGATAGCTCCGGTGTGAGAATGAGTACAGGCCGGTCACAAGGTTTAACAATGGAGGCAGTATTATTTTAGTGCTCAAGTGGGTATTACCTATTAACCTAGGTTAAGCCTTGTATTTATAGCCATTTTCACCGCCTTAGAGTCCACTTCCCAATCTGATTAGGACTCCTAAACATGGCAATTGCCATTGTTTGGGTTCAACACAATCTCCTTTAAAAGTGCAAGTTGGTTGCAATCCAACTGCTTACCTTAGGAGCTGGTATTTAGATATGATAAGGGTTTGAGTCCTTAATCATTTAGACTCCTTATAGCTCCGGACTCCATCCGAGGAAAAGCCTTCGGTATGGGCCTTATGAACTGGTCTGGACTCCGGCCCAAAGGGCTCTGTATTTCGATCCCAATCATCACCAATCTAGTCTGGACTCCGGCCCAAAGGGCTCTGTAGTTTAACCCCTAACACCATCATACTAGCCTGAGTTCCGGTCCAAAGGATTTGGATACCCGATCCACATATCACCAGGTGGGTCTGGATTTTGGCCCAAAGAGATCTGATACCTGATCCTTAACACTGCTACTCCATGTTCGATTTTGGCCCATTGGACTCAATGATCCCTTCTCGGCCCAGGCCTTCAGCCCGTGTGGGGGTCGGTGGATTATATCCGAACATTGCCCCCAGTCTCTCATTATAACAAGCTTATAATGAGAGATTTAAAAGGATTCTTGGGGAATCCAACCGACCTATTTAATGCAGTACACGTTACCCGGGACACGCTACATGAGACACGTTATCCAAGAGACGCCATCATTAGCCGCCTTTGGGCTTTGTGTTACAGCCCCTATAAATACCCCCTTCCTACCGCAACAGTCACTTTTTACAACCTCCTTCTTCTTCAGCCTTATTTTTTAAATTTTCTTTGCAAGTGCGATTTCCGGCAAGGCAGCTCCACCGCCTAATTCTCTGATCTAGAGCTTTTTCGGCCTCAACAACCTCACATTTCATCTATTTCTTTCTCTAATGGCAGACTCCAGCATTCCCTCGACTTCCTCCACCACTGACCTCACTCCGACCGTCGACGCAACCCCCATCACTGCCGATATCGCCACCACCGTAACTATCGCCAGCACCGATTTGGAGCTGGTCGATCTGCCAGAAGCTCCCACCGGTGACACCGCCGGCGGTACTGAGGACCGAATTTGGGCCGCTTACCGCTCCAAAAAGGACTTTTCTAATGTCAATACCAAATCCACCCTCTTTCCATCCCAGATCTCTGACATTCGAACCCTTTTCAACATTCCAAGGGAGTACAAGCTTCGGGTGCTGGAGGCTGGCGAGAAGATGTACTGGCGCCCCGAAGGCAAATGGGTGGCCATCCCGATTTGGGCTCTGAAGTACGGGGTTCGATTCCTACTTCATGAGTTCATTGTCTCTTTTCTTTGCTTCGTGGGGATCGGGTTCGCATAACTTGTGCCGAACTCGTATATCCACTTAATCAACTTCATCGCCATCTGTCAAGAGCTAAGGGTCAGCCCTGGTCTTGATTTCTTCTTCGTCTTGTTCACTGTCAGCAGGTCCAAAGAACCTGGCCTTCGGCTGCTGAACCGAGTCCCTGGTCGGGCAACCTTCGCTAAAACTCCTTCTAGCAACAAAGGTTGGCACGAACAGTGGATCTTTGCCAAGGGGAACGACCTCCAACTTATCCCGAACTGGGCTACCCCCGAAGATTCGATCGTGAAAGTGTCCACCTTTCCGACGAACCGATGGGACGAGTTCAAAACTTTCTATCAGAAGGTGAAGAAGACCTTGTGGTGTCTGGATGTCTTGGCCGATGAGGCCTGGCTGTACAAGCACGGACGTAAGTACTCTATCCCGATCTCCCTTGTCCCGTAATTTTTTTTGATTTGTCCCACTAATTTTTTGATGTGTTTACTTGTTTTTGCAGTGACCATTTCCAAGCTGGAAGGGGCTGATGAGTCTCTAACCCCTCTACCCATTCGGTCCGGCCCGATCCGCCTTCCACTCGGGGATGAGGCAGCCGAGGGGGAGACCATTCCAATTTCTGAGCTCTCTGCCGACTCCTCTCCTGCCGAGCCGAAGAATGCCTTGAAGATGTCTAAAGCTGAGAAGGTGGCTCAGCTGAATAAGGGTAAAAAGAGGGCTCTCTCTAAGGGCCCCTCCAAGTCATCTCTTTCGAAGCCGACCATCCCAACGCTGACTCTTCTACCTCCTCCCCCGGTTCTGGTTCTTGAAGATCTAGAGGAAACCGAAGAGGAAACTCTAAGGCCTCGTCCCAAGAAATAAAAACTTGTAGATGAGCCCGACCTTTAAATGGTCGAGGTCAAGCTGGTTGCCGTACAGCCGACTCCTTTCGGTTAACCTTCCTCTGAGGTCGGGCCCTCTGCCGAGACCGGCCCGACCGCCAAAGTCGGTCCTTCCAAAGGGTCTCCTCCTCAGTCTTTTTGGCCAAAGAGCCTTTTGGAAGTATTACCCTTTGAACTGTTGGAGCATTTTAAACTTCCTGAAGATGATGCCCGGTTCCAAGGGTATACTTCCGAAGGCTTGCTGGTGGCCTATATCAAAGCCCAATGTCAGGTATTCCTGAAAGCCTTAAGTTTTGCATTTTAGTTATCTGCTATATTAGGAGTAACACTTTTTTCCCGCTTTACTGCAGGCTAATGCCATCCTGCCATGAGCCATCCCACCTCTGGCCAAGGCCAAAAGAAATGAAGGTCAACTCCGGACCGAGGTGGAGATGCTCGGGGCTGAGGTTCGAGGTTTGACGGCTGAGCTGAAGAAAGAGAAAGAGGATCACGCCGACACCCAAACCAAAGTGACTTTCGCCTAGCGTCAGGCCAACGAACACAAAAAACTCCACCTCAATCTTCAGAAGGAGTTCGTTGTCCTTGACGGCTATAACAAGCAACTCCTCGAGGAGAGGACTCTTCTGAAGAAGAAGGATCTGGATCAGCAGAATGCCAATCTGATCCTCCAGAGCAAAGTATCCAAAATACATGCCCAACAAATGGTTTTGATAAGGGAGAATGCTGCTCTGGGGCCAGAATGTGCCAAAGCCAAGCAGCAAGATGTTCAAGAATATCAAGAATCGCCCGAGCTCCGAGATGCCATTATGGCTCAATTTGCCGAAGGCTACGAAGCTCATAAGGAGAAGGCCCGGGCGAAGATGACAGTTGCTGGACTTGATGTTTTTGTGCTAGATTCCTCCGATGAAGAGTCCGATGCCGGAGAGGATACTGATGGCGGAGCCCTTGACCCTTAGTTGTTTTATGATTTTTACTTGTAATTTTTTATCTTCATTATTTCTTTTGTAAATTTCCTGATCAGATCTGCGTGTAACTTGTCCGATCAGTTAAGTTTTTTGTAACTTTTCTGATCGATTCTGTTCATCCCTTGTCTGATGGGTTTTGTAGAAACTTATGAATATACATGAAGTACAAAAAAATTTCCGAAAAGAAATCCATGCTATTTTATTGATGTACGAAGCAACTTACATAAGGAAAAAGTAAGAATTACATAATTTCTTACTAATAATATTTTCTAAGTCTTCCAGCATGCCATGTATTCTTTATTTCTGTGACATCCAGTGCTCGAAGCCGATAAGTTCCAGGCTTCGGCACTTCAGTCACTTCATACGGTCCCTCCCAGTTCGGCATTAACTTGCCCGTGTTCTGGGGGGGTAGACGCCTCTGCTTCCCAAAGCACCAAATCCCTGATCTCAAACCTCCTTTGTTTCATATTCTGATTGTAGTGCCGGGCTGTTCGCCTTTGGTAGATAGCTAGCCTCACCTGTATCGAATCCCGAACTTCTTCCAACAGATCTAAGTTCAGTCGCAAGCCATCATCATTGTACAATTCTTTGTACTGACTGACCCGAAGTGTAGGAGACCCGATCTCGACGGGTATCTGTGCATTTGTCCCATAAGCCAGTCTAAAAGGTGAATCCCCTGTTGTCGTCCTCAGGGTAGTCCGATATGCCCATAAGACACTGAGTAGCTCTTCTGGCCCTCGCCCCTTTAGTTCATCCAGCCTTCGTTTAATTCCATTAAGTAGAGTCCAGTTGGTGACTTCTACCTGTCCATTCGACTGAGGGCGGGCAACTGAAGTCTTTCTATGTTGGATGCACAGCTGTTTCAGGAAAGCTTTGAATTTTGACCCCACAAATTGTCTGCCATTGTCCGAAACCAGGACCATCGGGATACTGAACAGGTACACAACATACTCTTTGAAGAATTTGAGGCATTCCTGTTCGGTAATTTTTTGTAATGGTTTGGCTTCCACCCACTTGGTTGTGTAGTCGATGGCGACGATCACGAAAGTAGCTTGTCCCTTGGCCTTCGGTAATGGTCCCAAAATATCAATCCCCCACATAGCAAATGGAATCAGAGATAAGACCGAATATAACTCCTCGGGAGGCTGGTGAGGGATAGAACTATTTAACTGACACTTGAGACATTTTTTGACATAGTCCTTTGCTTCTTGGAAGATGGTCGGCCAACAGTACCCCTGCCTCAGAATTTTGTAAGCCAATGACTTGGCTCCCATGTGATGCCCACATATTCCTTCATGCACTTCCCTTAGAGTATATTCTACTTTCGAAGGTGTCAAACACTTGAGCAATGCAGAAGTGAACACCCTTCGGTATAGGTCCCCATCAATGAAAACAAAATTGGAACTCCTGTGCTTGATTTTTTTGGCGTATATGCGATCCAAAGGCAGAACACCATCAGCCAGATAAGAGATGTAAGGTGTGAGCAAACAGTCCAGCCGATCCAAGGCTAATACGTCCACCCTCTGAACACTAGGTTTGTCCAACACTTCCAAATATACTGAGCTGGTAAAAGAGCTTACTTCGATTGTAGCCAATCAGGCCAGAGAGTCTGCTACTGAGTTGTCTGACTGGTCAATCCCTAGGCAACTGTGCGAACCAAAGTATGTGAGTCTATCCTTTACCTCTGCCAGGTATTTTTCCATCCTAGGCCCCCGAACTTCATATTCCCCTGATATCTGTTTAACCACCAGCTGGGAGTCACTATATACCACTAGCTTCTGAACTTCCAGGCTCCGGGCCAACTGTAGTTCGGCCAAAATGGCTTCGTATTTGGCCTCATTGTTGGTGGCCTTGAACCGAAACCGAATGGCTTGTTGGACTCGGAATCCCTCGGGACTTGTCAGAATAACCCCTGCTCCGCTGATGTCCGAAGTAGATGACCCGTCCACATAGAGAGTCCATACTGTTTGTAGTGGTTGTGCTTCAGTGATCGAAGCTACATCCGGTTCTGAGAAAGAACCCTCTACAACAAAGTCTACCAAGGCCTGTCCCTTAATTGCCGTCCTGGGGTGACATTCTAGAGCGAATTGAGTTAATTCCATTGCCCATGTGGCAACCCTTTTCGAGACTTCTGGCCTATGCAGTACTTTCTTTAAGGGTTGATCCGTATACACAATCATCAACCAACTTGCAATGATCAGGGCGTAGGAAAATGTTTCTAGGTTCGAGTATCTGGTCTCTGCGTCTCGAAGAACGTGGCAAACATAATAGAGCGGGAATTGCTTTCCCCCTTTTTCCCGTACCAATGCCGCCCCCACTGCCATCGAGCTTGCTGCTAGATATAAGTATAAAGGTTTTAAAGGGATCGGTTTCATCAACAGGGGTGCCGAAGACAAGTACTGCTTGATCCCCTAGAAGGCGTCTTCGCACTCAGAGGTCCACTGGAAACTCTTCTCGTTTTTTGGCCCCTTGAGAGTGTTGAAGAACGGTAAACACCTTTCTGCTGATTTTAACACAAATCTCAGAAGAGCGGCTATCCGACCCGTCAACCTCTGCACATCCTTATATGACTTCGGTGATTTCATATCTAATATTGCTTTAATTTTCTCTGGATTTTCCTCGATGCCTCTTTTGCTGATCAAATAACCCAGAAATTTCCCCGAGCCTAAGCCGAAGGTACATTTAGTTGGATTCAGACATAGCTTATGTTTCTAAACTGTTTCAAAGCAGCATTCTAGGTCCGCCAGATGGTCTTGGCGTGATACGCTTTATACAATCATATCATCCACGTAGACCTCCATGCTTCGGCTTAGCTGTTTTGTAAACACATAGTTCATCATCTGCTGGTAAGTGGCCCCGACATTGAGCAGTCTGAAGATCATTTTTTGATAAGCATAAATGGCCTGATGTGTGATGAAGTTGGTCTTTGGGATGTCTTCCTTTCTCATCGAGATTTGGTGATATCCTGAGAAAGCATCCATGAAGCTTAGCATGTCGTACCCCGAAGTGGCATCAATTAATTGGTTGATGTTGGGCAAGGGATAGAAATCTTTTGGGCAGGCTTTATTCAGATCCGTGTAATAGATGCATATCATCCATTTCCCATTTTGTTTCTGAACCAATACCATATTTGCCAGCCCCTACGGGTAGTCAATTTCGAAGATGAAGTCCGCCTCCAAGAGTTTGGCAATATCTTCATCTATGATCCTCTGTCTCTCTGGGGCGAAAATCCTCCTCTTCTGTATGACTGGCCTCTTACTGGGATCCACCTCCAACCTGTGCACTGCTATTGACCTGTCAATCCCGGGCATATCATTAGGTACCCATGCAAAGATATCTGTATACACCCGAAGTTGATCTATCAACCCGGTCTGGAAGGGTTTTGTCAGTCCCGAACCTATCTTTATCAGTTTCTCCTCGTCCCCCGTGATCAACTGTATGTCCTCCGTCTCCTAGGCTGGCAGGGCCAGTGGTTCTGTACTGCCTTCAGTGAATGGTTTTATTTTGATAGCCATTGTCTGCTTCTTCTTGCTTACCTCGACCCCCGAAGTGATCAATGTATTCCGATAACACCTTCGGGCAATGGCAAGATCACCTTTTACCTCCCCGATCCCGTTTAGTGTTGGAAACTTGATTTTGAAGTGAGGAATGGACATGACTGCTTGCAAGGCTGCCAGGGTCGGTCTTCCCAAGATGGCATTGTAAGCCGAATCCACCTGGTCCATTAAGAACCTGACCATAACCTCCACCTGCTGAGGGTTTGTGCCGAACCTAACTGGTAACTCGATGGTGCCCGATACATGCATCGAGTCGCCACTGAATCCATACAAGGGTCCTTCCCCCCTAGTTCCTTCTTCTTCCCCTCTAGATCCATCCTCTGGTAGGTATGTGTATACAGTATGTCGACCGAAGTCCCGTTATCGATCATCATTAGTCTCATATCTACTGGTCTGACCTAAGTTGTTATCACTAGTGCCCCGTCATGTGATTCTATGGGATCTGTGGGGTAATCTTCATCTGAAAAGGAGATCACTGTCCCCTGTAAGGCCCTGTCCTTCTTTTCTGAAGACCCAGCGACGGATAGGACTGCATTTAGGCGCTCGCTTCTTTTTTTCCTGATCACACGTCCTATCGAACCGCTCAAAATAACATCAATCACTCCTCGAGCTGGCTGGTTCTATTTTAGCTGTGTGTCTTGGGCCTAAACTCTATTTTCCTCCCTCGGTTGAGTCTCGGTACTTTCCCTACCAGCCACATACTGAATCAACTTCCCGTTCTGTATGTTCTTCTCTATCAGATCACCCAAGTCATGGCACTCCTCTATCGTATGGCCCGAATTCTGATGGTACTGGCAAAACTTATCCTTACTCAGCTTCCCAGGCTTCGACCGTGTCGAGCAGGGCTCATAAAAGGTCATATTCCTGATGTCCTCCAATATTTTGGCTCGATCGGTATTGAGGGGTGTGTAAACCCTGTTGACACTTCTACTTGGGAAGGGTGGTCGGCCACTACCCGATCCCCCACCATTGTAATTCTTTCTCCATTGATTATTCTACCTCCCCTGATTATTGTCAGACCGTTGGTGGGTCTGCTTGTCTCGGTCCTTGGACTTATCGTAAGACTGTGAGTGGGGCCTAAAATTTCATATGGCTTCTTCGATGGCAATGAACACCTCGGCCCAATGAAAAGCTTCAGTCAGATCCGAGGGTGGATTGATCATCAGGTCCTTCATCAGCTTCTTCGATCGTCCTATATCAAGACCTGTTGTGAAAAACCCCAACGCCTATGGTGAATTCAACTCTACCACCAATCCCACAGCTTCCCGAAACCTCTTGACATATGTGCCGAGGCTTTCATCCGAGCACTGCCTCACCTGCATGAGAGAAGCAGTAATCTTCCCTCTTCTCCTGTTGCTCCCGAACCGAGCATGGAACTTTTCCTGAAGATCATTCCACGAACTGATTGTTCTCGATGCCAAAGTCCCCATCCATTCCCTGGCACTCTTTTTTAGGGTGGTTGCAAACATGTGACACTTTGCAGCATCTGAATGCCCATAATATGCCATCAGCCTGTCATATCCATCCGAAAGATCATAAGGGTCCCCCAGTTCATCATATGTCTTGAGGTCAGCAGTGACCTGATTGATTTCGGGCGAGAAGGGCGAATTGTGGCAGCTCGAGGGTGTTCCAATTAGACTCTTTGCTGCCAGAAGCTTTTCTAACTCCACAACACGTCGAGCGAGGGGGTCGATCTCCTCTTTACGGGGGGATGGCCTGCCCCTGTCCCTCTCGTATTCGGGAGATCCGATCCTCATCCTCTATCCCGATTGGCTCGGGCGATCAGATTTTTGTTCATGGGAACGACTCCTTCTTCAGCTCTTCCTTTCCCGAGAATGACTCCTATGTCGGCTCCTATTCTTTCCAGCTTCATCCTGACGTGGTGATCTGGATCGGCTCCGATGTCTACGCCTCTTCATAGAGGCCTCCTATTCCCCAGCCACCTTGGCCATCTGCAATTCCAGTTCCTCTTGCTGGAGGCGTAGGGCTAGCATGGCGTCCTTATTCTGCTGTATCTTTGTCAACAAAATGAATTAACGCTGGTCCCTACTGTTCTCCACCCAATCCTTCTCTCACCGTTCGTGTACTTGGGACTGGTTGTCCTCGACGTGGGTATGCTGGGGATTCGGAGTATGCTGACTGGGCACAAATAGTTGCCGTTGTACTGACCGGCCATGTGCCGAGTTTTCTTCCTGATGGCTTGGTCCCAGTCGGTCTTTAACTGACGCTCTGACCAGAGTCTTCGGGTGAGTTTTGGCCTTTTCCACGTTTGAAGCACCACCATCCTTACTAGCCATGACTTTCAACCGAAAAAGTGCACAGTGATTGCAAAAGCACTAAACCCCTCCTTCTAGCGCCAATGCTAACGCCAAGTTTTGTCAGCGCGTCCAATCACAAAATCCACGTGCTTAAACCTGCACAATAACGGGTCACACACGAAGCTTGACGGCTTAGGCCGCCGGGTGATAGCTCTGGTGTGAGAATGAGTACAGGCCGGTCACAAGTTTTAACAATGGAGACAATATTATTTTAGTGCTCAAGTGGGTATTACCTGTTAACCTAGGTCAAGCCTTGTATTTATAGCCATTCTCACCACCTTAGAGTCCACTTCCCAATCGGATTAGGACTCCTAAACATGGCAGTTACCATTGTTTGGGTCCAACACAATCTCCTTTAAAAGTGCAAGTTAGTTGCAATCCAACCACTTACCTCAAGAGCTGGAATTTAGATATAATCAGGGTTTGAGTCCTTAATCATTTAGACTCCTTATAGCTCCGGACTCCATCTGAGGAACAGCCTTCGGTATGGGCCTTATGAACTGGTCTGGACTCCATCCCAAAGGGCTCAGTAGTCCGATCCCAATCATCACCAATCTAGTTTGGACTTCGGCCAGAAGGGCTCGGTAGTCCGACCCCGAACACCATCATACTGGCCTGAGTTCCAGTCCAAAGGATTTGGATGCCCGATCCACATAGCACCAGTTGGGTCTGGGTTCCGGCCCAAAAAGCTCGAATACCCTGATCCCTAACACTGCTACTCCATGTCTGGCTTCGGCCCATTGGGCTCGATGAACCCTTCTCGGCCCAGGCCTTCAGCCCGTGTGGGGGTCGGTGGATTATATCCGAACAGTTTCCATAAAAAGATTCCAAACAGATCTTGTGGCTAAAAGATTCTGAGCAGATCAGTTAGTGGTTTTTCCTAATATCATGCCACATGATTGACCTTTAGTGAGAATCTAGAAATCGACAATTGACTATATTATGGAATTCAGATATTGAACTCTATAGCGCATAAGAAGAAAAGATATTCAATCTGCAGTAATCATGCATTATCCTAAAATAATCATATCAACGATCAAAAGATCAATTAGCAACGGGCATATATTTTTTATATCTATAAAAGGGGATGAGCTGGTTCAATGTAGAAGGACCGAAGTACAGAAAATCAATACCTCGTATAAACAGTAAACTGCTACTACTTTATTGATTTTTGATTTATTCTTCATACATCATTCAAAAGATCATGTTCTTTTATGAAGACATAAGCTGATGGTGCAAGAGTAATTCTAATTGGTTCATAGCTTTCATTCTTGAAGTTTTACTGGTAATATCTTTTTATTATTGATCATTGCATATTAAATAGAGCCTTACATTGTGTGAATTGATTAATTTCTTTGATCATAGACCTCTATTTGTAATTCCATTTTCAAATAGACTAAGTATTATCTAAAGGTTTTTAATCCGGTTTGGATTAAGAAATTTTGCAAAAAGGTTTAAGGAAGCATACGTTCTTAACAGTGCATAGGTGCACAAAAAGCAAAAGTGCTCAAGTGTTTAGAACTTGATTTGTAAATTAGTCGACTTGTAATTGAAGTAAATTAATAAAAGAGAGTCTTCAATGCAAGTTGGTATTGAACGTGGAATAGGCTACTATTATAGAGGGTAGTAGTTGAACTACGTAAATTTTTTTGGTGTTTGTGTGATTGCTTATTGTGTTAGTCTTCGTAATTAAGTTATAATTAAGCCTAAACAAATTCAAGTTTTAAAAGAAGTGTTAAATGTTTATTTTTAAGTAAATTGATAATCAGGTAAGCATAAATATTCAATCCAGCATCCTGCATTCATACATTGATAATCCGGTAAGCATAAATATTCAATCCAGTATCCTGCATTCATTAAAAGAAAGTTTTAAATTACAAAAATTTGACATCGTTTGTTCCCACACTTATTCAACCCCCTTCTAAGTGTGTCTATCAGAATTTCATTTGGTATCAAAGATTGGGTCTACTTATCTTGGTCTTAAAGGTGACTTGTAGGGAAAGATTCTAACATGACACATTTCGGGAATAACCACCAAGAAGGGCAATCAACCAATAGACCTCCACTACTGTATGGAACTAAAAATTACAACTTCTGGAAATTTTAAATGAGGATCTACCTTAAAAAGGATCCTTGGGAATGGTGGGCGGTGGAGAATAGACCGGTTATTCCAAGGAAAGATGATGGAACTCAAAAGACTCTACTAAAGATGGACTCAACCGAAACCTACATGGTCTCTTATGATTAAAAGGCTATGAACACACTTCTTAGCGGCATGGTACAATTCGAGATAGACAAAGTCTCCTCATATAACTCAGCTAAGGAAATATGAGATACTCTAGTAGTGAGCCATGAAGGCACAGCCAAACTACGAGAAGTCAAGCTAAGCATGCTCATGCATGACTATGAAATGTTTAAACTTAAAAAGATGAAACCATCAAAATGGCTCAAGCACGATTCCTAGTTGTAAGAACTGTGAATTTCATGAATAAATATTAATTTTGATATTAATAAGAATGTGAATATTTATTTGAATATAAATATTTATGTGTTAAGAGATGAGTAATTCAATTAATTTAAATTGAATAAATGATAATTGAGAAAAGTGTGGAGTTTATGATAAGCTCGTAGAATGCCTTGTGTGGCACAAGCATGGAATTTATGATGATTTGATAAATTAAAGAAGGAATTAATGAGTGGATGATTAATTAATAATATATTGTTAATTAATTATGATTATGAGTAGTAGCATATTAATGAATAAATAATTAATTAATATTATAAGGTTAATGTTTGTCCAATTAATTGCTAAGTGTAAAGTTATGTAATCACATATTATATAGTAACTACATCTATATGATATAAAGTTTAATGTGACATTTTGATATGACTATGTAATATAGAAAATATATGGTAAAAGGAAGTAAGTCACATGAATTATATAAATGGACCCATGAGAGTACATGCTATGTGTTCCTTGTGCAATGTTGAACCAAACTATATTATATAAAGTGCAAAGTGAAGTGTGACACTTAAACGAGACTATATTATATATACAAACTACATAGCAAGATTTAATTAGTTATATGATTAATGCTTATGTGATAATGTGAGTGTGTGAACATTAAATGTGTACCTTGTGAGTATTATACTAAATTAAATGAATAATAGTTACTTAATGATTATTTCAATAAGTTAAGATAATTGAAATAATAGAGTTGGGATAATGTAATGTGATAATATCCAAATGAATTATATTCGGTATGAGGAAATGTACATGGATTATATGTTGAATATATGTATCCCTACTTACTACATTGTAATATTATTTACTTATTGAAAATACATTGAGACTTTAATTTAATACCTAAGTATACATAGTAGGCATATATATAACAACATAAATAATTCATGTTGTCCAATTGCTGAGCTATATTTTGCCTTGTCCTATAATGAGAGACCACGCGAACACTCAAAAGGCTATCCTACTCCCTACTTCTCAAACTCAGCAAAATGTAGCTAATCATCAATGGGGGAGTGGCCTCAATAGTAATTATCAACCACTCTACCAACCCATCTCCTTAACCATCATGCAATTCTCATTTCCGTTGGTTTGATTTGGTGAGTAAATGCCTTGTCTGTGTAACCAATTCCCTATAATGTAAGCTCTTCACCTCTCTTTTTCATTTGCTGAGATTTCCAAGTTGAGCTATTATAAGTTTAAGCTAGTATATTGAGAAAGATATCAGTTGAGGAGGGAGTGATATAGAAGCATTAGCAGCAATCTCATATCAACCATTCCGCAGAGGTATAACATTCATGTTCTTCATCTTTGAAAATTTCTAGTTCTTGATTATACTTGAATTCATGTTGATTGGATTGGAGAATGGTTGTTAGTTGTTATAATTAGCTTATAAAACATGTTAGTAATACAATGTAGTTGTTTAGAATAGAATTCGTGAAGAAACTTTGTATTTGGCTTTGCCTTCTGCCGAACAGAAGCCATTTCTGATGCTGACCGAGACACAGCACATCTGCGCCCATTTAGTGCTTGGGTGCAACGTAGCTGCGCCAGTACCTGATTTCAGTTTTCTGTTTCTTCTAAAATCTGTTAAGTGCTAATGTGTGATTTTACTTAAGACAGGAATGAAAACTGGTCTAACTCATATATATATGCTCCTTGATACAACATGCATGTTCGAGGCCATGTTAGTATACGTTATTGAAGGAAAACCTATAGTTTTAAAATAAACTTGACATGCTATGTTAATGATTAAAGTTCTGACCATATGAGTATGTGTATGTGGGTAGGTTATGAATGAAATACAGTCAAAAATCTGTTTGCATATGTTAAGTCATGTTAGCCTAGTTTAAGATGACTTTTAAAGAGAAACTTGAATGTTTTGAAGAACTAAAGTTCACGAGCATGTTAAGGAATACATTATGATATTTTGTTATGCATGCTAGTACTTCTAACATCACTAAAATGTCTTATATGTGCACCCAACTTGTTAGATACAATGCAAGTTAATCAAGTATGAGTTTGATTAAATTTTCAAGCAAATAAACGATGTTAGCTATGCGTATGTGATGAAAATCTTAGTAAGCATGCATACTAAACTGATTTCATGACTACCTTATGTGTGTATGTGGTTATCATGGTAGTCCTTGTGATGTATGACCTCAATTGGCCTATTTCCTTAAAAATCTCAAACTAAGACCATGAGGTGTAAAATGAACTTAGAATGGTCATGGAAGTATGTAAAGTCATCTAGCATGTATGCATGATAAGTGGTAGTGACTTAGCATGTTAAAGGTTTAGACAAAAGCAGCAGTGCACAAGCCCCACCCTGGTCTGGCCAGGGGACAGCGCAGCTGCACCGTCCCTAGGCTTAACCAGGGCGCAGTTGCGTCGGGCTACTTTCAGGTCTGGACAGTTTGCTTAAATCTGATTTTGACAGTTAACTTATAAATGATTCCTAAACTGCTAAACAGGGTCTGAACACTACTGATATACGTTATATAAGATGGTAATGTAACATGATGATGTTTAACATATAAAAGGAACTCCATAGATGATAATGACATATCGATTAAGTGTTACGATACCATACGTGATATAACCATATTACTTGATTTCGCAATGTTTTATATACTGATTATGTGATAAGCATATGTAAAGTACGTAATGACATACGTATAGAGTTATATGACTAAAGTATAATCATATGTGTATATTTAACTTACATATCGAGCTTGTGTATCGAATATACTTAGCTAATGAACATCCTATACATATAAATATATTACGATAGGAATTCGAAGTATCGATAAGCTAAAGTTTGATAATCTATGCTTAATGAAAGTATCCTAACTCAACGGATATTGTAAGCAAGTACTCGAACTTTATTCTTAATGAGCATTTATTGAACTTGTGCTATTATTGTCATACAAGTAAGCTATTGGAATTGCGATTCATGTTTTATTACTTAAATACTTCATGGATAAAGATAAAGTTGATTTATATTCTTTGAACTTTAAATCTTGAGTTTTGAGCTTATGATTGTTCTTATATACCTTGAAAGAGCGGTCTATGCCATTTGATTCGGCTAGACCTATATTATGAATTTGAAAAGCGATCCAAACCAATTGATTGGTGCGGAGTCTTATATTGATTGAGATGAACAACCCTTTTGAAGGGGAAACTATATTTGTCGAGAGACCGACGTGCGCACTTGAGTACGATTAAATATTATGCATAATGTAGGGTACTTTAGGCTGATCACCTGTTGTACTTATTCTATTGGATTATCAGTATATTTCTGTTAATTCTAGTAGAAGTTCATAGCCCTTAGTGACTGCTCAGTATTCATTATTCTTGAACTGTGAAAAGGTTAAACCTTAAATCTTATTGTTATCTTGAGTCCTTAGCGACTATTGTTGAAAACTATTGATACTTCTTGTTATCCTTAAACTATCATCTATTATTGTACCCTTGAGAACTAAAAACTATATTGATCCCCTTATTGCTATATTAGTTGCTGAGCAAACTTGTTGCTCATTTTTGCTTTTTCCCTAAAAACATTTTAGTTAAGGCAGAGAAGGGTGGACCTTCGGGCACCGACAAGGGCAAAGGCAAAGCTACGGAGTAGCTTTATATTATGTAGAACTCTATGACGTTGTAATACGATCTTATTATATTATATATTAGTTAAGTTTATATATGTTTAAGATATGTTTAAGCTATGTAATCGATGTTTAAGTTACGAGACCTTAGAACGTGAATAATTATATTAAATAAATGTAATCTATTCGTAGTATTGTGTTATTCCACTTTGCGATATATTATTATTGTATTAGATTATAAAACGTAACGAACCGAATTCGAGACGACTATGGCAGTCCAAATTTGGAGGCGTCACAAGTTGGTATCAAAGCCATAGTTATAAACCTTAGGAGCAAGAGTCCCTTAGATGATAACTTAGGAGAACATAGAAGTTAGAAGGAGATAAAACTAATGTAGAGTTTTCCTAGAGAGAGGCTTAATGTGTTATGAAATGTAACTTCATTCTATACAATGAACTTATGTTTTATTTAACATTCTAGTGGAGTTGTTGTTTGTTTGTCTGGTGTTTGTGATTGTAGGATGACAGACATGGGAGAACCTAGTAGAGTGGCAGAGGAGGAGCCCAAAGATATACATGTGGTATATGAGGCACCTCTAGAGGCTGTGCCTGTGCAGGCAGTTGCACCATCCGAGTCTGACGACGAGGACGAGATCGAGGTAGAGTTTGACCCAAAGGAGGAGTCCCTGGAGGATGAGCCCATGAAGGACGATCCTACGGAGGGTGAGCCCATGGAGGACTCTTACGAGCCTAATGTCGAGGAACAAATGCTGGGGGAGTACGAGGAGCGTATTTTAGAGTTAGACTGCAGAGTCCAAGAGCTGGAGGCTGAGACCCAGGAGAGAGAGTCCGAGTTCTAGAAGCTGAGGGATGAGGACCATCAGAGGAAGCTAGCGATGCAGGAGTTAGAGGTGGAGATTGCATACCTGCAGGGAGACAGGGATCCAGATGGGGACCTTGTTTCACAGGTCAATAGCTAGGAATGTTGATCTGGCAGGAAAGCTGGAAGAGGTAGAGAAGAGAGATCTAAGTGAGAAGACTGAGAAAGAAGCACTCCGTACTCAGTTAGAGTTGGAGGTGATGGATAGTATCCACTTCGAGGAGAAGTGGGAAGCGGCTAATGAGTGGGCAGACGACTTGGAGGATGAAGTCAGATGCTAGAAGAGGAAGGTGAATAAGTTGGGGTATGTGTTTCGTTCAGCTATAGAGAGGGTGATCGATGGTGTATACCATTACTCAGCAAAGCAGGGACAGACCCAACACACTATGAGCCGAGAGTTGATGGCATACATAGCACAGATAGAGTACAAGAGCGCTGTGGAGCGCGGGATGATGGGATGAGACCTTAGCTAGACTAGCAGTAGCTTTAGTGGTTTTCTTTTGTAATGTATATATTGATGTAATACCAATCTTTTGTGTAAGATATGGGATAGTGATGTAAACCCCGAGTAGGCTTATGATAGAGGGGTAGTATGTTGGTATTCCCCCCAATCTTTGTGATATTAGGGGATATATGTGATGACATTTATAACAGTATGCTAGGGATAATCATGTAATGAAATGAATTTGGCATATAAATATAAATGATCTTATTTCAGAAATGTGTTATAAATTCTATTCTTTTTAGCATTAATGAAATACTTAAGTATTATAATTGAATAATGAAAGTGGAAATTTTGTAATGCAGAAAATGCCGCCCAGACGTAGATTAACTGCACCTGAGGAATCAGTAAACAATGAGAGGGAACAAGTAGACCCGATCCAGAAACTAGTTGATCTGTTAGGAGAGGCTCTTAGGGGAAGGAAAAAAGAACCCGTTCGCCCTAATCCTCAAGCAGCCCCAGTCACAAATTTCAAACACTTTAGGAGCGTAGGCCCTCTAGAGTTTGAAGGTACTACCGATCCGATCATAGCTCAGACATGGGTTAAGGATATTGAGAAGGCCTTCACTATCGCTCGTGTGTGTGAAGACCAAAAGACTGTATTTGCAACATATATGATGAGGGGCAAAGCCAATTACTGGTGGGAGGCTAATCAACAAAGAGCGGGAGAAGGGATAATAGCTTGGGAAAGATTCAAGACTCTGTTCTTTGAGAACTATTTCCCAAAGAGCATGAAGAATAGGATGAAGGTTAAATTTTTAGAACTTAAGCAAGGTGATATGACGGTGGCACAGTACGTGGCTAAGTTCAATGAACTAGCGGGATTTATAGAACACCAAGTAGGAGACGAAGAGAGGAAAGCGAGACGTTTTTAACAAAGACTGAAGCCTTGGCTGTTTAATAAGGTATCAGTTCTTTAGATCGATTCCTTTGCGACATTGCTGGAGAAGGCGATCATTGCGGAAGGTGGCAGTGAAGCCTTAAGTCTTTATAACAAGGAAAAGAAGGGTAAGAACACGGGAGGAGAAAACTATGGAGGAGGAAGCAGCAGTGGAGGAAGTAACTTCGGAAAGAGAAAATGGGAGAATAGCAATAACAACAACAACAATAACAAAAACAATCAGTCGGGAAATTTTCATGGAGGATTTAAGAAGAGGGCAGAGGGATGTCTAAAATGTGAAAAGAATCACCAGGGCGAGTGCTGGAAGGGGCGCAGTACTTGCTACAACTGCGGTCAGGAGGGACACATTTCACCCAACTGCCCAAAGTCGAAGAAGATATAAGGATGTTTCGCTTGCGGTTCAACTGAACACCGGATTAAGGATTGCCCGAAGAAGGGAAGTGGCGGAGGTAGAAGCCAACAAGGGGGAGGCAACAAACTGATGATTGGCAGACCGACGCAATCCAACTGCCCAACCGCCAGAACCTTTAACATGACCGTCCAGGACACAGTAGCTGCGAAGGACGTGGTGTCAGGTATAATCCCAATCAATTATATAAATGCATATGTATTATTTGATTAGAGTGCCACCTTTTCTTTTGTATCTGAAGAATTTGTTAGTCAACTTAATTCACCCCGAGAACGATTAGGAAATCCTTTAGACATAGAAGTTGAGAATAAAGAAATAATCCCTGTAGAATATGTTTACCAAAATTATCGCACAAACATTAGAGATCATGAACTGAGCGTAGACTTGATTCCAATTAGATTGGGAGAATTTAACGTAATACTGGGAATGGATTGGTTGTATAACCATGCTGTGATAATTGACTGTCAGAATAAAAGTGTGAACCTTCAGACTCCGAGTAAGTCTAAGGTAGTGTTTTATGGTAGCTCATTGCTTAAGAAATCGTGTGGCCTTACGATGATGCAGACCAAGAAATTATTAAGGAAAGGATGTGTAGGTTACTTAGCTTACATTGTAGATACTCGAAAAAAGGGAGTAGAAATTAAGGATATATTCGTAGTAAGAGAATTCCAAGCTGTATTTTCGAACAATCTGCCTGGTTTTCCGCCAGACAGAGAAATAGAATTCGTAATAGACTTAGCACCGGGAACTGCAACGATTTCGAAAGCTCCATATCGTATAGCGCCGGTAGAAATGAAGGAATTGATGATACAACTGCAAGAGTTACTAGATAAAGGTTACGTACGACCGAGTGTGTCTTCTTGGGGAGCACCAGTGTTGTTTATTAAAAAGAAGGACGGATCGATGAGGCTCTGTATCTATTATCGAGAATTGAACAGAGTAACGATCAAGAACAGATATCCGTTACCGAGGATAAACGACCTTTTTGATCAACTGAAGGGAGCGAAGTGTTTCTCAAAGATAGACCTATGGATAGGTTATCACCAACTGAAGGTACGGGAGAAAGACATACCAAAGACTGCGTTTCAAACCCGTTATAGACATTACGAGTTTTTGGTAATGTCATTCGGATTGACTAATGCTCCAGTAGCATTCATCGACTTGATGAACTGAGTTTTCAAGCCCTACTTGAATAAGTTTGTGGTAGTTTTCATCGACGACATCTTGATTTACTCGAAGACAGAGGAAGAGCATGCCGAACATCTGAAGATAATTTTGGAAGCACTAAGGAAGGAGAAGATGTATGCGAAGTTTTCTAAGTGTGAATTTTGGATAGAGAAGGTTCAATTCTTAGGACACGTGGTGGATAAGAATGGAATCTCAGTAGACCCTGCGAAGGTAGAAGCAGTAAGTAATTGGGAACATCCAAAAACACCAACGGAGATAAGAAGTTTCTTAGGGTTAGCTGAATACTATCAAAGATTTATCCAGGATTTTTCTAAGATAGCGATCCTGTTGACCAATCTGACGAGGAAGATGGTAAAGTTTGTATGGACAGACAAATGTGAGGAAAGTTTTCAGGAATTGAAGAAGAGATTGAGCGAAGCGCCTGTGTTATCACTACCAGACTATACGGGAGGTTTTGTGGTGTATAGTGATGCATCGCACAAGGGACTTGGATGTGTGCTTATGCAACATGGAAAGGTCATTGCGTATGCATCACGAAAATTAAAGGACTATGAAAAACGATACCCTACTCACGACTTAGAGTTAGCGGCAGTAGTTTTTGCGTTGAAGATTTGGAGGCATTATTTGTACGGAGAGAAATGTGAGATATACACGGATCACAAAAGTCTGAAATATATCTTCACACAGAAAGAGTTGAACATGCGTCAGAGAAGGTGGTTAGAATTAATCAAGGATTACGACTGCAATATTCTTTCTCACCCGGGTAAGGCAAATGTAGTTGTCGACGCTCTAAGCAGAAAAAGAAGGGAGAAATTGTTTCAATTGACGACTCAAGAGGAGTTTATAAGAGAGATGGAGAAATTAGAAATAGAGATAAAGGGACCGGAGAGGTCTGAAGAAAAGTTGTTCGTAATGGAATCTCGTCCAACCTTGTTGGATAGAGTAAAGGAATCACAAGAGAAAGATGAGGAGTAAGAGAAAATCAGAAAGAGGATTGCAGAAAATGATGAACAAAGATTCAGAATAGATAAAGAAGGTATCTTGAGATTCAAAGGGAGAGTGTGGGTGCCAGCGATAACCGATTTAAGGGAAGAAATTTTGCATGAGGCACACAATATGACATATTCCGTTCATCCGGGAGGCACAAAGATGTACCGAGATTTGAGGCAATATTTTTGGTGGCCCAATCTGAAACGGGAAGTCGCAGAGTGCGTTAGTAGATGTCTTACTTGCCAATGCGTCAAAGCAGAGCACCAGAGGCAAAGTGGTTTACTACAATCGTTGGAAATACCATAGTGGAAATGGGAGCACATTACAATGGACTTCGTGGTGGGACTTCCAGTCACACAGAAAGGTTATGATGCCATTTGGGTTATCGTGGATAGACTAACAAAGACCGCACATTATCTACCGATCAAGATCCGCTATAGTTTGAATCAGTTAGCGAGCCTATACGTAAAGGAAATTATTTCACGACATGGTGTGCCGGTGTTAATTATCACGGATCAAGATCCGCGCTTCACGTCAAACTTCTGGAAAAGCTTACAAGAGAGAATGGGAACACAGTTGAGGTTGAGTACTGCTTATCATCCTCTGACATACGGACAAAGTGAGTGAACAATACAAATGCTGGAGGACATGCTTAGGACTTGCGTGATGGACTTTAAGGGAAATTGGGACGACCACCTACCCTTAGTAGAATTTACATACAATAATAGTTATCATGCAAGTATCGGCATGCCACCGTACGAAGCTCTTTATGGAAGAAAGTGCAGAACGCCGTTATGTTGGGACGAAGTCGGAGAACGACGAATGTTGGGGCCAAAGTTAGTACAACAAACCGCAGACGTGGTAACAATGGTAAGAGCCAGACTAGTAGCAGCTCAAGATCGCCAGAAAAAGTACGCAGACTTGCATCGACAAGATCGAAACTTTAAAGTCGGTAGTTTTGTTTTCTTGAAAGTATCTCCCTGGAAGGGAAAAATACAATTCGGCTAAGAAAGGAAAGTTGAGTCCAAGATTCATAGGACCGTTCGAGGTATTGAAGCGAGTGGGAAAAGTAGCATATAAAGTTGCATTACCACTTGAGTTGGAGCACATCCACAACGTGTTTCACATCTCCATGTTACGTCCGTACAAGGTCGATTACAAGCACGTGATTTCTTACAAGCCCATTCAAGTGGAGAAAAACTGGCATATAAAGAAATTCCTGTCCAAATATTAGATAAGAAAGAGCAGATATTAAGGAATAAAGTTATTTCATTTGTAAAAATACTTTGTCATAACCACGAGGTCGAGGAGGCAACGTGGGAATTAGAAGATAGGATGATGAGGGACTATCCCCATCTATTTGTGTAACCTTGTAGCAATTCCGAGGACGGAATTTTTATAATGGGGGAGGATGTAAGAACCGTGAATTTCATGAATAAATATTAATTTTGATATTAATAAGAATGTAAATATTTATTTGAATATAAATATTTATGTGTTAAGAGATGAGTAATTCAATTAATTTAAATTGAATAAATAATAATTGAGAAAAGTGTGGAGTTTATGATAAGCTCGTAGAATGCCTTGTGTGGCACAAGCATGGAATTGATGATGATTTGATAAATTAAAGAAGGAATTAATGAGTGGAAGATTAATTAATAATATATTATTAATTAATTATGATTATGAGTAATAGCATTTTAATGAATAATAAATTAATTAATATTATAAGGTTCATGTTTGTTCAATTAATTGCTAAGTGTAAAGTTATGTAATCACATATTATATAGTAACTACATCTATATGATATAAAGTATAATGTGACATTTTGATATGACTATATAATATAGGAAATATATGGTAAAAGGAAGTAAGTCACAAGAATTACATAAATGGACCCATGAAAATACATGCTATGTGTACCTTGTGTAATGTTGAACCAAACTATATTATATAAAGTGCAAAGTGAAGTGTGACACTTAAATGAGACTATATTATATATACAAACTATATAGTAAGGTTTAATGAGTTATATGATTAATGCATATGTGACAATGTGAGTGTGTGAACATTAAATGTGTACCTTGTGAATATCATACTAAATTAAATGAATAATAGTTACTTAATGATTATTTCAATAAGTTAAGATAATTGAAATAATAGAGTTGGGATAATGTAATGTGATAATATCCAATTGAATTATATTCGGTATGAGAAAATGTACATGGATTATATGTTGAATATATGTATCCCTACCTACTACATTGTAATATTATTTACTTATTGAAAATACATTGTGACTCTAATTTAATACCTAAGTATACATAGTAGGCATATATATAACACATAAGTGTTGTATATAATTCATGTTGTCCAATTGCTGAGCTTTATTTTGCCTTGTCCCATAATGAGAGACTCATTCTCTTCCTCACGTGAACACTCAAAAGGCTAGCCTACTCCCTACTTCTCAAACTCAGCAAAATGTAGCTAGTCATCAATGGGCGAGTGGCCTCAATAGTAGTTATCAACCACTCTACCAACCCATCTTCTTAACCATCATGCAATTCTCATTCCCGTTGGTTTGATTTGGTGAGTAAATGCCTTGTATGTGTAACCAATTCCCTATAAATGTAAGCTCTTCACCTCTCTTTTTCATTTGCTGAGATTTCCAAGTTGAGCTATTATAAGTTTAAGCTTGTATATTGAGAAAGATATCAGTTGAGGAGGGAGTGATATAGCAGCATTAACAGCAATCTTATATCAACCATTCAGCAGAGGTATAACATTCATGTTCTTCATCTCTTTAAATTTCTAGTTCTTGATTATACTTGAATTCATGTTGATTGGATTGGAGAATGGTTGTTAGTTGTTATAATTAGCTAATAAAACATGTTAGTAATGCAATGTAGTTGTTTAGAATGGAATTCGTGAAGAACTTTGTATTTGGCTTTGCCTTCTGCCGAACAGAAGCCATTTCTGGTGCTGGCCGAGACACGGCACAGCTGCGCCCATTTAGTGCTTGGGTGCAGCGCAGCTGCACCAGTATCTGATTTTATTTTTCTGCTTCTGCTAAAATCTGTTAAGTGCTAATGTGTGAAATTACTTAAGACAAGCATGAAAACTGGTCTAACTCATATATATATATATGCTCCTTGATACAACATGCATGTTTGAGGCCATGTTAGTATACGTTATTGAAGGAAAACTTATAGTTTTAAAATAAACTTAACGTGTTATGTTAATGATTAAAGTTCTGACCATATGAGCATGTGTATGTGGGTAGGTTATGAATGAAATACAGTCAAAAATCTATTTGTATGTGTTAAGTCATGTTTTAGCCTAGTTTAAGATGACTTTTAAAGAGAAACTTGAAAGTTTTGAAGAACTAATGTTCATAAGCATGTTAAGGAATACATTATGATATTTTATTATGCATGCTAGTACTTCTAACATCACTAAAATGTCCTATATGTGCACCCAACTTGTTAGATACAATGAAAGTTAATCAAATATGAGTTCGATTAAGTTTTCAAGCAAAAAAACGATGTTAGCTATGCGTATGTGATGAAAGTCTTAGTAAGCATGCATACTAAACTAATTTCATGACTACCTTATGTGTATACGTGGTTATCATAGTAGTCCTTGTGATGTGTGACCCCAATTGGCCTATTTCCTTAGAAATCTCAAACTAAGACCATGAGGTGTAAAATGAACTTAGAATGGTAATGCAAGTATGTAAAGTCCTCTAGCATGTATGCATGATAAGTGGTAGTGACTTAGCATGTTAAAAGTTTGGACAGAAGCAGCAGTGCCCAAGCCTCACCCTGGTCTGGCCAAAGGACAGCGCAGCTACGCCGTCCCTAGGCTTAACCAGGGCGCAGCTGCGCCAAGCTACTTTCAGGTCTGGACAGTTTGCTTAAATCTGATTTTGACAGTTAACTTATAAATGATTCCTAAATTGCTAAACAAGGTCTCAACACTACTGATATATGTTATATGAGATGGTAATGTAACATGATGATGTTTAACTTATAAAAGGAACTCCATAGATAATAATGACATATAGATTAAGTGTTACGATACCATACATGATATAACCATGTTACTTGATTTCGTAATATTTTATATACTGATTATATGATAAGCATATGTAAAGTACGTAATGACATACGTATAAAGTTAGATGACTAAAGTATAATCATATGTGTATATTTAACTTACATATCGAGCTTGTGTACCGAATATACTTAGCTAATGAACATCTGTAAATATATTACGATAGGGATTCGAAGTATCAATAAGCTAAAGGTTGATAATCTACTCTTAAGGCAAGTATCCTAACCTTGCATTACTTTATTCAACGGATATTATAAGCAAGTACTCGAACTATATTCTTAATGAGCATTTATTGAACTTGTGCTATTATTGTCGTACAAGTAAACTATTGGAATTACGATTAATGTTTTATTACTTAAATACTTCGTGGATAAAGATAAAGTCGATTTATATTCTTCAAACTTTAAATCTTGAGTTTTGAGCTTATGATTGTTCTTATATCTCTTGAAAGAGCGATCTATGCAATTTGATTCGGCTAGACCTATATTATGAATTTGAAAAGTGATCCAAACCAATTGATTGGTGTAGAGTCTTATATTGACTGAGATGAACAACCCTTTTGAAGGGGAAACTATATTTGTCGAGAGACCGACGTGCGCACTTGAGTACGATTACATATTATGCATAATGTTGGGTACTTTAGGCTGATCACCTGTTGTACTTGTTTTATTGGGTTATCAGTATATTTTTGTTAATTCTAGTAGAAGTTCATAGTCCTTAGTGACTGCTCAGTATTCATTATTCTTGAACTGTGAAAAGGTTAAATCTTGAATCTTATTGTTATCTTGAGTCCTTAGCGACTATTGTTGAAAACTATTGATACTTCTTGTTATTCTTAAACTATCATCTATTGTTGTACCCTTGAGAACTAAAACTATATTGATCCCCTGATTGCTATATTACTTGCTGAGCAAACTTGTTGCTCATTCTTGCTTTTTCCCTAAAAACATTTCAGTTAATGCAGAGTAGGGTGGACCTTCGGGCACCGACAAGGGCAAAGGCAAAGCTACAGAGTAGCTTTATATTATGTAGAACTCTATGATGTTGTAATAAGATCTTATTATATTATATATTAGTTAAGTTTATATATGTTTAAGCTATGTAATCGATGTTTAAGTTACGAGACCTTAGAACATGAATAATTATATTAAATAAATGTAATCTATTCGTAGTATTGTGTTATTCCGCTGTGCGATATATTATTATTGTATTAGATTGTAAAACGTGACAAACCGAATTTGGGGGCGTCACACTACTCATAAATTCCCTAAAGCCACTTGATAAATCAATTCCACAAAGGGAGATCAACCGTAAGTTACTTCGGGCTATGACCAAGAGGTTTGCATCTAAAATCACTACTCTTCAAGATTCTGCTAGTAGTTCATCTATGGATACTCTAACTCTTTTTGGTGAATTAGAAAAATATGAACATCAATTAAAAAGATATGATGATGAGGAGGAGGAACTCCCTCGAAAGAAAGTGCTAGCTCAGGAAATGAAGAAGAACTTGAAAATGATTCGGATGATGAAATAGCTATGATTTAAAGGAGAATCAAAGGACTACTACAAAAAAAGAACAAAAGAAAGAATGCCTTCAATCCAAACAAGTTCAAAGGCAAGCAAACCGAAGAGACATGCTTTGAGTGTGGACGTCCATGTTATTTCAAGAAAGATTGCTTTCAGTTGAAGAACAAAGGGAAAACAGGTTCCAAAGACTAAAAAAAGAATAAAACTCTAGTAACTTGAAGTGATGATAAAGAATTCGAAGTAGAGATTGATGAAAATGACAAAATAGCTCAAGTGTGCTTCATGGGACTTGAATGTGAATCTAGTGAGGTATCTCTATGAATACAATTTCTTAAAGCAAGAAAATGAAAAATTAAAAGGAAAAAAAATGCATTTTTAAAAGACTTAGTAAATACGTTAATGGGTCAAGTTAAATCGCTTATAGATGAAAAGAAAGAAATAGAGAAAATAACACCTTCAAATGAAGAAAAGATTTTGGTTGTGAAAAATAATTATTTAGAGAATTACAACAAAATACTTTTCAACAAGGTAAATTATTTAAATAATGAAGTTAAAAAATTGACAAATGAAATAAAAATGAGAGATGTATGTATTGATGCTTTTAGTGATGAGTCTCATAATAAAAAAACTCCAACTAATGAACTATAAAAGGAAATAAACTCATTAAAAATCTCTCTAGCTAAATTCGTTCAAGGGGAAGAAAATTTAGCTATCATGTTGGGTAAACAAAGACCTAGTTATGAGAAACAAGGAATCGATTATAATTCAACACATAAAATGAAGGTAGTAAAAAAGGTTAAGTCCAAATCACGATTTAAATTAAATTATTGTTCACCTTTCACTACATGTAAAAATTTTGGTACTAAATGTCACTTCGATGTTAATTTCTCGAAGAAAGAAAATAAGATTAAAAAGATATGGATTAAGAAAAGTGACTTGATTTCAACTAAGATATAGGTACCAAAAAGATGAATTGCAATTTTTCTTGATAGGTATGTCTCAAGGCAAGGGTTCCTTCTCAAAAGTGGATCCTTAATAATGGATGTTCTCGTCACATGACGGGTGACAAATCAAAGTTGGTGGAGCTAAATCTCTAAAGAAACATGGAACTGTCACTTTTGGAGATAATCGATCTTGTGAAATAGTTGGAAAAAGGTAAAATCAGAAATGGTAAAGTTAATATTAATAATGTTCATCTTGTAAACGGTCTTGAATTTAATCTTATAAGTGTTAGCTAATTGATGAATAATGGTTATCAAGTAATATTTGGAAAAGATAAATGCACAATTTTTTATGGTACTAACAATGTTATCTTAGTTGCACAAAGAGAATGAAATATATACACTCTTGATTTTGAGCAACATGATGAAGAACTATGTCTTGCCACAATACAAGATGAGGCTTACCTGTGGCATAGAAGGATGTAACATGTTCATATGGACTTAATCAAAAAGTTAGTCCTCAAAAAATCTTGTAAAAGGACTGCTAAAGATCAACTTTGAAAAGAAAGGGATACGTGATTGTCGACGTCGGGAAAAAATCCGAGGGTCGGGTCACAACCCGGATCTTTCTCTCTTCCTAAGTTATCTCTACCCTTACTTTTTTTATTTGTGAAAAAAGGTTTTGAAGGATTTTTTAAGAAAAGGCCAACATGTATCTTGTCGACGATTGAACGTTTTACAGAGTCGCCAGTTGGTAGATTTAAAATAGTTATACTAACTCAATCGAGTTTTGTTTGAAAGAGGCCCAATTATTGGACACCGTCGAAACTTGATCTTTGAAAATAAAGTTTGACTTCGGGGACTTGGTTAAGTGTAGGGAAGGTGTTAGGCACCCCCACAACTCCTGTCTAAACACGGTACCACATCTTTTCAATATTTCTCTTTTAAATCTGAAGTGTGTGTGAATGCTGTAAGAAAATTGGGTCTGTATTTGACTGAAAGCATGTCTATGCATTGTTGAACATATATACGAAGGGTTTGATTTGATTTGCAAAAATTCTTTGATTTGATTTGCAAAAGTGTTTGATTTGATTTGCAAAAGCTTCTTTTTTCAATAAGATTATTGAAGTGATGTTTTTGAAAGAAGGTTTTCAAACCCTTACGCTAACATAGGAATTGAAGCATATTGATACTTTAGTTTTATTTTTTCCATCCTTAAGGCTCAATTTGAATGGTGATTGTCGGGCTGCGAAGCATCCTCAACCACAACATATATACAAGTGTCGGTCTCTTAATGGGCATGATAGCCATCGTCGGGTCTCTGACACGACAAATAATATTTTTTTCACTATGTTGAGACCTTAAATTCAGATAATCATTTTAAGGTCTTTTGCATTTTTACAGAAAAACTAGCAGGGTATATTGGTAAAGTGGAGTTTGTCCATTGTGGGAATCAGATTTTGATCAGTTTGATTATGAATCCCACTGGTTCCTAGGCTCACATATGAGTAGCCAATAAACCTGCACAACTCAAATTTGTACAGAAAAGATATCTAAATATCGCCAGAACCAAGGATTCATTCAGTAAATTCTGGTTTGCACATGACCGAAGCGTCTAGTTCCCACTAGATAGCGATCTAAGGGCCATAAGGTTGCTTTTATAACCGAAACTAGAAAAATACTAGATTTAAATAAATCTCAACCATTCTAACTTCCCGATCTTGTCTGGACCTATTTTGAACTGTTTGAAAGCTAGAGTTGGCGAGATTTAAAGAAATCTAGTTTGCCCGCAAAAATGTTAGTGCCGATTCATATCAAATGAATATTTAAAGCAACAATTTAATAAAAATGAGTAAAACAATATATATGATTATATATGTAAAAGCTTGTAAAGGGAGATGGGTTCTCACGCCGGTGCTCAGACTGGAATTGAAATATATAGATATATTTATAAAAGCTGTATAAAGCCACGGAATGATACAGGCTAGATAGAATTGAAATATATATAGAAAAACAGTAAAAAGGGTGATCAGTTTTCACGCCTCAGCCCGAACAAAAATATAAATATATATATTTAAATATAGACAAAAAAATAGTCAAATCAGGACTGAAAAGATAACCCAGTAATTGTGAATGGTACCAAAAATAGTAAAAAGGCCACAGAATGATCCAGGTCAAACTGGAATGTAAATATATATATATATATATATAGACAGAAAAGTAGTCAACCAAAACTGGAAAGATAACCCAATGTGGTGAATGTTGCTTATATATGCATAAATATATATAAAAGCAGTAAAAAGGCCACAGAATGATCCAGGCTGAATTGAAATGTAAATATATATATATATATATATATATAGACAGAAAAGTTGTCAAACCAAGACTGGGAAGATAACCCGGTGTGGTGAAGGTTGCTTATATATACATATTTATATATAAAAGCAGTAAACTACCGCGAATTTGACATCTGGGCTTGATAGAATTGAAAAGTTAGTATATATACAGTTAAATATATACAAAAAAAGCCAAACCTGGACTGGGAAGATAACCCAGTCAGGCAAAGTTGCTAATAATGAAGATGTAAGTATATAGAAGCTGCTGGAAGCGACGGATCGTCAATCCGAGTTGTAGAAATGCCAGAAAATGCATTTATGTACAAAAATATACCAAAAATTGATAAAAACGGCCACGGAACTAAGTTCTGGACATATTTAGAAAACGAAACTTGATATGCAAGTGTATAAAAGTGCAAAGAAGTTATAATAACTTTTTGATCTTAAAAATACTCACAATGGACTGCTACACGAGCCTTTTGCCAAATTATAGGCTTTAAACATCCAATTCTATCGATTATTTTCTGATATGTGGTAGTATGTGGGTATATTTACGTGTTAGAGTGAAAAAATTTGGGTTTGGAAGACAAGAAAATGGCTGGAAAACCAAACAGGCATGGGTTCAGAGCGTTTCTGAATTCTTGAAATGAGCTGGGGGTGAGCTCATATATATAGACCAGGGAGCCTCCACTCTACCTACTGCTGCCGCAGGTAGAGGTACGGCTCCATGTGGCATGGGCCCCATGGCGGGTTCTGTCGTCTTGAAGTACGTGCACTTCGAGCAACGCGAGGTCAAAGTCGAAACTTTGTAACTTTTAATCGGAGCGTCCGTTTGAGGCGTGCGATACCTTTCCGGAAAGCCCTCGCCAAGAGTGTCACAATGACATGGGGTAAAATATTTTTTGGGTCGAAGAAGATGGGTTCATAACCAGGTCTTCGATTCCCCGCAGTTTGCCCGTTGAGTTGTCTTGCGCTGTTTGCACTTGGGATCATTGTTACGGTTCGTTCTGACCTTGGTGGCATCAATTCAGCTTGAGTTTGACCAAATTGGCTTAGAGTTGGTAAAATAACTGTTTTGCCTCTCCCGGGATTGTCTTTAGTGTCGGTATGGCATTCGGTTGACTTCCTGGGTTGTTTCCAAAGTTTGGATCCCAGTTGATCCTGTTTGTCCTCAGGGTTGTCTCTGAGGCTGACTTGGTCGCTCCAGGTTTTCCTCTGGAGATGATATTATGCTTCAGGATTATTTCTGAAGTTGACCTGTACCTCCCGGGTTGAGACCGGGGCTGACCTATACCTCCAAGGTTGAGACCAGGGCTGACCTGTACTTCCCGGGTTGAGACCGGGAATGACCTGTACCTCCCGAATTGAGACTGGGGCTGACTGGTACCTCCCGGGTTGAGACCAGGGCTAACCTATACCTCCTGGGTTGAGACCGGGGTTGACTTATACCTCCCGGGTTGAGACCGGTGCTGACCTGTACCTCCCGGGTTAAGACTAGGGCTGACCTGTACCTATTGAGTTGAAACCGGGGCTGATTTGTACCTCCCAGGTTGAGACTGGGGCTAACCTGTACTTCCCGAGTTAAGATCGGGGATGACCTGTACCTCCTGGGTTGAGACCGGGGCTGACTTGTACCTCCCGAATTGATACCGGGGCTGATCTGTACCTCCCAGGTTGAGATCGGGGCTGACCAGTACTTCCTGAATTGAGACCGGGGATGACCTGTACCTCTTGTGTTGAGACCGAGGCTGACCTATACCTCCCAAGTTGATACCGGGGGTGACCTGTACCTCTTGGGTTGAGATCAGGGCTGACCTGTACCTCCCGGGTTGAGACCGGGGCTGATCTGTACCTCCAAGGTTGAGACCGGTGATGACCTGTACCTCTTAGGGTTGAGATCGGGGCTGATCTGTACCTCCCGGGTTGAGACTGGGGCTGACCTGTACTTCCTGAGTTGAGACTGGGGATGACATGTACCTCCTGGGTTGAGATTGGGGCTGACCTGTACCTCCCGGATTGATACCGGGGCTGACCTGTACCTCCCGGGTTGAGACTTGGACCTGTACCTCTCGGGTTGAGACCTGGGCTGACCTGTACCTCCCGGGTTAAGACCGGGGCTGATCTGTACCTCCCGGGTTGAGACCGGGGATGACCTATACCTCCCGGTGTTGAGATCGGGGCTGACTTGTACTTCCCGGGTTGAGATCGGGGCTGATCTGTACATCCCGGGTTAAGATCAGGGCTGATTTAATGACCCGGTATTGAGATCAGGGTTGTTTTGATGACCCGATATTGAGATCGGGGTTAATTTGATGACCCGATTTTAAGACCAGGGTTGATTTGATGACCCGGTATTGAGACCGAAATTGAGTTGATGACCCAGTATTGAGACCGGGGTTGAGTTGATAAGATAATTTTGCCCTCCTACAGTGTTAGTAACAGGGAAAGAAAATTTCGAGTGTCTACAGATGCCCCTCTTTATCATGTTCATACAATGTAATGAAATGGACAGGATAAAGATTTGTAGACACGGGAAATTCAAATGCAAAGGGAAGGCAATGCATGATAGGGTATGTCATGAATGTCAGATACCTTCGAGGGGATAGGGTTATCATTGACTGATTAAGTTAGTTTCTGTTGGGGATAACGTACCCGTGATAACCCTTGTTGCAGCATTATCAGTAGGTTGCTGGTAGGACATCCACCGACAGGTTATCAGAGTTAAGCTGCTATCACAGACTGTTCTCGTCTTATTTTGCTGGGGAAGTCACTAATAGTCTACCGCAAACTATTTTCATTACTTTCTGCTGGAGATGATGTCATCCATGATAGCCTAGGCGACTCTGATGGAGACGACATTGTTGCCGCCGAGTTATTCCAATGAGTGCCCCCAATGCCTATCTTGACGATAATCTACACCGGTAGTTTGCCACAGTAAGTTGAATCACCACTTCATCTCGGTGCTCCCTCTGAGGATGTGTATAACAGATTCCATCACTGGGGATGGATTATTATATTGCTTCAGTCACCGGATCCCTTCCGACGCTTCGTTGGGGTTGAGCCAATGGTCGAACTGTCATCTGTCAGTACCTGATGCTTCGCTGGGGTTGTGCCAATGGCTAAACTATCATCAGTCAGTACCCAACGCTTCGCTGGGGTTGTGCCAACGGTTGAACTGTCACTAGTCTGTACCCGACGCTTCACTGGGGTTGAGATAATGGCTGAACTGTCATCAGTCAATACCCAACGCTTCGTTGGGATTGTGCCAACGGCTGAACTATCATCGGTCAGTACCCGACACTTCGCTGGGGTTGTGCCAACGGCTGAACTGTCATCGGTCTGTACCTGACACTTCGTTGGGGTTGTGCCAACGGCTAAACTATCACCGATCAGTACCCGATGCTTCGAAAGTGGCAGTTTTTGGCAGTTTTGCACAATTTTTTGGAGTTTTTCAATATTCTTCATTATTGGTCCCCGGACATTGCTTCGGGATAAATACCAAGGGTTTTCAGAGAGTTCCCCTTTCTGTCAGGATTACGCTGCTTAAACGTAGGATTTCAGAACAAACCGCTCAATCGCATAGCGATTTTTCTTCAGATTCGACTTGGCAGCTCATATAAACTCCGTTTCAACTCAAATCGAACAGAGCCAGAGGGAGCGAGACCCACCTTGGGGAGCCGCAGGTAGAGGTGCAGCAGCCACAGGTGGGCCCGCTTCTACTTGTGGATTTATATTGGGCAGCGGGAGTTCATTTGAAACAGTTTCATTTCGAGTTATAAACGGAATTTGATTTTTTTTTCAGATCTATGGAGTTCAGGTAGCCTTTTTTAGATTTGATCAGCTCCTACGCATTCAGCGCATCGCAGGTAACATTTTACGTCCTTTTTTGCATGTTTTGACCGTTAAAAGCATGTAAACCACGTAAGGGGCTTTTAGACGTAATGTATGAAAAATGTATGCTTATATGACCTGCTAAATTTTTTTTGACTTCATATGTATGAATATTTTACTGTAATGCACGTTTTGACGTAAGAAAATTCAGATTCTAAGGCAGTCATATTTTGCCCTTTTTGATCAGTTTACTCATCCTTTTTGAGGCCTAGTGAGCCTGGATTTTCAAGTAAAAATATCCATGGTAATTTAGGTACCATGTGAGGTTTACTTTTGATTTTATTTCATAAATATGAACTGTTCTTATTTTTGGTAAGGTGTGCTACTGAATGGCCACCTAGACATGCCTGTGTGCATGCGGTTAGTCCATTTTACAAAGGATACTCTAGCAAAAAAAATTCAAAAGCCCGAGCATTTAATAAACATGCAGTTTTAACTCTATTGGGGATTTTTGACTGACCCATGCAGGTTTTCAGATTTTGCTTTTGAAAAACATGCAGTTTTGACTTTATTGGGTATTTTTGACTGACCCATGCATGTTTTAGGATTTAGAAATTCATAAAATACTTATTTAAACTAATAAGCCACATGTTTTAGGCTTACCACACCCTTTCTGAGGTGATTTGGAGACTTTGTCCAGGTGATGGATCGAGTTAGACCCGACAGTGCTACCAAGGTAGTTTCAGGCGTTAGACGAAGTCGAGCTTTTGGTGTTCCTCAGCCACGTCCAGCTCGACCGCCTCGCAGATTAGTAGAGTCGATGATTCTTCAAGCCCAAGACGAGCATCCAATTGATATTGATGATGAGCAGGCTCCTTTTGCTGCTCCTACCCCGGCTCAGGCACCACGTGCGGAGCTTCTTGGCATTGTTGTGCCGACCCAAGATTTGCTGGGAGACTTGAGTCGTCATCCATCGAGATTTCTCCATGCCAACGAGGTGACTTGAAGTTTTTTCTTTTTTCTGGATTCTCTTTCTTTCTTTTGCCATTCTCGGGGCACAGGTTTTTGACATGGGTTGGTTTTTGATGCAAGTTCCCGACTTTACGCAGCCTCGAGGGAACTAGTTCAACGTGTATTCCCTGTGCCATACTTTGCACTAGGACTACAAGGATATCGTTGATGGCTAGGGGTTTCAGGCCTTCTTCTCTATTCTTCTCCGTCGTTGCCCTTGGGGGTATATGAAGGCTTTGTCAAAGCGCTGGTTCCACCAGACTCAGTCCCTTCATTTGTTGGACTTTGACGTGATGATGACCCCTATGGACTGGAGGTTCATCACCGGTATTGAGTTCGAGGGTGAGCTAGTGCCTGTCATAGTCGACATCACACCCACTGCCGTTCGGTCCCTATTGGGCATTCCTGCGACGGTGATCAAGGGTCGGACGGTTCGGTCAGGTCCCTTGAGTATAGATGCCCAGAGTGGGGCTTTACTTGAGCCTTTGCCTGATGATCAGAGGGTTAGAGATTGCATACTGAGGCGATTATTTTTGGTGATCATCAGGGATTATTTTGTGGTGGACAACTCATCGATCGTGTCCTTCGCCCTAGTTAGTGCTACCCGGTATATAGAGTGCCTCAGTGACTTTGATTGGGGTTCCTACACCTTTGCCTATTTTCTCAGGGGCATACGTATGCTTTCGAAGGGTTTAACGGAGGCTTGGTTAGGGTTCTACCCATTTTTACTGATGAGTACATCTTTATTGTACCTTTTTAATTTCTGCATTTACATTTGTCAGTCTTGGTCACTGAGGACTTTTGATATTTACATGGCCAGTTCTGTGCGTATAAGAGGTTTCCTTGTCTACGGCCTGCCACTGCTTTAGGTCTGGAGACCTATCCTCGGCGACGGCATTGGCATCACTCCACTCTGACGGAGGTCCCTGTTGCTGAGGGCTTTACCCATTCCCGCCTGCAGTTGGAGCTTTTGACAGTCGAAGCGATCACATGGATCCCATATACCTCTAAGTTTTTGGTTGTTGGATTTGAGGGAGGCTTCCCCACTGGTCAGGAGTTTGCATTGTCGATCCACAGAGTCCCATTTTTGACAGAGGGAGGCTGGGAGCTATATTTAGGAGAGCGTGCGATCAGGAGCATTACGGGGCATATACGCATTCCCATTGTTCCTCTTGCTTGGCATCATTGGCCATTGATCCTGCCACTTACAGATATCCCTATGGAGAGAATAGATGGCTTTACCCTATCAGAGGGCCCTTATAGCCAGGAGGCATTTAGCAGCTGGTGGAGCCCTCGTACGATTGGAGCTCAAACTCGTGCTACCCAGTTTATGGCAAACATGGTGCCTGGGTCTGTGATGATGATAGACTGGATAGCTTGCCTCAGGGAGCTGACTCATGTTGACCAGATCACAGAGCTGTCCCCAGCAGTTGGAGAGAGCTCACATGTTTATCAGGTATCTTGGCCGAGATCCGTCAGAGGCATCTTCTTTTGACCCTTTTAGCTCAGGAGCGGACCCCTCTTCAGGTCCATTTTCTAGCAGTTTTGCAGGGGCTGATCCTCCCTTGTACAGCCCAGACATGCCTGATGACCGCAACTTTGTGTCCACAGAGGAGATGGAGAAGGTTAACCACTTGAGCATAGATGTTTTGGATCTTTTTGGATATCTACTGCAGCTATATCTTTTGGTCGGCCACTGGTTTGGCTATTGGGCGGCTGTGGCCCATTTTGATAGACCACTGTTAGTAGTTGGGTGGTGGTGCCCCAGATTCCTGTACTTTTTATTTTACTTTATATTATAAGACAGGTATGATGCTTGTAGTAGATAGTTTATTGTAGATGTGCATGATATTTCCTATCTATCGCATCATATTTATCATTGTCATTATGTATGTATTATGTCATGTGTATGCATTTTAGACAGATGAGTTCAAATTTAACCCTTGGATGGTATTGTGATACGGTGATACAGATGTTGTCATCTACCATTAGTCGTATTGAGCATCTACCACCATCTGAGGTGGCATTGTCATTGAGATCGTGGTACGACAGTCCGTCCTTCCAAGCCAGAGGGACAGTGGATCAGATGTTGGGGCATTCGTTGGCCCTCGTAGACTTTCAGGTGCCATATGGGTTCATAGATGGCATCTTATTCTGTTGGATACCCGATAGACAGGTCTTTTGCTTCGGGCATCATGAGTTGACTTCGACCCTTGAGGAGTACCAGCGGTTTACTGGCTTAGCTTTAGAGGCGCTCGTACGGCGATCAATGATATGAAAAGACCTTTTATACGGATGTCAGGTTTTTGACAGAGCGTAGTTATGGATGAGATCATCTCTGGACGTGTGATCTCCATCGACTTTTTGATCAATCGATTTGGTGAGCTTGACAGTTACGACTGATATGCTGGGGATTTTATTGTATCGGCAGAGGCGTGGCATTTGGCCAGGATAGACGTTTTGCTTATGTTCATCATAGCCTACGTCTATATGCCGCTACGCTTGGACCATTTGGATGTGGGATTGATAGTTGTGGTTCGGGCCCTTAGGCAGGGTAGCACCATTATTTTGATGATATTGGCCGAGACGTTGAGAGCAGCCACTTATTGTAGTACCCACCTAGAGGGGTTTTTCTAAGGCAGTTCGGTCTTATTGTATGTATGGGACTTGTCCCATATTCGACCGATTGGATTTTTCAGACATCAGGGGTATTGTTACTCCCATGATATAGCCATGTCCTACTCCTTTCAGCCCGCAGAGTGTACCGACGGAGAGATATGGTCAACATTTCTGTCTGATATAGTGCATCCATTCTCGATTCTGTCATGTGCAGGGCTAGTCTCCCCTTATAACTTCATCACTCATGCACCTGGCATGGACTATTTGCCCCTATCGGGATTGAGGAGAGTGACAACTTATCATCCTGTGGCTATTATGGGCCAATTTGATCAGTTTTAGAGACTGCATCTATTTGAGGGGGCTGTTTATCAGAAGATGTCAGCTTCGTCTATGTCATCTGCTGATTTGATCCGAGTGTATGAGTGTTGGACTCACAGGGAGAGGGCTGATTTCTCCAGTAGCCATCCAGATCGTTCTCCAGAGTACTCAGCATGGTTGGAGGCCTGATATAGCATCAGCTGCATTCATCCAGTCAGCTCCTATAGTGGATTCATACGAGGAGGAGCCTATGGACGATCCTGAGTCTCCTACTGAGGATGAGCTTTTTATGGGTTTGACAGCAGCACTAGTTAGTGACCCGTCGATCATTCCTGTCGGGACAGATCCTGCCTTGGAAGACTCACTAGCTAGGATGACCTTTGAGAGAGATCAGGCTAGAGCGCTGATGTTGACCCCCTTTTCTGGCAGAGATATAGCTTTGGCGGAGAGAGATACTGCTCGAGCCGCTCAAGATGCAAGATTAATTGAGCAAGAGGAGATCCGATCTGCCAGAGACGCAACTTTTTTTGAGATCGAGGAGACTTTGATTGCTAGAGATGCTGATTTTGTGGAAAGGGACGAGGCCATAGCTTCCCGAGATTTCCACATTGCTGACAGTACTGCTCTCCGATCTTATACTCATAGTCTGGTTGTCGAGATGAGTGTATACATTGATGATCACAGTGCCACACTGCAAATGACTGTGGAGATTTTGAGTCGTATAGAGGCTGATGGTATTGCACTTGCAGCTGCTCCTCCATCTTAAGAGAGAGATGCCATGTTGGCATTGCTGACCCGCTTATCCTTGGGTCCATAGACTAGCTTTATTTTTCCTACACATACTAGATCAGCCATTTTTGTCATGTACAGGACACTATGTATATATCAAACAGTGTTATATATCAGAGAAATATATTTTTGATTCACTTCCATGTTTGGATATGTATTGTCATTGCTGAGTGATTACCACTTTTTTCATGACTTGCTGTTATTGATGTATCTTGAGTTTCTCCTTGATGGACTGACAGTTGAGATGTCAGAGAGTATCTTAGATGGGCCTGTTGATTAGGGTAGCTTGATAGGACTTAGCTTTTATATGGTTTTGGTGTCTTGGGACTGGTTTTTATTTTTTCTTGAAGGTCAAATCGCACCGTAAATGGCTACCTACGTACTCCTGGGCTGAGGGAGATCAGGTAATTCGTAGTTCCGACTTTGTATGAGAGAGGTTTGAAAAGTATTTATCTTGGGTTTTGAGTTTGGTTTGATGTTTTTTGAGTTTTTATTTGGTTTGACCGCACCAGAAATGGCTGCCTACGTACTCCGGGGTGGAGGGAGATCAAGTCATTCGTAGTTCCGGCTTTCTAGTGAAAAATCAAACTTGATTTTATTTGTAGGACCAGGATGCGGGTATGCATATGTTTCAGACATAATACCTTTTTATGGTGTTTGAGTTGATGAGTTGGGAAAATTCACTCCCGTCCATCTCTTGTAATCTGATAGCTCCTCCCGTCAACACCTCCTTGACAATGAAAGGGCCTTCCCAATTTGGGCAAACTTTCCTTTGGCTTCATCTTGATTGGCCAAAACTTTCTTCAGCACCAAGTTATTTTCTTTGAATTTCCGTATTCGGACCCTCTTGTTATAGGATCGAGCAATCCTTTGCTGATATAACCGCCCGTGGAAAATGGCTGTACCCCTCTTTTCATCTATCAGGGACAGTTGGTGATACCGATTTTGCAGCCAATCATCTTCGTCCATCTGAGCGTCGATTAACACTCGCAAGGACTCCATCTCTACTTCTATGGGGAGGACTGCTTCCATGCCATAGACTAATGAATAGGGGGTAGCCCCAGTAGAGGTGCGCATTGATGTCTTGTATGCTAACAGGGTTAGAGGCAGCAAGTCAGGCCATTCTTTGTGATTGGCAGACATTTTCTACATGTCTTTTTGACATTCTTGTTGGCCTCTTCGACAACACCATTTATCTTGGGCTGATAGATGACGAAATTGAGATGCTTAATGTGGAACTTACTACACAGTTCTTTCATCATTTAATTGTTCAGGTTCTTGGCGTTGTCTGATATGATCACCTCCGATTGTCCATATTGACAAACGACATTGTTTTTTATGAAACCAATGATGACCACTTTGGTGACTTTGGGAAAAGAGGCTGCTTCAACCCATTTGGTGAAGTAATTGATTATGGTGAAGATGAATCGATGACCATTGCTGGCATTGGGTTCCACTGAGCCTATTACATCCATTCCCCACATAGAGAAAGGCCATGGTGAACTCATGTTGTGTAGATCATTTGGAGGAGCATGTATGGCATTTCCATGTACTAGGCATTGAAAGCATCTCCTGACGTGATCATCACAGTCATCTTTGAGCGAGATCCAATAATGTCCTGTTCTTAATATCTTTATGGCCAGCAGATGACCGCTCATGTGTGGACCACAGACTCCACCGTGGACTTCATCCATCAATCTCTGGGCTTGCTCTTTCTCAAGGCGTCTTAACAGGCCTATTCCAGTATATCTTTTATAGAGTGCATCTCCACTCATATAGAACTTTATAGCCATTTTGTGAATCCGCTTTCGTTCGAATTGGCTTGCCCCAGCAGGTATAGATCCATCTCGGAGATATTCCTTGATGTCTTGATACTAAGGCTGTTTAATAGGAGATATTTCATCTGATACTTCTCCAATGTAATTCCCATATATCGGGGCTTTCTGAATTATAAATTTGATGCAGGTAATCCCACTCCTATCGGATATGCGGATCAATGAAGCCAACGTCACCAATGCATTAGCGAAGTCATTCCTACCCCGAGGAATATAGCTGAAGGTTATGTCTTCAAACTCCAGGGATATTTTGACGACCTGCCGATAATAGGGCAGCAAATGAAGTTCTTTGGTGTGATATGCCCTAGTGGTTTGTCTGATGACCAACTCAGAGTCTCCAAAGGCCAGTAAATGTTTGATACCCATGGATTGGGCTAATTTTAACCCCATTATGCAGCCTTCATACTCGGCTGTGTTGTTGGTGCTGCCAAATTGAAGTTTGGTAGCCATAGGATATTGTTCTCTTGTACCAGAGATAAGGAATGCCGCAGCTCCGGCACCTTCCATGTTTACTGCTCCATCAAAATACATTTTCCATATTTGGACTATATTCTCTTGTTGGAGTTATTGAATTGCCATGATCCCATCATCCAGGAAATAGGTCTCCAGGGGCTCGAACTATTGTAGGATCAACTGCCATTTGGACAGTCAACAATTCAATATTATCTTGCTGAATACATACTTCAGTGGATCCATGCGGGATATGAGGTAGTTCGTGTGCCCATGCAAATAGTGTTGCAACCACATGGCGGCCCATGCTAACACACAACATGTCTTCTTGATCAGGGTGTATTTTTGTTCACCACTGCTGAATCTTTCACTGATGTAGTAGATGGCGCTTTCCTTGCTACTATCATCCTTCTGTCCTAACAAGCAACCCATTGCATTGGCATTGACGGATAGGTACATGAACAAGGGAACTTCATCCCTCGGAGGTAACAAAATAGGTGCTTCGATCAGCTATTTCTTGATGGTAAGGAAGGCTCGTTGACAATCCTCGTTCCATTTGGTGGAGGAATTCTTTCTTAGTAGCTTGAATATGGGTTCACAGGTTGCTGTGAGCTGGGAAATGAATACCCATGTATCTCCTTCTCTGTTCGAGGTACTGGCATCTCAGTGATAGCTTGAGGTTGTACGTACGCAACCTATTAAATAGCTTCCTGAGATGGTCAATGTGATCATCCTCCCTCCGGGATTTAATGATGATGTCGTCCACATAAACCTCTATCTCTTTGTGCATCATGTCATGAAATAGGCCCATCATGGCTCGCTGATACGTGGCTCTAGCATTGATGAGGCCGAAGGATAGTCGCCTATAGCAGAAGGTTCCCCAGGGAGTGATGAAAGCTATTTTCTCCCGGTCCTCTTCAGCAACCATGATTTGATGATAAACAGCAAAGCAATCTACGAAGGAATACATGTCGTACTGCGCCGTATTATCGATCAGGATGTGGATGAAAGGTATTGGGAAATTTTCCTTGAGGCAGGCTTTGTTCAAATCCTGGTAATCTACGCATACTCGTACTTTCCCTCCTGGCTTAGGTATGGGGACTATGTTTGACAACCACTCCAAGTAGATCGATACCATGATGATTCTGGCTTTGAATTGTTTAACAACTTCTTCTTTAACTTTTAGACTCCATTCAGGTTTCAATCGCCTGAGCTTTTGTTTGACTGGCTTGAAACAATCTTTGATGGGCATTCGCTGGATGACAATGTCAGCAGACAGGCCAATCATGTCTTCATGTGACCATGCAAACACATCCTGGAACTGTGTTAGGAGTTCGATCAGGTCGGCTTTTTGATCTGGTGTAAGGTCTAAGCCTATCTAGATTTCTTTGATGTTTTTGGAGGTTCCTATGTTGATAGTGGTGGTTTGGTCGAGGTTTGGTGTAGGTTTATCTTTGACCCATTCTGTGATCTCCTCGGGCACCTCATAGTCATCTTCTTCCTCTTGATCAATATCTATCAAGTCGAAGTTCAGTTCTAAATCAAAGTTGTAGTCACTTTGGCTGGTTGGCATCTCATCAACAGAGACAAACACATCCAACGCTTGAGTTCTGAAAACAAAAATGCTTTCATTTTAATATATAAAACTGCTTAAATATACAAAGCATTTGTCAAAGCATGAAAAAAGTTATTGCTATAGTTGTGCAATCAAAAGTAAGCAGTAAATGGAAGCATATTTTAAGGGCAGACAGACTCTCTGCCCCTTTACCCTTTTTGACTGAGGCAAGGGACACTGTTCTAGTTATTCAGGGTTAGATCCTCATGAACAGGGAGGATCAAGGAACTGTGCTTTTCTATCTCGTCTTGGATAACAACTGAGATATCCTTTACAATAGGGCTGGGGTTTTTCTTTGAACAACCCCCTTTTCCCTTCTTGACGAGAGGAATTTGAATCTGATCCTCGTTGTCAGCTGTCTGGGATTTTATCATTCATACCCTCGTAGTTTATGATAATCTGTATGTTAGCAAATGGGTCTCGTCCTTCGTAAAAGATCTTTTCTTTTCCCTTTTTGGTATCCACCTCGGATTTGGGAGTTGTTCTCTCACTTGCTTGTATAATGGGAGGAATAAACATGGTTGATACCACAGTTAGGATTTTCCTCATAGGTTTCACCCATCCGACACCCGTAAGGTTTGGCAACAAAATTGTGGAAGCATGAACCTTAGGATGCTTGTGTGGGTTCCTGTGATTTGACCCGGATGAATATCCCAATCTGGCTCTCTTAGTTTGACTCGGGATTTGTACTGGACTCTTGATACCTTGCTGATTCTTCCCTAACCCTTTTTCAGGTTGGAAACCCAAAGATACCAATTCCTGGCCCACTGTCATCACCTCGGTGGAGACCTTTGGTTTTAGGGCTGGTGCTCTGATAGGTAGATAGTGAGTATCACTCACTTCCAATGCTTGAAAACTTACAAGTTCGATCCCTGCATCAAGGCTGATCACCGACATGTCTCACTGTAGGCAGACAAGGTATTCCAGTTCGATATTGACCGTGATGAGGTTATCGTTGATAATGTATTTGAGTTGCTGATGGAGGGTGGATGGCACTGCCCCTGGCATGTGGATCCATGGTGTGCCTAGCAGCAAGTTGAATCTAGTGGCAATGTGGACCACCTGAAAGGACACATAGAAAGTGTGCGGACCAATCTCCAGAGGATGCTCTATTTCTCCTATAGCTTGTCGGCGAGATCCATCGAAAGCCCGGATGACCACATTACTGGTTTTGATCCAGTTCAGGTTGATCTTTATTCTTTCCAAGGTATCGTAGGGACATATGTTGAGGGATGATCCCCCATCTATGAGCACACCTCCGATCACATACCCGGATAACATCACTGCTATGTGTAGGAATTTGTGATTACCCGTCCCTTCTGCGGTGATATCATCGTCAGTGAAAGATATCACATTGTTGTTAAAAATGTGTTCTACCATGTGACAAAATTTCTCAGCATCCACAGTATGTTGCAGATGAGCTTCTTCCAGTACTTTCACCAAAATGTTGCAATGATCCACCGATGATAGGGCCAAGTCTAGGATGGACATTTGCTTGGGTGCATCCTTCAGACTTTATTCCACTCGAATTTTATTGTGTCCCATTTTTTTGAGGAACTCTTCGATTTTCTCATCGATCACCTTTTCTTTGGCTTTGATGACTGATTTGATCACCCGCTGAGGCAGGTACAATGGATTATCCTTTGGTACGATGGCAATGTTGTTTGAAGTGGAACCTTCATCATTCCCGTAGTTCCATGGATCCCTCTTCAGATTGATAACTGGATACTGAGGTCTGAAAGGCAAGATTAAAGGCTTGGGTGCTGCCACTTTCATAGGATGTTGTGTTTCTTGGACCCCTTTCCCTGGAAGTACTAAGGGTGTGAGGGATGGCTCCTTATCACAGGAAACCATAGCCACTGTATCCTGATTCCATGCAGTGGAGATAAAGAGAGTGTTTTCATCTAGGAGGCCATAATCTCGATTCCCTCTGATAAAGTCACCATTTTCAATCATATTCTAAATCAAGTTACGAAGTGCCCAACAATCTTCAGTATCATGGCCGGGTGCATTGGAGTGGTACTGGCAGATTTGGTCAGACTTGAATTTTCTGGATCACAAATTTATTAGTGGTAATAAATCTGCAACCATTCCCTCATTGATTAACATCTGGAGGATATCCTCCATTGGCTGGTTCAGGTTTGTGAAATTCCTTTGCAATAAGAATTTCCTACCATCTCGGCAATTCTCTCCTTTGACCATCTTGTCGGCCCAGGGTTCATGCTCATTAGACCGGTAGTGATCCTTCCTAGAGATGGGACTGATCTCCGGTGTGGGAGGACGATCGGCTTTAGACTAGTTGGTCTGGTTTATCATCTGTCTGGAGATCTGATGTTGGTATACAACCAAGTCTGCTAACTGTTCAATTTGTTCCTTGATAGACCTTATCTCCTGCTCTATCAGGAATCGCCTTTCTAAGACTTCCCAACTGTCTGGGCTGTTATTACTGGATCGAGTTGATTCTCCGACATATTGGAGGTATTTGGATCCTCCTCTATTTTTTGTACTGATCATGTTGACACTCTCCTCTTTGTGCCGAGGGAGGGGATTGTCTTGTACGTGTGGTTATTCTGGTTTGGTCACCATAATCTCTCCATTGTTAATCAAGTCTTGGATTTTTTGCTTGAGATACCAACAATCTTGAGTATCATGGCCCGGAGATCCAGAATGGTAAGCACACTTCTTGCTTGGGTCGAAATTCCGTCCACCAGTGTTGGTTGGTGGAAGGAGTTGGACAATCTTCTTCTGTGTTATCAACAGCTTTAGCACATTCTCGAGTGAATTCCCTAGAGGGGTGAAAGTTCTTCGACGCCTGATCTCCATATTTTTCTGAAATGGGGGTTTGAAGGCTGTGCTGAAGCTTGGAAAGGGGTATAGTTCCTCCTTTGAATGGGCATACTGTTTGACTCGCCTCTTTGATTCTGTCCTTGTAACACTAAGGACACTTCTTTATATTTCTTTTTGTGTACCCTCTGGGGATTACTCCCGTAATTTTTGGACTGGATATGTTCAGCAACAACTTCGAGGTCAGTTACATCCTTTATCTTCCCGGACTTGAGCCCCATTTCTGCCATCTCGCCAGTGTTTGATCATTTCAGAGAATGGTTTTCCTATGCCTTCTAGGACCCTCTCATAATATAGAGCTTCTTGGATGTCGATGAAGGTTATGACTATCTCAGATTCAGTCATGGATGGGGTGACTTTTGCTGCAACCCTCCTCCAGCGTTGTGTACATTCTCTGAATGTTTCAGTGTTTTGTTTCTTGATTTTGGTTATTTGGTATCTGTCTGCAGCCAGCTGAGATTGGAAGCTATATTGAGTAAGGAAAGTATGTGCCAGTTCTTCCCAACTGTGAATCTTAGAGTTGTCCAGATGGGTATACCAGGCTCTGGCCTCACCAGTTAGACTTTTCTGGAATAACTGCATTTGAAGTTTCTCGTCCTCTGCATAGGATTCGAGTTCTCCAATGAATACCTTCAGGTGTGTATAAGGGTCTCCCAATCCATCGTATTTCTCAAAATCGGGGAATTAAAACTTTTCTGGATAACGAGCCCCGGGGAATATACAGAGGTCAGAGTAATTAACACTGCCAAATGCCCCAGTCCCTTTGATAGATCGGAGAGTTTCTTCCATCTGCTGTACTTTCTTCAGAATATCATCAGCTTCCTGTTCTTTGCTAAGGATGGTGATTTCAGGGGTTTTGTTGGTTGTGTCTTGGTTTTGTGGTTCAGGAATTTGAGTATCTGTCTTTTTCAGTCTCTTGACTGCCACCACTACCACCAGGTGTTCCTGGTTCTGTGTGAGTTTGGGCTTGCTTCCCTTTAAGGGCCTTGCTCTGTTCTCTTAGGAAACTGGACAATTCAGCTATCTGATTCTTCAGTCCTTCAAACTCTTCCCTAGATACAGGGGTGGATTCTGGTTGAGCACTGGAAGTCATGTCCGTGGATGGACTTAGTGCCTTCTTAGACTTAGATCTAGTGACATGACCAATTTTTCACCTACAACAAAACGTAGGCGTGTCAATTTTCTGAGGTAGGTAGGGATAGGATGCATGTCATGATGTGCTTTTGTGGTTTTTTAATCTTATCCTGCAAAACAGAGGTCAGTTGTTTTGATGATAGGATGACAAGATGTATTATAACAGGGAATGTAAATTTTTATTATGATATTTACATTGTGCTCCTTTACATTAGAATTGAAAACTTGACATTATATTGAAAGAAGAAGGCATGAAGAAACTTCCCATCGAATTTGGTTAATCAGAGGCTGACTTATCTTAGGCTACTCTCGTGGATTTTTGGCATGAAGGTCCCCAGATCATCACAATCTACTAGAGGGAAAATTAATCCGATCTTTCAATTGAAGCGAATCTGGGTGGTGCATTTTCATGAGCCCTAGAGAATTAGCCGTCCCCAGAGACATTACTTATCACAGACTGGTTTTGCCTCCCGAAGGAGGAATCACACAACATACATTCACATATATCACGTCTCACCGTTATGCATATGATGACATAGATGCGAAGCACTAAATGAGTGCGAAGCACTGAAAACAAGAAAGCATTCATTCACATTCATTCAATGTAAAGACACAGCATTCACACATTCATTAAATATAAAGACGCAGCATTCACACATACATAGATTTGAAAGGGAAATTTTTGAAAAGATTTGAACGCGGCCTAAGACCTCTACTATCCCCAGCAGAGTCGCCACCTGTCGACGTCGGGAAAAAATCCGCGGGTCGGGTCACAACCCGGATCTTTCTCGCTTCCTAAGTTATCTATACCTTTACTCTTTTTATTTGTGAAAAAAGGTTTTGAAGGATTTTTTTAGGAAAAGGCCAACATGTATCATGTTGACGATTGAATGTTTAAAGAGTCGGCAGTTGGTAGATTTGAAATGGTTATACCAACTCAACTGAGTTTTGTTTGAAAGAGGCCCAATTGATGGACACTGTCGAAACTTGATCTTTGAAAATAAAGTTTGAGTTCGGGAGCTTGGTTAAGTGTGGGGGAGGTGTTAGGCACCCCACAACTCCCGTGAAAACACGGTACCGCATCTTTTCAATGTTTCCCTTTTAAATCTGAAGTGTGTGAATGCTGGAAGAAAATTGGGCCTATATTTAATTGAAAGCATATCTATGCATCGTTGAACCTATATACAAAGGGTTTGATTTAATTTACAAAAAGTCTTTGATTTGATTTGCAAAAGTGTTTGATTTGATTTCTAAAAGCTTCTTTTTTCGATAAGATTATTGAATTGATGTTTTTGAAAGAAGGTTTTCAAACCCCTACGCTAAATAGGAATTGAAGCATATTGATACTTTAGTTTTATTTTTTCCAGCCTTAAGGCTCAATTTGAATGGTGATTGTCGGGCTGCGAAGCATCCTCGACCACAACATATATACAAGTGTCGGTCTCCTCATGGGCATGATAGCCGTCGAAGAGACTCCGACACGATAAATTATATTTTTTTCACTATGTTGAGACCTTAAATTCAGATAACCATTTTAAGGTCTTTTGCATTTTTACAGAAAAACTAGCAGGGTATATTGGTAAAGTGGAGTTTGTCCATTGTGGGAATCAGATTTTGATCAGTTTGATTATGAATCCCACGATTCCTAGGCTCACATATGAGTAGCCAATAAACCTGCACAACTCAAATTTGTACAGAAAAGATATCTAAATATCGCCAGAACCAAGGATTCATTCAGTAAATTCTGGTTTGCACATGGCCGAAGCGTCTAGTTCCCACTAGATAGCGATCTAAGGGCCACAAGGTTGCTTTTATAATCGAAACTAGAAAAATACTAGATTTAAATAAATCTCAGCCATTCTAGCTTCCCGGTTCTGCCTGGACCTATTTTGAATCGTTTGAAAGCTAGAGTTGGCGAGATTTAAAGAAATCTAGTTCGCCCTCAGAAATGTCAGTACCGATTCATATGAAATGAATATTTAAAGCAATAATTTAATAAAAATGAGTAAAACAATATATATGTATGATTAAATATATGAAAGCTGTAAAGGGCGATGGGTTTTCACGACTGTGTCCGGACTGGAATTGAAATTTATATATATATATATATATATATATATATATTTATAAATGTTGTATAAAAGCCACAGAATGATCTAGGCTAGATAGAATTGAAATATATATAGAAAAACAGTAAAAACGGCGATGGATTTTCACGCCTGTGCTCGGACAAAAATTTAAATATATATATATATATATATATATATATATATATATTTAAATATAGACAGAAAATTAGTCAAACCAGGACTAGGAAGATAACCCAGTAATTGTGAATGGTGCCAAAAATAGTAAAAAGGCCACAGAATGATCCAGGCTAAACTGGAATATAAATATATATATATATATATATATATATATAGACAGAAAAGTAGTCGACCAAAACTGAAAAGATAACCCAGTGTGATGAATGTTGCTTATATATGCATAAATATATATAAAAGCAGTAAAAAAGCCACAGAATGATCCAGGTCGAACTGAAATGTAAATATATATATATATAGACAGAAAAGTAGTCAAACCAAGACTGGGAAGATAACCCAGTATGGTGAAGGCTGCTTATATATGTATATTTATATATAAAAGCAATAAACTACCGCGAATTTGATATCCGGGCTTGACATAATTGAAAAGTTAGTATATATATAGTTAAATATATACAAAAAAAGTAAAACCCAGATTGGAAAGATAACCCAGTCCTGCGAAGTTGCTAATAACGAAGATGCAAGTATATAAAAGCTGCTGGAAGAGATGGATCGTCAATCCGAGTTGTAGAAATGCCGAAAAATACGTTTATGTACAAAAATATACCAAAAATTGACAAAAACGACCACAAAACTGAGTTCCAGACATATTTAGAAAACAAACTTTATATGCAAGTGTATAAAAGTGCGAAGAAGTAATAATAACTTTCTAATCATAAAAATACTCACAATGGACTACTACATGGGCCTTTTGCCAAATCGTAGGATTTAAACGTCCAAATCTACTGGTTATTTTCTGATATGTGGTAGTATGTGGGTATATCTACATGTTAGAGTGAAAAAATTTGGGTTTGGAAGACAAGAAAATGGCTGAAAAATCAAACAGGTAGGGGTTCAGAGCGTTTCTGAATTCTTAAAATGAGCTGGGGGTGAGTTCATATATATAGACCAGAGAGCCTCCACTCTACTTGCTGCTATCACAGGTAGAGGTGTTGTTCCACGTGGTGTGGGACCCACGGTAGGTTTCATCATCTCGAAGTACGTGCAATCCGAGCAACGCGAGGCCGAAGTCAAAACTTTCTAACTTTTACTCGAAGCGTCCGTTTGAGGCGTGCGATACCTTTACGGAAAGCCCTCACTGAGAGTGTCACAATGACATGGGATAAAACATTTTTTGGGTCCAAGAAGATGGGTTCATAACCAGGTCTTTGATTCCCCGCAGTTTGTCCGTTGAGCTGTCTTGCGCTGTTTGCACTCGGGATCATTGTTATGGTTCGTTCTGACCTTGGTGGCATCAATTCGGCTTGAGTTTGATTGAATCGACTTAGAGTTGGTAAAATGACCATTTTGCCCCTCTCGGGGTCACCTTTAGTGTCGGCATAGCCTTCGGTTGACTTCCTGTGGTTGTTTCCAAGGTTTGGATCCCAGTTGATTCTGTTTGTCGTCATGGTTGTCTTTGAGGCTGACTTAGTCGCTCCAGGTTTTCCTCTGGAGATGTTTTGATGCTTCAGGATTGTTTTTGAAGTTGACATATACCTCCCGGGTTGAGACCGGTGATGACCTGTACCTCCCGGGTTGAGACCAGGGATGACCTGTACCTCCCAAATTACGATCGGGGCTGACCAGTACCTCCCGGGTTAAGACCAGGGCTGACCTGTACCTCCCAGGTTGAGACCAGGGCTGACCTGTACCTCCCAGGTTAAGATCGGGGCAGACCTGTACCTCCCGAGTTGAGACCGGGGCTGACCTGTACCTCCCGGGTTGAGACCGGGGATGACCTATACCTCCCGAGTTGAGATCGGGGCTGATCTGTACCTCCCGGGTTGAGACCAAGGCTGACCTGTACCTCCCAAGTTGACACCGGGGCTGACCTGTACCTCTCGAGTTGATACCGGAGCTGACCTGTACCTCCCGGGTTGAGACTGGGGCTAACCTGTACCTCTCGGGTTGAGACTGGGGCTGACCTGTACCTCCCGAGTTGAGACCGAGGCTGATCTATACCTCTCGGATTGTGACCGGGGCTGACCTATACTTCCTGGGTTGAGACCGGGGATAACCTGTACCTCTTGGGTTGAGACCGAGGTTGACCATTACCTCCCGAGTTAATACCGGGGCTAACCTGTACCTCTCAGATTGAGACCGGGGCTGACCTGTACCTCCCGGGTTGAGACCGGGGCTGACCTGTACCTCCCGGGTTGAGACTTGGGCTGATCTGTACCTCCCAGATTGAGACCGAGGATGACCTGTACCTCCCGGTGTTGAGACCGGGACTGACCTATACTTCCCGGGTTGAGACCGGGGCTAATTTGATGACTCGATATTGAGACCGGGGTTGATTTGATGACTCGATATTGAGACCAGGGTTGATTTGATAACTTGATATTAAGACCGGGGTTGATTTGATGACCCGGTATTGAGACTGGGGTCGAGTTGATAACCCGATATTGAGAGTGGGGTTGACTTGATAAGTCTATTTTGCCCTCCTACAGTGTTAGTAACAGGGAAAAAATTTCGTGTGTCTACAGTGATCCTTGTCAACTCGCAAAAAAATTAAGAACATCATTTACTGCAAATAACATGGTATCAACTTCTTCTCCCTTGCAATTACTTCATCTTGATTTATTTGGACCGGAATGGCATGCTAGTCTTAATGGTAAATTCTATGCGTTTGTGATAGTTGATGATTTCTCTAGATATACATGAGTATTGTTTCTTAGAACTAAAGATGAAGCATTTAAAAAAATTTAAAAAATTAATAAGACATTTGGAAACAAAATATAGTCTCAAACTTAAACAAATAAGAAGTGATCATGGTACTGAGTTTCAAAAAGATTTTATAATATTTTGTGATCAAAAATGAATTAGTCATGAGTTCTTAGCACCAAGAACCCCTCAACAAAATGGGTTGGTGGAAAGAAAGAATAGAACATTACAAGAAACAGCTAGAACACTGTTACAAAAAAGTAAACTTCCAAAGAAATTTTGGGTCGAGGCGGTAAACACATCATGTTACGTTTTAAATAGAGTACTCGTTCGTCCAACTATTTTAAAAACACCTTATGAGTTATTAAATAATAAAATTCCTAATATAAATTATTTCAAAGTATTTAGATCTAAATATTTTATTCTTAATACTAGTGATAATTTGGGAAAATTTGATGCTAGATCTTATGAAGGAATTTCATTGGTTATTCTCAAAATAGTAAAGCATATCGCATATACAATGTTCAAAAATTATGTATTGAAGAATCTGTCCATATTATATTTAATGAGACTAACAATGATCTTCCAAAAGAAAGAGAAGAGGACTGAGGAAATTTGGAGACTGCCGTAAATCAACAAATCCGAAAGAACAAAACAGCAATTCAAAGGAACCTATTTAGCAAGCTGGATTAGACGAACAACAACAACATGAACCAAAATTCTCTCAAAACATGGAGGAAGTAATTCAAGATGATAGTATTCAATAAGAAAAGACAATCCATAACATTCAAATGCCGAAAACAGCTAGATACATCAAAAATCATCCTCTCGGGAATATTATTGGTGACATAAACAAAGGAATAACAACAATAAGAGGAGCACAAAACCTTTGTGCATTTTCAGCATTTTTGTTACAAATCGAACCAAAGAATGTTAAAGATGTTCTTCTTGATGAAAATTGGATATTAGCAATGCAAGAGGACTCCAACAATTTGAAAGATGCCAATATGCGAATTAGTCTATCCTCCTAAGGATGTTTCAATTATTGGAACAAATTAGTGGGTATTTAATAACAAGCTTGAATGAGTATGGGACAATAAACCAAAATAAAGCAAGACTTGTGGCTCAAGGATATAATCAACAAGAGGGTATTGACTACGAAGAAACATTCGCCCAGGTTGTAAGGTTAGAGTCAATTCGAATTTTGTTAGCATTTGCTTGCTACAAGAAATTCAAGCTTCACCACATGGACGTTGATGAGTTGGTTTTATACCTACGAATTAATAGCTGTTATAGCTTGATTCTTGCTTTCTTAGAGTGGTTTTAGTGTCATTTGATTTGGTTTCGTGTTTTTAAGTGCGGGATATGGATTGATGAGAAACCTGGACTAAAAGGGCAAAATTGTAGCTTTTCTATGAAAGTGGACACCCACCGGGGCAGGCATGTAAGACCCCAACTTTTATGAATAAAGATTTAGTTTTCTTTATATATTATTTTCGAAACAGTAAGGTGTTGTTTTGATAAATATGAAAGTTATGGGTGAAATGTGCAAATATTTTTAAAATGAGCAAGTGGTTATAAAATATTTTTGTTGTCGGCGAATATTCGTTTGGTCGTGGAATATTCTTGTTGTCGGGGAATATTCGTACGACGGCGCAGCTATTTGTGGGCCCCCATAACGGAATAACTGTCGGATATAGAAAGCGACAGAAATAACTTTTTTACAAGATAACGGCGTAGTTGTTACCGTTAGTACTGTTGAAATACCCGGTGGTTAAAATACAGTGATACACGGTGTTGCATAGTAGCACACGGTATTGCACAGTATTTCGAATTATTGAGTCTTACGTGAGAAGCCATTACTCAATTATTGTTACAGTAATTACTGTTCAATATTTTATATTATTGACTCAATAATTGCTACGTTGATATTTTATATTATTGACTCAATAATTGTTATATTGATATTTTATTGACTCAATAATTTCTACGTTACCATTTTATATGATTGATTCAATAATGGCTACAGTTGATATTTTGTAGTATTGATTCAATAATTGTCGTTGCACAGTATTTCACGTTATCAACTCAATAATTCATATTATTTGAATAATATTATTAGATAGCATTATTGACAATGTCTAAGGAAGTTATGTCTAGGAGGGGTTATTTAATTGCGCGCCAGTAAGGAGAAGTCCTTATCGGAAGGCCCCCTCTTTCCTGGGAACGACCTGGTTGTTAATATTGTAGTTCTATAATATTATTTGTGAATAATTAATTATTGATTTATATGATAAGGAAATATTTATTTTGTGGATATTAAAGAAGGAATTGGCGCTGATGAGTTTTATCAATATTTTGGTGTGAGAAATCATCTGTTTATGGATTTCGGATAATTTATGTTTGGAATTTGGAAAAACTTTCTTCTGCAAAGTTGTAGAGAATTAAATTTCCTATTGAAGGACATAGAATTTGTATTTTTCTGATGAAGGGGCTATTTATTATGAATTATTGAAGTTTCAGAAAATAAATATTATTTAATGGGTGGGCCCCACTTTTGTTGAAAATCTGAAAATTTGGGAAGCCGCCAGGCGGCGGAATTTTTTTTAAAAAATAATAATATTTTATTATTTTAGTCTCCTTTGGCATCCTAAGCTTTTCCTATAAATAGGGTGCTTAGGTTAGAATTGAAAATCACACCAGAATCAGAAGTTTTCTCTCTCTATAATATCGAGCGTATTTTTGTGAGTATTTCAATACTTTGAGTGTTGCTATTCAGTGCAAGTTTCCTTCGGTATTATATCCGATATTCCAGTCAGAGGTACTATCTTTTTGAGGTAAGGGATGTTATTTTCTTTCGTAAATGATATTATTCTTTTCAATATCATTATACAGAAATATTGTCATGGATTTTATGTTAAAATTCTTACTTTTTCCGTCGGGGTTACTATTCACGTATACGGCACTATTCACGTATACGGCACTATTCACGTATACGGCACTATTCACGGAAAAATTAAATTTTCTTCTATTTGTCCAAATTGCTTGTTAAGGTTACTATCTTTGATTGTATCCAAGTTTTGAGCTCTAGTCTTGAATTTTGCTCCATAATTGATTATTACGAGGTATTTTTGAATTGGATATACTAAAATACGAATCCTTAGTCTTTGTCTTTTATCTAACTGAATTCATTTTTTTAAAATGTTTTTCATCATTCTCAGTCCTAAAAGGTGATGTAAATGAATATCTTTGGCCTGTAGAGCAAAGATGAATGATTACTTGATGAATATCTTTGGCCTGTAGAGCAAAGATGAATGATTACCTGATGAATATCTTTGGCCTGTAGTGCAAAGATGACAGGTGTTGAGATGAATATGACCACTGATGATACAAATGAATATCTTTGGCCTGTAGTGCAAAGATGAATATTTGATTCGAGATGTATATTGATTGATGTTACAGGGATAAAATATTGATGATGGACTTTTAAATCATAGAAGATAGTAGACTTCATTCTCTGCTTAACTCTTCTAATGATTTGTTATTTCCGCTGCGAATATTGATCTAAGATTTGTTGTCCATTATATTTTATCTGATTTATTGAAGACTAACGATAATTTATTTTTCATTATCTTAGTCATAATATTCTTTACTGAGCTAGTTGAGCTCACCCTTTTCATCTGTTGTCCTCTTCAGGAAATGAGAATGTTGCGGGAACTAGTCGGGGGACAGAGTGATGGTCCGAGTTAGAGCAGTAGTAGTCCTCACTATTTTTGATAAATAGTGTGATAATAATTGTAATGAGGACTTAGTTTGAATCTTAATACTTTTTACATATTTGTATTGACACTCACAGTTGTGTGGTCGTATTTTGTACGACCGTATGATATAAAGTTTGTATTTGAATTTTGTACCATGTATTTGGCGACTCAGAATGGGTTGGGTTGAATGGACCTATTCTGGGGGCATCACAGTTGGTATCAGAGCTTAGGGATATGATCTCTGGCGGAGATCGGGGAATAGAACTAGGAGGGGAGAGACGAGTAAATCCTTCGCTAGTGTGTCCTACCTAAGCTTATGTGGTATTTAATTGGTCAGTCGGAGCATAGGGTTAATATGTGATATGTTAATTTGTTTAATTAACCCTTGTTTTATGGCAGTATTTGAGAATGGCAGCTGAGAATGTTAACAACGAAGTGAATGAGACCGTGGAGACACCTTTAATCGTTAACCAGGAGAACGTGCAACAAGAAGGCAATGTTCATCCTGAAAATAACGCTGGTCAGACGATAAACGATGAGATGTTTAGAAGTTTTCTGCAGTTCATGCAAAACCAGACGAGGGAGACTCGTGTGCAACATATAGGTGGCGATAATAACAACTCGCGAATTGTTACTGCTAAGCAGTTCAAAGAATTGGGACCACCAGAGTTTCTGGGAAAGCCAAATCCGATAAAGGCGGAGACGTGGATTAAACAAATTACCAAGATATTTGATGTCTTGGGATGCACGGAGGAACAGAAGGTTCCATTCGCCACGTTTATGTTCCGTGGAGAGGCAGATTACTGGTGGGAATCCGTGAAGCGTACCCAGCCTGCCGCACTCAAGATGTCTTGGGAAGCATTCCAGAAACTGTTCAATGACAAGTACTTTCCTGAAAGTATTCGTCATATGAAGGAAGTAGAATTTATTAGACTCGAACAAAACAACATGACGGTATCCCAATACGAGGCTAAGTTCGCGGAGCTGTCCAGGTTTGCACCACATTGTGTGGAGAATGAGGAACGTATGACGCGGATGTTTCTAAGAGGTTTGAAACCCAAAATACGTCAATACCTCATTTCTCATAAATTTTCTTTATATTCGGATGTAGTAAACAGGGCCCAGTTATTAGAATGAGATAATTATTATGTTCAACCGAGGGACCACAACCAAGGTCGTACCGGTGGCAGCAGTCATCGGAGCAATGACCACCAGCGAGGAGGAAAGTAGGACAGAAGCGGTAACCACTCCAGTGGTTATCGTGGCCATGATAGTAGAAGAAGAGAATCGGGGGGAGATTTCAAGAAGAGAAGGTACAACAATGAGAACGTGAAGACGTCGACATCAGCACCAGCATCAACTGTTTCGAGGGGAGGAGAACGACCACCGGTCGTATGCTTTAAATGCGGGAAAGAGGGACATATCAGCCCAAACTGCCCACAACAATTCAAAGGATGCTATAACTGTGGAAAAGAAGGACATATAGCTCGAGATTGTCCTGTTACGAAACCAAGTTCAGCGGGGGTGGTGATTCCAAAGGCGGTTGCAGACAAGTCAAAGTCGGTGATTCCTGGAAGAGTGTTTGTCGTGATAGCCCAAAACGCGAGGAATCCACACGAGGTAATTACGGGTAAGCTGATCATAAACTCTTGAGGAAGTTTACACCTTGTTAGATACCGGTGCTACCCATTCCTTTATTTCACCTACTTGTGCTCAACGTTTGAACTTGACTTCTGATAAATTAGACTTTGACATATTTGTTGAAACTCCGTTGGGAGAAACCTTTGTTACATCTACAGTTTACAAATCTTGCTTCATTCAGATTGGTACCCTTACCTTACCTGTTGATCTTATATCTTTGAAAATACTTGCATTTGACGTGATTTTAGGAATTGACTGGTTAACCACTTACCATGCCAGAATTGATTGTTTTCGTAAGGTTATTAGTTTTCATATTCCTAATCAACCTGTTGTACGAATTCAAACCACCAAACCACTAAAATCAGTCAATATCATTTCAAATCCCAAGGCTATTCGTTTATTGAAAAACGGATGTCAAGCTTTCTTAGCTCATGTCACTGATCTAAACCAGAATACATCAGATTTGAATGATATTTCCGTTGTTAATGAGTTTCCTGATGTATTTCCCGAAGAACTTCCCTGTCTACCCCCAGAACGTGAAGTTGAATTCTTTATTGACCTTGAGCCCGGTACAAAGCCCATTTCTAAAACCCCATATCAAATGGCTCCTATTGAACTTCAGGTGTTAAAGATTCAATTACAAGAATTGTTAGACATCGATTTTATTCGTCCTAGTACGTCTCCTTGGGGTGCTCCTGTTTTATTCGTAAAGAAGAAAGACGGGAGTATGCGACTTTGCATTGACTATCGGGAGTTGAACCATGTCACCATCAAGAATAGGTATCCGTTACCTCGTATTGATGACCTGTTCGACCAGTTTCAAGGAGAGAAATTCTTTTCAAAGATCGATCTTTGTTCTGGATATCATCAGTTGAAGATTAAAACTGAGGATATTCCAAAGACTGCTTTCAGAGCACGGTACGGGCATTATGAGTTCTTAGTCATGTCTTTTGGATTGACTAATGCTCCTGCTGCTTTCATGGATATGATGAACCATGTATTTAAGGAGTATTTGGATCAATTCGTTGTTGTCTTTATTGATGACATCCTCATCTATTCTAAAAGCCGTGAAGATCATGAACACCATTTGAAGTTAGTACTTCAAAAGCTTCGTGAGAACAAGCTATACGCCAAGATGAAGAAATGCGAGTTCTGGCTTGAGGAAGTAGCATTCCTTGGGCACGTGGTATCGAAACGTGGAGTATCTGTTGACCCGGCGAAGATTGAAGCAATACAAAGCTGGGAGCAACCTAAGTCGGTGACTGAAGTACGAAGCTTTCTGGGCTTAGCTGGTTATTATCGGAGGTTCGTAGAGGGATTTTCTCGAATCGCTACTCCATTAACTCAGTTGACTCGGAAAGATATGAAATTCGTTTGGAGAGAGGAATGCGAGAAGAGCTTCCAAGAGCTCAAGAGGAGACTTATTTCGGCACCTGTTCTGACAATACCATCTGGTTCGGATGGATTTGTTATTTACAGTGATGCTTCGGGCAAAGGGTTAGGATGTGTTCTCATGCAACATGGGAAAGTCATAGCCTATGCCTCGCGACAACTCAAAGAATATGAGAGGAATTATCCTACTCATGATCTAGAGTTGGCAGCAGTCGTTTTCGCGTTGAAGATCTGGAGACATTACTTGTACGGAGAGAAAGTGGAGATTTATACGGATCATAAGAGCCTTAAATATTTCTTCACTCAGAAGGAACTCAACATACGGCAACGACGTTGGCTTGAGCTGTTGAAAGATTACGATCATACTATCCAATACCATCCTGGAGAAGCGAACGTGGTAGCTGACGCATTGAGTAGAAGATCATATGTGGGAACGAGTGCGATGATGTCAAGTATACGCGTAGAACCACCTTTGATTGATAAAGTTAAAGCTGCTCAAGCTACGGATGCGGAGCTGATGAAGATGAAGAAGAAGGTGCAAGAAGGTGCAATTCCAGAAGCGAGAATCGATGAAGATGGAATACTTCGAGTCAACTCCAGACTTTGTGTTCCTAACGATTCCGACTTGAAGTATAGAATCATGATGGAGGCACACAACACACCGCTTGCAATCCATCCTGGGAGTACTAAAATGTATCGTGATCTTCGACATACATTTTGGTGGGGCAATATGAAGAGAGAAATCGCGGAGTTCATCTCGAGATGTTTAACTTGTCAACGTGTAAAGGTGGAGCATCAAGTGCCGAAAGGTCCATTGCAACCACTGGAGATTCTGAAATGGAAGTGGGAACACATTACGATGGATTTCGTTACGGGTCTTCCCAAGGTTTCTTAAGGCTTAGATGCGATTTGGGTTATTATTGATAGATTAACCAAGTCTGCTCATTTCTTGCCGATACGAGAGACTTATTCCCTTGAACGTCTTGCTCATATGTACGTGAATGAGATTATGAGGTTGCATGGCATGCCAGTATCCATAGTTTCGGATCGTGATCCCAGATTTACTTCACGATTTTGGATCAGTTTGCAGAAAGCTATGGGCACGGATTTACGATTCAGTTCGGCTTATCATCCTCAAACAGACGGACAATCGGAAAGGACTATCCAAACTCTTGAAGATCTATTGAGACTCTGTGTTCTAGACTTCAAAGGGAGTTGGGATAAGTACTTACCATTGGTGGAATTCTCCTACAACAACAGTTATCAGGCAAGTATAGGCGTAGCTCCATTCGAAGCGTTGTATGGGAGAAAGTGTCGTTCTCCAGTATGCTGGAATGAGGTGGGTGAAGCAACATTGTTGGGACCGGAGTTAGTACGTATGACTTCAGAAAAAATTCAAATAATCCGACAACGTATACAAACAGCACAAGATCGACAAAAGAGTTATGCGGATCTTCATCGAAAGGACGTGGAATTTAATGTTGGAGACCATGTGTTATTACGTATTGCTCTATGGAAGGGAGTTACGAGGTTTGGGAAGAGAGGAAAGCTCAACCCACGATTCATTGGTCCATTTGAGATTCTTGACCGAATAGGAAATGTGGCCTATAGACTCGCTTTACCTCCAAGCATGTCTCGTGTTCATAATATGTTTCACATATCCGTGTTACGTAAATATGTGAAGGATCCAAACCGCATTGTTGAGTTAGAACCAGACGAGATAGCCGAAGATTTAACGTACGAAGAGGTACCAGTCAAGATCTTGGATAGGAAGGAGCATGTCCTACGCTCGAAAATTATACCTCAAGTTAAAGTTTTGTGGAGAAACCATGCAATTGAGGAAATGACGTGGAAATTGGAATCAAAAATGAAAGCGAGGTATCCTCACCTTTTCGACATACCAGGTACGTACGTCAATTTCGAGGACGAAATTTCATAAGGAGTGGAGGTTGTAAGGCCCCAACTTTTATGAATAAAGATTTAGTTTTCTTTATATATTATTTCGAAACAGTAAGGTGTTGTTTTGATAAATATGAAAGTTATGGGTGAAATGTGCAAATATTTTTAAAATGAGCAAGTGGTTATAAAATATTTTTGTTGTCGGGGAATATTCGTTTGGTCGTGGAATATTCTTGTTGTCGGGGAATATTCGTACGACGGCGCAGCTATTTGTGGGCCCCCACAACGGAATAACTGTCGGATATAGAAAGCGACAGATATAACTTTTTTACAAGATAACGGCGTAGTTGTTACCGTTAGAACTGTTGAAATACCCGGTGGTTAAAATACAGTGATACACGGTGTTGCAAAGTAGCACACGGTATTGCACAGTATTTCGAATTATTGAGTCTTACGTGAGAAGCCATTACTCAATTATTGTTACAGTAATTACTGTTCAATATTTTATATTATTGACTCAATAATTGCTACGTTGATATTTTATATTATTGACTCAATAATTGTTATATTGATATTTTATTGACTCAATAATTGCTACGTTACCATTTTATATGATTGATTCAATAATGGCTACAGTTGATATTTTGTAGTATTGATTCAATAATTGTCGTTGCACAGTATTTCACGTTATCAACTCAATAATTCATATTATTTGAATAATATTATTAGATAGCATTATTGACAATGTCTAAGGAAGTTCTGTCTAGGAGGGGTTATTTAATTGCGCGCCAGTAAGGAGAAGTCCTTATCGGAAGGCCCCCTCTTTCCTGGGAACGACCTGGTTGTTAATATTGTAGTTCTATAATATTATTTGTGAATAATTAATTATTGATTTATATGATAAGGAAATATTTATTTTGTGGATATTAAAGAAGGAATTGGCGCTGATGAGTTTTATCAATATTTTGGTGTGAGAAATCATCTGTTTATGGATTTCGGATAATTTATGTTTGGAATTTGGAAAAAATTTCTTCTGCAAAGTTGTAGAGAATTAAATTTCCTATTGAAGAACATAGAATTTGTATTTTTCTGATGAAGGGGCTATTTATTATGAATTATTGAAGTTTCGGAAAATAAATATTATTTAATGGGTGGGCCCCACTTTTGTTGAAAATCTGAAAATTTGGGAAGCCGCCAGGCGGCGGAATTTTTTTAAAAAAATAACAATATTTTATTATTTTAGTCTCCTTTGGCATCCTAAGCTTTTCCTATAAATAGGGTGCTTAGGTTAGAATTGAAAATCACACCAGAATCAGAAGTTTTCTCTCTCTATAATATCGAGCGTATTTTTGTGAGTATTTCAATACTTTGAGTGTTGCTATTCAGTGCAAGTTTCCTTCGGTATTATATCCGATATTCCAGTCAGAGGTACTATCTTTTTGAGGTAAGGGATGTTATTTTCTTTCGTAAATGATATTATTCTTTTCAATATCATTATACAGAAATATTGTCATGGATTTTATGTTGAAATTCTTACTTTTTCCGTCGGGGTTACTATTCACGTATACGGCACTATTCACGTATACGGCACTATTCACGGAAAAATTAAATTTTCTTCTATTTGTCCAAATTGCTTGTTAAGGTTACTATCTTTGATTGTATCCAAGTTTTGAGCTCTAGTCTTGAATTTTGCTCCATAATTGATTATTACGAGGTATTTTTGAATTGGATATACTAAAATACGAATCCTTAGTCTTTGTCTTTTATCTCACTGAATTCATTTTTTTAAAATGTTTTTCATCATTCTCAGTCCTAAAAGGTGATGTAAATGAATATCTTTGGCCTGTAGAGCAAAGATGAATGATTACTTGATGAATATCTTTGGCCTGTAGAGCAAAGATGAATGATTACCTGATGAATATCTTTGGCCTGTAGTGCAAAGATGACAGGTGTTGAGATGAATATGACCACTGATGATACAAATGAATATCTTTGGCCTGTAGTGCAAAGATGAATATTTGATTCGAGATGTATATTGATTGATGTTACAGGGATAAAATATTGATGATGGACTTTTAAATCATAGAAGATAGTAGACTTCATTCTCTGCTTAACTCTTCTAATGATTTGTTATTTCCGCTGCGAATATTGATCTAAGATTTGTTGTCCATTATATTTTATCTAATTTATTGAAGACTAACGATAATTTATTTTTCATTATCTTAGTCATAATATTCTTTACTGAGCTAGTTGAGCTCACCCTTTTCATCTGTTGTCCTCTTCAGGAAATGAGAATGTTGCGGGAACTAGTCGGGGGACAGAGTGATGGTCCGAGTTAGAGCAGTAGTAGTCCTCACTATTTCTGATAAATAGTGTGATAATAATTGTAATGAGGACTTAGTTTGAATCTTAATATTTTCTACATATTTGTATTGACACTCACAGTTGTGTGGTCGTATTTTGCACGACCGTATGATATAAAGTTTGTATTTGAATTCTGTACCATGTATTTGGCGACTCAGAATGGGTTGGGTTGAATGGACCTATTCTGGGGGCGTCACAAGGCATCTCCAAGTCAAAACACCTACTGGGGCGGGTGTACGAAAACATCAGCATCCAAAGTGGCTTGCCGCCGGGGCGGGTGTACCAAGAGTTAAAACCCCGTCGAGGCAGGGTTACGACAGCACTTCTAACAGATTTCCTGCTTTGATTAGGATTGTGGAGTAATTAATAGTTAATATATGTTGCGGTTGGGAGTGTATAAAAGATATGAAAAGAGGCTATTATACACACACTTAGACATATTTACAAGCCCTAATTCAAGGATTGATCTAGCACGGAGAATTGAAGCATCGATTGAACACGAAGAACGCAAGAGCGGAGCGGAGAGCGTTGATACAACTCTAGAGTTTATCTTCTCTCTTTCTCTATATCTTGTAATCAGAATATTTTCTATTATGTGGATATTGGATTTTGATTCATCTATGATGAACTAACTTTCTATTTAAGCCTATGATGGATCTTATTATGTAATGGAGGATTAAATATTCTTTAATTCAGTTTATGATTATTATTTCCAAATTATTTGCTACGAGTTGTGCTTAATATATATAATTGCTTGATCACCAATTATCCGTTGTCCCATATGAATTTGAGAGATGACATATGGGATTGGAACTAGCCATAGTGACATATGTTTGTGATTTCTACGTAGTTAGGATTCATGATTCATGATTCATGTATAGGATAGAGATATCTATGCATCATATGTAATCTATTAAGAACTTGGTACTAAACTTTATTTAATTGTAATTCACTATAGTAAGTTAGTTAATTAAGGTGTCTTGCTTAATTCTATCATCTATGAATTTGAGTGAGTATGGGTATAGTGCATTGAGAGATGGTTATTTCTGCTTTAGTGTTCTTGATTAATAATCTGGAGTAATTGATATAAACTGAAGAAAAGGATATTATCTGAAGTGAAATAATAAGTGAAGTTGTAGGCTTAATTCTCTAAAACTTGTTAAAATCTTGAGTTAGTGTTAAAATTAGTTTAAGTAGTAATTTAATTTGAAAATTATCTTTTAATCATTAGTTTGATAAAGCTGAAATAATATAAAACTGGTACTTGTTTGATTAAATAAGAATTATTGTCTCTGTGGGTACGATACCTAATCTTATCAGTATATTACTTGTTGACAACGTACACTTGCACGTAGTGCGTATAGAAAATACCCAACAAGTTTTTGGCGCCGTTGCCGGGAAGAGTAATTGCGTTTATTACTTACAATATCAGTTTAATTAGATCAGTTTTAGTTAAACATATATATATATATATATATATTCTTAATTTTTTTGTTTGCTTATTTCAGCTACATTCGAGTAATACATGCAAACTAGATCGAAGAAGCCAGATTTGTTGCCTTTCGAGGACGACATCGACAACGGTTTCAGAAGTTAACTAAGTCGATTGCAAAGACTCGAGAAGAACTTGAAACACTCAAAGCAAATATGGCTGAACAGGAAGATAAACCACTGAGGGAGTATGCTACACCAAAGATTTTAGAATTTCAATCGAGTATTTCCAAGCCAACAATCAATGCAAACAATTTCAAGATTAAGCCTGGGACTGTACAGATGGTGCAGAATAATTTCCAGTTTGGGGGTCTTTCAAATGACGACCCGAACGAACACATCTTCAGTTTCATAGAAATCTACGACACCTTCAAGTGCAACAGGGTGTCAGATGATGCAATCAGATTGAGATTATTTCCGTTCACACTCAGAGACAAGGCGAAGGGTTGGCTCCATTCTCTACCACCGGGGTCAATCACTACATGGAATGATCTGGCGCATAAATTCCTAGCTAAGTTCTTCCCGTCGACAAAGACACATAAATTGAGAACGGAGATATCTTCCTTTGCACAGCTACAAGGGGAGCCACTTTATGAAGCATAGGAAAGGTACAATGTGCTATTGAGAAAGTACCTACATCATGAATTCCCACAGTGGATGCAGCTGAGTAACTTTTATAATGGGGTAGGGAGTCACATACGGACTAGCATTGATGCAGCCTCAGGTGGAGCTTTTCTAGCAAAGAAATTTGAGGAGGCATGGGCATTGATAGACACAATGGCTTCAAATGGCTATCAGTGGCCGACTGAGAGATTGACTCAACCCACAACAGCAGGTATTCTGGAAGTGGATTCTGTGACAGCCATATCTACACAACTAGCAGCGTTATCGAAGAAGATGGATGTCACGTCGATGGGAAACGTGTAGTAGGTAGCAATTACATGTGAACTTTGTGCAGATGAGCATCTGACAGAACATTGTACGATCAACCCAGCTTCGATACAGTTTGTGGGTAGCTACGACAGGCCACCCAATACATATCAAAATGCATACAATCAGGGGGCGAGAAACCATCCTAACTTTTTTGGGAGCAATAACCAGAATCAGAACCAGCAGCATGCTCTACGACAAGCATACCCTCTTGGTTTTCAGAATCAGCATCGACAGGCGACTCCACAACAGGAGAAAAAGCTAGATTTGGAGGAAGTAGTGGCCAAATACATAACATAAAATGAAGTGGCGATGAAAACTCATTTGGTTGCCATTAAAAATCTAGAAACTCAGATTGGACAAATTGCGAGTGCACTAAATAATCGACCCCAAGGAGCTTTGCCAAGTGATACAGAAAAGAATCCGAGGGGAGGACATAAGCAATGTCAAGCTGTTACACTTCGGAGTGGGAAACAACTAGCCGATCAAGAGTCAGAGAAGCTGACTGTGGATAAGCAGGATGAGACCAGTGTGGAATAGACAGTGGAAGGGAAAGTAGGAGAAAAATCTACGAAAAAAGAACTAATGGTTACACCAATAGTCTACCCTCCACCACCATATCAACAAAGGATCTGAAAGCAGAAATTAAAACAATAATTCACTAAGTTTCTGGAAGTGTTCAAGAAGCTACACATAAACATTCCTTTCGCGGAGGCATTAGAGCAGATGCCAAGTTATGCCAAGTTCATGAAGGACATTTTATCGAAGAAAAAGAAATTAGAGGACTTTGAAACTGTGGCACTAACAGAGGAATATAGTGCAATTCTACAAAAGAAGCTTCCACCAAAGTTGAAGGATCCAGGTAGTTTCACCATTCCATGCAAGATAGGGAGTTTGGCCTTCAACAAATGTTTATGTGATTTAGGTGTCAGTATAAACCTCATGCCATTGTCAGTTTATACTCAGTTAGGATTAGTAGCGCCTACACCGACCAACATCTCCCTATAGCTAGCAGATAGATCCATAACTTATCCACGAGGAATTATTGAGGATGTTTTAGTAAAAGTGGATAGATTCATCTTCCCAACAGACTTCATCGTTCTCGACTATGAAGAAGATAATGATATTCCAATAATCTTTGGGAGACTATTTTTGGCTACTGGCAAGACTCTCATTGATGTTCAGAAAGGAGAGTTGGCCATAAGGGTGCAAGATCAAAAGGTCACCTTCAATATATTTAAGGCCATGAATTTCCCCAAGGAAGATGAGGAGTGTTTCCAAGTGCATATTATTGACACAGTGGTGGGTGATGAGCAACATCAGATTCTAAGTACTGAGCCGCTAGAATCAACTTTAATGGGAGATTATGATGAAGAAGATTCTGAGATAAAGGAGTACCTGAAACTGTTAGAGGCCCATCCGAGAAAGAACAGGTTCAAGTTACCATTTGAGCTATTAGAAGTAGCAGGAACTTCATCAGCAAAGATGAAGCCATCTCTTAAGGAACCACCTAAACTAGAACTCAAACCCTTACCTAATCACCTCAAGTATGCTTATTTGGGTAATTCATCTATTGTACCTGCTATTATTGCATCTACACTTAACGAACTGCAAAAAAGTAAGCTGTTAAGAGTTCTGAGAGAATACAAGTCTGCTATTGGATGGACAATCACCGACATCAAAGGAATCAGCCCATCATTCTGTATGCATAAGATTCTGATGGAGGAGAATAGTAAGCCAACAGTGGAACAACAGAGGAGGCTCAACCCAATAATGAAAGAGGTAGTAAAGAAGGAGATCTTGAAATGGCTGGATGCTAGAATTATCTACCCGATTTCAAACAGTACATGGGTGAGCCCGGTCCATTGTGTCCCGAAGAAAGGTGGGATGACAGTAGTGAAAATGAGAACAATGAACTGATACCAACAAGGACAGTAACCGACTGGAAGGTCTGCATGGACTACAGAAGGCTGAATAAGGCAACTAGAAAGGATCATTTCCCATTGCCTTTCATTGATCAGATGTTGGACAGACTAGCTGGACACGAGTACTACTGCTTGTTAGATGGATATTCGGGTACAATCAGATCGTCATTTCACCGGAAGATTAAGAAAAGACGACGTTTATATGCCCCTATGGCACCTTTTCCTTCAGAAGGATGTCATTCGGGCTGTGTAACGCACCAACGACATTTTAACGATGCATGATGGCAATCTTTTCAGATATGGTGGAGGGAAGTGTCAAGGTATTTATGGACAATTTTTCAGTATTCGGGGAATCTTGATAGGTGTCTTGAAAATCTAGTCATGGTGCTGAAGAGATGTGTTGAGACAAATTTGGTGCTCAACTGGGAGAAATGCCACTTTATAGTCCAAGAAGGGATTATACTTGGACATAAATTTTCTGGAAAAGGTTTGGAAGTCGACCGAACTAAACTGGAAACCATTGAAAATCTGCCACCACCGACATCAGTAAAGGGTATTCGCAATTTTCTCGGGCAAGCTGGATTCTACAGAAGGTTTATCAAGGACTTCTCGAAAATCACAAAGCCACACTGCAGTCTATTAGAAAAGGATGTCTCGTTCAAGTTTGATGAAGACTGTCTAGTGGCGTTTGAGCAATTGAAGAAGAAGTTAACCACTTCCCCAATGATCATAGCACCGGATTGGATAAAGTCGTTCGAGCTCATGTGTGATGCTAGTGACTATGCAGTAGGAGCAGTTCTTGGACAATGCAGGGAGAAGATCTTTCACGCCATCTATTATGAAAGCAAAACACTAATAGATGCACAATTGAACTACACAACAATTGAAAAAGAATTACTTGTAGTTATATACGCATTTGACAAGTTTCTCTCGTACTTGGTGGGGACAAAGGTGGTGGTGTACACAGATCACTCGGCCATCCGGTATCTAGTGGAGAAGAAGGACGCAAAGCCGAGACTCATTCACTGGGTTTTGCTCCTTCAGGAATTTAACTTAGAGATTAAGGATAGAAAAGGGACAGAAAATAAGGTGGCGACCATCTTTCGCGGCAAGAGAATTCGAACCAAGATAAGACAGACAAGGTAGCAACCAACGAGTCTTTCCCTGATAAGCAGTTATTTTTGATCCACGGCGAGTTTCCGTGGTACGTGGATTTCGCTAATTATTTGGTAAGCAACATCCTCCTACCAGATTTGACTCGCAAGCAAAAGAAGAAATTTTTACATGATGTGAAGTCGTATATGTGGGATGAATCGTATCTATTCTGCCAGTGTGCAGACAGAATGATTCGGAGTTGTGTCCCGAAAAGTGAAGTAGAGAGCATATTACAGGCGTGTCATGCCTCATTATATGGGGGACACTACAGAAGAGAGAGAACTACTGCAAAAGTCCTCTAAACAGGTTTTTTTTGGCCCACATTATTCAAAGACGCACATCAGTGCGTGAAAAACTACGACAGATGTCAAAGAGTGGGAAATATTTCAAAACGGAATGACATGCCTTTAAACCTAATCCTGGAAGTCGAGGTATTTGATGTATGGGGAATCGACTTCATGGGACCCTTTCCATCGTCGTTCAATAATTTGTAAATCTTATTAGTAGTTGACTATGTCTCGAAATGGGTGGAGGCAGTTGCACTACCAACAAATGATGAGAAGGTTGTACTGAAATTCCTACAAAAGAATATCTTCACTCGATTTGGCACCCCAAAGGCAATAAATAGTGATAAAGGGAGCAATTTCTGCAATAAATACTTCACCGCTCTCTTAACGAAGTATGGGGTCAACCATCGAATCACCACGGCTTATTATCCTCAGACGAGTGGCCAAGCCAAAGTATCTAACCGAGAGGTGAAGCGAATCTTGGAGAAGGTTGTCAACCCAAATCGGAAGGATTGGTCGTTGAAACTAGACGACGCTCTATGGACATACCGGACAGCGTATAAGACCCTGATAGGAATGTCTCTTTATCAGTTAGTTTGCAGGAAGGCGTGCCACCTTTCGATAGAACTCGAGCATAAAGCATATTGGGCTATCAAGAAACTAAACTTTGATTTGTCAGTAGCAAGGGAGAAAAGGTTGTTGCAAATAAACGAATTATATGAATTTCGCCTGCAGGCATACGAGAATTCGAAGCTGTACAAGGAGAAGGTCAAGAAATGGCACGTTCAAAAGATACTAGATATAAAGTTCAAACCGGAACAATCAGTATTGCTATTTAAATCTCGGTTGAAACTTTTTCTAGAAAACTAAAATCCAGGTGGTCGGGGCCATTTACCATAAAGACTGTATTTCCACATGGAGTCGTTGATCTCTATGGCCGGGATCCGACAGAACCATTCAAAGTAAACGGTCAATGTTTAAAGCACTATTGGGGCGGAGACATCGATCGCCAGGCGACCACCGTCGATATGACTGAGCCAAACTGATACAGGGAGTAGTTAGGCTGAAAGACTGAAAATCAAGCGTTCGATGGGAGGCAACCCATCATTTACGTTTATTTGTATTATATCTATGTAGATTAATCATAGTCATTCTTAATTAGTATAGATGGAGATATTAATAATGCATGTTCTAACACTTGTCAGGGTTTTCATGTAGATATAGGCCACCTGGAAACACTACTTGAGCCAACCCTCAAGGAGGTAATCAATAAGGACATAATGGGAGCACAGTAGGCTAAAGTAAAAAATTTGAGCTGCATACCACTAGCCCCCGCGGGCATAGCTAGCATAGAAATTCTGCCCTGGCGGGCCTCCCAGTCGAAGTCCCTGCAGGGTAGCCGCCCCAGCGGGCATATCAAGTACAAAAGAGCTGCCCCGGCGGGCCTGTTAGGCAGAACTTCTATAGGGTACCCGCCCCCGCGGAAACTCAAGACAAAAGTTACCCGCCCCAACGGGCTTCCCATTCAAACCCACTGCCCCGGCAGGGCTAGCAGCAGATCTATTTTAAAACTCCTTCTCGGCAGCTGATTTAAACTATTCTCCAACACCTAATTGAGCCCTAACTTGCTGAAACACACCCTCAACCTTGCAAAGGTACTCATCTCCAAAGGCATAACACAAGTTCATCACACCAATTCGGGAGTTCAAGAGGCCGATCATAAAGCAAGAGAGATTGTAACTATCATTCATCATCATACACTTCATCAACCAACTCCAATTCAAGGCATACAACTCATTCCTCACTTGGCAAAGTTTGAAAGCAATTTTGGGTCATCTGTTCTGAGATCTCTAAGGGCCACTTGAAATTACTATATTTGCTATAAATCTATTACTTGTGTTGGTTGTTGAGAATAATTTGGGGGAAATCCAAGAGGCAAACATCACCAACCCAAATCGTGATTAGCAGTGCCCCCCAAGTGTTCGACAGAAAGCCGCAACCAACCACCCATCACAAAGTACTTGATTCTGAGCCTGTGAGCACCATGCCACTAAGAGCACCGAAGTGACAAAAGGGGGAATCTTCTTCCACAGCGACTAGACCCTTTGATCAAAAAATTTTGAAATAAGACCACCTCCGATCGGTTCGATAACTTGGCAACAAAGAAGCTCACCCCCGAGCGTAGCCTCAGGCCCGATGCGATAGACGGGACACTTCAGATTGACCAGCAAGGTTGGGACACTTTCACAGACCAGCCCGACGCGGCAGTGGTGGCGGTTGTGAAAGAGTTTTATGCGAACGCTGAGGACATATCTCCGTTCCAAGCATTCGTCCGGGGAAAATTGGTGGACTTCAGTCCCATGGCCATCAGTGACTAATATAATGTGCAAAGGCCAAATATGTGTCAATACCAGGAGTTAATCGATAGGGGGCCTGATTATAATGAGATTCTAGCTGAAATATACTAGCCGGGCATCGTATGGATTAGAGGAAAGAAAGGGGGCACGTTGGTCATGACCTCCAGCTTAAGCCTCTATGGCAAAGTTTGATATATATTTCTGTGTGCCAAACTACTTCCCTCAATGCATACATGCGAGATCACCAAAGAGAAAATCTCTCTTGTATGCAATCCTCAAGGACTACAACATCGACATCGGGCTAATCATCAGTTTCTCGATCATCCGGTGTTTGAGAGGATTGATATCGAGCGGATTGCCACATCCTTCTTTGATCACGGGACTGTGTCGCCGTGCGGGTGTAAGGTGGATGGACAAGGAGCTGACTTAGTAGCCTCTCCAGCTTCTTGATACGAGGATGATTGCCCGGTTCGACAAATGGCTGGTAGCACCACCACATCCCCGCGGACTAGGCTTCATTTTTCCATCCGCCATGGATGCACAGAGGGCATCAGCCATGCCTAGGGAGGAGTCGACTGAGGAGGCTACAGAGGGAGTGCCAACAATGCCGAACTCCCAGTTCAGAGCTCTGCAACAACAACTGGATGAGCATCGCCGATTGGATGACAGGTTGGCAGCGCGGAAGAGCCATATGTTTGACACACAGAACAAATTTAATGTTGCGCTTGCTGAGGCGTTTACAAGACTGAATACTTCGGCCGAGCCATTACAGTTTTTTATTCTGCAGCCACTGCCAAGTTATCCACCACCATCTTATTCTGATCTGGAGGAAGACATTTGATGCCTCAGGGAAGTCCTCTATGCTTTACTTGCTTTATTTTTAACCAATGAGGACATTGCTCTGATTAAGTTTGGGGGGGTGTACATTATTCTTCATAATATTGTAGAACTTGCATTTAGTTAGTATTGCATGATAATAGTAGGAGTTAAATTACATCAGTAGTTTAGTTAAGAGCTTTTATGCTTATAAAAAAAATGAAAAATCATAAAAGATCAAAAAGAGTTGTTAATTAGGATTTCATTAGTCAGTATGTCAGTGGTATAAAGTAACCTTAGCCAGTGATGAGACTGGACTTATATAAGAACCTGAACAGTAATGATAACTAGAACATTTATGTACGTTCAGACCTTTACATGAGTCATTGCCTGTTTGACACTTCTGCACCGGTTAGCACGATAGGATAACAATTTAGTCAACTTGGGTCAAATAGTCACATAATGATCGTCTTGAACAAAATTATGCTTTAACGATAGAAATTCAGTGAACCGGTAGTAATGATAAAGATTAGACTGAAGCTTAAGTTTGAGGAAAGATATGGGAGCTATCTGAAAGAAAAAAAATGAATAGAATTTTTTTTGGAAAATATGAAAAAAAAAACTTGTGAATAAATACCGTGACCAGTTTAGTTTCGTGGCCTTTGATACTCGAGTAAGTACGCCCTAAGGGATGTCTTTACACCCAGCGCCCTAAAGTCATTCGTTTTGGGAGTCGTTGGTCGAAAGCTCGCTACATGGGTATCATTGAAGAGCCTAAGGGAACTAGGCATTGCAAAGTCATGAGGAAAATAGAGATACAAGAAAACTAGCAAAATGCCCCCGTAAATGAATAAAGATAGAAAATCTCCCATATTGACTTCATACTTGGTTGACGTTGTGTCGAGTTCATTCTACTTTGTTTACGCTATTCCTTAAGTTAAAACTGTATTTTCTTCCTAAGACGCGCATTATGTGATCTATATAAACTGGGGTTGAGTATATATGTTGTTGAGCACACACACACTGTAGTGGTGTTAACAGGTAGTGGTTCATAGACTGGTTTGAATTGCGGATATGTCTCTGGTTGGATTTATTGTTTATATTTGTTGTGAATTCTCTAAGGCAGCATTGGTTATCTTTGTATTTCTTGGCAGTTGCATTCGTAGGCATTATAGGTTGAGTATGCATTATTTTGCTTGAGGACAAGCAAAGTCTCAAGTTTGGGGGTATTTGATGAGTTGGTTTTATACCTACGAATTAATAGCCGTTATAGCTTGATTCTTGCTTTCTTCGAGTAGTTTTAGTGTCATTTGACCTGGTTTCGTGTTGTGAAGTGCATGATATAGATTGATGAGAAACCTGGACTAAAAGGGCAAAATTACAGATTTTCTATGAAAGTGGAAACTTGCCGGGGCTGGCATCTACAAGTCAAAACACCTGCTGGGGTGGGTGTACGAAAACGTCAGCATGCAAAGTGGCTTGTCGCCGGGGCTGGTGTACCAAGAGTTAAAACCCCATCGAGGCGGGCTTACGGCAGCACTTCTAACAGATTTCCTGCTTTGATTAGGATTGTGGAGCAATTAAGAGTTAATATGTGTTGCGGCTGAGAGAGTATAAAATATATGAAAAGAGGCTATTATACACACACTTAGACATATTTACAAGCCCTAATTCAAGGATTGATCTAGCAAGGAGAATTGAAGCATCGATTGAACACGAAGAATGAAAAAGCAGAGCGGAGAGCGGTGATACAACTCTAGTGTTTATCTTCTCTCTTTCTCTATATCTTGTAATCAGAATGTTTTCTATTATGTGGATATTGGATTTTGATTCATCTATGATGAACTAACTTTCTATTTAAGCCTATGATGGATCTTATTATGTAATGGAGGATTAAATATTCTTTAATTCAGTTTATGATTATTATTTCCAGATTATTTGCTATGAGTTGTACTTAATATATATAATTGCTTGATCACCAATTATCCGTTGTCCCATATGAATTCGAGAGATGACATATGGGATTGGAACTAGCCATAGTGACATATGTTTGTGATTTCTGCGTAGTTGGGATTCATGATTCATGTATAGGATAGAGATATCTATGCATCATATGTAATCTGTTAAGAACTTGGTATTAAACTTTATTTAATTATAATTCACATAGAGATATAGTGAGTTAGTTAATTAAGGTGACTTGCTTAATTATATCATCTATGGATTTGAGTGAGTATGGGTATAGTGCATTGAGAGATGGTTATATCTACTTTATTGTTCTTGATTAATAATCTAGAGTAATTGATATAAACTAAAGAAAAGGATATTATTTGAAGTGAAATAATAAGTGAAGTTGTAGGCTTAATTCTCTAAAACTTGTTAAAATCTTGAGTTAATGTTAAAATTGGTTCAAGTAGTAATTTAATTAGAAAATCATCTTTTTATCATTAGTTTGATAAAGCTGAAATAATATAAAACTGGTACTTGTTTGATTAAATAAGAATTATTGTCTCTGTGGGTACGATACCTGATCTTATCAGTATATTACTTGTTGACCACGTACACTTGTGTGTAGTGCGTATAGAAAATACCCAACAGACGTGAAGAGTGCTTTCCTAAATGGGTACATAAATGAGGAAGTATATGTAAAACAGCCTCTTGGATTTGAGCACGAAAAGTACCCACATAATGTTTACAAACTACAGAAGGCTCTCTATGAAAGTAGTATGAACACAAGTCAATCATATTTGATGATAAAGCATATAATTTGTAACAATCTTATTCATTTATTAATAAAATAGTTATTTAATTAAATGCATTTAATTAACTACATGATGCTGTTATAATAAAATGTGATAAACCCGTAGTTTTAAGCAATGCTTTTAGAATCATGATGATGATCATGCTAATGAGATCTAAATTCTTAGATAGCTTAAAACTAAAATAGTTCCGAATCGTTGGATTACTAAAAAAAGGATTAGTGAATCCGGATAGATTAATACATACGTTGCTTGCTCATTGGATGAAGATGATTGATCTCATAATCATTTATGTGGAGACACTAAAGCAATTATGTAGGTGCTTATTGGAGAATAAGTTCACTGAACGTGGCTCGTCGAGGAATACCTAATGGAGTTTTACTTGTCTATCAATAGGAATTCCTCTAGTGATAGTAGTACAAGTAATCCTTAGACTTGAGATCATCATAGTATCTTGTGTATGATAAGTTATATTTTGACATGTCCCTTAAGACCCTTAGGGTATATCAAAGGGTATGATTGGGTGTAATAAGTTATATATGGAGATAATGAATGATCAATAAAGAATCTACCGCTTCTAGTAAAAGAAGAGAATGTCCTATGTGATTCGATAAATGACAACCTAGGAATCCTTGGCCAAGGTGGAATGAAATTAGAAAGGAGTTTCTAATTTGTATTATTTGGTGTTGTGCACTTAGGATCGAAATACATATAATTAAATACAATAAGACTTGATAGTAATTCGATGTCTTGTATATTATTGGGACATTGTATGGTAGAAGGATTGAATTGTACGATAACTATTAACTCAAATGTTCTTTTATGATTAATGTTGAAATCTATATTATCTGAAAAGTCGTTAATCGCTAAGGGGACTTACCCTTATTGTAGAATAAATGTTATTTATATAAATGAATTAAATAGTTTAATTTATTTATTCAAATAAGATTATAATTGTTCTAATTCATTTATTCACAAACGGTTTAATATGGAGACTTAAAGGGTCACACCATAAAAGGAAGAATATTTATTTAAGAAGCAAATGACATAATCGTAATAATAAGTTAAGTGTATTTAATTAAATCTATGGTGATATAATAAATTAAATACCTTAATATTTATTATTTAATATTTTGAAAATATTAAATATAAATTAATAAGATGAGTCTTATTATTATTATTATTATTATTATTATTATTTAATTCCTAAAGGAGTTTGGAAATTAATTAATAAAATACTCTCTCATATATATTCCTAATAAGATTAGAAGTCTAATTAATTAAAAAAGTTTAATTAATTATTCCTAATAAGATTGGGAAGTCTAATTAATTAAAATGGTTTAATTAATTAATATAAAACCCTAATGCTAAATTGTTTAAGAGGGTTGCCTACATCTATAAATAAGAAAGTCTTATTATGGAACAAGGTTACAAACTTCATTCTAAGAGTTGGGAGAGTACACAATTTATATAGAGATAGAAACTAGGGTTTAGTCAAACACCTTCTTCTTGAATTCTTGTTCTTTTTTGGTGGATCACCTCTAGAGGCCAAATACTTGGGTGGCTAACGTTGATTAAAGGAAGGAATCAACCCATTGGATTCAAGTTGAACGCGACAAGGAATTGGAGTTGAACTCGACAAGGAATTGGAGTTGAACTCGTACATGAGGAAGCTAATTTCTACAAGGGTATGGATCTAATCTCTATTTATTTCGTTTAATTAATAACTGTGCATAAAGGATGATCTGGGTATATGGTTTGTAAAATTTTAAAACTCTGATTTACCATGTTTTCGCTTATTTTATGCAATTTGATTGATTTATAAATCTTACAAACCTAACAGTGGCATCAGAGTCAAACTTTTATGCAAGTTATTAATTGTTCAGATTTGATATGTGTTTAGAATAATTTTTTTGGGCATAATTATTGGCATAAAAACATATTTTTTTGGAGAAAAACTGCATAATTCGCTAACTGAAAAAACTGATTCTGGAGCATGGCGCCGCAGTGCCAGATTACAGTGTAATTCAGGCGCTGCAGCGCCAGATCCGGGTCTTGATTGTAGACTAGGCACCGCGGCGCCTGATTACAAAGTAGTTGGGGCGCTGCAGCGCCGAGTAGGATTTTGGTAAGGTAACCCGGCGCCGCAACGCTTGAACTTAGTACATTCTTGGCGCCGCAGCGCCGGTACCCAGATAATAAATAAAATTTTATTTATTTATTTATTTGATTTCTAATTAAAATAAAAGATTTATTTTAAATTAGAAATTAAATTCCATGTTTTTTTAGTAATTTTCAATTTAAATAAAGTAGTTTATTTTTTTTAAGAATTGGATTAAAATAAAGATGTTTATTTTAATTAGAATTTAATTTCATGCTAACTGATTAGAATTGGAATTGGATTCCATGATAACTAATTGGAGATGAAATTGAATTCCTTATTTTCTAAAAATAAAGGAGTTTATTTGTGATTAGAAAAAGGGATTCCATATTTTCTTAAATAAAGAATTTCATATTAATCAAAATAAAGGAGTTTATTTTGATAAGGAATTAGATTCCATATATTTTGTTTTTTCATAACAGTTTTAAAAGTTAAAATAAAGTAGTTTATTTTAACTTGGAATTGGATTCAATATTAATTAAAATAAAGGAGTTTATTTTGATTAAAAAAATAAAAGAGTTTATTTTTATTCAAAAATGGATAAATTAAAATAAAATATTTTTTTTGATTTAAATTTGGATTAAAATAAAAGCGTTTATTTTAATTCAGAATTGAATTTTATGCTAATTAAAATTGCCCTTTAATTTGATATGATCAATGTATATATTGAATGTTTATTATTTATGAGATAAATATTTTATTTATTGATGCATATGTTTATGTGTATGATAATAAATGGGGTTGATTATGGACTATTGACCATTGTGATTGAATTTTATTTTAGTTAGATGCATGAATGTATGTGTTTTATTAAATGCTGTCTGCGTACCTCATCTTCTCTATTTTTTCTTGATATAATTTCTATCTCCCTCTTACGTACTTCTCATTGACTTCTGATCAAGATTTCTATTTAATATAAATAGTTTATGTAATAGGATTAGTTAGAATTATCTTGCAGAATTGGAGACCAGGGTGTTGGGTTTGTCTAAAATCGTGGGCGCAATCAAATTGCAAAATAAGCGGAAGCCTGGTATATTAGAGTTTAAATTTTTTTTACAAAACCATTGCCCGGATCATCCTTTATGTAAATTATTAATTTAAAACGATAAATAAGAAGTTATGAAATCATACCCTTGTAGAACGAAGCTTCCACAAGTACGAGTTCAACTCGTTGTTCTTCGTAATCCCCTTGAATTTTTGGGTTAGATTCATTCTTTTGATCAACGTTAGCCACCCAAGTGATTGGCCTCTAGAGGTGATCCACTAAGGAAGAGGAATTATTCAAGGAGGGTGGTTAGCTAAACCCTAGTTTCTATCCTTTATAGAAAAGGAGTACTCTCTAACAATTGGAATTGTATCAACTGATATATAACATAAGACTCCTCTTATATAAATATTAGTCAACCCTTCTAATTCTATTAGACATAGGATTTCATTTAATTAATTATACTGCTTTAATTAATTAGGCTTCCCAACATATTGTGATTAATTAATTAAACTCCTTTAATTAATTTACCTCCTAATCTTATTAGGAATAAATGAGAGTACTAATATTAAATTAATTCCTAAACTCATTTAGAAATTAAAAATAATAATAATTGTAATAATATTAATAAGACTCCTCTTATTAATTTATATTTAATATTTCTAAAATATTAAATAATAAACATTAAGTTATTTAATTTATTCTATCACCATAGATTAAATTAATTACACTTAATGCATTATTACGATTATGCCATTACCTTTTTAAATAATTATTCTTTCTTTTATGGTGTGATCCTTTAGGTTTTTCATATTAAACCGGTTGTGAATAAATCAATTAGAACAATTCTAATCTTATTTAAATAAATAAATTAAACTAATAATCTATTTAAATAAATAATATTTATTCTACAATAGGGATATGCATCTCTAGCGATCAACGACTTTCCAGATAATATAGATTTCAACATTAATCATAAAAGAACCTGTGAGTAAATAGTTACCATACAATTCAATCTTTCCACTATACAATGTCCCAATTAAATATAATACATAGAATTACTGTCAAGTCTTATTTTATTTAATTATATGAATTTCGATTAGAAAATGCACAACTCCAAATAATGCAAATTAGAAACTCCTTTATAATTTCATTCTGCCTTAGCCAAGGACTACTGAGTTGTCATTTAACGAATCACATAGGACATATCTCTTCTTTTACTAAAAGTGATAGATTCTTTATTGATCATTCATTGTCTCCATATGTAACTCATTATACCCAAGCATACCCTTTGATATACCTTAAGGGTCTTAAGGAATAAGTCAAAGTATAATTCATTACACACAAAATACTATGATGATCTCAAGTTTAAGAATCACTTGTGCTACTATCACATTAGGAATTCCTATTGACAGGCAAGTAAAACTCCATTAGGTATTCCATAGCTTGTCACGTTCAGTGAACTTATTCTTCAATAAGCATCTACATACTTGCTTAAGTGTCTCCACACAAATGATCATGAGATCAATCATCCTTATCCAATGAGCAAGCAACATATGTATAAATCTATCCGAATTTAATAATTCTCTTTTTAGTAATCCAACGATTGGGAACTATTTTAGTTTTAAGCTTTTTAAGAATTTAGATCTCATTAGCATGATCAACATCATGATTCTAAAAGTATTGCTTAAAACTATGGGTTATTTATATATTATGAAAACAGTATCATGTAGATAATTAAATGTCTTTAATAAATGAATTATTTTATTAATAAATAAATAAGATTGTTTACAAAGTATGTGCTTTATCATCATACATGATTGGCTTGTATGCACACTACTATCAATCTCCCACTTGCACTAAAACCAATCGCCATGGTATCTCATACCCATCTTATCAAAGTGACGATCAAACTGATGTTATGTTAAAACTTTAGTAAATGGGTCTGCAATGTTGTCTTGAGAGTTTACTATCTCTATAGTGACTTCTCCTCTTTTAATGATTTCTTTAATCAAAGTGTCGCAACACATATTTGGATTCAAGATGAGATTTAGGAACTATTCCTAGTTCTGTAATGAACTTTTCATACGAAACATCAACTTGCAGCTTCACTTACAGTTATATACTTTGTCTTTGTAAATAAACCAGCAACCTTTTTCTATTTGGAACCTTTCCAATTCATTGCACCACCTTTCTAAGTAATGACTTATCCTAAAGTGGATTTACTGTCTTCTTGGTAAGTCTGAAAACTTGAGTCTGTTTAGTCCTCTAGTTTAATTCAGACCCATCATTTGTCATGATGACATCCTTAGTGTCAGTTAAGTACTTTAAGATATTTATCACTGTCCTACAGTGATCTTCTCCAGAATATGACTGATCAACATCAAGTCTCATATATTTCATTGCATACATGATAGTAACTCATGAGATCTCTCATTTATTGAGGACAATTTAAGAGAGATACACTCCATGGCTCATCATCACGAGACACCTTTTTGGAGTTTGCCATACTAAACGCATTTAGCATCTAATGAATATACGTTCCTTGGGTTAAGTCAAACATCCTTATAAATCTATTTATATAGATTTATATTCCCAATGTAGGATGTTCTACCCAAATCATTCATGGAGGAATGTTTAGACAAATTTATTTTGATCAATTGTAGCATAGGAATGTTATTCCCTATCAGTAATATATCATCAACCTATAATACAAGGAATGAAACAGCGCTCCCACTAACCTTCTTCTACACACATGATTTATTCTCATTTTTGATAAAATCAAACTCTTTGATTATTTCATCAAAATGAATGTTCCATCTTTGAGAAGCTTGCTACAACCCATAAATTGATTGTTGTATCTCATATACATGATTTACTTCAAACATTGAAACAAAACCATCTGGCTGTATCATACATATATTCTCCTCTAATAATGTATATTTGAGGAAGGTCGTCTCCGCGTCCATTTTCCACATCTAGTAATAATAAGCTGCAATCGCAAGTAAAATCCAAATGGACTTGAGCATTGCTTCAAAGATCCATTTTAGATTTTATGGTCATCTACCATTTTCCTGAGTCTTTATTACTCATAGCCTATTCGTAATTCAATGGATCATCATCATCCATGATGTGTACCTCATCGTTATCCTCTATGACAAATCCATACCTCTCAGGTATCTTCGGTTCTCTTCCAGATTAACGAATACGGTGTCGTTAGAAAGTGTCTCTACTTGGACAGGTTCATCCAATTGATCTGTAGTGGTTTGTGATTCTTGAATTTCTTCAAGATCTATTTTCCTCCCACTATCTCCTTCAAGGATAAACTCATTTTCTAAGAAGGCAGCGTGTTTCGCAACAAACACCTTTTGCTCAGTAGAATTGTAGAAATAGTATCCCAAACTTTCTTTAGGATATCCCACAAACGTGCACATATCAGATCTTGTCCCAAGCTTATCATTTTGAAACCTTTTCACATAAGCTGGACATCCCCAAATCTTAACTCGCTTAAGACCAGGTTTCTTCCCTATCCACATCTCATATGGAGTCTTGGGGACGAATTTCAAAGGTACCTTATTTAGTAGATATGCAACCGCTTCTAGGGCACAACCCCAGAATGATACTCGAAGATCTGTAAAACTCATCATGGAACGAACCATATCCAACAATGTTTGATTTCTCCTTTTAGATACTCCATTTAACTGTGGTGTACCTGGTGGAGTCCATTATGAGATTATACCATTTTCTTTGAGACAATCAAGAAACTCACTGCTTAAGTATTCACCACCTCGATCTGATCGAAGAATCTTAATACTTTTGCCAGTTTGTTTCTCTACATCACTTCTGAACTCTTTGAACTTTTCAAATGATTCAGATTTGTATTTCATTAAATATACATATCCAATTCTTGAGCGATCATCAATGAAAGTAAAAAAATAAGAATACCCTCCCCGTTCATTCGTTGTCATAGGTCCACAAGCGTCTGTGTGAACCAACGCTAACAAGTTGGCAACTCTTTCTCTTTTTCCACTAAAAGGAGATTTAGTCATTTAACCCATGAGACAAGATTCACAAGTTGGATATGATTCATAATCAAATAGCTCTGAGAGCCCATCCTTATGCAACTTGGATAATCTTGTTTCATTGATATGACTGAGTGTACAGTGTCACATATAGGTATAATTAACATCATCTCTTTTTCCTTTTCTTAGTTTGTTAAACTTGAAATATATTTTTATGCAAGTCAAGTATATAAAGTCCATTTCGCAAATTACCAACACCATATAAAACATTGTTATTATAAATAGAACAACTGTTGTTCTTTATTATAATGTCAAATCCATCCATACTTTTTACAGAAACAGAAATAATGTTTCTAATGATATTCGAAAAAATAATAATTATTTAAATAAATGGACTTGTCCGTAGGCAGTGCTAAACAATAAGTGCCTACAGCTAATGCAATAACTTTTGCTCCATCTCTCACTCGTAGGACAACCTCATCCTTGTTCAGCTTTCTACTTCTAACCAGTCCCTGCACAGTATTACATATGTGAGAACCACAGCCGGTATCCAATACCCAAGTAGAATTTTGACTTTCAGAAAAATTAATTTCAATTATGAACAAACCTTGATTAGAAGTCGAAGCTTCTCCAAGCTTCTTCTCTGTCAAAAAATTCTTGCAGCTCCTCTTCCAATGACCAGGCTCGTTGCAATGGAAGCATATTCTTTTGCTAGCTAGATCAGGTTTCCTTTGTTCCTTTGTGTTCAACTTGCCTTTAGACTTCTTAGATTTCTTCTTTTCAAAAGATACCTTGGGCCTTTTCCTTTTCTTGGAAGAATCATCCACCATTAAGATAGGGTTCTTCTCGGATGAGAAGTGACCTTTTGCAGTTTTTAACATGTTAAATAATTCAAGCAAGCTGACATCTAACTTATTCATGTAGAAATTTATAACGAACTGCGAGAAGGTCTCGAGGAGTGACTGCAAGACCAAGTCTTGGCTCAACTTCCCATCCATGACAAACCCAAGCTGTCCAAAATGTTCAATCAAATTGATCACCCTTAGGACATGAGTCTCAATGGCAATGCCCTCGGTCATCCGTGTCGGAAGAGCTCCTTAGATATCTCATATCTTGCAGTCCTACTTTGTTCACCATACAACTCCTTATGGTGAAGCAACATAGTAGGAAAATTCATATTTTCATGCTGATGCTGAATGACAAGTGGTTTTATACCTAATTATCTAGATGTCAACTAACTTCAATTGTTGCTTAAACTCGTTTGATATAATAGCTTTTCATGCATTTTTGATTGCTTTTATAGGTTTCATGTTTAGGAGCTATCTGGGTGACATTTGAAACTTTAAGAGATGTGAGGAGGCCAGAAGGAGCAACTATGGGAAGACAGCAAAAAAACCAGGAGCAGCTGCAGCAGTCTATAGGAAAATCACAGAGCGCGGTTGCGCCTAGATCAAAGGTAAAAGGAGCGCGCCCGCGCCAAAAGGATAGCTCACCAGCATGGAGCGCGGTCGCGCCTGTTCAAGTCTAACCAAAGTTGACTTTTCACTTAAGATGTATTTTTGCTTGGGAAAGGAGGCACTTGACTTTTGGGCCTATATCTAAGGCATATTTTCATTATGTAAAGACATTCCACATTGGGGGATCATTAGCTTATATATATTCTTCTCTTTTCTTTCAATTTCATCTTTAGATTAGATTAGATTAGATTAGTGTAGATAATGTTTAGATTAGATTAGATCTGAAGATTGAAGCAATTGAAGAACGTTGAAGATTCAAACTTGGAGCAAGAGAGATCAGATTTGCAATTTCTATTCATACTTTCTCTTTTACTTCCATTTGTATTCTTCTAATGTATATTCAAATTGTGGATTATGGATTTGATTCAACCATGAATTAAACTCTATTTTGGGATTACAATGGAACTTATTGAGTAGTTTATTTTGATATACTTCCGTGTTAGTCTTATTAATTGTTATTGGATTGCCTATTATGATTTGTATTCGATTGTTTAATTGCCTAGCTATCAATTACTGTGATAATCCTTATGAAGTTGAGAAACGGAATATGGGTTTAGATCTGATCATAATAGCATGTGTTTGTGTGTTTTACACGGTGTTGGAATTCATGATTTGTGCTTCAGATAGACATATACCAAAGCATCATTTGTAGTCATTGGAGAACTTGTGCTTAAATCCTTATTATTGTTAAGTCACATAGATATATAGTGGTTTATGTAATTTGGGTGTTCACGTGCATTCTAACATTTGTGGATTATATATGATATGAACTTGGTACATCGAGAGATGGCTATGTTTTGCTTTCGTGTTCTCGACTAACAATCCGGTGATAATTAATTTGGCTTAATGGGAAGTGTGTTAATTTAGATGAAACAATAGGTGATATTGTAGTCTCATGTCTTCGTTATCTATTTTCATTCTAGGAATAGTTAGTATTAGTTTAATCACAATATCTTAATTCAAAATACCTAATCATTAGTTTAAATAAGATTAAGTTGGTTATGGGTTAGTGTTTGGTAAATCTTGTTAAATAATTCTTCATGGGATTGATACTTTACTTATTCTATATTACTCGTTGATCGTGCATACTGCACGCATATATTGATTGGGAATACGAACAACAAGTTTTTGGCACCGTTGCCGGGGAATTAGCTTAATAATTTTTTCCAACATTAGCTTCAATCAAATTAGTCTTAATTTAAATATTTTATCTTATTTTAGTTTTTAATTCTCTTCCTATATTTCTCTCTTTTCAGGTACTATGGATGACTTTGCTTATCAATGGCCATACACGAGGATGACTCAACCAAGGGAAACAGGAATTGATGGACTCGATGCAATTTCTGCATTATCAGCATAGCTTGAGACACTTTCGTGGAAGTTGGACGTTGTTGCAACCCAACATATTCAGAAGATAGCAATTACTTGTGATTATTATGCTGGAAACCATCCGAGTCATCAGTGCACCGTCAGTTTTGGACAAGTACAGTATGGGGGTGATTACCTCAACAACTATGCTTATCCCAATTATCATCAGAATTGGGGGTATCACCCAGATTCTTCATGGAGCTATAATTATCAAGACCAATATTACGTTCCAAGTCCAACATATGAACCAGAATTCACATATCCACCTCCATTGCCACAAGAAGAATAGTCAAAGAAGGAATTCATGTTGAAGCTTTTAGCATACCAAGAGGAGATGATGATGAGTCAAGCAATTTCGAGCCAAAATTTTCAGAACCAGATGGAACAACTCATCAATACTTCAACCAGTGGTCCTCAATACATGGATTCTGAGGCTGAAACAGAAAGTTCAAGATTGGAGGATTTGTGGTTCAAGTTCAAAGCGCCAAATGAGGAGAGCTTGATTGAGCAAGAGATCTCAATTCAAAATCTTCAGAATCAGATAGATCAAATGTTCAAAGTCTTGAACAACTGTCCTCAAAATAATTGGTTCTATAACATGGATTCTGAAACTGATGAAGAGCCCGAGTTGTATATGCAACTGGATGAACCACAAGAATTTGAAACTGAGGAGACAATTGAGGATAAGGAAAACGAGGCCATCAAAGATCTAACTGTAAGTCGCAACGAATATGAGCCGATCTTGCTAGTACCCCAAGTGCCTTCTCCGCCAAAGTTCAAGAATCCAGTCAGTTTTGCACAATCATGCCCCCTTGGTAGTCATGTCGACGACAATGCTCTTTATGACATGAGAGATAGTGCAACCTCGAAGCCATTATGGGCCGAGGAAGAGAAAATAGAAGAAGAGCCCATTGTGTTGTACATGTCCCAATGCCCCAATCTGTTCATAAACACAACGGGGGAAGCACCTAGCTATTCGATGTGCAAAATTTGGAACTTATCTACAAGAAGCAAGCTAGGTGACTTAAATTTAAAAGCTATCACTAATGGGAACCTCTCAAAGCATTCATTGGTCCTAATGGATGGAGGATTCCTCAGTTATCGAAGAGGAATCGAATAGCAATGATAAGAAGAAGTCCAACTAAAGGACTATAAACCAAGCGCTCGATGGGAGGCACCCCATCCAATTTTTCTCCCTCCTTGTTTAATTCTTAATTACATAGTCACTCATTTCTCCCTCCATGTTTAATTCTTCATACTCTTAGCAGTCAATAACATTTTTGGTAGATTTAGTAGTTTTAATAAATTTTTGTGTGCATAACTCAGGTTCAATCCATCTGGCATCAAAGTCCATGATCAAATAGTTGAAAAGCTACAAAATCAATTTTCAGAGGATAGCGCGGCCGCGCCAGAAAGGACCTATATTGAAGCGCGGTCGCACCGCGAGCAGTTTACTTAATCTATCTTAATTCGACTAAACTAAACAGAGGCCCTAATATTCTCTTGAGCATTTGAATACTATCATAATCGCCTCTACTCTTACTGATATCAGCACTTAATTTCTTCCATCTCCTTCAATCTTCTTCCCTACAACTCACTTACACACATCCACTCTCAAAACCTTTCACAAATCCTATCCACCACAATCCCTAAATCCACTACTTAGCCCTAATTTTTAGTCATCATCAAATCCATTAGCCCCTAAACTGCAAACCCACCCATCCACTCACCATCCCCCTTCCTCTCAAACAGAAATCCGACACAAACCCTAACAACCTCTATCAAAAATCAAACGTCAATTCGTAACAGAGAGGGACAGTGTTGTTGGGAGTGAAGAAGATTGCACAGCATCTGAAGCTTCCATTCTCAGCTCCAATGGCATCTAAGCGCCTTCGGAGCGAATCCTCTTCTGCGAGCAGCGATTCTGAGCAAGGAGGGGGTGGAATTGCCTTTGATGATCGTAAGTTTGTGAGTTTGAAGGCTCAACAATACTTCCATAATGCTTTAGTGGGCAGAAATTTTGTATTGGAGCGAGGCTTAAAGCCAGATAAGAAATTGGATGGGCACATGTCGTCAATGATTAGAAGGAGGGACTGGAATTTTTTTTTCTGAGGATCCGATGGCGGCACCTATCTTTGTGGTGCAAGAGTTCTATGCCAACGCTAAGATCACGCAGACCAATACAGTCTTTGTACAGGGATGTCAGGTGTCCTTTGCAAAGGAGCGCATTGATGAACTATACCAGTTGCCCAACATTGCCTTGGATCACCCTGATTCGATCTATGCTCGGGAGTGGGGCACTGAGTTAGATGCTATCTGTGCCTACCTATGTAAACCTGGCATGGCTTGGAAATTGAAGCAAGGCACAGATCAAAGGCTACACTTCCCACATACAGCACTAAGCAGATACGAGAAGGCTTGGTACAACTTCATCTGTGCGAATTTGATGCTAACATGGCATCAAAATGATGTCACCAAGGATAGAGCGATTCTACTGTATGGGATTATCAAGGGCAAGAATATTGATGTGGGCTATGTCATCAATAGCTCAATCTGTCGATTTTTGAGAGGTGGCACTTCAGGGGGTACCCCACATGCATCTGTTATCACTCGACTGTGTGCTATTCAGGGGGTTATATGGGTCGATGCCGAGCCTATGCAGCTGCCAATGAATACAATCAACCATGCTATAATTAAAAAGTCTACAGTATGGAAAGGAGGCAAATCCCACCCTCAAGGAGCTGGATTCATTTTGCTAGGATAAAGCGAGAAGGCGGAGGGTGAAGAAGCTCCTGAGATAATTCCTGAACAGCAGGTTGAGTCTTCCCATGTGGCTCAGGATTGACTGGATAGAATGGAGAGGCGGTTACAGCGAAGGATGAATGCAATGAGCACTAACTTCCAGGCCTTCACGACAGATTTATGTGGGGCATTGTCCCAAGCATTTGTCCAAATGGGAGTGTAAGTGCAATTTCCTGTTTATGGATTGGCTGTTCCCTATCCCTCGCCAAACACACCACCAGAGCAAGCCGAGGAGCAAGGCGATGATGAGGCCAACTAGGGGAGTTTCCTAACCTATATCTCTAATGAGGACATTGTTATTTTTAATTTTGGGGGTATTAGGTTCATATTTATTGGGTAAAATCTAGTTACGCACAACACGCAAGTATACGTGGTCAACAAGTAATAGAGTGAAAGTAAAGTGTCGATCCCACGAGGAATTATTTAACAAAAATCACCAACTACTAACCCGTAACCAACTCAATCTTATTTAAACGAATGAATTTCAAATTATATAATTAAACTACTATTAAATCACCACTAGTTAAATTGAGATTACGGAGATTTAAGATCACAACTTCACTTATTGCTTCATTTAAGTTAACACACTCCTCATGAATTATTCTCACTATTCTGAATTGTTAATCAAGAACACGAAAATGAATATAACCACCTCTCGATGCATCATACCATACTCACTTAAATTCACAGATGATAGAATTAAGTAAGACACCCTAATTAACTAATCCACTATATTTCTATGTGAATTACAATTAAAAAAGATTTAATCACAAGTTCTCTATTAGATTACATATGGCGTAAAGGAATAGCTCCATCCTAAACACGAATCATAATTTCCATCTATGCAGAAATCACAAACACATGCTATTATGATCAGATCTAAATCTATACTCCTCAATCAAGTTCATATAGATTATCACGGTAATTGTTAGCTAGGCAATTAAGCAATTAATTCCAAATCATAATAGACAATCTCAACGATAGATCACAATAATTGATATAGAAGCATATTCAAATAAATTACACAATAAGATCCATTGTAATCTCAAACAAAGAATTAGTTCATTGTCATTGAATTAAAACTAAGAATTCACACTTGAATACACATTAAAAGATAAGAAAAAAATTAAGGAAAAGAATTGAATCTGTTGCCGGCAAATTCGTCCTCCTTCTTGCTCTTGATCTGGATCTCCAATGGCTTTCAATTGCTTCAATCTCCAAATCCTCTTTCAATTAGGGTTTATTATTTTATTTAAAAACTAAACTAAGCTAATATCCTCCTCATAATAATATATTATCTAATATATATATATATAAGCTAATGGAATATCTCTAAGCTGCTCCCTCCTCCAGGTTATCTCTTTAACAAGTTAAGTCCCTTTCAAAATCGTGGCCCCACCATATCATATAAGCCTTGAGTCCCTTCTTGTCTTCTTGTGTTGCACCCGTGAGAGTCCTACATAAAGTAGGATGTTACTTGCCCCCGAGTACAAGCTCCCGAGCCAAACTCCTTCATGCCTCCAGGTTAAGTCCCCTCATATGCTCTTTCTTTAATTATATCAAGTCATGTGTCTTTTTATTTAATATTCTGCAGCCTTGATTTTCTTCCTTTCCTGCCCAAGTCCTTCTCGAAAGTGGAACCCATCAGCACCTTTATAGCATATACTCGTGGCCCCTTTATCAATTGATAGCCTCACCATCCGTCCGAATCAGCAAAGGAGAGTCACAACTGTTGGCGCTCCCCGCCCCAGCGGGGGTTCCTTTGGCAAAGCCCCGCCCCAGCGGGGGAATACACTGCATAGCCAAATAAAAGTTTGCATGGTGTCCTCTTTGTAGGCTGCTACAACCATGGGCTGCTCCTCCTAACCGTGGCCCACATCTTGCCCACATGCTTTAGCTCCATTTGGTATGTTATTCAAAGATCCATATGCTACCCATTTCGTGGTTGATAATTATCATGACAATCGAACTGTGGCCAACCAAATAGAACCCTTCTTGCTTTAATGTTCATGAATAATGAATTAAACCCCACATTTGCATGCAATTTCCAAATTGGGTTTAATTTAAGCTCCTTTTACATCCCATTTAACTCCTGCACACAATAACATAAAACCTAGTAAAATGATGGGAAAATGACTTGAAAATAACAAGAACCAAGCTATAACGAATATCGATTCGGAGGTATGAAACTCACTCATCAAATACCCCCAAACTTGAGACTTTGCTTGTCCTCAAGCAAACACACCAATTAGACAGATTCATTCTCTAATAATGATCCACTCAAGCAATGAATTAATATGAATATGAACACTGGCCTCAAAGGTTACAAAAATGATAACTCAAAGACAATTTCAAATCAATACTACGTCTAAAATTTCAACAACTTTCATCGGTTCCACATCTACTCATGATTCTTTAAGTGCGTGTGTGCATCCAAATGTTCAAACAAGTCATGATTTAGATAAGATCAACCAACACTCATAACAGATTTTCAAAAACAACTCTCAAAATATCTTATCACATCAATCTCCGCTAATCAAGACAAAGCACAAATTTTTCTCGAGGATCCATGGATATTTAAACATTTAAGCACATATGAACCCTTCCCGAGAACTTCAAAGCTATGTTTTTTTTATCTTTTTAATGAGTGCGTTTTACGCTCCATCTCACTTTCTACTTTTCATTGAACGAGTGCGTTTTACGCTCCATCTCGTGCCTGTGTTTATGGGGAGTGCGTTTTACGCTCCATCTCAACCCACCACAAGATTCAATTATTCAACTCGGGAAGGTTCCAATATTTTTTTTTTCAAAAATATCCCAAGATTTCCCCCAAACTTTTGTGAATGCCTAATTTTCGCTTCGAATGATGCTCAATTAAGATTTCTCAAGTTGCAATGATATCTTTCATAAGCATTTAGTAAAAAAAAAAAAATTCAATCCCAACTGGCTAAACAAATGGATATGTGTAAAAATTTTCAAAATTTTGCAAGTAGTGTGAAACCAACTAATGAGTTGAAATATAGACTAAGCATGCTCATCACTTCTCCAAGAGTTAAAAACACTAACTACCCACTTACCATTGGCCAAAATCAAATTCCATCAAAATATTGCCCAAGTAAATACTAAACATGATAAACACCTCTAAACTTAAAACAGACATTGTCCTCAATGGCTAAGATAGGAAAAATTAAATGAGAGGACTTCCCTAAAAATATTGCAATTTTCTCCTTGTCTGCTAAGTCTGAAGAATAGGCTAGGCACATTGGAATGAACCGGGGCACTCACACTCGAGTTGGACTTGACTAACCTGTGAACATGATAGAAGCAAGTTTATTAAATCCTAAAAAAAAATTAAATTAAATTAAAAAAATCTATTAAATAATATAAAATCTAAAAAAAACTAAAAATTAAAAATTAAACTTGGGTTGCCTCCCAATAAGCGCTTGATTTATAGTCCTTTAGCTGGACTTTGTCTGTCAACGCTATCCAATTCCTCTTCGGAAGTTGAGGAACCCTCCATCCATCAGTAGCAAATAATCCTTTGGGAGGTTCCCACACGCGATGGCCAATGCATCAAAGTCACCTAGCATGCTCTTATTCGGTATGATCTTCATGAATAAGGTCCAAAAGCTAGGTGTTGTATCCATTGTGTATGTGATTACTTTGGGACTTGGAAGCTTGTCACACACAATAGGCTCTTCGTCTATTTTCTCTTTCTCGTCCCACCATGACTTCAAAATTGTACTTGCTCTTATGTCATAAAGAGCTTCGCCGACGACATGACTACCAATCGGGCAGGGTTTTGCAAATCTGACTGACTCTTCGATCTGTGGTGGAGACCCCTTTAGATCTTCGTCGACCTCTATTTCATTATCCCCATTTGTCTCCACACTTTCGATATCTTGTGGCTCATCCAGTCGTAGATTTGGTTCGGATTCTCCGTTAGTTTCGTCATTCATGTCATTACGCCAAGTGTTTGGAGGAAGGTTGTTTAAGGCTTTGGTCATTTGCTCTATCTTATTCTCAAGATTTCGAATTGACCTTGCTTGATTACTCATCTTCTCCTCATTCGACGCTATGAACTTGGATAACAATTCCCCCAACCTTGAATTATCTGTTTGCGTTTCGAAATCCATGTCTTCAGGGCCATTGGTTGATGTAGTGATGAGTTGCTCCGTCTGATTATGAAGATTGTGGTTTGACAACTCCAGACTAATCCTCATCCCCTCTAAGTCTGCTATGCCCTTTAATATTACTTCCCTCAGATTTGGATTTTCTTCTTGTGGTAATGGGGGTGGACATGAAAATTCCGGTGTGCATGATGGATTTGGAGCATAGTATTGGTCTTCATAATTGTAGCTCCATGAAGAATCCGGGTGACACCCCAAATATTGGTGATAGTTAGGATCCGCATAGTTGTTGAGGTAATCACCACTATATTGTACCGGATCAAAATTGACGGTGCATTGATGACTTTGATGGTTGCCCGCACAATAATCACACGTAACTGCCATCCTTCGACTCCGTTGGGCTGCGATAACCTCCAACGTCTTCGAAAGCTCTTCAATCTGTGCTAATATTGCAGAAGATGTATTAAGTCCATCAATCTATGTTTCCCTTGGTTGAGTCATGTTCGTGTATGGCCATTGATAATTGAATCCTGCCATAATACCTGAAAAAAGAGCTAGATAGGAAGAAAATTAAATAAATAAAAATAAAAAATATTTAAATTAAGACTAATTTGATTGAAATTAATATTAGCAAATAATTATTAACTTAATTCCCCGGCAACGGCACCAAAAACTTGTTGGGTAAAATCTAGTTACGCACAACACGTAAGTATACGTGGTCAACAAGTAATAGAGTGAAAGTAAAGTGTCGATCCACGAGGAATTATTTAACAAAAATCACCAAGTACTAACTCGTAACCAACTCAATCTTATTTAAACGAATGAATTTCAAATTATATAATTAAACTACTATTAAATCACCACTAGTTAAATTGAGATTACGGAGATTTAAGATCACAACTTCACTTATTGCTTCATTTAAGTTAACACACTCCTCATTAATTATTCTCACTATTCTGAATTGTTAATCAAGAACACGAAAATAAATATAACCACCTCTCGATGCATCATACCATACTCACTTAAATCCACAGATGATAGAATTAAGTAAGACACCCTAATTAACTAATCCACTATATTTCTATGTGAATTACAATTAAAAAGGACTTAATCACAAGTTCTCTATTAGATTACATATGGCGTAAAGGAATAGCTCCATCCTAAACACGAATCATAATTTTCATCTATGCAGAAATCACAAACACATGCTATTATGATCAGATCTAAATCTATACTCCTCAATCAAGTTCATATAGATTATCACGGTAATTGTTAGCTAGGCAATTAAGCAATTAATTCCAAATCATAATAGACAATCTCAACGATAGATCACAATAATTGATATAGAAGCATATTCAAATAAATTACACAATAAGATCCATTGTAATCTCAAACAAAGAATTAGTTCATTGTCATTGAATTAAAATTAAGAATTCACACTTGAATACACATTAAAAGATAAGAAAAAAATTAAGGAAAAGAATTGAATATGTTGCCGGCAAATTCGTCCTCCTTCTTGCTCTTGATCTGGATCTCCAATGGCTTTCAATTGCTTCAATCTCCAAATCCTCTTTCAACTAGAGTTTATTATTTTATTTAAAAACTAAACTAAGCTAATATCCTCCTCATAATAATATATTATCTAATATATATATAAGCTAATGGAATATCTCCAAGCTGCTCCCTCCTCCAGGTTATCTCTTTAACAAGTTAAGTCCCTTTCAAAATCGTGGCCCCCACCATATCATATAAGCCTTGAGTCCCTTCTTGTCTTCTTGTCTTGCACCCGTGAGAGTCCTACATGAAGTAGGATGTTACTTGCCCCCGAGTACAAGCTCCCGAGCCAAACTCCTTCATGCCTCCAGGTTAAGTCCCCTCATACGCTCTTCCTTTAATTATATCAAGTCATGTGTCTTTTTATTTAATATCCTGCAGCCTTGATTTTCTTCCTTTACTGCCCAAGTCCTTCTCGAAAGTGGAACCCATCAGCACCTTTATAGCATATACTCGTGGCCCCTTTATCAATTGATAGCCTCACCATCCGTCCGAATCAGCAAAGGAGAGTCACAACTGTTGGCGCCTCCCCGTCCCAGCGGGGGTTCCCTTTGGCAAAGCCCCGCCCCAGCGGGGGAATACACTGCATAGCCAAATAAAAGTTTGCATGGTGTCCTCTTTATAGGCTGCTACAACCATGGGCTGCTCCTCCTAACCGTGGCCCACATCTTGCCCACATGCTTTAGCTCCATTTGGTATGTTATTCAAAGATCCGTATGCTACCCATTTCGTGGTTGATAATTATCATGACAATCAGTGGCGAAGCCACATAGACACTTGTGGGGTCAATCGACCCCACTGAAAAAAAAATTATTTTATAATGTAAGATAAATTTTAAAAAATTTAAGAATTATATATATATTGCCCCCACTGAAATTTTATAAATTTTCTATTATACGGGGTCACATTGAAATTTTATAACTTTGTCAATCAAATTTATTCACATATGACTCATATCCTCTCAATATATGTATATCTCTCTATAATATTTTAAACTAAATAATAATCTAATTTATATTATTTTTAAAAATAAATAATGAGTTACTTATAAATTAAAAAAGTCTATTATGAGTCAATATAGTGTATACATACCATATATTATTACTTATTATATTTTTATTATAATATAGTGTATATATAGGTGACCCGAAAGTATAAAGTATTTTACAAAATTGGCTCGGGGGCGCTGCCCCTGAACCCCTGCCAAATTATTTGTAGCTTAGTAATAATTTCGTCCCCACTACCACAAGTTTCTGGCTTCGCCACTGATGACAATCGAACTGTGGCCAACCAAATAGAACCCCCTCTTGCTTTAATGTCCACGAATAATGAATTAAATCCCACATTTGCATGCAATTTCCAAATTGGGTTTAATTTAAGCTCCTTTTACATCCCGTTCAACTCCTGCACACAATAACATAAAACCCAGTAAAATGATGGAAAAATGACTTGAAAATAACAAGAACCAAGCTATAACGAATACCGATTCGCAGGTATGAAACTCACTCATCAATATTGCGTCTAGTTTATTTCATATAGTTGCATTCTAGTATAATTGCATAATAGTTAAGACATTTTTTTCAATTTTCAATTTTTGCTTTAGTTAATTACATTAGGACATATTGCATGAATCCAAGTTTTCGGTTTGTTTGTTATTTATTTGGCCTATGATGAAATTGAAATTACATGATTTTTGAAACTGATTTGTTGACTTAGGCTTGGTTGTAATGTCATAGCATAATGTAAATCCTTATTTGTTTGATGCTGATGTAACCGGATAGCACTCTAGAGTAACCATTATAATTTGTCCAGTTTAAATGGTCACATACTTGTCTTCTGGTGGGAAATTTTTGTTTTAATGAAAGAGAGTTGGTAAACAATTAGTAATGACTAGGATTGTGCAATAGCTTAAGTTTAGGGGAAAACAAGGGGTATGCATGCTATATATATAAAATAAATAATAATAATAATAATAATAAATAAATGAGAAAATGAGAAAAATAAAGAATAGAAAATATGTTGAATAATCACTTTGGCTAGTCGAGTCCTGTGGCCTTTAATATTCGAACAAGTACGCCCTAGGGGTTGTCTTTACCCCCAGCGCCTTAAAGCCTTATGGTTTGGGAGTCGTTAGTCGAAAGCTCACTACACGGGTATCATTGAAAAGCCTAAGATGGCTAGGCATTGCGCAGTCAAGTGTAAACACGGGAAAGTGCAAAAATCGCCCTCGTGAGTAAATAAAAGCGTAATAAACCCGTTGTTGACTCCTAGCTTAGTTGATGCATAGTATTGGTTAGAGCTTATCTTGTTTACTACCTTTCTTGAGTTGAAATTGTATTTTTCCCTCTAAGAAACATAGTATGTGAAGTATTTGTCCTGTAGCAATTTTAATAATTGCTAAGCACTGCACACACTACATCAGTGATTACAGGTTTTGATTTGCAGAATAATATGCATTATGACCTTGTTCTTGGTTGGATTCTCTGTTTGTAGACTTTGTAGTTTCTCTTAGGCAATTCATGTGAGCTTCATATCTGACTGATATTTGGATTCGTTAGCATGATAGTCTAGATTGCATACAGTGTAGTTAGTGCATTGTATTTTGTTGTATTCTGTTTTGTTCCTTGAGGACAACCAACGATTTAAGTTTGGGGGTATTTCATAAGTGGTTTTATACCTACTTATCTAGATGTCCACTAACTTCAATTATTGCTTAAACACGTTTGATATAGTAGCTTTTCATGCATTTTTGATTGCTTTTGTAGGTTTCATGTTTAGGAGCTCTCTGGGTGACATTTGAAGCTTTAAGAGATGTAACGAGGCCAGAAGGAGCAACTATGGGAAGACAGCAGAAAAGCCAGGAGCAGCTGCAGCATTCTACAGGAAAATCATAAAGTGCAGTCATGCCTAGATCAAGGGTAAAAGGAGCGCGCCCGCGCCAGAAGGATAGCTCACCAGGATGGAGCCCGACCGCTCTCAATTTGTACTGCTGCGCAGTGCGGCCGCACCTGTTCAAGTCTGACCAAATTTGAATTTTCACTTAAGATGGATTTTTGCTTGGGGAAGGAGGCACTCGACTTTTGGGCCTATATCTAGGGCATATTTTCATTATGTAAAGACATTCCACATTGGGGGATCATTAGCTTACATATGTTCTTCTCTTTTCTTTCAATTTCATCTTTAGATTAGAGTAGATAAAGTCTAGATTAGATTAGATCTGAAGATTGAAGCAACTGAAGAACGTTGAAGATTCAAACTTGGAGCAAGAGAGATCAGATTTGCAATTTCTATTCATACTTTCTCTTTTACTTCCAATTGTATTCTTCTAATGTATATTCAAATTGTGGATTATGGATTTGATTCAACCATGAATTAAACTCTATTTTGGGATTACAATGGTACTTATTGAGTAGTTTATTTTGATATACTTCCTGTGTTAGTCTTATTAATTGTTATTGGATTGCATATTGTGATTTGTATTCGATTGTTTAATTGCCTAGCTATCAATTACCGTGATAATCCATATGAAGTTGAGAAACTGAATATGAGTTTAGATCTGATCATAATAGCATGTGTTTGTGTGTTCTACATGGTGTTAGAATTCATGATTTGTGCTTCGGATAGACATATACCAAAGCATCACTTGTAGTCATTGGAGAACTTGTGCTTAAATCCTTATTATTGTTAAGTCACATAGAAATATAGTGGTTTATGTAATTTGGGTGTTCACGCGCATTCTAACATTTGTGGATTATATGTGATATGGACTTGGTACATCGAGAGATGGCTATGTTTTGCTTTCGTGTTCTCGACTAACAATCCGGTGATAATTAATTTGGCTTAACGGGAAGTGTTTTGATTTAGATAAAATAATTGGTGATATTGTAGTCTTATGTCTTCATTATCTATTTAATTCTAGGAATAGTTAGTATTAGTTTAATCATAGTATCTTAATTCAAAATACCTAATCATTAGTTTAAATAAGATTAAGTTGGTTATGGGTTAGTGTTTGGTAAATCTTGTTAGATAATTCTCCGTGAGATCGATACTTTACTTATTTTATATTACTTGTTAACCGTGTATACTTGCACGCATATATTGATCGCGAATACGACCAACAAGTTTTTACTGAAACTCATTATTCATGGATGCAATCATGATGCAATGAGCCCAAGATGCATCATTTTACCACTTTACAATAGTGGTAATCTCTTTCATAGAGGTTGTTTCTGGAACAGTTCCAGGGACGGGTGAATTTAGGACATAAGAAATCTTTTCAGCAGTGAGAACTATTCTCAGATTTTTTAACCAGTCCGTGTAATTCGGTCCGGTCAGTTTGTTAGCATCAAGTATGCTACGCATTGAAATTATTGATTTCGACATTTTTAAATTTCTGTATGTGAAAAGAATAAATTTTTGCAAACATTCATTTAATTAATTTTATATACCAAAATAAATTAGGTCTTATTTTAAATTGGTATTTTTCACTATTTTCTTCAAACTATATTACCCTCACCTATATAGTTCGACAGCATCTAATTAAAGATTTGCTAGTGAGAATAAGGATCATATTTCAAATGTATATAGCCTTGTGGATAGCACAACAAACGATATATAAATAAATAGGTAGACAACTCTTTGTCAATTACATCAACATGTAACTCCTTTTTATTTTGCCTCTTAGATCATAATGGTCAAGTGTGTGCACATCCGAACTAAAATGATCTAAGTTAAGTCCAACCTAGCACTTTCATATATTCAAAAAAGAAAAATATTGTCCTTGTGGATAGCACAACAAAATAATATTGTTCAATTTTCTTTATAAGCATCAAATGTGGTTAAATTAATATCTTAAATACTTAATACTTGCCTTGTGGATAGCACAACAAACTCATATTAAATATTTAATACTCTATTAATTTAATCATGGTAGAAGGCGACGTTCGATATTTCAAATATCTTTGAACATTTTAAACTTAATATAATTTCTTTGAGGGATTTGTTATTATTTGTCTCATCGTGTTTAGTGCGCATGCACACATATATATAAAATACGCGTCATTTTATTAAACATGTGAAGCATGTCTTGCATAAAATATAATATATATATATATATATATATATATATATATATAATACTTAGCATTCACATATAGAATACTATATTCTACCCGGATTGATTATGAACTTTTATTCTAGTTTAGTTCTGTAAGAACTCAGATTTTTTAGAATTATTAAAATAAGAATTTAATAAATAAAATTCTTATTAAATGATATGTTGTGTAATATTATATTACATAAGTGAATATGTGTTATGCAATATGAGATTTTGTGTGTAATGAATATATTAGTAGTTTATATTTATTATATGTAAATAAATTATGGGAGTAATTTATTAAGGGAAATGAGATGGGAAAACTTAAAATATTTTATAATATTAAATTATTTTAATGTGGTAATTGGTGGCATTAAATATACTTAATGTATAACCACGATTTTATTAAAGAAATCATATATTACATTATTGAGTGTAATGTATGCATGCTTTAATGTAATGAATATATTATTATATTTATTATAGTTAAATTATTGAAAATAATTTAGATAAGGAAAAAAATAATAATTAGTTGAAGTATATAAATATTATGGTATACTTTAAATAAAGGATATTAAAATAAATTATAGCATTGAATTATTTTAAAGAGAGAATATTATTTTTAATGATAATATCTTATTCACGGAATAAATTTCCACTTATATGGAAAGTATGAAATATATATTTTTCTCATATGATGTAAAAGATATTATATTTAATATAATATCTCAAGGAAATGAATAATTTCATGTGTATGGGGAATTATGTTTAACGCATTTATTTTGCGTATATAATATAAGAATGAAATAAAAGCATAGTATGTTATGTTTTTATTTTGGAAATATATAATTTATATATATCGATGATAGGTTATATGTTTATATACTTCTAAGAGGGTGTAAATATTTTATGAATGGGTTAAGTAGTAACTTAATAAATAAATTAAGTTACCAAGCATTGGGCGATTAAATTACCTAATAAAGATATTAAGAGACTAAATGGGTAATTAACTAATTAAGCCAAATGGATTAATTCCTAATTTACCCAAGCATTATTCAAAGATTAATTCCCAGGTATAGCAAATTTTGTTCAAACCGTGAAAGAGAAGGAGAAGAAGAAGTGTGAAGAGTACACCATTATTGTGCTTGGGCACCAAGAAGTTAGGTAGACCAAAAAAATTAATAAAAGTCTTCATCATTCTCCTCTCCATAACCGAAACTTCCCTCTCCCTAATTGCTTGGAAATTAAATTTTTCTGAGTATGACAAAGTAAAGGAATTGTGAGTTTGAGGAAGCTTGGACAAATTGAAATCCAAAGATTAGAATATATGAGAGGAGATCGATCAAGCTTGGATTTAATACAGGAGGAAAGCATAAGGTATAAAACTTTACTCAATTTTGGATTTTATTCAAGTTATGAATATATATAATTTTTATTGCTAAAACTTCAATTATTGGGAGTTTAGTAGCTTATGATTCAATTCTTAACGGAATTTTTTGTAGTAAATCAATTCTTGATTAATGTATATGTAATATGTTATTAGAATTGATTTTAAATTAAAATAATCAAAATAAATATTTTGTTAGTAAGCTTTAGTTTACTAAAAAAATTATTTTAGTTTGATTCTATGCTTGTAGTGGGTATGGAATCATGAATTTAGAGACTTGGTGGCTAGGTTTGGTTGTGCGGGGGTATAAGGAAGAAAATTATGGAATACCCACAATCAAATAGCTAAGAAATCAATCAAAAATGAAAATGCACACGTTGTGTTCTTGTAAATGTCCAAAAAGAGCTAAATCGGCTAAAAACGTATAATTTTGCGGAGCCGAAACCTAAGATAGGTTGATACGACCTAAATTAAGTTAACTTAAGCACCTCATGGCATTAAACCAAGCTGGAATGGGTTTTAACAAAAAAAAATGAAGAAAACAAAAAATTTGGAAAGTTTAGTAGACTGCTGACCTTAAAAGAAAAATTCGGGTATAGCTAGATCAATCAGAAAATTTTGGACTTTTGGTATGTGATAGTATACTGAATAAGATTTCCATATAATTCCGATATCGGAGCAAAGAGTTATAACCATTCAAAGTAGTCGCGTCAAAACTGTCCGACAAATTCGAAGAAGTCCCCTTGCACGAATTTTTTGAAATTTTGTGTCTAGAATTTGAAAAATGGTCAAAAACAAAAGTTGTAGCCTCAGAAGTTAGCTTCCCGTGAGCTCAAGAATCGCTCACAAATGTTTTAAAACGAAAACCTTATGACTGTTTTAGTACAAGAGGGTCAAGCTGGAAAAACATTCAAAAACTGTTACTAGAGAACATTTTTGGAGCCTGTTTTAGGCTGCCTATGAGGTCCAAAATTAGTGGGTTATCTTTTTTAAAAATACTTTGGTATGTCATGTATAACATATCCAAAAATAGGATCAATCCGATTAACGAACAGCGCGTACGAAATTCGCAAAATAGTGGATTTGGTATGCGAGCGGCAGAGCGGCAATGCTGCTGGGCAGCGTGCGCGCACGCTGGGCGCGGCACCGCGCTGGGCAGCTGCCTGACATGCTTTTTGACACGCTGTTTTGCTCGACTTCCGTGACTAATTTTTGCGGTTAATTTTTTTTCTAAAATACTACGTTATAAGGTCTATAACAAGCCCAAAATTTTGTTGTTATATGACTTATGATTTGAAAATTAAAAATGAGCGAACATGCATGTCAGAACTAAAATTTGAGCGAACTCTGAGCGTCGGCGCGTCGGGCGACTTTGACGTTCGACGTTCCGAATCGCGTTCCAGCGAAATAATAAGTTATGATAAATCTAATAATGTCATACGGGGCAAGAGTTGACTATAAAACATATTTTATACCGAGAAACTTCCTTTCAGGCATAAATAAAGTAGTAAAAATATGTAATAAATATAAATTTATATATTTAAGTAAAATAAAAATCAAGGTTGCCTATAAAATTATTTTGTGGTGCAACGAAGAGCGAGAGACCTTTAAAAATTTGTATTAATCATAAAAATGATATTTTTAGGTTTTCAAAATTCAAAATGGAGTTTTTGAGCCAAGATTATATATATTTAATATATAAATATATATAGTAAAAATACTAATATTCGTGAACCGAAAAATGAAGCGAATGTGCTAGTGGAATAAAATGTTTATATATGAGGTAATGATCTGAGTTGACTCATGAGTGGATAAAAAGATATAATAATTAGTTAAGTTAAGAAATAATATAGTAAATTGAGTTTTTATTATAAAAGATATATAATATATATTTAAAACCTGAATTCGCAAATAAAGGTAAAAGATATTCATAAAGTGGAATATAAATAATTTAAGCTTCGATATATAAAATATTTACATGTTAAAATGTGTGGGGCCTTTATTTGACGTAAAAAGGTTGAAAAGGATTAAGTTTTTAAACAAACTACTATTGGTTTGAGTTGATAATTAATAATATTAGTTTTTATAAAGCTAATAATTATTATTAATGAATAAACATACATGTTTTGTAACATATTCAATTATCTAATATGTGTGTGCATGTAAATATAATTATGTAGGAATTGTGGAGAAACTCTAAGTTAAATTTTAGCGGTAATCTCCAATCAAGGCAAGTTTTTTAGTTCTGTTATGTTTGTGGATTATAAGTGATTATGTGGTAAGTTATATACCATGCTTAACGAATTATGGAAGTCAAAATATGACTAAATCGATTGGGTTATAGAACTCAATTTATATGATATGTGATAACATATGTTGTACGTATGATGTAACTCGATAATTAGAAATGCATAATGCATGAATATATATGCATTGCAAAGAATTATTAATGCATGTAGAATATGCATAGTAAAGGAAATATGTTGTATGTGGTGAATATAGAGTTGTGTGCTATGTGAAGCATGATAGATTGTTAAATTTACTGGGCCGTCGAGCTCAATCTTGCAAACACAAACTTTTTGCAGGTTAATGATGTTATGCAATATTACTTGTTGTACGGATGATGAAGGTTGAACAATGTACGAAAATGAATACATATTCTTGAGTTAGAATTGTATAGAGCTGTGATTAATGGTTTTGACATAGGTAATTGGCAGCTGTGTATAGTTTAAAATATTCAATGAGGAATATTTGTTATGGATGAAATGTAATGAATACTTTATAAAAAAAATAATGTGATGTGGTAACATTACTATAGAAGAAAGAATTCGTATTGAGAATTGAGTTGTATATATATATATATATTTATATAACTTTGATAAGACAAATCATTAAATAAATATAATTTCATTATAAAAGATAATCGTAAAGGTTGAGATTCAGGGAACGAATGAATGGAATAAAAGAAAAAAAATTATTTTGCATTTTTAGCTATTTTAACATTAAATATTATTTTAAAGCTAGAAAAAGGTAGCATTAACGCACAAGATCATGGAGAGAAATAGTCCTGATTTTGGGGTCATTACAGTTGGTATCAAAGCTAAGGATAATAAACCTTAGGTAAGTGAACCTTAGGCTATAATCGTAAGCAAGGTAGATGAAAAAAAATGAGGTCAAGTTTAAGTAGTGGTGCAGTCGTACTCTTTAATAGTTGATGTATAGTATCTGGGCTAAACGATTCCTTCAGGGAGTGGAGGTATATACGTACTAGCTACCGATCTAACTCGTTGTGAAATACAGTGTAGACGGGACGGTAAACTAGTTTGTTGGTTGTTTGTAGGAAAACCACTCAGCTTACGATATTGAACGCTGTTAGAGACTCGATGTGTAGCGAGTATAGAGTTATGAAAACTAGAATACGTATGATGAAAAGGGTGATTCTTTTCAGATACGTAGATGTATAGGATGAGTTAAGTCTTAAAAATATTATAAGAAGAAGATGAGAATGACGAGGAGTAAACTCGAATAAAATATTGAGCAATATAAATGAAGTTAAAAATTCTTAAAGGAAGAATTGATAAATAAACAAAAAGATTCAAAGAAGAATCTTAAAAGGAAAGGAGTAAAGGATTAAGGGACAACTGATTTAAATAATCGTAAATAATATGATTAGAGAAGAAAGAAAGAAGATCGTAGAAATTAAACGATCATAGAATGAGAAAGAATCGTAATATAATACGATTATGAGATAAGATCACAACATGATCTAATCAAGTCAAAGAAAGATAGATAATCAATTAAATGATTGAAAATTTATAGCGGAATGGCTATATAGAAATGGTACTATGACATAGTACAAGAATAAAACTCGAAAAGAGTTATAGCTGATGAAATACAAATTCAATAAAAATTTTAGTGAGCAAAGAACAAGATAAGATTTGATGGGATTAGGTGGGATTTCAATTGAGGACTCATGTGATAGCTGAGTTGTACAAACTTTTGTATGGGCAAGAGTTTTGTGCTTGGTTTAATGACTGCTTAGTTTATCACACTGATAATCATTGAAATGTTGGTGTCGCGTTATCTGTGTATATATGGTGAGAAGGTGAATCTTTTCTCATATGTATATTAGATAATTAGAGAATATAAGAGTAGGTACGAGTTCTTAAAACTTATACTTATGGTGAGTTTGTGACTCATAATCATATGGTATGTTTTGAACTCCTGAGCATATGGACAGTCCCTGATTGGTTCTTGGACTACGTATTGCTAGGACAAGTTCCTAAACTCACATTTTTATGACAAGTTTCTAAACACATAAGGTGTGATAAGTTTGATGAACTATCCCAAGGTATATGGTTAGTTTAATATAGTGGGAGTTAATGATGTTAGAGATGAACAGAATTATATGATGAAGTTTTTGGAAACAGTTAAAGTGGATGAAGAAGAAATGAATATTCTCAAATCTACTAGCTATGCTAGATTTCAAATTTTATTGGAATCGTGCTGACAATCGCACTATTGTATTTTTGAAAAAATATATATTGGGTCAAATTGTTGAACCAATAAATTTTAAAAAGTTGGGTGATTTCTTATGTCTACGCTAATTGTTTCGGCTAGACAAAAGATTTGAAAAAATATCAAAAGAATTTTATATAGTCATTAATTCATCGTTAATATGATGTAGATATGACAAATGCTGACATTCTCAACGAGCTGTTGAAAACAGTGCGGTACTATGCGTCATAAAATGATTTTCAGTATTTTAGTAATGAAAGAAGTGTCAAATGCAATTTGATTTTCAGTATTTTAGTAATGATTATTTAAGGTAAGAAATAATATAGTAAATTGAGTTTTTACTTTAAAAGATATATAATATCTGTTTAAATTAATCCTGAATTCGCAAATAAAGGCTAAAGATATTCCTAAAGTGGAATATAAATGATTTAAGCTTCGATATGTAAAATATTTACATGTTAAAATGTGATGGGCCTTTATTTGACGTAAAAAGGTTAAAAATGATTAAGTTTTTAAATAAACTACTATTAGTTTGAGTTGAGAATTAATAATATTAGTTTGTATAATGCTAATAATTATTATTAATGAATATACATGCATGTTTTGTAACCTATTCAATTATCTAATATGTGTGTGCATGTAAATATAATTCTGTAAGAATTGTGGAGAAACTCTAACTTAAATTTTAGCAGTAATCTCCAATCAAGACAAGTTTTTCAGTTCTGTTATGTTTGTGGATTATATGTGATTATGTGGTAAGTTATATACCATGCTTAATGACTAAATCGATTGGGTTATGGAACTCAATTTATGTGATATGTAATAACATATGTTATACGTATGATGTAACTCGATAATTAAAAATGTATAATGCATGAATATATATGCATTGCAAAGAATTATTGATGCATGTAGAATATGCATAGTAAAAGAAATATGTTGCATGTGGTGAATATAGAGTTGTGTGCTATGTGAAGCATGATAGACTATTAAATTTGTTGGGCCGTCGAGCTCAATCTTGCAAACACAAACTTTTTGCAGGTTAATGATGTTATGCAATATTACTTGCTGTACGGATGATGAAGGTTGAACTAATGTATGAAAACGAATACATTTTCTTGAGTTAGAATTGTATAGAGCTGTGATTAATGGTTTTGACATAGGTAATTGGCAGCTATGTATAGTTTAAAATATTTAGTGAGGAATATTTGTTCTGGATGAATTGTAATGAATACTTTATAAAAAAAATAAAGTGATGTAGTAACATTACTATATAAGAAAGAATTCGTATTGAGGATTAAGTTGTATATTTGTATATATAACTTTAATAAGAGAAATCATTAAATAAATATGATTTCATTATAAAAGGGAATCGTAAAGGTGGAGATTCAAGGAACGAATGAATGGAATAAAAGGAAAAAAAAATTATTTCGTATTTTTAGCTATTTTAACATTAAATATTATTTTAAAGCTAGAAAAAGGTAGCATTAACGCACAAGATCATGGAGAGAAATAGTTCTGATTTTGGGGTCATTATAGGTTCACTAGAGAAGACGAGATACGCATATCCCATTTAATAAAATCCATTCATTCAAGCATTCAACTAAAATAAAATTCAATCACATTGGTCAATAGTCCATAATCAATCCTCATTTATTTTTATACATATCACCATATGCATCAATAAATAAACATTCATCTCATGAATTAAAACATTCTATATATATATATAAGTATCATTTAATGGGCAATTTTAAATTGCATGAAATCCAATTTCAAGATTAAAATAAACTCTTTATTTTAATTATAAAATTATTAAGAATATAATATATATGGTAACCACCTTTTAAAAAAAATTGATCACCACTTTACTATATAATATATATATATATATATATATATACCGTATATTATATATTTAAATGATAACCCCATTAGAAATCCTTCAAAATCCTTTATAAAACATCCTGCAACATTCCCCTTTTGAATGAATCACGTTTGCCTTATTAGAAATCCTTTTATGTTACCGTAACGTGATTTGCTCCAAAAAAAAGAGTGCTTTCGCGATTTTTTTCAGTTCGGAATTAAAAGACGATTTTCGTCTTTATTTTTCTTTCAAAAAAATAAATTATAATTGTATATAATTAATTATGCCCAATTAATTATTCTAAATGCATACCCATATAATATGGAATCAAAACAATTAATAATTGCATAAAGGTTTAGCTCTGATGCCACTGTTGGATTTGTACGAAATTGCGGGCGCAATCAAATTGCAAAATAAGCGGAAGCTTGGTATATCAGAGTTTAAAAAAAATCAACAAAACCATTATCCGGATCATCCTTTATGCAAATTATTAATTTAAAACGATAAATAAGAAGTTATGGAATCATACTCTTGTAGAACGAAACTTCCACAGGTACGAGTTCAACTCCTTGTTTTTCATAATCTCCTTGAATTTTTGAGTTAGATTCTTCCTTTGATCAACGTTAGCCACCCAAGTATTTGGCCTCTAGAGATGATCCACCAAGGAAGAGAAATTATTCAAGAAGGAGGGTGGTTATCTAAACCCTAGTTTCTATCCTCTATAGAAAAGGAGTAATAGACAACAATTGGAATTGCATCAACTGATATCTAACATAAGACTCCTCTTATATAGATATTGGTCAACCCTTCTAATCATATTAGACATAATTTTATTTAATTAATTAAACTTCTTTAATTAATTAAGCTTCCCAACATATTGTGATTAATTAATTTGCCTCCTAATCTTATTAAGAATAAATGAGAGTGCTAATATTAAATTAATTCCTAAACTCCTTTAGAAATTAAAAATAATAATAATTATAATAATATTAATAAGACTCCTCTTATTAATTTAAATTTAATATTTTTAAAATATTAAATAATAAACATTAAGCTATTTAATTTATTCTATCACCATAGATTAAATTAATTACACTTAATGTATTATTACAATTATGTCATTACCTTCTTAAATAATTATTCTTCCTTTTATGGTGTGATCCTTTAAGTTCTCCATTTAAACCGGTTGTGAATAAATCAATTAGAACAATTCTAATCTTATTTAAATAAATAAATTAAACTAATAATCTATTTTAATAAATGATATTTATTCTACAATAGGGATAAGCCTTCCTAGCGATCAACGACTTTTCATATAATATAGATTTCAACATTAATCATAAAAGAACCTTTGAGTAAATAGTTACCGTACAATTCAAATCCTTCCACCATACAATGTTCCAATTAAATATAAGACGTGGAATTATTGTCAAGTTTTATTTTATTTAATTATATGAATTTTGATTAGAAAATGCACAACTCCAAATAATACAAATTAGAAACTCCTTTCTAATTTCATTCTACCTTGGCCAAGGACTACTAGGTTGTCATTTAACGAATCACATAGGACATAGCTTTTCTGTTACTAGAAGTGGTAGATTCTTTATTGATCATTCATTATATCCATATGTAACTCATTATACCCAAGCATACCCTTTGATAAACCCTAAGGGTCTTAAGGAATAAGTCAAAGTATAATTCATTACACACAAGATACTATGATGATCTCAAGTCCAAGGATCACTTTGTACTACTATCACATTAGGAATTCCTATTGACAAGCAAGTAAAACTCCATTAGGTATTTCATAGCGAGTCACGTTCAGTGAACTTATTATTCAATAAGCATCTACATACTTGCTTTAGTGTCTCCACACAAATGATCATGAGATCAATCATCCTCATCTAATAAGTAAGCAACATATGTGCCAATCTATCCGAATTTACTAATCTCTTTTTTAGTAATCCAACGATTGAGAACTATTTTAGTTTTAAGCTTTCTAAGAATTTAGATCTCATTAGCATGATCAACATCATGATTCTAAAAGCATTACTTAAAACTATAGGTTATTTACATATTATAAAAACAATATTATGTAGATAGTTAAATGCCTTTAATAAATAAATTCTTTTATTAATAAATAAATAAGATTGTTTACAAAGTATGTGATTTATCATCATACATGTGACGAACGAGAATTTTGTAAAGTTATTTAAATATTTATTGAATTAAATAAATATTTTTGATGATTTAATTCTTAAGTTAAATAATTAATTCATGAATTTATGGTAGATTAATTTAATTATATGTGTTACATTGATTAAATTAATGGGTAATAATTTAATAGTTCAAAGTATATATTTAATTGAGTTTATTTGATTAAATGAATTAATTAAATTAGCATAATGTTACTTTAATTAATTTAATAACTAATTAGAGAATTAATGAATTGACATAATTAATAAATGAGAATATTAATTATGTAACAATGTGATTTAAGGTAAGTTTGTCATATTTTATTTAATTGATTTAAATATAATTAATTGATTTAATTTAAGTGTGACAATTAACTATATTATAAGAGTGTTATTAAAATAAAGGGAAAAGAGGAAAAGGGAAGCAACTAAACTAGGCCCTAAGGGAAGTTGGGTGGTTATAGTAAACTGACGTTTATTTATACGTATTATATTAGACTTGGGCTGATTATCATATATCATATTAGAGTTAGAAAAGTTTTAGAGAAAAGTTAGAGTCTGTGAAAAAGAAATTGAGAGATATTGAGAGAGAAGAATTTAAGAAAAACGCTGTGTGATCTTTGATTGTATCATCTTCATTACTAAAGGGTAATCCTTCTTTTAAGTTTTCAAAATCTAAATTTCTTAAAAGTTCTTCATTACGTATTTTAAGTTTTTTGTAAAAGCTAGTTTTTGAAATTAAGTCATGTTATGGCTATATGTATATGAGTGTGTGTTTATATCATGTTTATGTTTGGTATGAATGATTTAAAATGATCAAATTCATATAATTTGGCCTTAATTGGGTTTTTAAAAAAATTACAGAGTTCTTTTACGTCTTTGTAAAAATTTCTGTTATTAATTATTTTGGTAATTAAACCAAGATATGATCATATATGCAACCGTATATGTTAGTATTATGTGTTGAATCATGTATACATGATTTACAATGATCACACCATGGGGTTTTGTTCATAATTAGGTTGTATGAAGTACAGAGTATTGAATATGGGTGACTAACCCATATGGGTGAAATAAATGATGTAATCATATGTTTTAATTAAAATTGACACATGATTATGATTGTATATGTTAAAACAAAGAGAATAGAATTGGAATGAACGGATTCGGTGTTATAACGAATCCGTAATGAGAAATTTCATATTTTTTTTATCAAACTTGATAAAATTATGAAGAACAGTGAAATTAAATGTTTTAAATTGTGTAATTACGTGATTTAAAATGTTAGAAACATGCTAAAAGTGATTCATGATGTTCCTGTGAAGTTTATACTTCATGGATAACATTACAAATAAGTGTATTGGTGTAAATTGGGAGAAAATGGTCGAGTTCTGTGTTGTTCGCGAGATTCTGGAAATTCGTAGCCGCGCGGCCGCACCTGTGCCAAAGGGTTAATGCCGCGCGGCCGCGCCTGTCTGGAAAATTCGAATTTTTTTTTCTAAGTGTTAAATTTTGAGTAATATGTTTTAAATCTAATAAACATGAAGACATGTTATGTATGTGATAAGATGTTAATACAAGATTAATAACTTAGGTTATATGATTGATTAATAAGTTAATTAATTGACTTGAAACCATTATTTGAAAAACCTAATAATGAGTTCGAAGAACACTGTCGTGAATCGATAATCATATCGAACTTGTGATTAATTGATATTGTGAATGTATTGATAGATAAGAGTAATTAAAGAACGTGAATTATAATTGTAGCTTGCGCACGAGGCAAGTTTCCTAACTATACTCTTTAAATTGAGCAAATTTCCTAACTATACTCTTTAAATTAGCAAGTTTCCTAAACTCAAATCTTTACATTTGAGCAAGTTTCTAAACCTTACTTTTATATTGAGCAAGTTATAGACCTAAATTCTATATCAAGCAAAGTACTTACTCTTGATTATTCAAGTTCAGAATTTTATATGAGATGTTATGATCTTTTTAAAAGTATCATTTCAGTATACAATACTTATTCGATTGTATACTCTTGAGAAGTTATTATTCAAATTGAATATCATATATTGATGAATCCTTTAAGACTAGCAAACCCTTATTGATTCGACTAGTCCATGGTTGATGAGCGTTCTAATTTCCAGAACTACTATTGAGTTATCCAAACCAAAATTTATTTGGAGCAGACTCTGATGTCAAAACTGAGATGAACAACCATATTAAAGGGGGAATTGATGATGCTTTAAGCGTTGAGGTATTGTGCACAATATCGGTACGAAGGGCTGATCTCCCTAAGTACGAGAAGTAAAGTCCATAGTCTTATGACTGTTAAAGGTTTAAAGGTTAATATACTTGACAACCTAGGACATAGTTCAAGGTCTTAATGACCCTCAGAAGTAATTTTGATTCTCGATTATTATTCTTGATTCAAAAGTTGAGCTTTCTGTTATTCAGATTTCTTTGATTCACTCGCATGTTATTATTGTCATATTTTTATACTTGCAGGCATTCGTGCTCACTCTTGCATAACAACATTGCAGCTAAAAATGAACGATGTGATGAACCTTCTAGTAGAATGGGCAAAGGAAAAGCTAACAAGTGTTGAAGACTTGTGATGTTATTGAAAATGTTAAAGTTCAAGACTTATGTGTAATGATTTAAGACTTACTTGTTTACGTTTCCGCAACAGAGATTTAAGATTAAGTATAACATGGGATTGATTATGTATTTACTATTTCAGATATTGTAACCCTATTATAGGGAGATGATGGATTATTTATCTATTTAATGAATTTCTATTATGGGTAGGTAGTCATATGATATGTGAATAGTGAACACCAAATCCTGTGGAAATTAAGATATTGGATTTGGGGGTGTCATATGTTGGTTTCAGAGTCGTATGTTATGAACCTTAAGTAGGGGGAAACCTTAGGACAGTAGCCTTTGAGAACATAGAAATGATAACTCTTGTTGAGTTCTAAGAAAGATAATAAAATTACCTTATGTGCTATGTGTTTATAATTATATACTTGCTCGAGTATCGATTAATATCATTTAATAACTAAGTCTTAAAACTTATTTTATCAGGATGTAGATATTGGATGAGCTAGTCAGGCAAGGGATATTGTACCCCAAGAGACTAGAGATGAGGAGCCCTGAGACATACATACAGTCTGGGAGCAGTTAGTACAGCCAGAGCCATCTCCGTTGATCACAGTCATTGGTCAGGAGCATGAGCCATAGATTGATTCAGAGGAGGAACCTGAGGAGTTTGAGATCCCGGCTGAGGCAGCAGAGGAGGAGGAGGAGGAAGACCTTGAAGAGTTCCCACCAAACTCTGTCAGCGCTGATATGTACGATTTATTATATGATCGCAACATAGAGTTATGAGATACGATTCAGAAGTTGAGGGAGCAGACAGTCACTCAATGGTCTACCATCGAGTAGAAGGATGGTGAGGTTGAGACACTCCACAACCTTCTTGGAAATGTGGAGTGGGATTTGGTTCATGAGAGGGGCCAAAGTGAGCAGAAGTCAGAGGAGATTGAAAGGTTGAAGAACGAGATAAAAGAGAATCAAAAAGACTCGCCATAGTAGAGGAAGCTTGGGTGAGCAATACACGACGTGCAGATCTGGCAGAGGATAAGGCGCATGCAAAGAAAGTTAAGTTTGCAGAGACGTGCTACACGTTTTTGAGGGCCATTGATGAGGCCCAGGACCGAGTTATGAGATATCCAATTCAGTTCGAAGGACTTCCTGGGTATATGTTAGATTGCAGGACTATGTCCCGCATAATAGAGGAGGAGCGTAGCGAAGCTGTCCGACGTCTTAGCAGGCCGTGATGGGGCAGTATGATTATGTGAATGCTTAACTGATAATTAATAATGTAAATTCGATGTGATTATAAACAAAGGAATATTCTGATGATTTAAATCTTGAAGATCTTTTATCTCAGGATAGTTGATGTAAATGGCAGAAATGGTATCGTACTATGTTGAAAACTTTTGATTTTAATAAAATATCAAAGTTTATTTGAGATGTATGAGTTAAAATAATTATGTTAAATATTTGAGTTAAGTCTTAAGTATTTAAGAGATTGAATAAAGATCTAATGAGCGTATATCTTACAGGAAATATGCCGCCAAGAAGGAGACAAAATCGTCGACAAGCCCAAGAAGGGTCAACGAATAACAATAACAACAATGATGCTAATGCGAACCCCGTTCAGCAGTTGGTAAATCTGTTAGTTGGAGCGATGAATAATTAGCCTCAAGCTCCACCAAACACCTTATTTAAAGACTTTAAGGCAGTGGGACAGCTGTAGTTTAAAGGCTCCACAAACCCGATAGAAGCTCAAACTTGGGTTATGGAGATGGAGAAAGTTTTTGAGGTCGCCCAAGTTAGGGATGACCAGAAGACCGCTTACGCGACATTCATGTTAAAATCAGAAGCCAGCTACTGGTGGCAGGCAAATAAGGTTAGGGGATCGTATAATAACTTGGGAAAGGTTTAAGGAAATGTTTTTCGAGATGTACTTCCCGACCAGCTCCCAAAATCAAATGGAGGTGCAATTTCTGGAGTTAAAACAGGGAAATATGTCTGTGCCCGACTATGTGGCAAAGTTTAACGAATTGGCTAGGTTTTCCCAATATCAGGTGCATACTGACGAAAGAAAGGCTAGGCGATTTGAGCAGGGACTGAAACCTGGGTTGTATAGCAAAGTGTCAATGTTTCAATTGAACACTTTTGCTGGAGTTCTGGAAGAAGGCCATCCTCGCAGAAGGTGGAAGCGAAGCGGTGACCAAGTACAATCAGGATCAGAAGAAGAGGAAGAATGAAAGTGAAGGAGATAATAAGGCTAGTGGCAGTAACACGGGAGGAACCAATAATCATAAACGAAGGTGGAATGACAACCCGCCATCCGTAAATCAGCAAGGGAGTCAGAAGAAAAGGATAGAACCATGTCCCAACCTGTGGAAAGACTCACTTGGGAGTTTGTATGAAAGGAAAAAGAGTTTGCTACACCTAACTGCCCTAACCCTAAGAAGGGCGCCTGCTACACATGTGGGTCAAAGGATCACTTGGCTAGAGATTGTCCCAAGAAGGCATCTAGAGGGGCAGGGTCAGGTGGAAATAAGGGAAATAACAGCGAAAATCCTCTTACTATTACCGGACCGACTTCGACAAACTGATCAACTGCAAGGACATTCAACATGACTGTATAAGATGCTGTGCAGTCTTGTGATGTGGTGTCATGTACCATTCCGATCAATAAAGTCAATGCTTATATTTTATTTGATTTGGGTGCTACTTGTTCATTTATATCCGAGGACTTTGCTAAGAACTTAGAATTGCATAAAGACGAATTAGAAATCCCTATGAACATAGAGATTGCGAACAGGGAAGTTATTCCTGTTAGGTATATACACAAGAACTGTAGAGTGGATATTAAGGGTAATGTTATGAATGTAGATCTTATCCCGATTAAACTTGGGGAATTTGACGTTATTCTGGGAATGGATTGGCTATTCAATTATGGGGCTGTAATTGATTGCCAGAAGAAATGTATTAACCTTATGACTCCGTCAAAGGTTGTGTTTTATGGCAGTAAGTCGCCTAGGCAAGCGAGTTGTTTGACGATGATGCAAGCCAGGAAGTTATTAAGACAAGGCTGTGTGGGGTATTTAGCCTACATAATCGATAGTCGTAAAAAGAATCCAAAGTTAGAAGAAATAACAGTCGTAAAGGACTTCGTGGATGTGTTTCCAGACAATCTGCCAGGACTTCCACCGGATAGGGAAGTTGATTTCATGATCGATTTGGTGCCAGGAATGGCTCCAATATCAAAAGCACCATACCGGATTGCTCTGGTAGAAATAAAAAAATTGATGGTTCAGTTACAAGAGTTACTGGACAAGAAATATATTCAACCGAGTGTATCGCCATGGAGAGCGCCGATGTTATTTGTTAAGAAAAAGGATGGGACGATGCGGATCTACATCGATTATAGAGAGTTGAACAAGGTTACCATTAAGAACAGGTATCCGTTGCCAAGGATTGACGATCTGTTTGATCAATTAAAGGGAGCAAGATATTTCTCAAAGATAGACCTGAGAATTGGTTATCATCAGCTGAAGGTGAGGCCAGAAGATGTCCCAAAGACAGCGTTCAGGACACGATATGGTCACTATGAATTTTTGGTTATGTCATTTGGTCTAACGAATGCGCCTGCGGCATTTATGGGCCTAATGAATGAAGTGTTAAAGCCCTTTTTGGACAAATTCGTAGTGGTGTTTATTGACGATATATTGGTATATTCTAAGACCAAAGAAGAGCATGTTGATCATTTAAAGTTGACATTGGAGATGTTGAGAAGAGAGAAGTTGTACGCCAAATTCTCAAAATGTGAATTCTGGATTGAAACGGTGTAATTTCTCAGGCATGTGATTGATAAGGACGGAATTTCAATGGATCCCTCCAAAGTCGAAGTAGTGATGAATTGGGATCAGCCGAAAACACCGTCGGAAGTAAGAAGTTTTCTTGGATTAGTAGGGTATTACAGAAGATTCAGTCAGGATTTTTCCAAGATCGCCACTCCGCTAACGAATTTGTCTAGGAAAGTTGTGAAATTCGTTTGGACAGAGAAGTGTGAAGAAAATTTTCAGGAACTTAAGAAAAGGCTGAGTACAACACCTATGTTGTCCCTTCCGGATGACACAGAAAGCTTTATAGTATATAGTGATGCGTCGCATAAAGGGCTGGGCTGTGTGCTTATGCAAAACGGCAGAGTCATTGCGTATGCGTCACGACAATTGAAGGATTACGAAAAAGGGATATCCAACCCACGATCTAGAATTGGCCGCGGTGGTATTCGCCTTAAAGATTTGGAGACACTATCTCTATGAGGAGAAGTGTGAAATATATACGGTCCACAAGAGTCTGAAATATATTTTTACTCAGAAAGACTTGAATATACGTCAGAGAAGATGGCTGGAGTTAATAAAGGATTATGATTGTGATTTCTTATACCACCCGAGAAAGGCGAGTGTTGTAGCCGACGCCTTACGCAGAAAGGGTATGGAGAAGTTGATGATGCTGATGGCAGCAATGGAAAAACTGGAATTGGAAATAGGATGTCCAATGGAGACTGATGAGAAGATGTTCTAGATGCAAGCTGGTACAACTCTCTTGGATAAGGTTAAGGAAGCTCAAATCCTGGATAAGGAATGTGAGGAAGTAACAAAAAAGATATCTAAAGGGATTGAACTTAAATTTAAAATGGACAGCGAGGGATTGTTGAGTTTTAAAAGCAGAGTGTGGGTACAGTCAGTACCAGAGATCAAGGAGGACATATTGAGCGAGGCTCATAGTTCGAGGTATTCTATTCATCCCGAAAGTACCAAGATGTATCAGGATTTACGACAACATTTTTGGTGGCCCAATATGAAGAGAGACGTTTTAGATTGTGTTGCCAAGTGTTTAACCTGTCAGAGAGTGAAGGCAGAACATCAGAGACCGAGTGGTTTGCTACAACCTTTAGAGATCCCAGAATGAAAATGGGAACATATTACAATGGATTTTGTGGTTGGCCTTCCGACAATCCAGAAAGGCTACGACGCAGTATAGGTTATCGTTGACCGATTAACGAAATTCGCACACTTTCTTCTGATCTAAATCAAATTTAACTTAGAACAGTTAGCGAAGTTATACGTGAAAGAGATTATTTCGAGGCACGAAGTGCCAGTGTCGATTGTTTCAGGATCGTGATCCGCGCTTCACATCGAATTTCTAGAAACGACTACAGGAATGCATGGGGACACAGTTGAGGACGAGTACAGCTTATCACCCTCAAACTGACGGGCAAAGCGAAAGGACGATACAAACATTAGAGGATATGCTAAGTGCATGCATCATGGATTTTAAGGGCAATTGGGATGATCATCTACCGTTTATAGAATTCGGTTATAACAATAGTTACCACGCTAGTATTGGTATGCCGCCTTACGAAGCGTTGTACGGTAGAAAGTGCAGAACACCACTGTACTAGGATGAAGTTGGCGAAAGATAATTTCTAGGACCAGAGTTGGTACAACAAACAGCAGAAGTAGTTAAAGTAATTCGGACAAGATTAGTAGCGGCTCAGGATAGGCAGAAGAAATACGCCGATCCACACCGCAAGAATGTAAGTTTGAATTAGGTAGCTTTGTATTTTTGAAGGTCTCTCCCTGGAAGGGAAAGATCAGATTCGGTAAAAAGGAAAAATTGAGCCCGAGGTTCATTGGACCCTTTGAGGTACTACGAAGAATTGGAGAAGTAGCCTATGAGGTAGCTTTACCTCCGGCATTAGAGCATGTCCACAACGTCTTCCATGTGTCAGTGTTACGACCTTATAAACATGATTACAAACATGTGATAGAATATGAACCCCTACAATTCAAGAAGGATTTATCATACGAAGAAGTTCCTGTTCAGATTGTTGACAGGAAAGAGCAAGTTCTCAGGAATAAATTAATACCTTTTGTTAAGGTAATTTGGAGAAACCACAACGCTGAAGAAGCTACGTGAGAACTCGAAGAGAATATGATGAAGACTTATCCACACTTATTTTCTTGAATAGGTGAACGCGATTCTGGGGATAGAATCTTTGTAAGGGGGGAGAATGTGATGGGACGAAATTAGTAATCGAACCGTGATTTTGAGGGCATAATCCTTTTAAGGAGGGAAAGATGTGACGAATAAGAATTTTGTAAAGTTATTTAAATATTTATTGAATTAAATAAATATTTTTGATGATTTAATTATTGAGTTAAATAATTAATTCATGGATTTGTGGTAGATTAGTTTAATTATATGTGTTACACTGAATTAAATTAATGGGTAGTAATTTAATAGTTCAAAGTATATATTTAATTGAGTTTATTTGATTAAATCAATTAATTAAATAAGCATAATGTTGCTTTAATTAATTTAATAATTAATTAGAGAATTAATGAATTGACATAATTAATAAATGAGAATATTAATTATGTGACAATGTGATTTAAGGTAAGTTTGTCATATTTTATTTAATTAATTTAAATATAATTAATTGATTTAATTTAAGTGTGACAATTAACTATATTATAAGAGAGTTATTAAAATAAAGGAAAAACATAAAAAGGAAAGAAACCAAACTAGGCCCTAAGGGAAGTTGGGTGGTTATAGTAAACTGACGTTTATTTATACGTATTATATTAGACTTGGGCTAATTACCATATATCATATCAGAGTTAGAAAAGTTTTAGAGAAAAGTTAGAGTCTGTGAAAAAGAAATTGAGAGAGATTGAGAGAGGAGAATTTAAGAAAAACATTGTGTGATATTTGATTGTATCATCTTCATTACTAAAGGGTAATCCTTCTTTTAAGTTTTCAAAATCTAAATTTCTTGGAAGTTCTTCATTACGTATTTTAAGTTTTTTGTAAAAATTAGTTTTTGAAATTAAGTCATGTTATGGCTATATGTATATGGGTGTGTGTTTATATCATATTTATGTTTCGTATTAATGATTTAAAATGATCAAATTCATCTAATTTGGCCTTAATTGGGTTTTTGAAAAAATTACAGAGTTCTTTTACGTCTTTGTAAATTTTTTCTGTTAATAATTATTTTGGTAATTAAACCAAGATATGATCATATATGTAACCGTATATGTTAGTATTATGTGTTGAATCATGTATACATGATTTACAATGATTACACCATGGGATTTTGTTAATAATTAGGTTGTATGAAGTACAGAGTATTGAATATGGGTGACTAACCCATATGGGTGAAATAAATGCTGTAATCATATGTTTTAATTAAAATTGACACATGATTATGATTGTATATGTTAAAACAAAGAGAATAGAATTAGAATGAACGGATTCGGTGTTATAATGAATCTATAATGAGAAATTTCATATATTTTTTTTTATCAAACTTGACAAAATTATGAAGAACAGTGAAATTAAATGTTTTAAATTGTGTAATTATGTGATTTAAAATGTTAGAAACATGCTAAAAGTGATTTATGATGTTCATGTGAAGTTTATACTTCATGGGTAACATTATAAATCAGTGTATTGGTGTAAATTGGGAGAAAATGGCCGAGTTCTGTGTTCTTCGAGAGATTCTGGAAATTCGTAGCCGCGCGGCCGCACCGTGCCAAAGGGTTAATGTCGCGCTGCCGCGCCTGTCTGGAAAATTCTAAATTTTTTTCTAAGTGTTAAATTTTGAGTAATGTGTTTTAAATCTAATAAACATGAAGACATGTTATGTATGTTATAAGATGTTAATACAATATTAATAACTTAGGTTATGTGATTGATTAATAAATTAATTAATTGACTTGAAACCATTATTTGAAAAACCTAATAATGAGTTCAAAGAACACTGCCGTGAATCGATAATCATATCGAACCTGTGATTAATTGATATTGTGAATGTATTGATAGGTAAGAGTAATTAAAGAACGTGAATTATAATTGTAGCTTGCGCACGAGGCAAGTTTCCTAACTATACTCTTTAAATTGAGCAAATTTCCTAACTATACTCTTTAAATTGAGCAAGTTTCCTAAACTCAAATCTTTACATTTGAGCAAGTTTCTAAACCTTACTTTTACATTGAGCAAGTTATAGACCTAAATTCTATATCAAGCAAAGTACTTACTTTTGATAATTCAAGTTCAGAATTTCATATGAGATGTTATGATCTTTTTAAAAGTATCAGTTCAGTATACAATACTTATTCGATTGTATACCCTTGAGAAGTTATTATTCAAATTGAATATCATATATTGATGAATCTTTTAAGACTAGCGAACCCTTATTGATTCGACTAGTCCATGGTTGATGAGCGTTCTAAATTCCAAAACTACTATTGAGTTATCCAAACCTAAACTTTATTTGGTGCGGACTCTGATGTCAAAACTGAGATGAACAACCATATTAAAGGGGGAATTGATGATGCTTTAAGCATTGAGGTATTGTGCACAGTATCGGTACGAAGGGCTGATCTCCCTAAGTACGAGAAGTAAAGTCCATAGTCTTATGACTGTTAAAGGTTTAAAGGTTAATATACTTGACAACCTAGGACATAGTTCAAGGTCTTAATGACCCTCAGAAGTAATTTTGATTCTCGATTATTATTCTTGATTCAAAAGTTGAGCTTTCTGTTATTCAGATTTCTTTGATTCACTCGCATGTTATTATTGTCATATTTTTATACTTGCAGGCATTCGTGCTCACTCTTACATAATAACATTGCTGCTAAAAATGAACTGACGTGATGAACCTTCTAGTAGCAAGGGCAAAGGAAAAGCTAACAAGTGTTGAAGACTTGTGATGTTATTGAAAATGTTAAAGTTCAAGACTTATGTGTAATGATTAAAGACTTATTTGTTTACGTTTCCGCAACAGAGATTTAAGGTTAAGTATGATATGGGATTGATTATGTATTTACTATTTCAGATATTGTAACGCTATTATAGGGAGATGATGGATTATTTATCTATTTAATGAATTTCTATTATTATGGGTAGGTAATCATATGATATTTGAACAGTGAACACCAAATCTTGTGAAAATTAAGATACCGGATTTGGGGGTGTCCCAATACATGTTTGGTATGCATGCACACTACTATCACAAGGAGCAAGGAGCTCATGGAGACCCGTTTGTAATGGAGCCCGGGATTTAAATATAATAGTTATATTTAAATTTAATTTTTGCACCCTAGGTTTGACCTTTTGGTTTACTTGGTGGCTCGAGTGAACCAAACTAGAATAAAAGTTCATAATTAATCCGGTTAAAATATTGTATTCTATATACATGTTTATACTATATATATATATATATATATTATGCAACATGCTTCGTATGTCAATTAATATGATGCGTATTTTATATATATGTGTATGCGAGCTAAACAAGATGAGACAATTAATAACAAACCCCTCACAGAAATTAATATTAAGTTGTAGCATTCAAAGATATTTGAATATCGAACGTTGCCTTCTAGCATGGTAAAACAATAGAGTATTGAATATTTAATATGAGTTTGTTGTGCACACACAAGGCGAGTATTAAATATTTAAGATGTTGTTTTATTACATATTATGTTTATAAGGAATTGAACATTACTGCTTTGTTGTGCACACACAAGGGCTGTAGTTTTCTCTTCACTTATATGGAAAATGTTGGGTCGGACTTAACTAAGATCGTTTGGTTCGCATGTGCACACACTTGACTATAATGATCTAAGAGGCAAAATACAAGGAGTTACATGGGGATGTAATTGACAAAAGTTGTCTACCTATTTATTTATATATAGTTTGTTGTGCACATACAAGGCTATATACATTTGAAATGAGATCCTTATTCTCACTAGCAAATCTTTAATTAGATTTGTCGAACTATATATTATGAGGGTAATATAGTTTAAAGAAAGTAGTGGGAGATACAAATTTAAAATAAGACCTAATTTATCTTGGTAATTAATAAAAGAATGTATGCTAAATGTTGTTAATTACAAATTTATTTACCGAATTTTACAATATCTAAATTACTATCACTGCGTAGCATATTAGATACTAATTAACCGAACCGAATTAAATGGATTGGTTAAAGAATTTGAGAATAGTTCTCAAGGCTGAAAAGTTATCTTATGTTCTTAATACACCTATCCCTGCAATGGTTGCAGACATTGCCTCTGAGGAAGAGATTGCTACTTTTGGAAAGTGGTAAGATGATGCACAGTTGGCTCAATGCATCATGGTCGTATCGATAAGTAACAGCTTCAGCGTCAGCATGAAACTATGGAAGCTCCTACTATATTCCTGCATTTCAAGTAGTTGAATGGTGAGGAAAGTAGAACTGCTAGATATCAGATATCTAAGAAGCTCTTCCAATCTAGAATGACCGATGACACTACAGTATAGACATATGTCTTAAAGATGATCAATTGGATTGAACAATTAGGACAACAGGATTTTGTCATGGATGGAGAGTTGAGCTAAGATTTGATCTTGCACTCATTCCCAGACTCCTTCTCACAATTGTTGTGAATTTTCACATGAAGAAGCTAGATATCAGCCTCGCTGATTTGCTTAACATATTGAAAACTATTGAGAGTCACTTTCCAATTAATCAAGACCAAGTCTTACTGGTAGGGGCAAAAGGATCTTCTGAAAAGAAGAATGATTCAAAGAAGGTAAATAGAAAGGCAAAATACAAAGGATAATAAGAACAATACTGATACGGATAGCAAAGGAGTTTGTTTCAACTGCAATAAGCCTGGACACTGGATTAGGAATTGCGAGAACTATCTTGCAGAGGCTAACTAGAAGAAGCTTAGTGAAGCTTTGGTTACAAATACAGGTTTGTTCATGATTGAAATAAATCTTTCAGTAAGTGAAGTTTCTACTTGGGTATTGGATACCGGCTATGGTTCTCATAAATACAGATTTATGAAGGGACCAAGCAGAAGAAGAAAGTTAAACAAGGGGAAGTTTTCTTGCGTGTGGAAATGGAGCAAAGGTGGGTCCATTAACTGCAGGAACTTATTTTTTAGCACCGCCTACGGGCAAGTCCATTAGTTTAAATAATTAACAATTTACTGAATGGACTTTACATACTTGACTTATATGAAAATAATTTTAAATTGAATAAACTAGTAAAAGAAAAGAAGATGATAATTTAAAGAGTTGAATATTTGTATTTGGTGAAATACAAGTCTGAATCATTTGAAAGGTTCAAAAAATTCAGAAGTAAAACTAATTGACAAGGTATTATGATTCTTCAATTGGATTGAGGAATAAATACTTGTGTAATAAGTTTTAAGATCATCTTAAATAGTTTTCTCATAATAGACGCTTCCTGATACACAATTTTTGATTGGTGTATCTAAAAAGAAAAATCGTACCTTGTTGGATATGGGGCAGTCCATAATGATTTTACCGACATTCCAGTATCCTTCTAGGGTAATGCCCTGGAAACGGTTGCATATCTACAAAATAAGGCAACCTCAAAATTCATCCCCAAGACTTCATAAGAGTACTTATGGACATGGAGGATTCCTAATCTTAAGTATGTTAAGATAAAGGGTTGTCCAGCTTATGTGAAAAGGTTTCAAAAAGATAAGCTTGGGACAAGATTTGACAAGTATAGATTTGTGGGACATCTTAAAGTAAGTTTAAGGTATATGTTCTATAATCCTACTTAGCAAAAAGTGTTTGTTACGAAACACGCTTCTTTCTAAGATAAAAGTTTTTATCATTGAAGGGCTAGTGGGAGGATAATAGATCTTAAAGGAGTTCAAGAACCACAAATCACTATTAGTCAAAATGAGGAACCTATAGATATACCTGTTGTACCACAATCGAATCGTAAATCTGGAATAGTACTGAAGATACCTGGGAGGTATGGATTCATCATAAATGATGATGATGAGGTACGCATTATAGAGGATGATGATCCAGTAATACATGATAAGTCTGAGAGTTGTAGACATTCAAAGAAATGGCAGATGGCCATAAAATTCGAAAGGGATATTTAGAGAAAATGGCAAGGTGGAGACCTATAAGGCCAAACCATTTTGGAAAAGGTTTTCAAATAAAGTCAAGGAGTTGATTGTTATAAAACCTTTATTACCAGTATTAATGCTGAAGTCCATTTGGATTTTACTTGTGATTGCAGCTTAATATTACTAGATTTGGCAAATGGACGTGGAGACGCCCTTCCTAAAATATATATATATTTTATTAGAGGAGAATGTATGTATGATACAGCCAGAAGAATTTGTTTCAATGGTTGAAGCAAATCATGTATATGAGCTACAATAATTCATTTATAGATTGAAGCAAGCTTCTGAAAGATGAAACATTCATTTTGATGACGCAATCAAAACAGTTTGATTTTATCAAAAAAGAGAATATGCCTAGTGTGTACAAAAGGGTCAGTGGGAGCGCTGTGATATTCCTAGTATTATATGTTGATATACTACTGATATGGAATGACATACCAGTGCTATAATCAGTAAAGATAAAGTTGTCTAAACATTCCTCCATGAATGATTTGGGTAGAACATCCTAAATTGGGGACATAAATCTATATAGATAGATTTAAAAGGATGCACGGCTTAACACAAGGAACATATATTCATTTGATGCTAAAGGCGTTTAGCATGGCAAACTCCAAGAGATGTCTCATGATGATGATCCATGGAGTGTATCTCTCTAAAATTGTCCTCAATAAAAGAGAGATCGCGTGAGTTACTATCATGTATGCAATGAAATGTACGAAACTTGATGTTGATCAGTCATATTCTGGATAAGATCACTGTAACACAGTGAAAAACATCTTAAAGTACTTAACTGACACTAACGATGTAATCATGATTCATAATGGGTCTAAACTAAAACTAGAGGACTAAACAGACTCAATTTTTTTTAGACTGACCAAGACGACAACAAATTCACTTTAGGGTAAGTCGTTACCTTGAAAAGTGGTGTAGTGAAATGGAAAGGTTCCAAACAGCAAAGAGTTGCTGGTTTAGTGATAAAGACAAAATATATAGCTGTAAATGAAGCTGCAAGTTGATGTTTTGGATGAAAATTTCATTATAGAACTAGGAATAGTTCTTAAGTCTCATCTTAGATCCAAACATGTGTTGTGGCACTTTCATTTGATTAAATGAATCATTGAAAAAGGAGAAGTCACTATAGAGATAGTGAACTTTCAAGAACAACACTACATATCCATTTACTAAAACTTATCCAGCAGCAGGATAATCGTCACTTAGAGAAGAAGGGTATTAAAAACCATGGCGATTGGTGTGACACCCCCAAATCTGGGTACTTCATTTCCACAGAATTTGGTGTTCACTGATCAAACATTCACATTCTAACTACCCACAATTATATGATTTTATAAAAATGGAAACTTGATAAACTTAAATGAAATCTTCCCTGTTAAAGGGTTACAACTCTTTAAAATAAATCCTAGGTAATCTCTAACCTTAAAGTCATCAATCAAAAGAGAAACATTAAACAGTATAGTCATAATATATAACACGAATCAAATAACATGAACAAGTCTTCAACACTTGTCCATCTTGCCGTTGCCTTTACTCGTGGACGGCTCGTCGACTTTCTCGACCTTAGCTGCAATATTATTATATGTAAGAGTGAGCAAAACAAGGCTCACTGAAATATTCATAAACAATGACAATATAAAATCTATAATGAATAACTTCAACTGAATAATTGAATCTTTTCTGTCAATAATGGATGAGAATAGAAAGCTCAATAAAAACTCAACTTTTGAACCGAGAATAATATATAAGTTCAAAAGTATGTCTGAGGGTCTTAAGACCACAAACTATGTCCTAGGTTGTTAAGTATCTCTACATTAAACCTTTAACAGGCATAAGAATATATGGACCATTCTTCTCTTACTTGGGGGGATCAACCCTTCGTACCATATATTGTGTACAAACATCTTAACATTAATTGATAAGTGGGTTTTATACCTACTTATTGGATATCAACTTGTTGTGATTATGGCTTAAACTCAAGCATTTTATTGTCTTTTAAAGTGTTTTATAGTTGTTTTGCATATCGTAGGCAGGAAATTTAAAAGGGCATGGAATGGCATGATTAAGGCATGGAATGACATGAAAATGGACAAAGTGGCATGGTATTAGCAAAGGCAAGGTGGAGAGCTTATATGGAAGAAAAGAGGGCTTGACATGAAGATGGCATGTGGCAAAAGGCAATGGATGATGGCCTCAATGCAGCAAAAGTGAAGGAATGAGAAGCATGACAGAAGCAGCAAGAAAGCAAGCACCAAAAATTGCATCAGAAGAAGAAATGGGTCCGCGCGACGGCGTCAAAAAAGCAAGCAGAGGACGAGCGCCCGTGCCGGTTGGCAGAGCCAGAGGCCTGATTTGGGGACGCGCGCGCCCGCGCCGGTGAAACAAACCGAGGTCGCGCTGCCGCGCCGGTCTCGAAAGTTGACTTTTATTTTATTTTCCTGCTAAAGTGTATTTGGAATATAAGGGTTGAATTGCATTGAACGAGACTTATCATTTATCTTCAGACATCATTTATTTCAAGCATTAAGTGCTGATGAGTGGGTTTTAAACCTGCGAATCGGTAGTCGCTATAGCTTGATTCTAAATGTTTTTGAGTAATTTACTTATCATTTTTACTGAGTTTATACGTTTATGTGCAGGTAATGAAATGGAGGCTTAAAGGATAAATTTAGCATTTATTGGACCAAAGGAATTAGATAAGCTATTCATAAAAGTTATTAAGTGGGCCACAGTTTGATTGCAATGCAAGATAATTAGCAAGTGGACAAAGATTTGCATGCATTCAAAATAGAGCCACGAAATTAGTAACAAATAAACACGCGTGCAAGCAAAACAATTCTCAAGTGGGCTAGAGATAGATCACGAAATTATCAGTACATGAACATGCTGGACAGTAGCTCTTCCCGCTGGGGCGGGAATGTCAAGAGCAATCCTCCCGCTGTGGCGGAGAGGCGCCATTGGGTTAGCTGATTTCATTTGCCCATTCGGATTCGTGCAAAGCAAGGGAGATAGTGGGCTGCAGATATGGGACGTGAGGCTATGAATTGGGATTGGTGGACCACGAGTATTTATATAATGGGCTTAATTCATGCAAGCAGGAGGCGGGTGCAATTAGAGAGACAAGTGGGACAGCTCAACTCCTTTTCTAATTTGGATTGATGCAAGTGGAGATATAAATATGGGCTACCAATTGTAAGGCTGCATGTCTCTTCGGCCGAATCATCTTTGTGAACTATTAATTATGGGCTACGATAATAATATTATATAAGGGAACAAGCCACGGAAGCATGCTTCTTTTCCTATTGGGACACGGCAACAAAGAAGGACGAAAGCAGCTGGCTGCTTTTCTTTTATCATTCGGATTGGGCTGTTTTCCTTCCCCCATTCGGACTCTAGTGCAATAATGGAGATGTGATTGTGGGCTGCAGGAAACATAAAAAAGAAGAAGAGAGAGAACATGATAAACCCGGAGGGAGGAGAAATATATGATAAAGATATTCAATTAGGATTCCTCCAGGAAGGATATAAAAAGGAGATTAGCTTTTATATATATATATATTATTATTATTATGAGTAGCTTAGTTTTAGTTTTATTATTAGTCTACTTTTCCAATAAAATAAAAAACCCTAGTTGAAAGGGGATCTTGGAGATTGAAGCACTTGGAAGCCATTGGATCCAGATCAAGAGCGAGAAGGAGGACGAATTTGCTGGCAACAGATTCAATTTTTTTCCTTAATCTTTTTCTTATCTTTTAATGTGTATTCAAGTGTGGATTCTTAGTTTTAATTCAATGAACTAATTCTTTGTTTGAGATTGCAATGGATCTTATTGTGTAGTTTATTTTAATATGGTTCTATATCAATTATTGTGATCTATCGTTGAGATTGTCTATTATGATTTGGAATTAATTAATTAATTGCCTAGCTAACAATTACCGTTATAATCTATATGAAATCGGAAAAGGAGTATAGATTTAGATCTGATCATAATAGCATGTGTTTGTGATTTCTGCATAGATGGAAATCATGATTCGTGTTTAGGGTAGAAGTATGCCTTTACGCCATATGTAATCTTATAGAGAACTTGTGATTAAATCCTTTTTAATTGTAATTCACATAGAAATATATAGTGAATTAGTTAATTAGGGTGTCTTGCTTAATTCTATCATCTGTGAATTTGAGTGAGTATGGTATGATGCATCGTGAGGTGGCTATATTTGCTTTCGTGTTCTTGATTAACAATTCAGAATAGAGAGAATGATTGATGAGAAGTGTGCTAGATTAAATGAAGTAATAAGTGAAGTTGTGATCTTAAATCTCCGTAATTTGAATTTAACTAGTGGTAATTAGTGGTAGTTAAAAGTAGTTTAATTATATATTGAAATTCATTCGTTTAAATAAGATTGAGTTGGTTACGGGTTAGTACTTGGTGATTCTTATTAAATAATTCCTCGTGGGAACGATACTTTACTTTCACTTTATTACTTGTTGACCACGTATACTTGCGTGTTGTGCGTAACTAGATTTTACCCAACAAGTTCCTACTTTCTAGGGTTAGAGAACTAAGGAGGTTCTTGAAGCTTATCTTCTTCTTCCTTCTAGTTCTAAATAGATTTCTTTATCAGGGTTTCACTTTGGAGCTTGTGTGATCTGAACTTGAGCATTGAAGGCTTCTATTTGAAAGGAGAACACAAGATTTGCATTCTCTCTCTCTCACTTTCATTGTTACTTCAAATGCTTGGCTTAAATCCCATAATGGTTTGTGGTTCAGAGATGAACTAACTACTATTATGGGATTCTAATGGATTTTATTGCTTAGTCTAGGGTTTTATACCTCTTTGAAATGTATGGATGATAATGTATGGTTGCCCTAGCATGGTTGTTTTGTATGTTTAGATGCTTGATCAACATCTATTGTAATCGTTTATATGAAATCGAAAGAGGAAGTGTAAACTTAGATTTTGCCATGCTGGCATATGTTCGTGAAACTTGTATTCAATGAGTTTTATGATTCGTAATCCGGATAGAAATATATCGTATTGCTATATGTAGTCTGTTGGGGGCTTACGCCTAAACTGATATCGCTTGTAAATCATATAAACATATAGTGGTTTAGGTTTTATTGGTGTTCATGTGATGTCTATCTCTTTTGTGGATATTATATGATATGGACTTGGTTTATTGAAAAATAGCCCTGTCTCACATTTGCGCTCCCGGCTAGCATTCCTTTGTGTTTATTTATACATGACACGAGGTGTTGGTAACCTAGATGATGCAATAGATGAAGTTAGGATCCCATACTTCTCTAATTTGAACCCCTTGTCTGTTAATTAGTTAAGTTTATGTTAAAATCAGTCTAGCTATTAAATTGCATTTTAATACTCGTTTGAGCAGCTGAAGATAACTGTAGAACTGTTGCATGATAGTTTAAGCCTAACTCCTTTCTCCGTGGGAACGATATCTACTTATCACATCTATTACTTGTCGACCGTGTATACTTGCACGTGTTTTGTGCCCATTTTGTTAATACCGAAACGGCGCAACAAGTTTTTGGCGCCGTTGCCGGGGATAGTTGTTAGTTTATTACTATTGACATCAGTTTTTATTAGATTTGTCTGACTTGAACAAATCTCTTCTTATCTCATTTCTAACTTTATCTATATTTATGTTTCAGGTACTTGTGGGTAGTTTATGCAAACACGATCAACTAATCCTGAGTTAGTGCCTTTGCAAGAGAACATTAACGACAGAGGTTGGAGAGCAAACTCTAGAAACACTAACCCACAAGGAGAACCTGAACGATTGGAGCAAATGGCCGAAGAACAGAGGGCCGATAATAGAGCTTTAAAGGACTACTCCATACCCAAAATCACTGATCTGCAGTCCAGTATAGTGAGGCCAGCTATAGCTGTGAATACATTCGAAATCAAACCAGGAACACTGCAGATGGTTCAAAACACTGTCCAGTTTGGGGGTGCTTCTTCAGAAGACCCAAATGAGCATATCCTGAGCTTCATAGAGATATGCGACACATTTAAATTCAACAACATTTCGGATAATGCGGTGAAACGTCGATTATTCCCATTCACCTTGAGGGATAAGGCAAAGAGCTGGTTGCACTCATTACCCTTAGGATCAATCACAACATGGGAAGACTTAGCCCATAAATTTCTAACCAAATTCTTACCTATGGCTAAGACTGCTTCCATGAGGAGTGCTTTGAGTAAGTTTTCACAACAACAAGGGGAAACATTGTATGAGGCATGGGAACGCTACAAAGAAATGCTCAGGAAATGCCCGCACCATGGAATGCCTGACTGGATGGTGATAAATTCGTTTTATAATGGTTTTGGGTGGCAATCAAGGCCAATCATTGATTCACCATCGGGAGGAGCCCTGTGGGCCAAGGACTACCCCACAGCTTATGATCTGATTGAAACTATGGCGGTTAATAAGTATCAGAATCCTATAGCAAGAATGGTTCAACCTAAAGTGGTCGGAGTATTGGATGTTGATGCCATCACAGCATTGTCAGCACAAATGGCAGTAATGAACAAGAAGATAGATTCTATGGCTGAGAATAGAATTCAGCAAGTTGCATTTATATATAAGTTATGTGTCGGAGAACACCCGACTGAGCAGTGTGCCATCACTACTGAGTCGGTCCAGTTTGTCAGCAACTACCAGAAGCCTCAGAATCAGTTCCCAAACTCCTACCATCCAAACAATCGGAACCATCCTAACTTCAGTTGGAGCAACAACCAAAATGCCCAACAGCCTCAAACACCTCAACAAAATCAATACCAACCTCCTCAACAACCACAACAAACATACCAAAATGTCCAACATTCCCAATATTAACCACCAACCAAAAGCTCAGCCACAGCAGTCCCAACAGCAATACACCGAGATAGTCCACCCACCCGGATTTCATCAACCACAACATCAACACCCTCCAGCTCCTAGTCATCAATCAGAGGAGAGGGATGAAATAGAAGAACTTAAGTTGTTGGTTAAGAGTCAAGCGGTATCTCTCAAGACATTAGAGACTCAAATTGGCCAAATTGCTAATGCAGTCCTAAATAGACCGCAAGGGACTCTTCCAAGAAGTACAGAAACGAATCTAGGGAGAAGAGAAGGAAAAGAGCAATGCCAAGCAATCACCTTAAGGTCTGGGAAATAGACTGCTGAACCAGAGGCTGGCGCGGCCGCGCCCCAGGAAGGCAAAAACCCGGCGCGCCCGCTCTCAAGTGCAAAAAATGTTAAGAAAATTTGACTGATGGGAAGGATGGGGAAAGGGCAGTTGAGGCAAATAAAGATGTAAACACTGAGAAAACCCATGTTCCACCAACAATAGTCTACCCTCCTGCACAATATCCATAGAGGATCCAGAAGCAGAAACTGGATAAGCAATTTGCCAAGTTTTTAGAGGTATTCAAGAAACTACAAATCAATATTCCCTTTGCCGAAGCCTTGGAACAAATGCTGAGCTACACAAAGTTTATGAAGGGAATACTGTCAAGGGAGAAGAGGCTAGAAGACTATAAAATAGTAGCCTTGATAGAGGAGTGCAGTGCCGTCTTACAGAGAAAGTTACCTCCAAAGATTAAGGATCTAGGGAGCTTCACAATTCTATGCTCTATTAGGGAATTGTCCATCAACAAGTGTATATGCGATTTGGGGGTAAGTATTAATTTGATGCCACTATCGGTGTTCACTCAATTGGGTTTGCGGGCCCCTAAGCCGACAAACTTATCTTTACAGCTAGCCGATAGATCCATCACCTACCCCAGAGGCATTGTTAAAGACGTGTTGGTAAAGGTAGACAAGTTCATATTCCCTGCAGACTTTATAATTTTGGATTTTGAGGAAGACAAGAACATTCCAATTATTCTGGGGAGACCGTTTTTAGGCATCGGGAGAACACTCATATATGTACAAAAGGGAGAATTGACTATAAGGGTTCAAGACCAAGAGGTGACGTTCAATGTCTTCAAGGCTATGAAGTTTCCCACAGATGGAGAAAACTATTTCAGAATTGATACCATTGACATGATACTGCAGGAGGAAACTAAACACTTGCTGAGTGTAGATCCATTGGAGAGTGCTCTACTGGGAGACTCAGACATAGAGGAGACTGATGTGGTGGAGTGCATCCAAATATTGAATACGGTGCCTTAGATACAAAAGTTTAAAGTTCCCATAGAACCACTTGGACAGACTGGGGAGTCATCAGAGCGACTAAAGCCTTCTCTAGAGGTGGCTCCCACACTTGACTTGAAACCTCTTCCGGACCATTTGAGGTATGTATATTTGGGAGAATCTTCTACATTGCCGGTTATTGTTGCCTTTGCTCTATCATCTGATCAAGAGATCAAGTTGATGCGGGTCCTAAGAGAATTTAAATTAGCTATTGGGTGGACCATAGCAGACATCAAAGGGATCAGCCCTTCCTACTGCATGCACAAAATACTCTTGGAGGATGGCAGCAAGCCATCAATAGAGAAACAATGAAAATTGAACTCGGTCATGAAAGAGGTTGTCAAAAAGGGGATCCTAAAGTCGTTAGATGCTGGAATAATTTATCCGATATCAGATAGCCCGTGGGTGAGCCCGGTGCAGTACGTCCTGAAGAAAGGAGGCATAACAGTCATGACTAATGAAAAGAATGAGCTCATACCTACCAGGACAGTTACGGGATGGAGGGTCTGCATGGACTATCGCAGACTGAATAAAGCTACAAGGAAAGATCATTTTCCTCTCCCGTTTATTGATCAGATGCTGGATAGGCTGGCAGGACACGACTATTATTTCCTTTTGAACGATTACTCGGGGTATAATCAGATTGTCATAGCCCTAGAGGACCAAGGAAAGACCACCTTCACGTGCCCATATGGAACTTTTGCTTTTCGAAGGATGTCTTTTGGGCTATATAACGCATCAGCCACGTTCTAGAGATGCATGATGGCTATATTCTCAGACATGGTTGAACATAACGTAAAAGTCTTCATGGACGATTTCTCTATCTTTGGGGACTCTTTCGACACCTGTTTAGAGAATCTGGTATTGGTGTTGAAAAGATGTGTTGAGACTAAACTTGTTCTAAACTGGGAGAAATTCTATTTTATGGTAAAGGAGGGTATCATTCTGGACCACAAAGTTTCTAAGAAAGGTCTAGAGGTGGATAGAGCTAAATTGGATACCATAAAAAGTTTACCGCCACCATCCTCTGTAAAAGGAGTTCGTAGTTTTCTCGGCCATGCAGGCTTCTACTGGCTTTTCATCAAAGACTCTCGAAGATTACTAAGCCTTTGTGTAGTTTACTCGAGAAGGACGTCCTGCTCAAATTTGATGAGGAATGCCTGGTAGCCTTTGAACATTTAAAAAAGAAATTAACTACGGCTCCCGTCATTACAGCACCAGACTGGTCTCTCCCCTTCAAACTGATGTGTGATGCAAGCGACTTCGCCGTGGGTGTGGTATTGGGATAGTGCAGGGATAAGATCTTTCATGTGATTTATTACGCAAGCAAAACCCTTACCGATACCCAGTTAAACTACACCACCACCGAGAAGGAACTTCTTGCAGTGGTATATGCTTTTGACAAGTTCAGGTAATATTTGATTGGCACAAAAGTAATTGTATACACAGATCATGCTGCGATCAAATACTTGATCCATAAGAAAGATGCTAAACCTCGCCTTATTCGGTGGATACTTCTTCTTCAAGAATTCGACTTAGAAATTAAGGACAGAAAGGGACCGAGAACCAAGTGGCTGACCACTTATCTCGACTGGAAAATTCAGGGATGGACAGAAATGACTAAGTGATGATCAATGAGTCCTTCCTGTACGAGCAATTGTTCGTGGTGCAAGGCGAGATGCCCTGGTTCGCGGATTTTGCAAACTTCCTAGTGAGCAATATTATACTGTCTGACTTTAATAGAGCACAAAAGAAGAAGTTTCTGTACGATGCTAGATGGTACAATTGGGATGAGCCTGTATTTATTTTGGCAGTGCGCTGATAGGGTGATCAGGCAGTGCATCCCAGAGAGCGAGATGGAAAGCATTCTGCAAGACTGTTAATCATCTGTTTATGGAGGCCATTATGGGGGTGAGAGAACAGCCGCCAAAGTGCTTCAGGCCGATTTTTATTGGCCAACATTGTTTAAGGATTCTCTTCACTTTGTTCAGAGATGTGACCGTTGTCAGCGCATGGGTAACATATCCAAGATAAATGAGATTCCTCTGAATATGATCCTCGAGGTTGAAATCTTTGACATATGGGGAATTGATTTCATGGGGCCTTTTGTCTCATCTTGTGAAAATTTATACATATTGCTGGCGGTCGATTATGTGTCCAAATAGGTAGATGTAGCAGCCTTACCAACCAATGATGCTCGGGTGCTCTTACGTTTTCTCCAAAAAAGCATATTCACACGCTTTGGGACGCCTAGAGCCATCATCAGTGATGAGGGTACACACTTTTGTAATCGTCAGTTCTCTGCACTCCTGGCCAAATATGGGGTGAATCATCGTATTGCTACTGCTTACCACCCCCAGACAAATGGCCAGGCTGAGGTATCTAATCGTGAGGTAAAGAGGCTATTGGAAAAGATTGTGAATCCCACATGAAAGGATTGGTCCCTTAAGCTCGACGATGCGGTGTGGGCTTATAGGACTGCTTACAAAACACCCCTGGGTATGTCGCCATACCAACTTGTGTACGGGAAGGCCTGCCATCTCCCCATGGAGCTTGAACATAAGGCCTACTGGGCCATTAAGAAGCTGAATTTTGATTTGAAGGTTGCGGGGGAGAAAAGGCTTCTTCAACTTATAGAGCTTGACGAGTTCAGATTGCAAGCCTATGAGAATTCCAAGCTTTATAAAGAGAAGGTCAAAAGGTGGCACGACAGGAAAATCTTAGAAAGAACATTTGAGCCAGGGCAGGCAATGTTACTATATAATTCTCGTCTCAGGCTATTCCTCAGAAGGCTCAAATCTCGATGGTCGGGCCCCTTTATGGTGAAAATCGTATTCCCGCATAGCGTAGTAGAAATTTGTGACCAATACTCAGACAAGTCCTTTAAAGTGAATGGACAAAGATTGAAGCATTACTATGGCATCGAGGTGAATTGAGAGAAGGTGGCCTCGATTCTGTCCACCACTTGACTAAACCAAACAGAGTCAAGCTTATAGACTGTAAACAAGCGCTCGATGGGAGGCACCCCATCATCTCTATCTCTCCCTCAGTTTAATTCTTGCATCATAATCTCTATTTCTCTCTTATGTTTAATTCTGGTTACTAATCTCTACATTTCCTTTCCCCCGTTTAATTCTAACCATTTGAAAATTGGTGACTATTTTTGAACAAAATTTGGTGTTAGGATGCTCATTGCCTACATTTTTAGACATTAGGCATGTTGCATAGACTTTTGAGAGTTAGAAACTCATTGCACATATTCATGGGATTTAAACGATCATTGCCTATATTTTTGCACTTAGGCATAGTTGCACATATTTTTAAAGTTGGGGATTCATTGAACATATTTTTGACATAATAGCATATTGCATATAAGCCTATAGAACATTTTTTTAGAAACTTACATAGCATTGCTAAGAATTTGACAGTACATACATCTTACATATGCATTTTTTGGTTATGGAATCAAGCTACGCTTAATTTTTGATTGCTATATGTGCAGGTAAGATAAGTGTTGAAAGTTGCTTCTTATACCTTCACAATGTTGCTGCCAAAAGAAACAGAAAAAATTTGGCAAGGCTTAGGGCTGCAGCGGCCGCGCCTCAAACAAAGCTTCAATCCGCGCAACCACGCCAATTTCTAGTCCAGAAACCCACATTTTTTAGGCCACGCGACCGCGCTTCATGCACAGCCTAAGCCGGTGCGCCCGTGCCCGGTCCTAGACAGACGCCCACTTAATTTTTGTTAAACCAATTTTCAGCCTTATATCCTAAATCAATGTGATCAAGCCCCCCTTTCACAATACATGAGTTCTCTCTCTCAAATACACTGCCGAACCCTAGCCTCCTCCTCTACCCATCCTATATCTCCCTCACCAACAAGCCCTAATCCTCATACACTACCCTTCTCCTTCTCACATACAATCACACTCTTCTCGTTTCCATTCCACATTTCATCACAGTGAGATTTTTAGGGTTTGGAGATTCACTGTTGTAGAGATTTTCAGATAACTAGTTTGGGGAAAAATTTGATCAATTGAGGGTTTGTTCATCATAATTGGCAAAGAATCAAATTAGGGGTTTTGTTCCGAAGTCATCATCTAGGGCTTGCATATCAAATTTTTTTGAAAACTTCAATGGGTCCTAAACGCTCACGATCGGCCGCTTCCGTATCCGCATCGCCCGCTCGCAGTGATCGCGACGACTAGGGCGACGACATCACCATTTCTTTGACCAAATTCATCAATTTGAAGGTCCAAGTAGAGTATTATCGGATCACGGCCAAATCAATTTTGAAGGAACGGGGTTTAAAGCCGACAAAAGAGGATGGGGAAGTGCGTGCCATAATCCGACAGATGGGATGGCAAGGTGTTTGTGCAACGCCGCCGCCGGTGCCGTTGGCTTTAGTCCGTAAATTCTATGCCAACGCCAAAATAATGAACAACGGCCGGTCCTTTGTTCGGGGCAAAACCATTGATTACCGCCCGGCTGTAATTCGTGAGGTTTTAAATTTGCCATCAGTGTCGGCCGGACAGGTGAACTGGGTTAAGGAAGAGAGGTTTGGAACTGACCTAGATCAGTTACTCCGTGATTTTTGTGCGCCAGGCACAGTTTGGAAGGTTAAGAAGGACACGGCTAATGAGTATACTACTTTCCTTGCATCCGGTCTCAATAAATATGCCAAGGCATGGAACCTGTCCCTCTGTGCCAACTTAATGCCATCCACGCACCAGCACGAGGTTACAGTCGAGAGAACCATCATTCTGTGGGGGATCATTACGGGGAAATACATTAATGTCGGCCATCTGATACACCAGAATATGCTGAGGTTTATAAGAGGCAGTACCATAGCCTCCATTCCACAGGCATCCATAGTGGCCCATCTCTGTGCTGAGGCAGGGCTCGAATGGGCTGATGAGCATATCCAAATGCCAAGTGGGGACGTCAATCACATCACTATCAAGAATTTTATGAATTAGGCTGGAGGCAAGGTAGACCCGAGCGAAAAAGGGTTCATTATATTAGCTCCTCCGCCAGTTCCTCCACCGCAGCCACAGCCAGCCGAGGCCGATGCTCCTCCTCCAGCCGGTGACATACAGCAGGGTCACCAATTTAGAGAGGAGGATAGACGCATTTCATGAGAGTTTTACCGTGTTCACTGATAGATTAACTCGTGCACTGTCTGTGGCATTTGCTCAACAAGGGACAATGCTGGAGTGGCCTGTTTTTAGTTCTGACTTGCCATACCCGCCACCAGATTCATCACCCGAGGATGGTGGCCATGCCGATTAGTAGGGGAGTTTCCTGACCCTTTACCTTCAATGGGGACATTGAATATTTCAAGTTTGGGGGTATTGGGTGTAGTTAGTAGTTTATTGCATATAGTTTTGCATTTAGTTTTAATTGCATTTAGTTAATTGCATAGTAGTTGCATTGAGTTAATTACATATAGTTTTAATTGTATGATAGGTTGTATATAGTAGTTGCATTGCACTTTAGTATGTGTTAGTTAAATTTTGCATAAAATTTTTTCAGTTTTATTTTATTTTGTTTATTTAGTTGTGTTTATTTGCATTGCATTGCATAATCCCATTTATTTAGCCTGTTGAATTCCAGTCTGGCCAATGATGACATTGACATATGATAGATGTTTGATCTCTATTAGTTGCTTAAGCTCAGTTATATTTTTATACATGATGTAATCTTTACCTGTTGCTTTGATGTCACATGATAGCATAGTTTTTTCTTTACTTGCTTGTTGGCTAAATTAGTGCATGTTTGTCTTCTAAGGGGAAAAATTTTGTTTTTAACTGCTAGAATTGTGTAATAAAAGCAATAAAGACCTTAACAACACAGGAATACAAGGTTGAGGGAAAATTTTGGGTATGCATGCTAATAAAAAGAAAAAGGAAAGAAAATAAACTATGAAAAAGAAAAAAAAATAGAATAAACACCTTGGCTAGCGAAGTCTTGTGGCCTTTGATACTCGAGAAAATACGTCCTACGGGATTGTCTCTACACCCAGCGCCCTAAGGCCTTTATAGTTTGGGATTCGTTGGTCAAAAGCTCGTTAAATGGGTATCATTGAAAAGCCTAAGAGGGCCTAGCATTGCACAGTCAGGGTGTAACTGCGGGAAAAGTACGAATATCGCCCCCGTGTGTGAATAAAAGCATAATAAGCCCTTGTTGCACTTCAACTTGTATCTATGTGTTGGTTTGGTCATTGTTTTGTATAAATGAAAAATTCTCGACTTAAAACCTCAATTTTTCTTCCTTAGAAGTATAACATGTGGAATCTTTACCTCTGTAAAGCTTGTTTACGATATAGCACACATACACTACATCTGAGTAACAGGTTGTGATTTTATGGATTGTATGTCTTTATAACTGTAGCTTGAGCCAAATACATTGTTCATTGTTCTTTTTATCTCTCTGAGGTACTTCTTATTGGAGTTCACATCATGGCTGATATATTGGGATTCATTTTCATGTAGTTTAGTTGCACATCATGTAGTTTATATTCGTGTTTTTCGCTTGAGGGCAAGTAATAGTTCAAGTTTGGGGGTATTTGATAAGTAAATTTTATACCTACTTATTGGATATCAACTTGCTGTGATTATAGCTTAAACTCAAGCATTTTATTGTCTTTTAATGCGTTTTATCTTTGTTTTGCATATCGTAGGCAGGAAACTCAAAAGGGCATAGAATGGCATGATTAAGGCATAGAATGGCATGAAAATGCACAAAGTGGCATGGTATTAGCAAAGGAAAGGTGGAGAGCTTATATAGAAGAAAAGTGGGCTTGGCATGAAGATGGCATGAGGCAAAAGGCAATGGATGATGGCCTCAAAGCAGCAAAAGTGAAGGAATGAGAAGCATGACAGAAGCAGTAAGAAAGCAAGCACCAAAAATTGCATCAGCAGAAGAAATGGGTCTGCGCGGCTGCGCCAAGAAAGCAAGCAGAGGACGCGCGAACGCGTTTATTGGCAGAGCCAAAGGCCTGATCTGGGAACGCGCGCGCCCGCGCCGGTGAAACAAAGCGAGGCCGCGCGACCAAGCCGGTCTCGAAAGTTGACTTTTATTTTATTTTCCAGTTGAAGTGTATTTGGAATATAAGGGGTGTATTGCATTGAACGAGACTTATCATTTATCTTCAGACATCATTTATTTCAAGCATTAAGTTCCTACTTTCTAGGGTTAGAGAACTAAGGAGATTCTTGAAGCTTTATCTTCTTCTTCCTTCTAGTTCTAAGTAGATTTCTTTATTAGGGTTTCACGTTGGAGCTTGTGTGATATGAACTTGAGCATTGAAGGCTTCTATTTGAAAGGAGAACATAAGATTTGCATTCTCTCTCTCTTTCTCTCACTTTCATTGTTACTTAAAATGCTTGGCTTAAATCTCATAATGGTTTATGGTTTAGAGATGAACTAACTACTATTATGGGATTCTAATGGATTTTATTGCTTAGTCTTGGGTTTTATGCCTCTCTGAAATGTATGGATGATAATATGTGGTTTGCCTAGCATGGTTGTTTTGTATGTTTAGATGCTTGATCAACATCTATTGTAATCGTTTATATGAAATCGAAAGAGGAAGTGTAAACTTAGATTTTTCCATGCTGGCATATGTTCGTGAAACTTGCATTCGATGAGTTTTGTGATTCGTAATCCGGATAGAAATATACCGTATTGCCATATGTAGTCTATTGGGGGCTTGTGCTTAAACTGATATCGCTTGTAAATCGCATAGATAGTGGTTTAGGTTTTATTGGTGTTCATGTGATGTCTATCTCTTTTGTGGATATTATATGATATGGACTTGGTTTATTGAAAAATAGCCCTATCTCACATTTGTGCTCCCGGCTAGCATTCCTATGTGTTTATTTATACATGACACGAGGTGTTGGAAACCTAGATGATGTAATAGATGAAGTTAGGATCTCATACTTCTCTAATTTGAACCCCTCGTCTGTTAATTAGTTAAGTTTATGGTAAAATCAGTCTAGCTATTAAATCACATTTTAATACTCGTTTGAGCAGCTGAAGATAACTATAGAACTGTTGCATGATAGTTTAAGCCTAACTCCTTTCTTTATGGGAACGATCTCTACTTATCACACTATTACTTGTCGACCGTGCATACTTACACGTGTTTTGTGCCCGTTTTGTTAACACCGAAATGACGCAACATTAATGCGTAATAATCCTTTATAATAGGGTTGTTCATCTCAGTTTAGACTTATAAAAGTCCTCACCAAAGAAAGTTTGGTTTGGACAGCTTCTAAAATAGTTCTATAGGAATTTAGAATGCTTCATCAACCATGGACTAGTTGAGTCAATAAGGTTCACTAGCCATATAAAGGTTTATACAACATTAAAGATTTAAGTAGTGAAATATAAAATCAAAGATTAAACAATAGGTATATAAAATAGAACAAATATTGTACAATCCATGTGTTACTTTCAAAGAATTAGGAATTCATGTTAGAAACAACGAGCTTAAAGAATTTAAGCCTTGAAGAAAGGAATCATTAATTAAGAAAAATGCGTAGATAATAAGTCAGGGATAGGAAAACTTGCGCAATATGGAAGTAGGGTTTAGAAACTTGTCTCGTGCGTAGATTAATAATTACTACTCACGTTCCCCTACACATCATTTAGTATCATAACACCAATTAATTACCATTTTAAAGTCATCTCACTTAACATTACAAGGTAATTACAATCTGTTTTAATAACATATAACTTGATTAGTCATCTTTCATATTCATAAGATTAAGTTACATTAACATTTATTGGACTATATACTAAAAATCACATTTTCGGGCCAAACTGCCTACTGGCGCTAGCAGTGCCCCAGTTTTAACTGATAAACAGAGCTGTAGCGCTGGTCAGGCGCTGCTGGGCTCAATATAAGCCTTGGAAAGGCACTGCGGCTCGGCCTCAGTGTTGCGTCGCTCTGTTTTACTCAAAGAACAGGCACTGCGGCGCCACGACTCATCACCTGACACTGTTTTGGCGCTGCAGCGCTCTGTTTCTTCACAGAACATGCGCTACGGCGCCGTGACACATCATCAGACACTGTTATGGCACTGCAGTGCTCTGTTTACTCACAGAATAGGCGCTACGGTGCCACAACACCACGACACAGTAGCACATAAACAGGTTCGCGAAAAACATAGTAAAAGCCAATTTGGCCTAACAACTTCGCTCAAACAACAAATCTTACTTATATAAGTTATACAAAACTTTACAAAAACATAAACTAATACTTCTAACATGATTTTACCCATATAAACATCATAAACAACCAACTTAAAACCTTTTAATTCAATGTTTCTGAAAAAACTTCATTGTTAGACATTCTTAACAAAAACAATCACTGTGAATTCATTTTTCAACCAAATTACTTTATTCAAATCACATTCTTTTCGTTTCTTCATGTATTTACATAATCAGAAATCAATTTACACATTATAATCTAAACTGAACATCAATTTTGATTCTAAAATAAGCCATATAATATATATCATTGTAATCCACTGTAAACATAATTTCTTCATATTTATCATGTTTTCATGGATTAAACAACCTTAATTCCTGTACAAATCATATCGAATAGATTACATATACAAATTAACATATATAAATCATATCTTCAACAAAAACTCATTCACAGAGAATTTTCATAAAAACTTAAGAACATGAAAAGCAAAGATTATAAATTGAATTTCACCTTGATTGCTTATTTAGACTAGCTAGATGATAAGAATTCTTCTTTGTTTTCCCAAATTCACAGAGAAATGTTTCTCTCTTTTCTCTCTATAAACTCTCTTTTCTCTTCTTCATTCTCTCTGTTTGTTTTCTTTAGAGTTAGGTTGATAAACTTAACGTAAAACATAACTGATATATACTTAATACAATATAATATGTATACTTAATATTTATCAGTTATAAAATTTTAAAATTCAAAAGTCATAAGGCTTTGTTTGGCAAAACAAGATTAAAATAAGAATTTCAAAAGCCTTAAGGCTTTGTTTGGTAAAACTAAATTAAACCCCTTTAGTTTATTTTAATAACTCACTTACTATATAGTTTAATTATCACTCTTATTTAATTAAATTTCAATATTCAAATTTAATTAAATTAAAGTTAGTATCAGCTTATTAAATTAAATTGCCACATAAATCAAATTGCTACACAATTATAATTTTATTTATTAATCATAATTTCATGTAACAAATTAGTAAATCTCTACTTTAATTATTAAATTAAATTAGACACCACTATCATTATTCATCAATTCATTAAATCATTACTACAAAATTAAAACTTAATAATTCATCTAATTTAATTATCTCAATTAAATTAAAACTTCAACTACAAAATTACTAAACATCAATTTATATAATATATTACACTTAATTAAATCACTACACCGCATAATCATACTAATTATTTATTCAACTCAATAAATAAATCAACTAAAATATTTATTTAATTTAATAAATATTTAAAATTAAATATAAAAATCTCATTTGTTACATCCTTTCCTCCTTAAAAGGATTCTGTCCCCAGAATCACGACTAAATTAACTCATTCGTCACATTCTTCTCCCCTTAAAAAGATTCTGTCCCCAGAATCGCTATACAAGGATTTAGGGAAATAATTGAGGATACTTTTTTCATCATAATATCTTCGAGTTCTCACGTAGCTTCTTCAACATTGTGGTTCCTCCAGATTACCTTAACATAAGATAGCACTTTGTTTTTGAGTACTTGCTCTTTCCTGTCAACTATCTGAACAAGACCTTCTTCGTATGTTAAATATTTATCAAATTGCAATAGTTCATAATCTATAACATGTTTGTAATCATGTTTGTACGGTCGTAACACCGAAATATGAAAAACAATATGAATATAGTCTAATTCCGGAGGTAATGCCTGTTAGGTTTGTAAGAAATCATGACGCAATCAAATTGCAAAAATTAGCGAAAGCATGGTAAAATCAGAGTTTAAAATTTTCTACAAACCAATTACCCAGATCATCCTTTATGCAAATTATTAATTTAAAACGATAAATAAGAAGTTATGGAATCATATCCTTTGTAGAACTAAGCTTCCACATGTACGAGTTCAACTCCTTGTTCTTCGCGATCTCCTTGAATCTTCGGGATTGATTCATTCTTTTGATCAACGTTAGCCATCCAAGTGTTTGGCCCCTAGAGGTGATCCACCAAGGAAGAGGAATTGTTCAAGAAGGAGGCTGGTTGGCTAAACCCTAGTTTTTTTATTCTCTAAAGAAAATGAGTACTCTCCAACATTTGGAATTTCATCAACTGATATCTAACATAGGATTTCTCTTATATAGATATTTAGTCAACCCTTCTAATCCAATTAGAAATAGAATTTTATTTAATTAATTAAACTCCTTTAATTAATTAGGCTTCCCAACACATTGGAATTAATTAATTAAACTCTTTTAATTAATTTACCTCCTAATCTTAATAGGAATAAATGAGAGTACTAATATTAAATCAATTCCTAAATTCCTTTAGAAATTAAAATAATAATAATAATTGTAATAATATTAATAAGACTCCTCTTATTAATTTATATTTAATATTTTCAAAATATTAAATGATAAACATTAAGCTATTTAATTTATTCTATCACCATAGATTAAATTAATTATACTTAACATATTATTACGATTATTTCATTACCTTCTTAAATAATTATTCTTTCTTTTATGGTGTGACCCTTTAGGTTCTCCATATTAAATAGGTTCTGAATAAATCAATTAGAACAATTCTAATCTTATTTAAATAAATACATTAAACTAATAATCTATTTAAATAAATAATATACTACAATAGAGATAAGCCTCCCTAGCTATCAATGACTTTTCAGATAATATAGATTTTAACATTAATCATAAAAGATTCCTTGAGTTAATAGTTACCGTACAATTCAATATTTCCACCATATAATGTCTCAATTAAATATAAGACATGGATTTACTATCAAGTCTTAGTTTATTTAATTATATGTATTTCGATTCCAAAATGCACAACTCCAAATAATATAAATTAGAAATTCTTTTCTAATTTCATTCCACCATACAATGTCCCAAATGAATATAAGACATAGATTTACTGTCAAGTCTTAGTTTATTTAATTATATGTATTTCGATTCCAAAATGCACAACTCTAAATAATACAAATTAGAAACTCCTTTCTAATTTCATTCCACCTTGGCCAAGGATTCCTGGGTTGTCATTTATCGAATCACATATAACATATCTCTTCTTTTACTAGAAGTGGTAAATTCTTTATTGATCATTCATTATCTCCATATATAACTTATTACACCCAAGCATACCCTTTGATATACCCTAAGGGTCTTAAGGAATAAGTCAAAGTATAATTCATTATACACAAGATACTATGATGATCTAAAGTCTGAGGATGACTTGTACTACTATCACATTAGAAATTCTTATTGAAAGGCGAGTAAAACTCCATTAGGTATTCCTTAGCGAGTTACGTTAAGTGTACTTATTCTCTAATAAGCACCTACATACTTGCTTTAGTGTCTCTACACAAATGATCATGAGATCAATTATCCTCATCCAATGAGCAAGCAACATATGTACCAATCTATCCAGATTTACTAATCCCCTTTTTAGTAATCCATCGATTGGGAACTATTTTAGTTTAAAGCTATCTTAGAATTTAGATCTCATTAGCATAATCAACATCATGATTCTAAAAGTATTGCTTAAAACTATAGATTATTTACATATATAAAAATAACATCATGTAGATAATTATATGCCTTTAATAAATGAATACTTTTATTAATAAATAAATAAGATCGTTTACAAAGTATATGCTTTATCATCATACATGATTGGTTTGTATGCATACTACTTTCAATCTCCCACTTGCACTAAAGCCAATCGCCATAGTATCTCATACCCATCTTCTCTAAGTGACGATCAAACTGCTGTTGTGTTAAATCTTTAGTAAATGGATCTGCAATGTTGTTTTGAGAGTCTACACACTCCAAGGTGACGTCTCCTCTTTCAATGATCTCCCTGATCAAGTGAAATCACCGCAACACGTGTTTGAAATTCTGATGAGACCTGGGTTTCTTAGCCTGTGCAACAGCTCCAGTGTTGTCACAGTACAAGGGGACTGCTCCTCCAACGTTAGGAACCACACCAAGTTCTGTTATGAACTACTTCATCCAAACAACCTCCTTTGCAGCTTCACTTGCAGTTATGTACTCTGCCGTTGTCACTGAATCAGCAACTATTTGCTGTTGGAACTCTTCCAACTCATAGCGCCACCGTTTGAGGTAAACACATACCCCGAAATGGATTTATTGTCATCTTGGTCCGTTTGAAAACTTGAGTCTGTGAAGCCCTCGAGTTTTAATTCAGATCCACTATAGACAAGAAATACATCCTTAGTCCTTCGTAAGTACTTTAGGATATTTTTCACTACCTTCCAGTGCTTTTCTCCTGAATTTGACTGAAATCTTCTTATTACACTAAGTGCATGAGCAACATCCGGTCTAGTACATATCATACCGTACATGATAGATCATATTGCTAAAGCATAAGGAATCTTACTCATACGGTCTCTCTCCTCAGGTATCGTTGGGGCCTGTTTCTTGGAGAGATTTATTCCATGGCTCATCGGCATGAGACATCTTTTGGAATATTCCATGCTAAACCTCTTTAGCATTGAGTCAATGTACGTTCCTTGGGATAAGTCAAGCATCCTTTTAGATCTATTTCTATAGATCTTTATCCCCAAAATATAGGATGCTTCTACCAAGTCCTTCATGAATAAGTGTTTAGATAACTAGATTTTGATTTATTGTAGCATAGGAATATCATTCCATATCAGTAATATATTATCAACATATAATACAAGGAATGAAACAGCGCTTCCACTAACCTTCTTGTACACACATGGTTCATCCTCGTTTTTGATAAAATCAAACTCTTTGATTGTCTCATCAAAATGGATGTTTCATCTACGAGAAGCTTGCTTTAATCCATAAATGGATCGTTGCAGCTTACAGACTTGATTTGTGCTAGCCTTTGAAACAAATCTCTCTGGCTGTGTCATATACACATCCTCCTCAAGTTTCCTATTGAGGAATGTCGTTTTCACATCCATCTGCCAGATCTCATAGTTGTAATAAGCTGTAATTGCAAGCAAAATTTGAATGGACTTGATCATATAGCTACTGGTGAGAAGGTTTCATCATTGTCAACTCCTTGTCTTTGTTTAAAACATTTTGCAATCAGTCGGGCCTTATAGGTCTCTACCTTGCCGTCTGCTCCAGTCTTTCTTTTAAACACCCATGTACACCCAATAGGCTTAATGCCTTCAGTTGGTGAAATTAAAGCCCATACTTAGTTCTCATCCATGGATTCCATCTCAGATTTCGTGGCTTCTAGCCATTTCCCTGAGTCTTTATTATCCATAGCCTGTTCGTAATTCAATGGATCATCATCATTCATGATGCGTACCTCATCGTCATCCTCTATGACGAATCCATGCCTGTTAGGCATCTTCAGTACTCTTCTAGATTTACGAATAGGGTGTTGTACAGTAGGTTCATTCACTTGGTCAGGTACCTGACTTTGATCCATAGTAATTTGTGGTTCTTGAACTTCTTCAAGATATATCTTACTCCCACCGACCCCTTCATAAATAAACTCCTTTTCTAAGAAGGCAACATATTTCGCAACAAACACCTTTTGATCAGTTGGATGATAGAAATAATACCCTCATGTTTCTTTAGGGTATCCCACAAATCTACACTTGTCGAATTTAGTGTGTAGCTTATTATTTTCAAACTTTTTGATATAAGCTGGACAACCCCAAGTCTTAACATGCTTATGATTTGGTTTCCTCCCTTTTCACATCTCATATGGGGTCTTTGGGGAGGATTTGGTAGACACCTTATTCAGTAGGTATGCAACCATTTCTAGGGCATAACCCCAGAAGGAAATTGGAAGATCGGTAAAACTCATCATGGAACGAACCATGGAACATTTCTCCTTTCAGATACTCCATTTAACTGTGGTGTACCTGGTGGAGTCCATTGTGAGATTATGCCATTATCTTTGAGACAATTAAGAAACTCACCGCTTAAATATTCTCCACATCGATCCAATCAAAGAATCTTAATACTTTTGACAATTTTTTTCTCTACTTCACTTCTGAACTCTTTGAACTTTTCAAATGATTCAGATTTATATTTCAATACATACACATATCCAAAACTTGAGTGATCATCAGTGAAAGTAATAAAATAAGAATACCCTCCTCGTGCATTCATTGTCATAGGTGATAGTAGTGTGCATACAAGCCAATCATGTATGATGATAAAGCACATACTTTGTAAATAATCTTATTTATTTATTAATAAAAGTATTCATTAAAGGCATTTAATTATCTACATGATGCTATTTTTATAATATATAAATAACCCGTAGTTTTAAGCAATACTTTTAGAATCATGATGTTGATCATGCTAATGAGATTTAAATTCTTATAAAGCTTAAAACTAAAATAGTTCCCAATTGTGGGATTACTAAAAAGAGGATTAGTAAATTCAAATAGATTGGTACCTATGTTGCTTTCTCATTGGATGGAGATGATTGATCTCATGATCATTTGTGTGGAGACACTAAAGCAAGTATGTAGGTGCTTATTGGAGAATAAGTTCACTGAACGTGACTCGCTGTGGAATACTTAATGGAGTTTTACTCGCCTGTCAATAGGAATTCCCAATGTGATAGTAGTACAAGTGAATCTTGGACTTGATATCATCATATTATCTTGTATGTAATGAATTATACTTTGACTTATTCCATAAGGCCCTTTAGGGTATATAAAAAGGTATACTAGGGTATAATAAGTTATATAAAGAGATAATGAATGATAAATAAAGAATCTACCACCTCTAGTAAAAGAGGAGATATGTCCTATGTGATTCGTTAAATGACAACCCAGGAATCCTTGGCCAAGGTGAAATGAAATTAGAAAGGAGTTTCTAATTTGCATTATATGGAGTTGTGCATTTTCTAATCGAAATACATATAATTAAATAAAATAAGACTTGACAGTAAATCCATATCTTATATTTAATTGGGACATTGTATGGCAGAAGGATTGAATTGTACGATAACTATTTACTCATAGGTTCTTTTATGATTAATATTGAAATCTATATTATCTAGAAAGTCGTTGATCGCTAGGGAGGCTTATCCCTATTGTACAATAAATGTTATTTATTTAAATAGATGATTAGTTTAATTTATTTTTTAAAATAAGATTAGAATTGTTCTAATTGATTTATTCACTAACCGGTTTAATATGGAGAACCTAAAGGGTCACACCATAAAAGGAAGAAGAATTATTTTAGAAGATAACGACATAATCGTAATAATGCATTAAGTGTAATTAATTTAATCTATGATGATAAAATAAATTAAATAGCTTAATATTTATTATTTAATATTTTAGAAATATTAAATATAAATTAATAAGATGAGTCTTATTATTATTATTATTATTATTATTATTTTAAAGGGGTTTAGGAATTAATTTAATATAAGTACTCTCACTCATTCCTAATGAGATTAGGAGGCAAATTAATTAAAGTGTTTAATTAATTAATCCCAATATGTTGAAAAGCCAAATTAATTAAAAGAGTTTAATTAATTAATAAAAGAAACCCTCTAATTAGATTAGTAGGGTTAACCTAATATCTATATAAGAGAGTCTTATATCAGATATAAGATATACGTAATTCCAAGAGTTGGAGAGTACAACATATTTTATATAGAGAATAGAAAAAAAAAGGTTTAGCCAACCACCATCTTCCTGAGTAATTCCTCTTCCTTGGTGGATCACCTCTAGAGGCCAAATACTTGGGTGGCTAACATTAATCAAAGGAAGGAGCCATTACAGAATATTCAAGGAGATCAAATGAGAGCAAGGAGTAGAACTCGTACCTGTGGAAGCTAGATTTTACAAGGGTATAATTCTGATCTTCCTACTTTTCTGTTATTGATAATTGAGCACAAAGCATGATCATGGTATGGGTTTGTATAAAAATTTTAAAAACCTATATTTCGCGCTTCCGTCGTTTAATTGTGTAATTTGATTGCATGAATGCGTTACGTACAAACCCAATAGTGGTATCAAAGCCTAACTTTGTGCTAATTATTAATTTTATGATTCCATGTATGCATTGATGTAAAATTGGATCAAATTTTTTGGACAAAAATTGAATTCTGCAGATTCTGCGATGAACAGCGCAGCTGCGCCGCTTCGCAGTTCATTCTGGGCGCAGCTGCGCCAGCCCTTGGACAAAAACTAAAAATTTTAAAATAAAGATGTTTATGTTATTTGAAATATGATATCAGATTGCTAAAATTAAAGGAGTTTAATTTGGATTTATTTTGATTAAAATAAAAGAGTTTATTTTATTTCAAAAATAAAATTTAGCAAAACTTTTGTCCATTAAATGACATAGATCAATATATGGAATGGCTTTATTATTCATGAGATGAATGGTTGTTTATTGATGCATATGTTGATGTGTATGATAATAAATGGGGTTGATTATGAACTATTGACCAATGTGATTGGATTTTATTTTAGTTGAATGCATGAATGAATGGGTTTTATTAAATGGGGTCTGCGTAACTCGTCTTCCCTTTTTTTCTCAATGTAAATTCTATCTCCCTCCTATGTACTTCCCCTTGACTGCTGATCAAGGTTTTTATTTAATGTAAATAGTTTATGTAATAGAGATAGTTAGAATTATCTTAAAAAAATTGGAGACTAAGGAGCGCATGAAGACCCGTTTGTATGGAGCTCGGATTTAAATGTAATAGTTACGTTTAAAATTAAATTCTTGCACTCCTAGGTTGTACCTTTTGGTTCACTTGGTGGCTCTAGTGAACCAAACTAGAATAAAAGTCCATAATCAATACGGGTATAATATAGTATTCTATATGTTCATGCTAAATATTATATATATATATATATATATATATATTATATTTTATGCAAACATGCTTTGCATGTTTAATAAAATGACGTGTATTTTATATATATATATATATATATATATATATATATATATATATATATATATATATATATATATATATGCATGCGCGCTAAACAAGATGAGACAATAATAACAAACCCCTCAAATAAATTATATTAAGTCCGAAGCGTTCAAATGATATTTAGAATATCGAACGTCACCTTCTAGTATTGTAAATTAATAGAGCATTAAATATTTAATATTAGCTTGTTGTGCTATCCACAAGGCGAATATTGCGTATTTAAGATATTAATTTAATCACATTTGATGCTTATCAAGAAAATTAAACAATATAGTCTTGTTGTGCTATCCACAAGGACGAATATTTTTCTTTTTTTGAATTTATGGAAGTGTTAGGCTGGACTTAACTTAAATTATTTTAGTTCAGATGTGCACACACTTGACCATTATAATTTAAGAGGCAAAATAAAAGGAGTTACATGTTGATGTAATTGACAAGAGTTGTCTACCTTTTTATTTATATATCGTTTGTTGTGTTATCCACAAAGCTGTATACATTTTAAATGGAATCCTTATTCTCACTAGAAAATCTTTAATTAGATCTTGTCGAACTATATAAGTGAGGATAATATAGTTTGATGAAAATAGTGGGAGATACCAATTTAAAATAAAGACCTAAATTTATTTTGGTGTGTAAAATTAATTAAATGAATGTTTGCTAAAAAGTTATCTTTTCACATGCAGAATTTTAAAAATATCAAAATCACTTATTTCACTACGTAGCATACTTGATGCTATTAAACTTACCGGGTCGAATTACACGGGCTGGTTAAGAAATCTAAGAATAGTTATCACTGATGAAAAGATTTCTTATGTCCTAAATTCACCTGTCCTTGGAACTGTTCGAGAATCAGCCTCTGAGGAAGAGATTGCCACCATTGTAAAGTGGCAAGATGATGCATCTGTGGCTCAATGCATCATGCTCGCGTCCATGAATAACGAGCTTCAGCGTCAACACGAAAATATGGATGCTCCTACTATGTTGCTTCACCTCAAGGAGTTGTATGGTGAACAAAGTATGACTGCTAGATATGAGATATCTAAGGAGCTCTTCCGATCTGGAATGATCGAGGGCACAGTCATTGAGACTCATGTCCTAAGGGTGATCAATCTGATTGAATGCCTTGGACAGCTTTGATTCGTCATGGATGGGGAGTTGAGTAAAGACTTGGTCTTTCAGTCACTCCCTGAGACCTTCTCGCAGTTCGTTGTTAATTCCCACATGAATAAGTTGGATGTCAGCTTGCCTGAATTACATAACATGTTGTTACATAACATGTTGAAAACTGCAGAAGGACACTTCCCATCCAAGAAGAACTATGTCTTGATGGTGGATTCTTCCAATAAAAGGAAGATGCCCAAGGTATCTTCTGAAAAGAAAAAACTAAGAAGGCTAAGGGAAAGGGGAAATAAAAGGAACAAAAGAAACCTGATCTAGCTGGTAAAGGAATGTGTTTCCATTGCAACGAGCCAGGACATTGATAAAGGAACTGTAAGAAGTTTCTAGCAGAGAAAAATCTTGGAGAAGCTTCAACATTCAGTCAAGGTTTTTTCATGATTGAAATTAATTTTTTTGAAAGTCATAATTCTACTTGGGTATTGGATACTGGCTGTGGTTCTCACATATGTAATACTGTGCAGGAACTCTTCAGAAGTAGAAAGCTGAGCAATAATGAGGCCATCCTACGAGTGGAAAATGGAGCAAAGGTTTCTGCATTAGCTGTAGGGACTTATTGTTTAGAAATGCCTTCGGGCAAATCTATTTATTTAAATAATTGTTATTTTGTTTAGATTATCATTAGAAACATTATTTCTATTTTCGTATTAGATATGGAAGGATTTGACATTATAATAAAGAACAACAATTGTTCTATTTATAAAAGCAATGATTTATATGCTATTGGAAATTTGCGAAATAGACTTTACATACTTGACTTGCATGAAAATATACTTCAAATAAAATAAACTAAGAAAAGGAAAAGAGATGATGTTAATCATACCTATATGTGGCACTGTAGACTCGGTCATATATCAATGAAACAAGATTATCCAAGTTGCATAAGGATGAGCTCTTAGAGCTATCTGATTTTGAATCATATCCAACTTGTGAATCTTGTCTCATGGGTAAAATGACTAAATTTCCCTTTAGTGGAAAAGGAGAAAGAGTTACAGAGTTGGTAGCGTTGGTTCACACAGACGTCTGTGGACCTATGACAACGAATGCACGGGGTGTGTATTTTTATTTTATTACTTTCACTGATGATAACTTGAGATTTGGATGTGTATTTAATGAAATACAAATCAGAATCATTTGAAAAGTTCAAAGAGTTCAGAAGTGAAGTAGAGAAACAAACAATCAAGAGTATTAAGATTCTTCGAGCAGATCGAGGTGGAGAATACTTAAGCGGTGAGTTTCTCAATTGTCTCAAAGAGAATGGTATAATCTCACAATGGACTCCACAAGGTACGCCACAGTTAAATGGAGTATCTGAAAGGAATAATCGAACATTGTTGGAAATGGTTCGATTCATGATGAGTTTTACCAATCTTCTAATTTTATTCTGGGGTTATGACCTAGAACGGCTGCATACCTGCTTAACAAGGTACCTACCAAACTCTCCCCAAAGACTCTGTAGACACTCAAAATTTCCTGCCCCTACTATTAATACTAAAAGAGGGCAAAGCGGGTCAATCAAATCAACTCCGGTCTCAATACCGGACCTCTAGTTCAAATTCGGTCTCAATACCGGTTAATCAAATCAACTCCGATCTCAATACCGGACCTCCAGTTCAAATTCGGTCTCAATACCTGTCAATCAAATCAACTCCGATCTCCAATCGGACCGTCAGATCAACCTCGATCTCAATATCGGGCCATCAAATCAACTTCGATCTCCAATTGGACCGTCAGATCAACCCCGATCTCAATATCGGGCCATCAAGTCAACTCTGATCTCCAATCGGACCGTCAGATCAACCCCGATCTCAATATCGGGCCATAAAGTATACTCCAATCTCCAATCGAACCGTCAGATCAACCCCGATCTCAATATCGGGCCATCAATTCAACTCTGATCTTCAATCGGACCGTCAGATCAACTTCGATCTCAATATCGGGCCATCAAATCAACTCCGATCTCCAATTGGACCGTTAGATCATCCCTGATATCTATATTGAGCCATCAAATCAACTTCGATCTCCAATCGGACCATCCCTGATCTCAATATCGGGTCATCAGAGCAGCCCCGGTCTCAACATGAGAAGTTCAGTCAACTTCAGGAACAAACCTAAAGCTCCACAACATCTATATAGGAAAACCTGGAATGACCAACTCAGTCTCAGAGACTACACTAAAAAAAAACAGACTCGAATGGGATCCAAGCCTTGGAAATAACTTCCAAAAGTCAATCAAAGGCCATGCCAACACCATGGGCAACCCGTGAGGGACAAAATGGTCATTTTACCAATCCTAAGCCTATTTGGTCAAACTCAAGCCAATTTGATGCCACCAAGGTCAGAACGAACCATAACGACGATCCCGAGTGCAAACAGCGCAAGACAGCTCAACGGACAAACTGCGGGGAATCGAAGACCTGGTTATGAACCCGTCTTCCTGAACCCCAAAAATATTTTATCCTATGTCATTATGACACTCTCGGCGAGGGATTTCCAGAAAGGTATAGCACGCCTCAAACGGACGCTCCGATCAAAAGTTAGAAAGTTTTAACTTTGATCCCGCGTTGCTCGAATTGCACGTACTTTAAGATGACTCAACCGGACATGTGGGCCCCACCAGAGGAGCCACACCTCTACCTGTGGTAGTAGCAGGTAGAGCTGAGGCTCCCTGGCCAATAAATAAACATCCCCCCTCATTTTTAAGAATTTTGAAATGCAGCGAACCTCTGCCCGTTTGATTATCTTACTTTTTCACCTCTTCTAAACCCAAAATTTTTCACTCTAACACGTAGATATACCCACATACTACCACATATCAAAAAATTATCGATAGATTCTGACTTTTAGAGCCTACGATTTGGCAAAAAGCCCGTGTAACAGTCTATTGTAAGTATTTTTACGATCAGAAAGTTAATACTACTTCTTTGCACTATTTTGCACTTCCATATCAAATTCGTTTTCTAAAAATGCCCAAAACTTAGTTCCGTGGCCGTTTTCTTTAAGATTTGGTACATTTTTGTACATAAACTCAATTTCTGGCATTTTTACAACTCGGATTGACGATTCGGCAGCTCTAACAGCTTCAGTGCACTTGCATCTTCGTTATAAGAAAATTCGCCGGACTGGGTTATCTTCCCAGTCCGGGTTTGCCTTTTTTTGTGTTTATTCAACTGTATATATACTAACTTTTTAATTCTGTCAAGCCCGGATGTCAAATCCAAGATAGTTTACTCCTTTTATATATATTTATGCATATAGAAGTAGCCTTCACCACCATTGGGTTCTCTTCCCAGTCTTGGTTGACTATATTTCTGTCAATATATATATATATATATATATATATATATATATATATATTTATATATTTCAGTCCGGCCTGGATTATTCTGTGGCATTTTTACTGTTTTTGCACCCTTCACCATTACTGGGTTATCTTCCCAATCACTTGTTGACTATTTTTCTGTACATTTATATTTCTGATCGGCCTGGATTATTCTATGGCCTTTTTACTACTTTTATATATAACTATGCATATATAAGCAGCCTTTACCACCACTGGGTTCTCTTTCAAGTCTTGGTTGACTACGTTTTTGTACATTTACATTTCTGTTCGGCCTGGATTATTCTGTGGCCTTTTTACTGTTTTTATATATAAATATGCATATATAAGCAGCCTTCATCACCACTGGGTTCTCTTCCCAGTCTTGGTTGACTACTTTTCTGTCAATATATATATATTTCAATTCCAATCCTGGCACTAGCGTGAAAACTCATCGCCCTTTACAGTTTTTGTATATATATAACTGTATATATATTGCTTTACTATTAAACTAACGCTTTAAATATTCATTCGATATGAATCGACATTTTTTAGTCAAAAGCAATCTCGCATCCCTTACATCGCTATCTAGTGGGAACGAGATGCTTCGGCCAGATACGAACCAGAATTTACTGAATGAATCCTTGGTTCTGGTGACATTTGGGATATATTTCTATTTCTATATCAGAGTCCCTCCTATGGCTATCATGCCCATGAGCAGACCGACACTTGTATATTTATTTTTTATGGTCGAGGATGCTTCGCAGCCCGACAATCACCATTCAAATGCAGCCTTAAGGCTATAAACATAAAATTGAAAGTATCAACAGGCTTCAATTCCTATGTTAGCATAGGAGTTTGATAAAATGCTTTCAAAACATCATTTCAATTCAATCAAAAGAAAAGCTTTTGCAAATTAAATCAAATACATTTGCAAATCAAATCAAAGATTTTGTTTCAAATCAAATCAAACCCTTCGTATATAGGTTCAACGAAGTAAAGCACTACTTTCAAATCAATTAAACATAGGCCTAATTTTCAAAACAACATTCACACACACATTTCAGTTTTAAGGAAAATATTGAAAAGATGTAGTACCGTGTTTACACGGGAGTCGTGGGGTGCCTAACACCATCCCCACACTTAATCAAGCCCTCGAACTCAAAACTTTGTTTTCAAAGATGAATTTTCTACAGCGTCCAGCAATTGGGCCTATTTTAAACAAAACTCGGTTGAGTTGGTACAACCATTTCAAATCTACCAACTGGCGACTCTGTAAAATGATCAAATCATCGACATGATACATGTTGGCCTTTTCCTAAAAAACCTTCAAAGCCTTTTTTCGTAATAAAAATAATAAGGGTAGAGATAACTTAGGAAGAGAGAAAAGATCCGGGTTGTGACCCGACCCGTGGATTTATTTTTCGACGTCGACAGGTGGCGACTCTGCTGGGGACAGTAGAGGGCTTAGGCCGCTTTCAAATCTTTTCAAATATTTCCCTTTTAAAACTATGAATGCATGAATTCTGCGTCTCCACATTGAATGAATGCGTGAATGCTGCGTCTTTACATTGAATGAATGTGTGAATACTGCATCTTTACATTGAATGAATGTGAATGAATGCTTTCCTGCTTTTTAGTTCTTAGCACCCATATTAGTGCTTTGCACGAATTGTCATCATATGCATAACGGTAAGGCACGATGTATGTGAATGTATATTGTGTTCCTCTCACAAGGAGGCAAAACCCGTCGGTGATAAGTAATGTTTGTGGGGATCGGCCAAGTCTCTGGGGCTCATGAAAATTCACCACCCAGATTCGCTCCAGTTGAAAGATCGAATTAGTTTCCCCTCTAGTAGATTGCGATGATCTGGGGACCATCAAGCCAAAAAGCAGCACGAGATTAACCTAAGATAGGTCAGCCTCTGATTAACCAAATCTGACGGGAAGCTTCTTCATGCCTTCCTCTTTCAATTCAATGTCCAGTTTTTAATATTTAACTTTTGTCATCCTGTCATCAAAACAACTAACCTCAATTTTGCAGGATAAGAATACAAAACACATCATGCATCCTATCTCTACCTACCTCAGGAAATTGACACGCCTACGTTTTGGTGTAGGTGAAAAATTGGTCCTATCACTAGGTCTAAGTCTAAGAAAGCACAGAGTCCATCCATGGACATGGCTTCAAGTGCTCAAACAGAATCCACCCTGTGTCTAGGGAAGAGTTCGAAGGACTGAGAAATTAGATAGCTGAACTAACCAGTTTTCTGATAGAACAAAGGAAGGCCCTTAAAGGGAAGCAAGCCCAAGCTCACACAGAACCAGGAGCACCTGGTGGTAGTGGTAGTCAAGAGACCGAAAAGGCCGAGACTCAGATTCTTCGACCACAAAACAAGGACACAACCAACAAAACCCTTGAAATCATCGCCTTTAACAAAGAACTAGGAAGCCGGTGACATCATCAAGAAAGTATAACAAATGGAGGAAACTCTCCGGTCTATCAAAGGGACTGGGGCATTCGACAGTGTTAATTACTCTGACCTCTGTATTTTCCCAAGAGCTCGTTATCCCGAGAAATTCAAAATTCTCGATTTCGAGACATATGATGGATTGGGAGATCCTTATACACATCTGAAAGTATTCATCGGAGAACTCGGATCCTATGCAAAGTACGAGAAACTTCGAATGTAGTTATTTCAAAAGAATTTAACTGGAGAGGCCAGAGCCTGGTATGCCCGCCTATTCAATTCTAAGATTCACAGCTGGGAAGAGCTGACCCATGCCTTCCTCAGTCAGTACAGCTAGGGGTGCTCAAAAAAATTAGTTTTTTTCTATTTTTTACTGAACCGCTTGATATCGGTACCGGTTTTTTCGGTACCGATTTTTCGGTACCGATTTTTTAATTTTTTTAAACTTTTCGGTACCGGTAACGGTAATGAAATTTTTGAATTCTATAAAAATCGAAATACCAAAATTTGAGATTATTCCGGACTGAGTAACAAGTTAACAACTGAAAAGATGAGAAACAAAAGGCTGGCCCAGCGAAGAATCAAAAAAAAGTTGATGTTTGATGTTGACGTTTCAATTTTTACTTTTCTATTCCATGGCCTATGGGTTTTTTGTTGGTGAAAGAAAATGCACTTTCTATACGGTTGTGCTTATTTCTTATTTAATTAATTACTAATTTCAATTATATTCCCTCTTTTCGAATACATAGCACGCTGCTGTACTTATATTGAATATATATATTAACAGTAACGTAATATGACTAAACTTGGACTTGTAATATGATGAATTGGATATATATTAATAGTAACGTAATTAGTTTCAAAAAAAGGAGAAAAATCTGTTAAAATTAGCAAATAAAAAAATTCTTAGTTTTTTTTAAAAATATTAATATATAAAAAAATTATTTAATTATTGCAGTATAACCGAAAACCGAACCGAAAATACCAGTACCAATTTTGTACCGAACCGATACCGAAACCGGTTATTCGGTACCGGTACCGATTCTTGGTTTTTCGGTAATTTCGAATTGGTACCGGTTAGGTTTTTTCGATACCGGTTCGGTTTTTTACCGATGAGCACCCCTAAGTACAGCTTCCAATCTCAGTTGGCTCCAGACAGATACCAGATAACCAAAATCAAGAAAAAGAACACTGAATCTTTCAAAGAATACACTTAACGATGGAGACGGGTTGCAGCACAAGTTACCCCAACCATGACTGAGTCTGAGATAGTCATGACCTTCATCGACATCCAAGAAGCGCCATATTATGAGAGGGTCCTAGCAAGCATAGGAAAATCATTCTCTGAAATGATCAAACACGGCGAAATGGCAGAAATGGGGCTCAAGTCTGGGAACATAAAAGATCTAATTGCCCTTGAAGCTGTTGCTGAACATATCCAGTCCGAAAATTACGGGAGTAATCCCCGGAGGGTACACAAGAAGAAAGATGAAGAAGTGTCCTTAGTATTGCAAGGACAAAATCCAAAAGGCGAGGAAAACAGTATGCCCATTCAAAAGAGGAACTATACCCCTTTCCAAGCTGCAACACAGCCTTCAAACCCTCCATTCCAGAAAAATATGGAGGTCAGGCGTCGAAGAACTTTCACCCCTCTGGGGGATTCACTTGAAAGCGTGTTCAAACTTCTGACAGCTCAGAAAAAGATTGTTCAACTCCTTCCACCCACCAATACCAGTGTAAGAAATTTTGACCCAAGCAAGAAGTGTGCTTACCACTCTGGATCTTCAGGCCATGACACACAAGACTGTTGGTCTCTCAAGCACAAGATCTAAGATTTGATCGACAACGGAGAGATTTTGGTCACAAAGCCTGAGCCCCCCATGTGCAAGACAATCCTCTACCACAGCATAAAGTGGAGAATGTCAATATGATCAGCACCACAAATGGAGAAGGATCCAAGTACCTCCGTTATGTGGGAGAATCAAATCCATCCAACAATAGCACCCTAGACAGTTGGGAAGTTTCAGAAAGAAGGTTCCTGATAGAGAAGGAAATAAACTCTATTAAGGAACGAATCGAACAATTAGCAGAACTGGTCGTCTACTAGCACCAGATCACAAGGAAAATGATCAAACGGGCTAACCAATCTGATATCGATGGTCCTCCCACACCAGAGATCAATCCCATGATGAATCATAATCGGTTTCATGAGCATGAATCCTGGACTGACAAAGGGGTTGAAGAAGCAAGCGTCCAAACTAGTGGAAAATTCCTATTTCAAAGGAACTTCACCAACCTAAACCATTCAATAGAAGAAATCCTCCAAATACTAATCAACGAAGGAATAGTTGCAGACTTATTACCACCGTTGAACCCTCGGGCTAGAAAATTCAAACCTGGTCAAATATGTTAGTACCACTCCAATTCACCAGGCTATGATACTGAGGATTCCGGGGCGCTCGTAACCTGATTCAAGACATGATTGAAAATGGTGACCTGATAAGGGGAAATCAAGTTCTCGACCTCCCAGATGAACGAACTCTCTGGATCCCCACTATATGGAATCAGGGTACCGTAGCTGTCATCTCCTATAATGAGGAGTTAACCCTTAAACCCTTATTACTGACAGGGAAAGGGGTCCAAGAAATATCAAATCCTGTGAAGGTGGACGCACCCGAGCCTTTGATATTGCCCTTCAGACCCCAGTATCCAATTACCAGTCTGAAGCGGGTCCCATAGAACTATAGGAATGATGAAGGGTCCACCTCAAACAACATTACCATTATGCCAAAGGACAATCCATTATATCTGCCTCAGCGGGTGATCAAGCCAGTCATCAAAGCCAAAATAAAGGTGGCTGAAGAGAAGATTGAAGAATTCCTCAACAAGATGGGACATAATAAAATCAAGATAGTGCAAGACCTGAAAGATGCACCCAAGAAAATGTCTATCATAGACTTGGTCTTATCCTCAGTGGATCATCGCAATATTCTAGTGAAAGTACTCGAAGAAGCCAATTTGCCACATACCGTAGATGCCGAGAAATTCCGTCATGTGGTGGAACATATTTTTAACAACAATATTATATCTTTCATTGATGATGATATCCCTGCAGAGGGAACAGGCCATCATAAGTCCCTGCATATAGCTGTGATGTCTTTCAGACATGTGATCGGAGGAGTGCTCATAGATGGAGGATCATCCCTCAACATCTGTCCCTACAATACCTTGGAAAGAATGAAGATCAACCCGAACCGGATCATAACCAATCATGTGGTCATCCGGGCTTATGGATCGCGATGCCAAGCTATGGGAGAAATAGAACAACCCTTGGAGATTGGCCCACACACTTTCTACGTATCCTTTCAGGTGTTCAATATCGCCACTGGATATAACTTGTTGTTGGGCAGGCTATGGATTCATATGGCAGAGGCAGTGCCATCCACCCTCCATCAACAGCTCAAATACATTATCAACGGCAACCTAGTCACGGTCAATGCTGAACCAGAATACCTTGTCGGCATACATGGAGATATGCCAGTGATCAGCCTAGTTGCAAGGATTGAACCTGCAAGTTTTCAAGCTCTGGAGGTGAGCGATACGCAGTATCTACCTATCAGAGCACCAGCACTGAAGCCTAAGGTCTCCACCGAAGTAATGACAATGGGCCAGGAAATGGTATCTTTGGGTTTCCAACCTGGAGAAGGGTTAGGAAAGAATCAGCAAGGTATCAAGAGCCCGATACAAATCCCAAAGCAGACTGGGAGAGCAGGATTGGGATATTCATCCAGAGCAAATTACAGGAACTCGCATAAGCATCCCAAGGCTCATGCTTCCACCATACTTTTGCCAAATCTTACTAATGATGGATGGGTAAAACCAATAAGGAAGATCTCTACTGTGGTATCAGACATGCTGTTTCCTCCGATCATACTTGTCAAGGAAAAAAAAGCCCTCAAGCATGAGGCAGATACCGAAATTAAGGATGAGACCCATTCGCTAACATGCGGGTCATCATAAACTATGAGGTGTGAATGATGAGATCCCAGACAGTGAAGACGAGGATTAGATTCAAATTCCTCACATCAAAAAGGAAAAGAGGGGCAGTTCAAAGAAAAACCCTGGCCCTATTATAAAAGATGTCTCAGTCGTTATCCGAGATGAGACAGATAATCACAAATCCCTGATCCTCCCAGTTCATAAGAATCTTACCTTGGATAACTGAAGTAGTGTCCCTTGCCTAAGTCGAAAAGGGTAAAGGGGCAGAGAAAGTCAATCAGCCCTTTAATTATGCTTTCATTTACTGCTTACTTTTGATTGCACAGCCATAGCAGCAGCTTTGTCACGCTTTGCAGAATGCTATGTATATTTAAGTAGTGGTATATATCGAAGATGAAAGCCTTTTTGTTTTCAAGACTCAAGTGTTGGATGTGTTTGTCTCTGCTGATGAGATGCCAACCTGTTAAAATGACTACGACTTTGATGTAGAACTGAACTTCGACTTGATGGATATTGATCAAGAGGAGGAAGATGACTATGAGGTGCCCGAGGAGATCAAAGAATGGGTCGAAAGACAAACCCAAACCAAACCTCGACCAGACCACCACTATCAACATAGGAACCTCCGAAAACATCAAAGAAATCTAGATAGGTTTAGACCTCACACCAGACCAAAAAGCCAACCTGATCGAACTCCTAACACAGTTACAGGATGTATTTGTATGGTCACATGAAGACCTGATTGGCCTGTCCACTGACATTGTCATCCATTGCATGCCCATCAAAGACGGGTTCAAGCCAGTCAAACAAAAGCTCAGGCGATTGAAACCTGAATGGAGTCTGAAAGTCAAAGAAGAAGTTGTTAAACAATTCAAAGCCGGGATTATCATGGTATCAACCTATCCAGAGTGGCTTTCAAACATAGTCCCAGTGCCTAAGCCCGGAGGCAAGGTACGAGTATATGTGGATTATCTAGATTTGAACAAAGCCTACCTTAAGGATAACTTCTCGGTACCTTTAATCCACATCCTGATTGACAATACTGCGCAGTACGACATGTATTCCTTCATAGATTGCTTTGCTGGTTACCATCAAATCATGGGTGCTGAAGAGGAACGGGAGAAAATAGCTTTCATCACTCTCTGGGGAACCTTCTGCTATAGGCGACTATCCTTCGGCCTCATCAATGCCGGAGCAACGTATCAGCTAGCCATGATAGCCCTATTTCATGACATGATGTACAAAGAAATAGTGGTTTATATGGACAACATCATCATCAAATCTCGGAGGGAGGATGATCACATTGACCATCTCAGGAAGCTGTTCAACATGTTGTGTAAGTACAACCTCAAGCTAAATCCCACCAAATGTGCTTTTGGCTTCAAAGCAGGTAAGCTGCTAGGATTCTTGGTGAGTAATCGAGGCATCAAACTAGCCCCTGCCAATATCAAAGCCATCACTGAGATGCCAATACCTCAAAAAGAGAGGGAGATACGTTGGTTTCTGGGAAGGATCAACTTCATAAGCCGATTCATTTCCCAACTCACAGCAACTTGTGAACCCATATTCAAGTTACTAAAGAAGAATTCCTCCACCAAATGGAATGAGGATTGTCAACAAGCCTTCCTTGTAATCAAGAAGCAGTTGATCAAAGCACCAGTGTTGATACCTCCGAGGGATGGAGTTCCCTTGTTCATGTACCTGTCCGTCAATGCCAACACAATGGGCTGCATGCTAGGACAAAAAGATGATAGTAGCAAAGATTCAGTAGTGGTGAACAAAAGTACACCCTAATCAAGAAAACATGATGTGCATTAGCATGGGCCTCAATGAGGTTACAACATTACTTCCATGGGCACACGACCTACCTAATATCCCACATGGATCCACTCAAATACGTATTCAACAAGCTAATGTTGAATTGTCTACTGTCCAAATGGCAGTTGATCCTACAATAATTCGACATTGTCTACGTGACTCCGAAGTCAATCAAGGGTCAAAGCATTGCATATCAATTAGCTAAAGTACCTTCAGGAGGGTTGGTTCGAGCCCCTGGAGACTTATTTCCCAGATGATGGAATCAAGACAATTCAACAAATCCAACGAGAGAATACAGTCCAACCATGGAAAATGTATTTCGACGGAGCAGTAAACAAGGAAGGTGCCGAAGCTGGGGCAGTCCTTATCTCTAGTACAGGAGAACAATATCATATGGCTACCAAACTTTAATTTGGCTACACCAACAACACGGCCGAGTATGAAGGCTGTATAATGAGGTTGAAACTAGCCCAATCCATGGGTTTCAAACACCTACTGGTCTTTGGAGACTTTGGTCATTAGACAATCCACTGGGGTGTATCACACCAAAGAATTGCGTTTGATGCCCTATCATTGACAGGTCATCAAAATATCCCTAGAATTTGAAGACATAACTTTCAGCCATATTCCTCGAGGTAGGAATGACTTCTCTGATGCATTGGCAACGTTGGCTTCATTAATCCACATATCCAATAAGAGTGGGTTTCCCAACATCAAATTCACAGGTCAGAAAGCCCAGACATATGGGAATTACATTGGAGAAATATCAGATGAAATATCTCCTGTCAGTCAGCCTTGGTATCAAGACATCAAGGAATATCTACGAGATGGATCTACAGCCGCTGGAGCAAGCCAATCTGAGCGAAAGCGGATTCACAAGATGGCTATGAAGTTCAATCTATGGTAGCTGTCGTCTAATACTACAAAATTTACCTTACTAAGGTTCTACTAATTCAAGAATCAGTATAGCAATATAAGCAAGGATCGATCCCACAGAGAGTGAGTCGTATTTTAATTATCCAATGAATCCAATGAATTGAGGGGTTTTTTGTTGAAAACAGTTTAGTTAACAAAAGTGAATTTTAAGAAGAAAATATCGATAAGTAAAAGAGTTCAATTCTTTAGTTCAGTATCACCTTTTCACAATTATGATTTAATCAAGTCAATATACTATTTATCTTCCTCTGAGATTAATAATCCTAGATAACTGCAATCTCAAATTACCCAAAATTCTCCTTAAGTGTAGATCTAATGCGACGATCACCAACAATAGATTCTAACTAACATACAAGCTAGAACTATCAACCTAGATTTAATTGATAGAAGCATTAAGCATGAGAACTAGATTATTCCAAGCAATAATTACACAATCAAAAATTATTTAATTTGTCTTTTGAATATCTTAACAATATTTCAAAGCTTGTCCATAATAAAATACTGTTAATCGTTACTTAGATTAGACACACTTTGTTTGCTTAAAATCTGTCTTAATCTAGCAAATGTAATCAATTTAGTAATTTAATCCTGCAGAAACCAAATCAATCAATTGACTAACATACATGAAAGTTCATGTAGATAATCAAAATAAATCTCAGCTGAAAGAATAAATATTATAAACTTAATCAAACCATAAACTGTTAATCAGGTTCAACATCCCTTCAGAATTGAAAAAGTGAATTAGCCTGACATGCCTTGATGAATAGCCTTCAAGATGAAAGAATGAAATTATATGATCCCCGATATCTAAACTCAGCAGAACAACTGATATTTATAGACTAACAAAACCATAGTCTAATAAGGCAAGACTACAATCCTAATCTTAATAAACTTTGCAATTAAAACATTTAAAAACTGGTCAGCCCGTCTGCCCGGCGCGCCCGGCGCCCGTCTCCTTCTTCTCCTGACGCGCCCCGCGCTGGTCTGGCAGGGATTCAAGTTCTTCAAGCTACGCGGCCCGCGCCGGCTCCTTTATTATTGCAGCGCGCCCCGTGCTGGTCTGTCATCAAGCCCAAAAATTCTCCTTTAATCCTCTTTTGTCCAAACACTCTCCATTCCTACACTTTAACACAAAATACATGAAAAGTACAATGTATACTCAAATAAATGCAATATAACAAGCTAAGAAATACCTAGTAAGTAGGTTAAAAATCTACTTATTAAATACCCCCAAACTTGAACAATTGCTTGTCCATAAGCAAATAAACACAATGCAATCTACTAAAGAGAATGAATGCAGCCTAACAAAATCGAGCAGAACTGTCAGTAAATAAATACAGGTTATATAATTCTTATGAAGAAACACTTTAAGCTCACAATCCATCTCACTTATGATCAGTCATAGACTCTAGTAACATCACATCACATACATGACTTTAATTCTCTCTCGTGTGTGTGTGTCCAATTATATATCAGTAATTCAAAGTTGATCCTACTCAGACACATATATCTTCACAATCATGGCATCCACATAAGTATATCAGAAATCAAGCTTAATAAGCAATAATAAAATAAACATCAAAGCTCATACTTCGTGGGTGCGTTTTAACGCTTCATCCCACCAATTATTTTATATTTCTGATTTGTGCAATGTTCAACCCCCTTAGGCTATTCAATGTTACCCGTGTAACGGACTTTCGACCAACGACTCCCAAACCCGAAGGCTTTAGGGTGCTAGGTGTTAAGACATCCCCGAGGGTTTACTAGTCCAAGTAACAAAGGCCACAAGGTCAAACTAAATCAGTTTTTATTTCACAAATCTATTTTTTTTTTCATTTTTCATTTCTTTATTGGTTTTTATTTTCTTTTCTTTTCTGAGCCATAATTTCACCCAAACTTATGTTTCAGCCCATTCTTTATCTTTCATATGTGATCAAGTAAGTGTCCGTGTCCCTAATACATATGAATTCCTAATCACTACTGACAATTTATTGGTGTGCTTGAAAGTTGAGAGAAAACTACAATCATGCAATGACGTTCTATGTTCAAAACTAATTAGATCATGAAGGTCAATTTCGTACAAGATTCAGTGCAAATTCAAAATCCTCAACCATGAATTTAATTACCTTGAAGTACTGCTCAATCTCTACGTATGATCCTAAATGCATGAATCTACTGACAAAAATCCTACATGAATGCAATATTTTTGTTTTTTTATAGGATGCATATGAACAGAATCTACTCTAAATGCAACCTAATCTACATGCTAAAACATATAAAATTTTAAAATTACTCCTCCCACACTTAAATCAAGGAATGTCCTCATTACTTGGCATATAAAAATTAAAAAATGAGGACTTCCTTGAGCGACGAGTTAAAACTCGTCGGAATCATCTTCTTGTAGAGGGTAACTAGGCAGGACTGGAGGAGTGGGCATCTGGACTGGATCATTAGGAGAGAAACGTGAGAAGGTGTTGGCTAATGTAGTGAATGCTCTTACATTATACATATGCATAGAAGCTTGACGTTGGGCAAGTCGCATACTCTGTTCCCGACTACTTCTCTGAAAAGTGGATGGTGACTCTGGGGGTGACTCATCTTCATCCGCAGCAGACATTGGCTCATCCAGTTAAGGTGGTGATGAGGGTGGTTTAGATGTTAGTATCATGATAAACCCCTCACCTTGTGGATGTGACCGAGCCCCTGTCCATGGTTTATAGGACTTTATCGTGTGATGGTCTATGATGGCCATCGGCTGGATGATGGGCTCAGAGGCGTGCCATTGAACTCTCGCCTTTTTGCATAGATCTGTAATGAGGAAACCATGTAGCAATCCACCTGTGGTTCCTCCCCTTAACGAACGATCAATGGACTTCTGGATGCACCGTCCGATGTCTATGTTTAGAATTTCTACCTCATTATTGGAGCCTTCCTCATGAGTTACAATAACAAATAGTAGTCGAGCACGTTCCTTCGTGACATCATTTTGATGATGTGTTGGCATGAGTCGGGCACATATGAAGGCAAACCAAGCTTTCCCGTATCTACTCAGTGCAGAGTGTGGAAAAGAAATCTTCTCGTCAGTGCCCATTCTGGTGACCCATTGAGTGCCGGGCTTACAAAGCTGCTCTATGATCTCATCGAGATCTGGAAGGTTATCCTCATAGCGGTCTGTGTGTGGTGTCTCCACCCCAAAATATTCATTGATCGCCTCCGCGTCGAAAGACACCGGCGTGCCCCAAACCAACACTGCGTGCTCCACATGCTTTATGGTGTTGGCATAGAATTCTTTCACGATGTTGATTACTGCCGATTTGGGTTGTTTGACCAGTTGACCCCATTCACGCTCCGTTATCATTAGAGACATGTCGCCGTCTCGATTTGCATTCGGTGTCAGGCCTATTTCTAATACGAAAGTCTTTTTATGGATGACTTTGGCGTAACGTGTTGCCGTGCCCTCGCTCACTAACCGAGTGGTGTCATATGGGGGAGGAGCTCTCAAAGATGAAGTTCTGGGTCTTTTGGATGCCATGGAAAAGGATGCTCGTTGAATTGGATGTCAAAAGGTGAAGATAGCTTTGAAAAACCTGTTGAAGCAAATCGTTGAACACCTGGTGGGTGACAAAGTCTCTCCCCCGAACTTAGTACAGTTTATAATAGCAATTATCCCAAGGACAACCAATATGAATCAACCTTGGGTCTTTAGTAACCCAAGGGCTCCAACACAATTCTAAAGTAATTCAATGAGAAAACAAAATTATGATTTCTGAAGCAAGAACAATCTAATTTTAATGAAAATTATTGTTACCTATTGATTGTTGCTTCAATTGAATTTGTGTTGATTCAAATTCCTTTCTCACTCCCTTGCTTCCAATCAGTGATGACGATGTTTGGGAGTTGCAGAGGAAATTCGGGAATGGTTGGAGGTGGATGATTTGGATGATGATAGTGCATAGGGGATTGGTATATAAGGAGAGAGTAGAGGTAGGATTTGATTGGGGAAAGAGAGATATGTACTAGGTTTAGGTGTTTGAGATTTGTATAGGGGTAGGAGCAGTAGAGTCCTCCTAGAATTTGTGTAGGTTTAGAAGAATTGGACTGATATTAGGAGTTGGCAAAGGAAAGGAAGTTTTAAAACCCTTTTTGACTTTGAAAGTTACCGACCGACGCGCCCCGCGCCCGATCTTCTATCCTTGCTGTGCGGCCGCGCTGTCTGGTAATATCAAGGCTGATTCCATGTATATGTAGCGTGCCATGTGCCTTGGAGAGCACGCCCCGTGCCGAGCTGGGTTGGAATGGTCTGATTTTGTTGGTGGTGTAGCGCGCCCCGCGTCGTGTCTCTTCTTTTGGGCGCGGCCTGCGCCAGGCTTGAGGCATTGCTGATTTTTCTTCTTAGATTGATCAGTTTCCCTACCACCTTTTGCCTTAAATTATGATGTACCTTAGGAGTCAATTATACTAGGCATATGACCTAAAATATAAAATAAAACTAAAGTGAAAACTACTAAAAGTTTAAGAAATTTGGGTTGCCTCCCAATTAGTTGCCCTTGTTTAATGTCGTTGGCTCGACTTGACGCCCTATTAATTATCCGGAGGTTGGATCCATCAGCGTCACGACCTCAATTTCATCTATTTGATTGGTATCCAGGAACGGCTTCAGCCTATGGCCTTTTACTTTGAATACATTTCTTGTTTTCGGATTCTGGATATCAACTACACCATGAGAAAAAATATTAGAGATGATAAATGGTCCCTCCCAGCGAGAGCGTAACTTTCCTGGAAATAGCTTCAATCTTGAATTGAACAGAAGTACTTTCTGTCCCACAGTGAAGTTTTTCCATAAGAGTTGCTTATCATGAAAAACTTTTGTCCTAGTTTTGTACAACTTAGAACTCTCGTATGCTTCAGTCCGTAACTCCTCAAGTTCTTGCAGCTGCAGCTTCCTATTGACGCCAGCTTGATCCATATTCATATTGCACTGCTTGATCGCCCAGAAAGCTTTATGTTTGAGCTCTACAAGTAAGTGGCATGGTTTCCCGTATACGAGCCGGTAAGGTAACATCTATGCCATTTTATAGGCCTATAATGCGTCTTTCAATCTCAGATTCCAATCTTTTCTATTGGGGTTGACTACTTTCTCCAAAATGGATTTGATTTCTTTATTTGAGACCTCTGTCTGGCCATTGCTTTGCGGATGGTAGGATGTAGATACTCTGTTAAGAACGTTGTATTTCTTCAACAAAGCGGCTAACACACTATTACAAAAATGAGTTCCGCGATCACTGATGATGGCCCGTGGTGCTCCAAACCTGACAAAAATGTTAGTCCTGACAAAATCTGCAACAACTTTAGAATCGTCAGTCCTAATGGCTTTAGCTTCCACCCATTTGGATACATAATCAACTGCCAATAAGATGTAAATATTACCAAAAGAAACAGGAAACGGTCCCATGAAATCAATACCCCAAACATCAAAGATTTTTACTATTAGTATAGGGGTTTGTGGCATTTGATTCCTTTGAGATAAATTACCAGTCTTTTGACAATTTTCAGCATGATTTACAAAACAAATAAGTGTCTTTGAAAATAGAAGGCCAAAAGAAACTACTTTCTAAAACCTTTCGTGACGTTCTCTTAGGTCCAAAATGACCTCCGCAGGCATAGGAGTGACAGAAAGTTAGAATTGACTGTATTTCATTTTCAGGTACACATCGTCTAACTATTTGATCAGCACAAAATTTCCACAAGTATGAATCGTCCCATACATAATGTTTGGCATCACTCCTAAGTTTTTCTTTCTGTGATTTAGAAAACTCACTTGGTACATAAGCACTTACTAAGAAATTCATGATGTCGGCATACCAGGGGGTTGTATTTCCAATGGACAATAGATGCTCATCTGGGAACATGTCATGTAATGGTAGTGCTTCCTCGTCCTTAATGATCCTGCTCAAGTGATCTACCACCAAGTCATCCGCACCCTTTTTATCTTTGATCTCCAAGTCGAATTCTTATAGCAGCAAGATCCACCTTATGATTCGAGGTTTGGATTCCTTCTTGGTCAGTAAGTACCTGAGAGCAGCATGGTCAAAATAAATAATTACTTTAGTTCCAAGTAAATAAGATCTGAATTTATCTAAAGCAAATACAACAGATAGGAGTTCTTTTTCTGTTGTGGAATAGTTTATCTGAGCCGCGTTCAAATTTCGTGAAGCGTAGTAGACTGCATGGATAGTTTTGTCAATCCTTTGACCCAAGACGGCGTTAACAGCATAGTTGCTCACATCACACATTATCTCAAAAGGGATGTTCCAATTCGGTGGTTGAATGATGGGGGCTGACGTCAATAATTTCTTTAATGTATCAAAGGCCACCTTACATTCATCATTGAACTGGAACTCCTCATCTTTCTGTAGCAACTTGTATAAGGGCAATGCTATCTTGGCGAAATCCTTGATAAACCTGCGATAAAAACCTGCATGTCCAAGAAAAGATCGTATCTCCCGCACGCTGACGGGGTAAGGCAATGCAAATATAATATCAATCTTATCTTTATCAACTTCTAAACCATTGACTGACACTACATGTCTGAGTACTATTCCTTGTTCTACCATAAAATTACATTTTTCCCAATTAAAGACAAGATTTATTTCTAAGCATTTGTCCAATACACGTGTTAAATTATCTAAACAGGCATCTAACAAGTCACCATGAACTGTGAAATCATCCATAAAGACTTCAATACATTCTTCTAACAGATCTGAAAAGATACTGACCATGCATCGTTGAAAAGTACCTGGGGCATTACATAATCCAAAGGACATTCGGCGATAAGCGAAGGTGCCGAAAGGACATGTGAATGTGGTTTTTTCCTGGTCTTCTGGGGTGATCACAATCTGGTTGTAACCTGAAAAACCATCTAAGAAGCAATAATGAGAATGCCCAGCTAAATATTCTAACATTTGATCAATAAAAGGAAAAGGAAAGTGGTCTTTTCGAGTTACAACATTTAATCTTCTATAATCTATACACACTCTCCAACCTGTTTTCATCCTTGTGGGCACTAATTCATTATTGTCATTCTTGACAACCGTGATACCTGATTTCTTTAGAACTACTAACACTGGACTTACCCATTAACTATCGGAGATGGGGTAGATGACTCCTGCATCAAGAAATTTTATTACCTCTTTCTTCACTACCTCCATCATTGGTGGGTTCAATCGTCTTTGTGCATCTCTTGTTGGTTTAGCTCCTTCCTCTAACAAAATTCGGTGCATGCACATAGCGGGACTAATACCCTTGATGTCTGCTATCGTCCAACCAAATACTGTGATGTGGTCCCTAAGGACTCTCAATAACTTTTCCTCCTGCACTTTGGTTAGATTACTAGCAATTATCACATGTAAAGTTTCATTAGCCCCTAAATATGCATATTTTAAATGTGCCGGCAATTGTTTTAATTCAATTATTGGAGCTTGCTCCACAGATGGTAATAACTTTTGATGAGTTACAGGTAGTTGAATTAATTGGACTGCATGCTTCTGTGTGAGTTTAGGTAATGACTATAATGCAGCCACAGTTTCCTTCAAGTCCTGACTGTGCTCAAATTCATATGTCCCATCTATGTTCAAATTGCTAGAAATAGCAACCTCCAAACTATCTCTTTGAATCTATTCAAAAGTTTCCTGCACTAATAAATCACACACATAAATAGCATAAACTTGACAGATATCACTAGGGTACCTCATGGCATCATATATGTTGAATTGGATTTTTTTGCCTTCAAATTCCATTGTCAAGGTCCCGTTGTGAACATCGATCATAGTCCTTCCTGTTTTTAGGAAGGGTCTTCCTAGCAAGATATGTGATGGGTTAAGGGAAGCACCATCTTCCATATCCATGATGTAAAAATCTGCAGGAAATATTAGTTTATTCACCTGCAGCAAGACATCTTTGACTACCCCTCGGGGGTAGGTGTTAGTACGATCAGCTAATTGAATAATAACACCGGTATGTTTCAAAGGTCCAAGATTCAGAGATTTATACACAGATAATGGCATCACATTTATTGAAGCACCTAAGTCTAGCATGGCTTTTTCAAACCTAGTGTTTCTTATTTTACACGGGATCGTAAACATGCATGGATCTTTACATTTAGGTGGCATTTTTCTTTGTAAAACAGCTGATACATTTTCCCCTACGGTGACTTTCTTATCGTTTTCCAATTTCTGTTTATTAGTGCACAATTCTTTCAAAAATTTAGCATATCGTGGCACTTGTTTAATAGCATCTATTAATGGGATATTCACCTCTACTTTAATAAAAGTCTCCAGAATTTACTTTTCTTGTTCATTTTTCTTTGAATTTCTAGAATTTCTATGAGGAAAAGGAAGAGGAATATTTGTTTGACAAGGAGGTTTATAGTATACCTTAGGTATTACCGGTGCCTCCTTTTCTTGCTCTTTCTCATACTCAACTATAGCCTTTGGTGTATCCATCTGTTTTTCACTTCGCAGGGTTATAGCACTGGCATTCTCCTTTGGATTGACAACTGTCTGTGATGGAAGCTTCCCGAAACCTTGAGAGTCCAACCGACCTACAGTAGTGGCTAATTGGCTCATCTGACTCTCCAAGCTGTGGATGGAATGAACGCCTTGAACATGTCTTCCAAGGACGTTCCAGGATTGGCCGGTGCTACTGGTCTGGATTGGTATTGTGGCTGATTTGGCTGAAATTGTGGTTTAACTGGGTAAAATCCTTGCGCCTGCCGCCTAGCACTCCCATAACTGAAGTTAGGATGATCCCTCCATCCTGGATTGTATGTGTTGGAGAAAGGATCATATTTCCTCTGCGGCTGTGCCTGGTAATTCCCCACTGCATTAGCCTGCTGTGTAGTATCCTCCTCTTGCAATGTCAGGCATGCATCTGTAGGGTGCCCCGCCATTAAACAGCTTTGGCAAGCTTGTGCAATTGGTGCATTACCTGTAGCTAATTGTTTCACAAAAGCAGTTAAGTCAGAAATTTGTTGCTCTACATTAGTCGTGCTTACCTCATTTACTCTTTGGGCTAGATTAGTATTCCATGTTCCATACTGTTGTAATTGGTGGCCATGTTGGCAATCAAGTTCTTAGCTACCTCCGGTGTTTTGTCCACTAATGCACCTCCACTCGCAGAGTCAATCATACTCCTATCCATTGGTAAGAGTCCTTCATAAAAGTAGATGATGAGGTGTTGATCGTCGATCTGGTGAGGCGGACAGCTGGAGCAAAGTTTCTTGAATCTCTCCCAGTACTCATGCAGTGTTTCACCACTAAACTGTCGGACTCCGCAAATATCCTTCCTAATGTTGGCTACTCTTAAAGCAGGAAAATACTTCTCCAAAAACAGCCTTTTCATGTCGTTCCATGATTGAATTGATCCCGCGGGGAGATAAAACAGCCAGTCTTTTGCTAAGTCTCCAAGTGAGAATGGGAAAACTCTCAGCTTAATCTGATCCTCCGTGACATTGTGTGGCTTTATGGTGGAGCACACAATATGAAATTCCTGTAAATATTTGTACGGATCGTCACCTGTAAGACCACAAAAAGTAGGCAAAAGGTGAATTAGTCCAGATTTTAGTACAAAGGAAACATTTAATGCAGGATATTCAATATACAGAGGTTGTTGAGTAAGATTAGGAGTTGACAACTCCTTCAAAGTCCTATTATTTGGCACCGCCATCTCCTCTTCTGATTCGCTTGAAGAAGATTGGTCCGAAAGTAACGTGAGTGCGATGTTGAGGTCCGGTGATGGAGCGTCTTCGGAATCTGCAAGTGAACCTTGGTTTTTCCGAGCTTTCGTCCTAAGCCTTCGTGCGGTTCTCTCTATTTCTGTATCAAATTTCAAATCAAGAGAGTGAGAGGATCGAGGCATAAATAAAATAAAAAATATTGAAAACAATCGAATAAATAAAATCAAATAACACTCCCCGGCAATGGAGCCAAAATTTGGTAGCTGTCGTCTAGCACTACAAAATTTACCTTACTAAGGTTCTACTAATTCAAGAATCAGTATATCAATAAGCAAGGATCGATCCCACAGAGAGTGAATTGTATTTTAATTATCCAATGAACCCAATGAATTGGGTTTTTTGTTAAAAATAGTTTAGTTAACAAAAGTGAATTTTAAGAAGAAAATATCGATAAGTAAAAGAGTTCAATTCTTTAGTTCAGTATCACCTTTTCACAATTATGATTTAATCAAGTCAATATACTATTTATCTTCCACTGAGATTAATAATCCTAGATAACCATGATCGCGAATTACCCAAAATTCTCCTTAAGTGTAGATCTAATGCGACTATCGTCAACAAGAGATTCTAACTAGCATACAACTTAGAACTATCAGTCTAGATTTAATATGATAGAAGCATTAAGCATGAGAATTAAATTATTCCAAGCAATAATTACACAATCAGAAATTATTTAACTTGTCTTCTAAATATCTTAACAATATTTCAAAGCTTGTCCACAATAAAATACTGTTAATCGCTACTTAGATTAGACACACTTCGTTTGCTTAAAATCTGTCTTAATCAAGAAGATGTAATCAATTTATTAATTTAATCCTGCAGAAACCAAATCAATCAATTGACTAACATATATAAAGTTCATGTAGATAATCAGAATAAATCTCAGATGAAAGAATAAATATTATAAACTTAATCAAACCATAAACTGTTAATCAGGTTCAACAACCCTTCAGAATTGAAAAAGTGAATTAGCTTGACATGTCTTGATGAATAGCCTCCAAGATGAAAGAATGAAATTATATGATCCCCGACATCTAAACTCAGCAGAATAACAGATATTTATAGACTAACAAAACCCTAGTCTAATAAGGCAAGACTACAATCCTAATCCTAAATAATTTTGCAATTAAAACATTTAAAAACTGGTCAGCCCATCCGCCCGGCGTGCCCCGCGCCCGTCTCCTTCTTCTCCTGGCGTGCCCCGTGCTGGTCCGTCAGGGATTCAAGTTCTTCAAGCGACGCAGCCCATGCCGGTTCCTTTGTTATTGCAGCGCGCCTCGCCCTGGACTATTATCAAGCCCAAAAATGCTCCTTTAATCCTCTTTTGTCCAAACACTCTCCATTCCTGCACTTTAGCACGAAACACATGAAAAGTACAACGTATACTCAAATAAATGCAATATAACAAGCTAAGAAATACCTTGTATGTAGGTTAAAAACCTACTTATCAATCTAAGCGAAGATGCCCCCTACAAAAGAGATGCTGGAATAGGCCTGTTAAGATGCCTTGATAAAGAACAAGCCCAGAGACCGATGGATGAAGTCCACGGTGGAGTCTGTGGTCCACACATGAGCGGTCATCTACTGGCCAGGAAGTTATTAGGAACTGATCATTATTGGATCTCTCTCAAAGCTGATTGCGACGATCATGTCAAGAGATGTTTTCAATGCCAAGTACATGGAAATGCCATACATGCTCCTCCAAATAAGCTGCACAATATGAGTTCACCATGGCCTTTCTCCATGTTGGGAATAGATGTGATCGGTCCAGTGGAACCCAAAGCCAGCAATGGTCATTGATTCATCTTCACCATAATTGATTACTTCACCAAATGGGTTGAAGCTCCTCTTTTCCCAAAGTCACAAAAGAGGTCATTATTGGTTTCATCAGAAACAATGTCGTCTGTCGATATGGACAACCGGAGGTGATCATATCAGAAAATGCCAAGAACCTGAACAATCAAATGATGAGAGAACTGTGCAGCAAGTTCCACATCAAGCATCTCAACTCCGTTATCTATTGGCCCAAGATGAATGGTGCTGTCGAAGCGGCCAACAAGAATATCAAAAAGATCATGCAGAAAATGTTCACCAATCACAAAGAATGGCCTGACCTGCTTCCTCTAACCCTGTTAGCATACAGGACATCAATGCGCACCTCCACATGGGCTACCCCCTATTCATTAGTCTATGGCATGGAAGCAGTCCTCCCCATAGAAGTAGAAATGGAGTCCTTGCGAGTGTTGATCGATGCTCAGATGGACGAAGACCAGTGGTTGCAAGACCGATATCACCAACTGTCCCTGATAGATGAAAAGAGGGCTACAACCATTTTCCACGGGCAGTTGTATCAGCAAAGGATTGCTCGATCTTACAACAAGAAGGTCCGAATACGATAATTCAAAGAAAATAACTTGGGGCTGAAGAAAGTTTTAGCCAATCAAGACGAAGCTAAAGGAAGGTTCGCCTTTAATTGGGAAGGCCCTTTCATTGTCAAGGAAGTGTTGACGGGAGGAGCTATCAGATTACAAGAAATGGACGGGAACGAATTTCCTCAACTCAGACACCATAAAGAGGTATTATGTCTGAAGCACATGCATACCCGCATTCGGGTCCTACAAATCAAATCAAGTTTGATTTCACTAGAAAGCCGGAACTACGAATGACCTGATCTCCCTCCACCCGGGAGTACGTAGGCAGCCATTTCTGGTGCGGTCAAACTAAATAAAAACTCAAAAACTCATCAAACCAAACTCAAAACACAAGACAAATACTTTTCAAACCTCTCTCATATAAAGCTAGAACTATGAATGACCTGATCTCCTCAACCCAGGAGTACGTAGGCAGCCATTTACGGCGCGGTTTGACATTCAAGAAAAAATAAAAATCCCCAATAAAAAAACCAGTTCCAAGACACTGAAAGACATATAAAAGCTAAATCCTATCAAGCTACCCTGGTCAATAGGCCCATCTGAGATACTCCCTGACATCTCAACTGTCAGTCCATCAAGGAGAAGCTCAGGATACATCAACAACAGCAAGTCATGAAAGAAGTGGTAATCACTCAGCAATGACAATACATATCCAAACAGGGAAGTGAATCAAAATATATTTCTCTGATATAAAATTGTTTAATGTATACATAGTGTCTTGTAAATGACAAGAATGGCTGATCTAGTCTATGCAGGAAAAATAAAGCTAGTCTATGGACCCAAGGATAAGCGGGCCAACAATGCCACCATAGCATCTCTCTCTGAAGATGGAGGAGCAGCTGCAAGTGCAATACCCTCAGCCTCTATACGGCTCAATACCTCCATAGTCATCTGTAGTGTGGCACTGTGGTCATCAGTATATGCGCTCATCTCGGTAACCAGGCCGTGCGTATAAGATCGAAGAGCAGTACTGTTAGCAATGTGGAAATCACGGGAAGCTATAGCCTCATCTGTTGGTTCCCATAGGCACAATAGTTATCTAGAAGGGGGGTTGAATAGATATTTTAAAATTTTCTTTACTTTAAAATGCTTGTCAGTATTAAATATACTGACAGCAGCGGAATAAGTTTGTTCCCCTTAAAGATAATGCAATTATAGTTTGATAAGCAGTTATAGCAGTTATAACAGATATAGCAGTTAATGAGAGACAATGAGACATAGAGGTTTTAAGTGGTTTAGAGCACACAAGGCTCTTAATCCACTCTTCTACTCCACGAGTAGGAAATCCACTAAGGATGTCTTTTACAACTTGAATCACTTAGATTCTTTCAAGGCCAGTAGCCTTGGAACTTCTCTAGTTCACTTAGAACTCTTCAAGGCCAGCAGCCTTGGAACTTCTCTTAGTTCACTTAGAACTCTTCAAGTCCTTCTGACTTGGTACACTTTGGATTGAGAGTTGTATTCTGGGGTGTGCTACTTAGTTGTAATTGAGCATCAGTTCTGAAGAACTGAGTAGCGAAGCAAGCTTTGATCTTTCAGGATCGTAGAGTGTTTTCGTTGAGTGCTCTTGAGTGTTCTTAGCTTTTTTTTTCTTTCTCGTTTCTTGCTTGCTTAATCTGAATCCTTGTCTGATTTGCTTGATAAGGAGCCTTTAAAATTTATCTGTTGAAGGCGTTCGTTGTAGCATTAAATGTTTTAGACAGTTCTGTGCAGTTGATGTTGACATCCTGCTTTCCTACTGCACAGTCTACTGGCCCACTGACACAGCAAACTGAAATCTCACCTAACACCTAAAAATATTTTTTCAGCAGGCAGTTTTGTCCTTTCCTTAGCTTCTTAAATACGCTTAGCCTTTCTTTATTTGCTACTTTTCCTCCTTCATCAGAACTACGAACTTTGATGTTGATTGGAGGAACACCACAATAGTGGCCATTGTACCATGATCGTTGTGTGTTGGCTTGCACAGGCTGGACTCAGTCCTGATCATAGAGAACACTATAATTTCTCTTAAGCTCTTTGGCATACTACGATTCCTTCTTGCTTGTCTTGCAGACTCCAAGCTTTCGAGAGCACACTGCGAACTTGACTTAGCTTGGCAGGCACTCAGATCATCTCCACGATTCTCAGTGTGGCTTCCAAGGGCAGACTACGATTTCTGGACATCTTTATTTAAGCTCCGCGATTCTACCTTGGCTTCTGCAGACTGCCTTTGACAGACTTTGATTCTATCAAGGCTTATTAACTACATCTCAAAATAGATCAACCTAGAAGATTTGATCTCTCTTCTATACATTCATTTACAGAATGATAAACATTAAAGCTCAGATCAACCTAACAATTTTGATCTATCGTCTAAGTCCTTGTACAAATGATCTTTGAAGGACTTTACACTTAAGCATTTATATTTACTTTTAATATCAAATTTGAATATGTAATTCCCAGCAATCTCCCCCTATTTGATGTTGACATAATCAAGGAGATTTGTATCATAGCATCATTTTCTAGATGCAGAGTGCTAGAAAGTAAATATGCTTAGTGTTTCAGTGAGCAACTGAAATTTCTAGAGAATAAGTATGAATTTATTGATCTTTGAAAAGATATTACAATCTAGCATAGAAACATCAATACAACATTAATTTGACTTATCTCTATCTTTTTTTCCTTTTATTCTTCGGAGGGTTGGCATGCTCTTCAGCTCACTTTCTCCTGCTGACTTCATCTCTCCAAGCAATGTCAGCTAGCTTTTCTCGGCTCAATGCTTCTGAATGATCAAGTCTGTTCATGAAGGTAGGATCTCTAACTGGCATGTTAAGACTAGTAGAGGTTACTCCTTGCGAGCCAGAAGCTTGACCTTAGCTTATTTCATAGCGTTCAGCCCTAATAGGGCGCTGCATCTGTTGATCAAATTGTGGAGGTTGATAACTTGGACTTCTGGGGTTGCCACCTGACGATTGACCAATGTGTGTTTGCCTTTGCCTTCCCTACTGAGGTTGCCTTCACCTTCCTTCTTTGCTGCCTCTGCTTCTATTTCCTTGTTCATTATTCTCCCCCTTTATGTCAGCATCAAGGCTTAGAATATCTTCAGAGAGGCGTTGGACACCTTGCACCAGCTCATGCATCTAAGAGCGGTTGAGTGCAATTTCACTATGATTTTCTTCGACTAAAGCCTCAGTGTGTCTACTTTGTTGCTGAAGCCGCTCTATGTCACTAGTTTGGTTAATTTGAGTCACACTGCAGGCTTGGAATTGTCGTAGTGAGAGGCTCAGCTCATGAATTTATTTGGTCATGAGCTCATTCTGAGTTTGCTGAGTTTTCTGCATTATTTCAATAGCTTCCTTATGCTTTTTCGTTGCAGCAAAGTGAATAGCATCCCTTCGACTGAGACTGTTACCCATTTCCTTGACAATCTCCCTCAGCTTCTTGGACAATTCAGTTGCTAAGTTCCCTGGTAGAGGCTTGACTGAGTCGATTATATGGTCGAATCTTATGTGAAGCGCCAGAGAGTGTGCTTCAAGAATCTCTCTAGACTCTGAAGCCATTTGGCTTGTCATATCAGCCAGCTCCTCCTTTGTTGGCATTAGAGACAATCGATCAAGAATTCGTTGTGTCTTAGGAAGAAGAGGGGCGTTAGTGGGTTCACCTCTCCTTGACATGCTTGAGAGAGCAAGTGCTATGTTAAAATATTTATTGTTGGAGGATGAGGGAATATCTGATTGGGTTATAGGGGCTTGTATTTGCTGTATGGGTGAAGTGTTTGGTTCATAGGTTTGTGTTTCTAGTTTATTGAACTGTTCTAGGGGCTCTACGATTGCCGTGTCAGGTTGATCAATAGGCACAAATCGTAGTTCATCGTCTAGAGTTTGTGTCTCAGTGGTTGAGCTTGCAAGAATTTGTTCGACTACTCTTGTGATATGCTCAATAACCAATGGATCATTATCAGTTAGCTCTACGAGAATAAGTTGGTTATTTGGTTGATCAGTCACAAAGTTTTAGGACTCTATAATTGGAAACTGATTGAGTGGGTCACCACTTCCAACCACTTTGGCACTTCGTAGAACTGATTGAAGTGTGATGATAGAGAGTGGTTGATAATGAAAGAGATGGGAGTAGCATGTACCTCATACTCAGTCTCTGAAGTTAACTTATTAGTGATCAGCTTCTGAGAAAATCTCTGATCTCTTGGGAATCCATAGGCAAGCACTAAGATCGTTGGATATGCCTTGAAGGTCCAGAATATGTGATCACAGGTATTGAGAATCAGAGCTTGATGATAGGGCATCATGGGCAAGTAGTTGAACAGCTAATTGTAGTTAGCTATCCTTTCTCCATCCTGGGCCACATACAGAATCTCATGATCATCATCCTCTTCTTCATCACTCTCTGCATTACTTGCATCAAGAACGTCCACTACATCTTCCATCACATCATCAACAATATCCACCATCACTACTTCAGCAGACTTTACGATCTTTTCATTAAATGAGGGGACTTCAAGGTTTTCTATTAGTAGCTCCCCCTCAGCTTCAACATATTCTGGCTCTTATGCTTTTAACAGCTCCCCCTCAACTTTAGCACTCTCTTGAACAGGAGATTTTAGAGTTTCTTCTTCAGCATTAGCTGAGTCCACTACAAGTGCTTCTGGTACTTCATCTTCAGAATGAGTCACATCTTCTATCAGAACTTATTCAGAATGAATACCAACTTCAGGCTGTACTTTCTTAGCAATAGCACTTGATTCTTGCATCTCTTCTTCCTGCACTTCAACAGCATGAGCACCAGCTTCAGACATTTCCTCTTTATCTTGATTTATAGCCTGATCAGTTGCAGCAGTGTTGTTTGCATTGCTGATGTAGGCTACCACATCTTCAATGATTCTGGTCTCTTCCAGGGTTGGACCAGATGCTTGAGGCTCAGTGGTTTGTTCAGCCTTTTCAGCAGCCCTTCTTCTGTCATCTTCTTTCAATATTTCCTCATTAGTAAGAACATACTTCTTAACCAATGTCTTCACCCTCTTCTTTGGCTTGGGCATAGCCTTTGCGCCTTCTTTAGCTTCAGCCCTTAATGTTTGTTCAGGCTGAGAGGTTGTTGCAGCATCTCCTTCTGCAGTGGCAACTAGTCTGGACTCTACGATTGGTGATGACTCCACAATCGTAGTGAGTGAAGACTTCTTTGTTCTTTGGCTGCATTTCTTCTTCCTCTGAGGCTCAGAACTACCTTCAAAACTGTCCTCACTTGTCTTCTGCTTCTTCTTCTTCTTCTTCTCTTTTAGAACCACCTCTGGTGATTTAGGAGTGATGACTCTATCAGTGATAAGGCTTCTAAACTCCATATCAACACCAGGACCCACTTGAGGTGCATCAGTGGTTGAGCCTTGGGGCTCCTTAATAATTTTCACCACTTTATTTATTTTTTTCTTCCCTTTTCTCTTTCTAGTCAGAGCCACTGGTTCTTCTTGGTTGACCTCTTCATCTTACTCAGCTTCCTTCATAGCAGATGAGGTTGCAGAGATCATCTTCACATTTTCTGCTGGATTCCTCTTCCAATTCTGGAACAACTGCTGGGTCATCTTCCTGTTGGGATTGATTGAGACACCTTCCTTGTCCTCAATTTTGTCACCCAGGGCAGATTGTATAACGATGCTAATAAACCTCCCATAGAGCATTTTGGCAGTGCTCTTGGACTTCTTAGGGCTTTGCATCCACTTCCCAAACCAATCCTTCAGTAAAGACCCATAGTTGAGTTGAATTCTGTAGCGGATGGTTGTCATGAGCTTCAGTTACTTTTTATTGACAGAATCATGACCTGAGCCATTACAACATATGCATTTTCCAACAATGTCAGCAAGAAACTCATATTCTTGGGAAAACTCTTTCTTCTTGTAGCCACTCTTCCCTTCAATCTTTTGAGTAGCGCATCTTCTTCAGACCTTTATGGAAATCAATAACCTCCATGGATGGAAGAGCTTCATTGTTGAGACCTAGGGCTAGGTTTATGCCTTCGACGTTGAGTCGGATTTGAGCGCCCTTGACTTTGGTGAGAATGAAGTCTCCGTCAACGACTCCATTGCAGTAGAATTCCTTCACCAACTTTGGATATATCAGAGTGCTGGTGCTCAGGGCTTCTTCGAGTCCAACTTTCTTAAGCAGTGATAGAATCTTGTGAAACTCAGGTCCAGTTTTCTTGAACTAATCGAAGCACAGTTGTTAGCCAGAGACAACATTGGAAGCAGACATTTGATTTTGATTTGAGTATCCTGAGACGAACAAATTGACTTAGCTTTCTGAAACTTAGGGTTTCGAGATATATATATATATATATATATATATATATATAAGCTTTTGGAATTTAAAAAGTAAACTGACAAATGACAGTTCAAAATGAATTTATAACTTCCCTCCATTTGTTTTGTATAGTGGGACACGTGTCGAGTTCTGCTGGACTCCATAATTTTAAGTCATGTGGAAAGTTCAGCTCTGCCCTTAGCTCCCCCTGAGCTAGTGAGTTCTTGTGGGTGGACTATGATTGCAGAGAACCACTCCACGATTGTTGAGTTCGTTTATTTGCTTGCTCTTTGACCGTTAACTCTACGATTATTTTTTTTTGTGATGCATTCTGAAATGACAATCCTTCTGAGTTAAGGTTGCTCAGGAAGGGCCAACCTCTTAGTTTGACACTAAGGATCAGGTTTGTCCCTGAGACACTTATTAGAAAGGTTTCTTAGCTTGATAATACTGCTACGATAATGAGCTTTTTTGCCTTGTCTGGATTACTCCATAATTATGGTTTCTCTTATTCATCTCTACGATTTTGACTTAGCCTTTGTATCTGTATGGTTAGCACCATCTAGAGCATAGAATTCATGGTTGCAAATTTAACATACCTAACTCACTTATCAGTTTATTAAATTTGGATTCATCTAAGGGTTTTGTAAACACATCAGTAAGTTAATTTTCAGTAGGGATGTATTGCAAAGATATAGTTCCATTTTGAATATGATCCCTTATAAAATGATATCTTATTTCTATATGCTTAGTCCTAGAATGCATGACAGGATTATGTGTTATTGTTATGGCACTTGTGTTATCACAGTGAACAGGTATAGATTTGAAATCAAACCCATAGTCTGCTAGCTGGTTCTTCATCCATAAGATTTGAGCACAATAGCTGCCTGCAGTAATATATTCAGCTTCTGCTGTTGAAGTTGATATAGAGTTTTACTTCTTGCTGGACCAGGACACTAGTCTATTTCCTAGCAGTTGACAAGTGCCACTGGTACTCTTTCTATCTATTTTGCATCCTGCAAAGTCAACATCTGAATATCCTGTCAGTTCAAACTAGGTCTCCTTGGGATACCAAAGTCCTAAGTAGGGTGTACCTTTAAGATACCTGAAAATCCTTTTTACAGCAGTTAAGTGTGATTCCTTAGGATTAGCTTGAAATTAAGCACATATACATGTTGCAAACATTATATCTAGTCTACTGGCAGTTAAGTAGAGAAGGGAGCCTATCATACCTCTGTAGTGAGTAATGTCAATACACTTACCTTTCTCATCTTTGTCAAGCTTGGTTGCTGGAGTAATTGGTGTTTTCATGAGAGAGGCTGATTCCATGCAATACTTCTTAAGTAAATCTTTAATGTACTTGGCTTGGTTTATGAAGATACCTTCATCAGTCTGCTTCACTTGTAGTTCAAGGAAGAAATTCAGCTCACCCATCATACTCATTTTGAACTTGCTCTGCATAAGCTTGGCAAATCTCTTGCACGGATTTTTATCAGTAGAACCAAAGATAATATCGTCTACATATATTTGAACTAGTAAAACTTTATCTTTGTGCTTCCTAAGAAATAGTGTAGTGTCTACTCTACCTCTAGTGAATCCTTTTTCAATAAGAAAGTTAGTTAGTGTTTCATACCATGCTCTAGGTGCTTGTTTAAGTCCATATAAGGCTTTGTCTAATATATAGACACAATTAGAGAGGGTTGGATTGATGAAACCTGGAGGTTGTTCCACATATACTTCTTCTTAAAGTTCACCATTTAGGAATGCACTCTTGACATCTATCTGGAAGACCTTGAATCTCATGTGAGCAGCAAATGCAAGGAATATTCTGATTGCTTCAAGTCTGGCAACAGGTGCAAAGGTCTCATCATAGTCAATGCCTTCTTCTTGAGAATAACCTTTGGCCACTAGTCTTGCCTTGTTCCTTGTGATCACCCCATCTTCATCCATCTTATTTCTGAAGACCCATTTGGTGCCAATGATTGGGTGATTCTTAGGTCTTGGAACTAATCTCCGGACTTTACTTCTTTCAAACTGGTTCAGCTCCTCTTGCATGGATTTTATCCAGCTTGCATCTTCCATTTCATCTTCTATCTTCTTGGGCTCTATTTGAGACAGAAAGCTCAAATAGAAACATTCATTCTAAGTTACAGATCTTGCCCTGATCCTGGCAGTTGGATCTCCAATGATCAGGTCTTGAGTATAATCTCTTGCCCATCTGTTCCCTGTTGGAACATCTGTTCTGGTGCCTTCTTGTCTGAACTCTTCAGGATTGACTTCTGGTTCTTGTTGACCAGAATCGTTGTCTGGTGCAGCTCTCTCTACGATTTCTTCTCTATTCTCTACGGTTTCACCTTCAGGGACTACAATCGTGGTGTTGGGCTCGACCACCTCATTCGTGGTGTCTGAATCATCAATCGTAGTGTCTTGTGGTGCAGACTTGTCTGAGTCAGTTTAATTAAAGATGATGTGGATCGAGACTTCAACACTTATTGTCTTCTTGTTAAACACTATATAGGCTTTGTTGTCTTTGGCATATCCAAGGAAGATTCCTTCATCTGACTTAGGTTGGAACTTAGTCAAATATTGCTTTTCATTGTTGAGAATGTAGCATGCACAGCCGAACACATGGAAGTAACTGATATTTGGCTTTCTTCCTTTCCACAGCTCGTAGGGAGTCTTCTTCAATGTAGACTGTACAAGAGATCTATTCTGAGTGTAGCACGTAGTGTTGATAGCTTATGCCCAGAAGTATTCAGGCAGATGAGCTGCTGCTAGTAGAGTTCTTCCTGCTTCTATCAGTGTTTTGTTCTTCCTCTCAGCTACTCCATTTTGTTGTGGAGTTCGTGGTGCTGAGAAGTTGTGACTGATGCCATTATCTGTACAGAACTGATCCATTTCTGTGAAGTCAAACTCTCTACCATGATCACTCCTTATGGCCTTGATAGTCTCTCCTTTTTCATTCATCACCATCTTGAACATCTTAAATAGTTAGGAGCTTGTTTCATCTTTGGAGGTGAGAAAGAACACCTATGTGAATCTGGTGTAGTCATCCACTATAACCAGTGAGTATCTCTTTCCTCCTAGGCTTACAGTTGGAATTGGCCCGAAGAGATCCATATGAAGTAATTGTAAGGGCCTGTCAATTGAGTTGACTACTTTGCCTTTGATTGAGCTCCTTGTTTGCTTTCCAAGCTAGCAGGCATTGCATGGCCTTTCTTTGACGAAGCTGAACTTAGGTAAACCTGCTACCAGATCTTTGGAAGCCAACTTTGACATACTCTTGAAGTTGAGATGAGATAACCTTCTATGCCAAAGCTAACTTATTTCTTCAGAGGCTTTAGCAAGAAAGCATATTATCTCATCAGAACTTAGCTGAGCAAGGTTGACAGTGTAGACATTTCCTTTTATTGTTCCTGTCATTTTGATAGAGGATGTTTCCAGATCTCTGACTTGACACTGGTTGTTGAAAAAAGTGACTTGATGGCCTTTATCGCAGAGTTGGTTAATGCTAAGAAGATTGTGCTTTAGTCCATCTACATAAGCCACTTTATTGAAAGATACCACACCATTCCCAGCTGAGCCATATCCTTTTGTCTTGCCAAAGCTATTATCTCCAAAGATAACTGTTGGTCCCTCCTTCTCTGAGTAGTTAGACAAGAGGGATTTGTTCCCAGCCATGTGCCTTTGAGCAACCACTGTCCAGATACCATGTTGTGATCGTGGTGCTCATTTTCTGCAGGTAGTTTCAGCTTTTATGTTGGTACCCAGACTTGCATAGGTCCTACAATGTTAGTACCCTTGGGGACCCAAATCTTTTTGACTTTGGGCCTTCCATGCACAGAGGTATGATAAAATAATGCAGCTTTATGACTATTTCTACGACATGCAAAGCATCTAATATAATGCATGCTGGTGTGTGTGTGTGTGTATGGATTCTTTCTCCATTTGGACTTGTGTGGGTGCTGGTTGGTCTTACCCTTGTATTGCTTCTTCTTTTTCCATGCAGCCTTGGGATTTATGGTTTGTGTTGAGTGAACCTCAACACCACGATTCCTTCCAGGTTGATTTGTGGAGTCAGTTTTACCTGACTCTACGATTCTTCGAGTTTGGGTAGTGGTGACTGAGTTACTCTTCTCTTTTCTAAATCCCAGGCCAGCATGGGATCCATTGTGTCTTGTGATAAGACTTGGATTAGAAGAGAAGGGTTGCATTGGTTCTTCCTTCTGTGTGGATTTCACAAATACAATGGTTCTATTTGAATTAGAATCACTGCTACTGTTAGTATCCTTAATCTTTTCCACACATGGTTCTAGGGTAGACTCCCCAAAACCCAAACCTGTTCTGTCAGATGCACATCTCTGAATGGAGATCACGGAGTCCATGGATGAGGAAGACCTATTCCACATAGAGATAGTCTTTTCTAGATCCTTAATCTTAGAGGTTAGTTTTGACTCTCTTTGTGTGCTCAGTTCATTGGTCTATCTTAAGATTTTATTCTCAGCTTCAAACTGAGAGAGAAAGGCAGAACTGAGTAGAGCTGTTTCCAGTTCTTTCTGAACTTTCTCTTTCTCTCTTTGAAGGTCAGAATAATCTTTGGATAGAACTCTGAACCACCTCATATATTGATATAGATCAGATGTCATGTCATGAAGAGCAGTTCTTAAATCATCTATATCTACATCTGGAGTATTGAAGTCAAATACCTCATCTATGTTTACCTCAGGATGGTCAGTACTTTTCTTGTTGTTTGCATCCTTGGCCATCAGACAGTAGGTTGACTTTTTGAGGCTCTTCATCATCTCCAGACTCAGCATTGGTGTCATTATTTGAGTCACTCCATGAACTTCCAGCTACAAGACCTTTGTCTTTCTTCTGATGCTTCTTGTAGCCTCTAAAATCCTTCTTTGGATTTGTCCTTCTTTTGAGTTCTTCTTTGATAGGTTTGTTGCAATTTGCAATGAAGTGGCCTGGCTTCTTGCAGTTGTAGAAGAAGTCATTGATCTGCTCCTAACTGCTGATGTTTTTGAATCTCTTAGGTCTGCCGTTTCTTCCTTTGCGCATGAACCTTCTGAGTTTTCTGGCCAGCATTACAACTTCTTCAGCATCATCATCATAATCATCTTCCTCAGATGAAGATTCATCTTCATCATGAGTTTTGGAGATCTCTTCTGTTGCCTTGAGAGCAACTCCTTTATCCTTCTTTCTTCCTTCAGATAGAGCTTCTGCTCGTTGAGTCAGCTATAGTTCTTAAGTAAGAAGTTACCATAGAGTTGTTGAACAGTCATTTTATGTAGGTTCTTTGACTCTATGATTGCAGTGGTTTTGGCATCCCACTTACTTGGCAAGGACCTCATTAACTTGATGATAAGATCTTTGTTGGGATAGACCTTTCCATAAGCTAGAAGATAGTTGAGCAGCAAGGTGAATCTTTCATAAGTGGAAGTGACATTTTCTCTTAGAACATGGGCAAACATCTTATACTGCTAAGTTAGTAGAGATTGCTTGTTTTCTCTGACTTCTTCAGTTCCTTCATGCATGATGAGTAATACTTCCCAGACGTCCTTTACAGTTTTGCAGTTGACCACGTTCTTAAACAGATTGTCTTCTAAAGACTGGAACAAGATGTTCTTAGCCTTTTTGTCCAGCTGTACATCTTTCTTCTCGTTGTCAGTCCATTCAGATTTAACCTTGACCACAACTCTATTTGGATCTTCTGGAGTTGGTGCAAACCTTGTTGGAATATAGGGCCCATTCAGAACAGTTTCAAATAGATCATCATCTATTGAATCCATGTATGCTTGCATCCAAACTTTCCAGTTGGCAAACTTGTCTCTATTGCACATATGTGGCTTGCTTCCTCCACCTGTCTTCGTCTCGCTTATCAGATGTACCATTGGATCTACTCAAGCTTGTATGCTCTTTGAGAGAACCTGCTCTGATACCAATTGTTAGTTCCCAAAGGCACAATAGTTATCTAGAAGGGTGTTGAATATATATTTTAAAATTTTCTTTGTTTTAAAATACTTGTCAGTATTGAATATGCTTACAGAAGCGAAATAAGTTTGTTCCCATTAAAGATAATGCAATTATAGTTTGATAAGCAGTTATAGCAGTTATAACAGATATAGCAGTTAATGAGAGACAATGAGACACAGAGGTTTTAAGTGGTTCAGAGCACACAAGGCTCCTAGTCCACTCTTCTACTCCACGAGTAGGAAATCCACTAAGGATGTCTCTTACAACTTGAATAACTTAGATTCCTTCAAGGCCAACAGCCTTGGAACTTCCCTAGTTCACTTAGAACTCTTCAAGGCCAGCAGCCTTGGAACTTCTCTTAGTTCACTTAGAACTCTTCAAGTCCTTCTGACTTGGCTCTTATCTTAGTTCACTTAGAACTCTTCAAGTCCTTCTGATTTGGTACACTTTGGATTGAGAGTTGTATTCTGGGGTGTGCTACTCAGTTGCAATTGAGCATCAGTTCTGAAGAACTGAGTAGAGAAGCAAGCTTTCCTCTTTCAGGATCGTAGAGTGTTTTCGTTGAGTGCTCTTGAGTGTTCTTAGCTTTCTTTTCTTTCTTGTTTCTTGCTTGCTTAATCTAAATCCTTGTCTGATTTGCTTGATAAGGAGCCTTTGAAATTTAGCCGTTGAAGGCGTCCGTTGTAGCATTAAATGCATTAGACAGTTCTATGCAGTTGATGTTGACATCCTGCTTTCCTGCTGCACAGCCGACTGGCCCACTGACACAGCAGACTGCAATCTCACCTAACACCTGAAAAGATGTTTTCAGCAGGCTGTTTAGTCCTTTCCTTAGCTTCTTGAATACGCTTCTTCGATTCATACTAAGGATAGTTATAGAATCATTGGGACTATCAATTGTCAACGTCTCTTAGCCTTTCTTCATTTGTTGCTCTTCCTCCTTTATCAGAACTACGAACTTTGATGTTGACTGGAGGAACACCACGATCGTGGTCATTGTACCATGATCGTTGTGTGTTGTCTTGCACAGGGACTAAGTCCTGATCGTAGACAACACTACGATTTCTATTAAGATCTTTGGCATTCTATGATTCCTTCTTGCTTGTCTTGCAGACTCCACGCTTCCGATAGCACACTGCGAATCTTGACTTAGCTTGGCAGGCACTCGGATCATTTCCACGATTCTTAGTGTCGCTTCTAAAGGTAAATTACGATTTCTGGACATCTTCATTTAAGCTCCACGATTATGCCTTGGCTTCTGCAGACTGCCTTTGACAGATTTTGATTCTATCAAGGCTTATCAGTTACATCTCAAAATAGATCAACCTAACAGATTTTATCTCTCTTTTATACATTCATTTACAGAATGATAAACATTAAAGCTCAGATCAACCTAACAATTTTGATATATCATCTAAGTCATTGTACATATGATCTTTGAAGAACTTTACACTTAAGCATTTATATTTACTTTTAATATCAAATTTAAATATGCAATTCCCAACATCATCTCTCTCCACAAAAGCTGCATCTCTAGCAGTCAAAGTATCCTCGATCTCAGCAAAAGCTGCATCTCTAGCTGAGCGGATCTCATCCCTTCTCCACAACAGCTGCATCTCTGGCAGATCGGAGCTCCTCTCTCTCTATCAAGCCAGCATCATGAGTGACTCGAAGTGCGTCCCTCTCAGCTAAAGCTATATCTCTACCAAATAAGGCGGTTAACATCTGCGCTCTAGCTAAATCCCGCTCAAAGGTCATCCTGAACAATGAATCCACCAAAGCCGGATCTGTGCCTGCAGGAATAGTCGGTGGATCACTGGCCAGTGTCGCTGTTAAACCTACGAATAGCTCATCCTCAGTAGGAGAATCAGGGTCCTCCAAAGGCCCCTCCTTATCAAAATCTACAATAGGAGTTAAAGGAACAAATGTTGCTGCTACCATATCTGCCTTCAGCCATGCAAAATACTCTAGAGAATGCTCCAGATGGCTACTGGAGAGCTCAGACCTCTCTCTGTGAGTCCAACACTCATATACTCAACCAAGTCAGCTGATGGCATGGACGATGCCGACATCCTCTGATCAGCTGACCCCTCAAAATGATGTAAGCTCTGAAACTGATCAAACTGGCTCATAATAGCCAGGGGATGATAAGTAGTCACTCCCCTCAAACCCACTAAAGGAAAGTAATCCATGTCAGGTGCATGAGTAATGAAGCTATATGGGGAGGCTAACCCTGAGCATGGAAAAATCACGAACGAATGATCAATATCTGATAAAAATATCGACCATGTCTCTCCATCGGTACACTTCGCCGGCTGAAAAGAGTAGGACATAGATATATCATGGGAAAAACAATACCCATGGTGCTTGAAAGATCCAATCGATCAGATTTAGGACATCAACCATATATACAACAAGACCGAGCTACCTCTGAAGAACCCCTCCGAGTAGGTAACACAGTGAGTGGCTGACCGCAGCGTCTCAGCCAATATCATCGGGATAATGGTACTACCCTGTCTAAGGGCCCGAACAACAACTATCAATCCCATGTCTAGGTGATCCAAGCATAGCGGCATATAGACGTATGCCACAATACATATCAGCAGAATATCTACCCTGGCCAGATGCCACGCCTTTGCTGAAATAACAAAGTCCCCAACATGTCGATCGTAGCTATCAAGCACCCCAAAACGATCGATTAAAAAGTCAATCGAGATCACACATCCAGAAACGATCTCATCACGACTACCCTCTGACGAAGACCGGACGTCCGCAGGAACGGTCTCCGCATATCACAAATAGCAGTACGGGCGCTAGGCAAGTCCAGAGCCAGACCAGTAAGTCGCTCATACTCCTCCAGAGTCGGAGTCAGCTCATGTCGCCCAAATCTAAACACCGGCCTCTCGGGTATCCAGCAGGATAGTATGCCATCCATAAACCCATATGGCACCTAAAAATCTGCAAAGGCCAATGAATACCCTAACATCTGGTTTACTGCCCCTCTGGCTGAGAAGGGTAGGCCTCGTACCACGACCTCAATGATGTAGCCACCTCAGACTATGGCAAATGCTCAATATGGCTCACGGCTGATGACGTCATCTGTGTCACCGTATCACAAGGCCATCCAGGGGTCAAATCTGAACTCATCTTTCTAAATGCATACATATGACATAATACATGCATGATGACAAATATAAACATGATGCGATAGATAGGAAATAGCATGAATATCTATGATAAACTATTTACTATGGGCATCATCCCTGTCTGATAATGCAAAGTGAAATGAAGAATACAGGGAAATGGGGCACCACCACGCAGCTACTAACAGTGGTCTATCAAAATGATAGCACAACCGCCAAAAAGCCAAAATAGTGGCTGACCAAAAATATAGCTTCCATAGCTATCAGAAGAGATCCAAATAGTCTACATCCAGGTTATCCACCTGCTCCATCTCTGCTAGTGGTCATAAAGTTGCGGTCATCAGGCATGTCTGGGCGGTATAAGGGAGGATTTGCCCCTGCAAAATTGCTTCTAGATGGACCTGAAGAGGGGCCCGCTCCTGAGCTGGATGGGTCAAAAGAAGATGCCTCTGACGGGTCTCGGCCAAGATGCCTGATAAAGAAGCAAGCCCTATCCAACTCCATGGTCAGATCTGCAATCTGGTCTAGATGAGTTTGCTCCTTGAGGAAAGTTATCCAGTCTGTCATCATCTCGAACCCTGGCACCATGTCTGCTATGAACTGGGTAACACGAGTCTGAGCTCCAATAGTGTGAGGACTCCACCATCTGCTAAATACATCCTGGCTGAACGGACCCTCTGATAGGGTAACGCCATCGATGCCCTCCATGGGAATGTTTGTCAAAGTCATGATCAACGGCCAATGATGCCAAGTATGAGGAACAATGGGAATGCGGATCTCACCTGTAATAATCCTGATGGCACGCTTTCCCAAATAGAGCTCCCGGCCTCCCTCTGTCAAAATTGGGACTCTGCAGGTCGATAATATAAACTCTCAACCAGTGGGAAAGCCTCCCTCAAATCTGACGATCAAAACTCAGAGGTATATGGCGTCCAGGAAATCGATCCAGCCGTCAAAAGCTCCAACTGCAAGCGAGCATGTGTAAATCCCTCAGCAACAGGGACCTCCGTCAAAGTCGAGTGTTGCCAATGCCGTCCTCGAGGATAGGTCTCCAAACCTAAAGCAGTGGCAGGTCGTAGGCAAAGAAGCCTCTTAAATTCCCAGAACTGGCCATGTCAATATCAAAAGTCCTCAGTGATCAAGACTGATAAATATAAATGATGTGATCAAAAGGGTACAAGAAAAATGTACTCACTAGCAGAAACGGGTAGAATCCTAACCAGGCCTCTGTCGAACCCTCCGAAAGCATGTGCATGCCCCAGAGAAAATAGGCAAAGGTGTAGGAACCCCAATCAAAATCACTGAGGTGCTTTACATGCAGGGTAGCGCTAACCAGAGCAAAGGACACAGTCAACGAGTTGTTCGCTATAAAATAACCCCTGATGATCACCAGAAATAATCACCTCAGAATACGATCTTTAACCCTCTGGTCATCAGGTGGAGGCTCCAGCAAAGCCCCATTCTGGGCATCTATACTCAAGGGACCAGATCGGACTGACCGACCCTTGAGCGCCGTTGCAGTAACTCCTAGCAGGGACCGAACCGCAGTGGGCATAATGTCAGCCACGACAAACACTGGCTCGCCCTCAAACTCAATACCGGTGATGAACCTCCAGTTCATAGGGGTCATCATCACCTCGTAGTCCAGCAGATGAAGGGACTGAGTCTGGTGGAACCAGCGCTCAAATAAAGCCCTCATATACCCCCAGGGGCAACAGCGGGGAAAAATGCAGAAGAAAGCCTGGAACCCCCAACCATCAACAATATTCCTATAATCCTCGTGCAAAGTATGATACAGGGAATGTCCGTTAAACCAGTTCCCTCGAGGCTGCGTAAAGCCGGGAACCTGCATCAAAACCAACCCATGTCAAAAACCTGTTCCCCGAGAATGGCCAAAGAAAGAAAAGAATCCAAGAAGAGAAAATTTGTAAATCACCTCATTGGTGTGGAGATACCTCGAGGGATGGCGACTCAAGTCGCCGAGCAGCTCCTGTGTAGGCACAACAATGTCTGGAACCTCCGTCCATGGAGCCTGAGCTGGGGCTGGAGCAGCAAAAGCAGCCTTCTCGTCATCAATGTCAATCGTTGGCTCGTCCTGTGCTGGACGAATCACCGACTCTGCCAATCTGCGAGGCGGCCTAGCCGGACGTGGCTGAGGAACATCAGAAGCCCTCCTACGTCTGACCCCTAAGACGACTCTGCTAGCAGTACCAGGTCTATCACGGTTAATCACCTGTACAAAGTCTCTAAATCACCTCAGAAAAGGTGTGGTAAGCCTAAAACCTGTGGTTTATTCATTTAAATCAGTACTCTATGCAACTCTAAGGCCTAAATCATGCATGGGTCAGTCAAGAATACCCAGTAAAGTTAAAACTGCATGTTTTTCAAAAAATAAATTCTAAGAACATGCATGGGTCATTCCAAAATTCCCAGTAGAGTCAAAATTGCATGTTTATTAATTGCTCGAGTTTTGAAAAAATTTCACCAGAGTTTCCTTTGTAAAATAGACTGTCTGCATGCACATAGGGACGACTAGGTGGCCATTAGTAGCATACCTTCCCACAAATAGGAATAGTTCATATTTTTGGAATAAAATCTAAAATAACCTCACATGGTAGCCAAATTACCATAGACATTTTTAGTTAAAAATATAGGCTCACTAGGCCTCAAAAATGATGAGTAAGCTGATCAAAAAGTGCAAAAATTGACCGTCTCAGAATCTAAATTTTCTTACATCCAAACGTACATTACAGTAAGATATGCATACATATATAGTCAGAATTTTTTAACAGATCATATAGGCATACATTTTTCATACATTGCATCTAAAAGCCCTCTACGTGGTTTACATGCTTTTAACTGTCAAAACTTGTGGAAAGAGGATGTAAAGCGTTACCTACGTTGTGCAAAAACTGACAAAATCAGAAAACAGCTGTCTAAGCTCCGTAGATCTAAAAAAGAAGATCGAAATCCGTTTGGAACTCAAAATAGAACTTTGAAAAAATGAAACCCCGCAGCCCAATATAAAGCCCAGGTGGAAGCAGGCCCACCTGCGGCTCCCTAGGGTGGGTCCCACTCCCTTGGGCTCGGTTCGATTCAAGTTAAAACTGGAGTTTCTATGTGTTGCCAAGTCAAATTTAAAGAAAAATTGCTACGCAATTGAGCGGTTTGTCCTGAAATCCTACGTTTAAGCAGCGTAATTCTGATAGCAAAAGGGGACACTCTGGAAACCCTTGGTATTCATCCAGAAGTCATATTCGAGGATCAATGATGCAAACTGCTAAAAAACTAAACAAAAACTATGCAAAACTGCGGAAAATTGTCATTTTCGAAGTATCGGGTACAAATCGAATCCAGTTCAGACGTTGGTTCAGCCCCAGCGAAGTATCGGGTACAAACCGAATCCAATTCAGCTGTTGGTTCAGCCCAACGAAGTATCGGGTACAGACCGAATCCAATTCAGCCGTTGGTTCAGCCCCAGCGAAGTATCGGGTACAGACCGAATCCAGTTCAGCCGTTGGTTCAGCCCCAGCGAAGTATTAGGTACAGACCGAATCTAATTCAGCCGTTGGTTCATCCCAATGAAGTATCGGGTACAGAATGAATCCAATTCAGCCGTTGGTTCAGCCCTTGTGAAGTATCGGGTACAGACCGAATCCAGTTCAGTCGTTGGTTCAGCCCCATCAAAGTATCGGGTATAGACCGAATCCAATTCAGTCGTTAGTTCAGCCCAACGAAGTACCGAGTATAGACCGAATCCAATTCAGCCATTGGTTCAGCCCTAACGAAGTATCGGACACAGACCAAGTCCAATTTAGGTGTTAGTTCAGCCCTAGCGAAGTATCGGGTACAGACCGAATCCAATTCAACCGTTGGTTCAGCCCCAGTGAAGTATCAGATATAGACCGAGTCCAGTTCGGCCGTTCGCACTCCCCAACGAAGCATCGGGTACCAACCGATGACAGCAGCAGTTGGAGCAACATTCGCAAAGCATCGAAAATGATCTGGTGACGGAAACTATGTAATAGTCTATCCCCGATGATGGAATCTGTTATAAACATCCTCAAAAGGAGCACCAATAAGACTTGGGGATTCAACCTCTTATTGTAAAATACCGAGGTAAACTATCATCAGGATAGGGATCGGAAGCAACCATTAAGGAAACTAGATAATCGAGAAGTATACCCAGTGGAGGAGCCTTAGTAATGTGCAACAGCACCAGCCGAAGGGAAATCAACCCTACAAAGAGTACCACCGGACAGGAAAACCCTTGGTCTCAAACCAAGGTAGCACCAATAGTATCATCCCCATCTAAATCAATGAAGCTATCGCAGAGGAAGTCATCCCTAATAGAGCAGGATGAGAACAACATGTGATAGCTCATCTTCGACAAAGCATGTCAGTGGTTCTCCTACCAGTAATCATCTGACAATGTCAGTTTATGGGTTATCATGAATAACGTTATCCCCAGCAAAAAGTGACGTAAACGTTCAAAGGTAACCCTACCCTCTCAGAGGTATCAAACTTGCATAACATATCATTCAACAGTCACATTTCAAGTGTCTAGCAATCTTTATCCCGCTCATTCCATTACATTGCATGAGCATGATAAAGAGGGGCATCTATAGACACTAGAAATTTCCTACCCCTGCTACTAATACTATAGGAGGGCAAAGCGGGTCAATCAAATTAACTCCGGTTTCAATACCGGACCTCCAGTTCAAATCCGGTCTCAATACTGGTCAATCAAATCAACTCCGGTCTCAATACCGGACCTCCAGTTCAAATTCGGTCTCAATACCTGTCAATCAAATCAACTCTGATCTTTAATCGGACCGTCAGATCAACCCCGATCTCAATATTGGGCCATCAAATCAACTCCGATCTCCAATCGGACCGTCAGATCAACCCCGATCTCAATATCGGGCCATCAAGTCAACTCCGATCTCCCCAATCTCAATATCGAGCCATCAAGTCAACTCTGATCTCCAATCGAACCGTCAGATCAACCCCGATCTCAATATCGGGCCATCAAGTCAACTCTGATCTCCAATCAGACCCTCAGATCAACCCCGATCTCAATATCGGGCCATCAATTCAACTCTGATCTCCAATTGGATCGTCAGATCAACCCTAATCTCAATATCGGGCCATCAAATCAACTCCAATCTCCAATCAGACCATCCGATCATCCCCGATCTCAATATCAGATTATCAGAGCAGCCCCGGTCTCAACACGGGAAGTACAGGTCAGCCCCGGTCTCAACCCGGGAAGTTAAGTCAACTTCGGGAACAAACCTGAAGCTCCACAACATCTCCAGAGGAAAACTTGGAACGACCAACTCTGTCTCAGAGACTACACTGAGGACAAACAGACTCTAATGAGATCCAAGTCTTGGAAACAACTCCCGGAAGTCAACCTAAGGCCATGCCAACACCAAGGGCAACCCCTTGAGGGAAAAATAGTTATTTTACCAACCCTAAGTGGATTTGGTCAAACTCAAGCTGAATTGATGCCACCAAGGTCAGAACGAACCATAACGACGATCCAGAGTGCAAATAGCGCAAGACAGCTCAACAGACAAACTGCGACGAATCGAAGACCTGGTTATGAACCAATCTTCCTGGACCCAAAAAATATTTTATCCTATGTCATTGTGACACTCTCGGTGAGGGCTTTTCGAATAGGTATAGCACGCCTCAACCAGACGCTCCGATCAAAAGTTAAAAAGTATCGACTTCGACCTCGCGTTGGTCGGAGTGCACGTACTCTGAGACGAACCAACCGAACACATGGACCCCACCAGGGGAGCTGCACCTCTACCTGCGACAGTAGCAGGAAGAGCTGAGGCTCCCTGGCCTATAAATAAACGTGCCCCCCTCATTTTTAAGAATTTTGAAACGCAACGAACCTCTGCCCGTTTGATTTTCTAACTTTTTCACCTCTTCTAAACCCAAATTTTTTCACTCTAACACGTAGATATACCCACATACTACCACATATCAGAAAATAATCTATAGATTCTGACGTTTAGAGCCTACGATTTGGCAAAAAGCCCGTGTAGCAGTCCATTGTAAGTATTTTTACGATCAGAAAGTTAATACTACTTCTTTGCACTATTTTGCACTTGCATATCAAATTTTGTTTTCTAAAAATTCCCGAAACTTAGTTCCGTGGCCGTTTTTGTCAAAATTTGGTACCTTTTTGTACATAAACTCAATTTCTGGCATTCTTACAACTCGGATTGACGATCCGACAGCTCTAACAGCTTCAGTGCACTTGCATCCTTGTTATAAGCAACTTCGCCGGACTGGGTTATCTTCCCAGTTTGGATTTGGCTTTTTTTGTGTTTATTCAACTGTATATATATTAACTTTTCAATTCTGTCAAGCCCGGATGTCAAATCCGAGGTAGTTTACTGCTTTTCTATATATTTATGCATATATAAGCAGCCTTCACCACCACTGTGTTCTCTTCCCAGTCTTGGTTGACTACATTTCTATCAATATATATATATATTTATATATTTCAGTCCGGCCTGGATTATTTTGTGGCCTTTATACTGCTTTTGCACCCTTCACCATTACTGGGTTATCTTCCCAGTCCCTGGTTGACTATTTTTCTGTATATTTACATTTCTATTCTGCCTGGATTATTCTGTGGCCTTTTTACTGCTTTTATATATAACTATGCATATATAAGCAGCCTTCACCACCACTGGGTTCTCTTTCCAGTCTTGGTTGACTACATTTTTGTATATTTACATTTTTATTCGGTATTATGTGGCCTTTTTACTGCTTTTATATATAAATATGCATATATAAGTAGCTTTCGCCACCACTAGGTTCTCTTCCCAGTCTTGGTTGACTACTTTTCTGTCAATATATATAAATATATATATATATATATTTCAATTCCAGTCCGGGCACCGGCATAAAAACCCATCGCCCTTTACAATTTTTGTATATATATATATATATATATATATATATTGCTTTACTTGCTTTTTATTAAACTGACACTTTAAATATTCATTCGATATGAATCGGCATTTTTTAGTTAAAAGCAACCTCGCGTCCTTTAGATCGCTATCTAGTGGGAACGAGACGCTTCGGCCAGATATGAACCAGAATTTACTGAATGAATCCTCAGTTCTTGCGACATTTGGGATATATTTCTATTTCTGTACAAATTTGAACTGTGCAGGTTTATTGGCTACTCATATGTGAGCCTAACAATCGTGGGATTCATAATCTCCACTTTACAGATGTACCCTGCCAGTTTTTCTGTAACAATGTACATGCAACAGACCTTAAAATGGTTATCCGGATTTAAGGTCTCAATATAGTAAAAATATGGTTTGTCGTGTCAGAGTCCCTCCGATGGCTATCATACCCATGAGGAGACCGACACTTGTATATTTATTTTTGTGGCCGAGGATGCTTCGTAGCCCGACAATCACCATTCAAATGCAGCCTTAAGGCTATAAAGATAAAATTGAAAGTATCAACAGGCTTCAATTCCTATGTTAGCGTAGGTCAAAACATCATTTCAATTCAATCAAAAGAAAAGATTTTGCAAATCAAATCAAACACTTTTGCAAATCAAATCAAAGATTTTGTTTCAAATCAAATCAAACCCTTCGTATATAGGTTCAACAAAGCAAAGCACTACTTTCAAATCAATCAAACATAGACCCAATTTACAAAACAACATTAACACACATTTCAATTTTAAAGGAAATATTGAAAAGATGCGGTACCGTGTTTACACGGGAGTCGTGGGGTACCTAACACCATCCCCACACTTAATCAAGCCCCCGAACTCAAAACTTTGTTTTCAAAGATCAAGTTTTGATAGTTTCCAGCAATTGGGCCTATTTCAAACAAAACTCGGTGAGTTGGTACAACCATTTCAAATCTACCAACTGGCGACTCTATAAATGATTAAATCATCGACATGATACATGTTGGCCTTTTCCTAAAAAATCCTTCAAAACCATTTTTTCGCAATAAAAAGAGTAAGGGTAGAGATAACTTAAGAAGAGAGAAAAGATCCGGGTTGTGACCCGACCCGCAAATTTTTTTCCCGACGTTGACAGACTCCATATGAGATGTGGAAGGGGAGAAAACCAAATCTTAAGCATGTTAAGACTTGGGGTTGTCCAGCTTATGTTAAAAAGTTTGAAAATGATAAGCTACAGACTAAATTCGACAAGTGTAGATTTGTGGGATACCCTAAAGAAACCATAGGGTATTATTTCGATCATCCAACTGATCAAAAGCTGTTTATTGCAAAAAAAATTGCCTTCTTGGAAAAGGAGTTTATCCATGAAGGGGTCAGTGGGAGTAAGATATATATTGAAGAAGTTCAAGAATCACAAATAACTACGGATCAAAGTCAGGTACTTGACCAAGTAGATGAACCTACTGTACCACACCCTATTCGTAAATCTGAAAGAGTACCGAAGATACCTGAGAGGTATGGATTTGTTATAGAGGTTGACAATGAGGTACACGTCATGAATGATGATGATCCATTGAATTACGAACAGGCTATGAGTAATAAAGACTTAGGGAAATGGCTTGAAGCCATGAAATCCGAAATGGACTTCCATGGAAGAAAACCAAGTATGGACTTTGATATCACCACCTGAAGGCATTAAGCCTATTGGGTTTAAATGGGTCTTTAAAAGAAGGACTAGAGTAGACGGCAATGTAAAGACCTATAAGGCCCGACTGGTTGCTAAAGGTTTCAAACAAAGACAAGGAGTTGACTATGATGAAACCTTCTCACCAGTAGCTATGCTCAAGTCCATTAGGATTTTGCTTGCGATTGCAGCTTATAACGACTATGCGATATGGCAGATGGACATGAAAATGTCCTTCCTCAATGAAAAACTTGAGGAGGATGTGTATATGACACAGCCAGAGGGATTTGTTTCAAAGGTTAGAACAAATCAATGCTGTAAGCTGCAACGATCCATTTATGGATTGAAGCAAGCTTCTCGTAGATGGAACATTCATTTTGATGAGACAATCAAAGAGTTTGATTTTATCAAAAATGAGGATGAACTATGTGTGTACAAGAAGGTGAGTGGGAGTGCAGTTTCATTCCTTGTATTATATGTTGATGATATATTATTGATAGAGAATGACATTCATCTGCTTCAATCGATTAAAATCTGGTTATCTAAACACTTCTCCATGAAGGACTTGGGAGAAGCATCCTATATTTTGGGGATAAAGATCTATAGGGATAGATCTAAAAGGATGCTAGGCTTATCCCAAGGAACGGACATTGACACGATGCTAAAGAGGTTTAGCATGGAAGATTCCAAAAGAGGTCTCATGTCGATGAGTCACTGGAAAAAATCTTTCTAAGAAACAAGCCCTAAAAACACCTAAGGAGAGAAACCGTATGAGTATAAGATCCCTTATGTTTCTGCAATAGGATCTATCATGTACGGTATGATATGTACTAGACCAGATGTCGTTCATGCACTTAGTGTAACGAACAGATATCAGTCGAATCCAAGAGAAGAGCACTGGAAGACAGTGAAGAATATCCTAAAGTACTTACGAAGGACTAAGGATATGTTTCTTGTCTACGGTGGGTCTGAATTAAAACTCGAGAGCTTCAATGACTCAAGTTTTCAAATGGACCAAGATGAAAGTAAATCTATTTCAGGGTATGTGCTTACCTTGAATTGAGGCGCAGTGAGTTGAAAGAGTTCCAAGCAGCAAACAGTTGAAGATTCAGTGATAAAGGCAGAGTATATAGCTGCAAGTGAAGCTGCAAAGAAAACTGTTTGGATGAAAAAGTTCATAAGAGAACTTGGTGTGCTTCCTAGCATTGAAGAAGCAGTCCCCGTATACTGTGACAACACCGGAGCAGTTACACAGGCTAAGGAACCCAGGTCTCATCAGAAATCCAAACACGTATTGCGGTGATTTCACTTGATCAGGGAGATCATTGAAAGAGGAGACGTCACCTTGGAGCGTGTGGACTCTCAAGACAACATTGTAGATCCATTTACTAAAGCTTTAACGCAACAGTAGTTTGATATTCACTTAGAGAAGATGGGTATAAGATACCATGACGATTGGCTTTAGTGCAAGTGGGAGATTGATAGTAGTGTGCATACAAGCCAATCATGTATAATGATAAAGCACATACTTTGTAAACAATCTTATTTATTTATTAATAAAAGTATTCATTGAAGGCATTTAATTATATACATAATGCTGTTTTTATAATATGTTAATAACCCATAGTTTTAAGCAATGCTTTTAGAATCATGATGTTGATCATGCTAATGAGATTCAAATTCTAAAAAAGCTTAAAACTAAAATAGTTCCCAATCGTGGGATTACTAAAAAGGGGATTAGTAAATCCGGATAGATTGGTACATATGTTGCTTGCTCATTGGATGAGGATTATTGGTCTCATGATCATTTGTGTGGAGACACTAAAGCAAGTATGTAGGTGCTTATTGGATAATAAGTTCACTGAACGTGACTCGCTATGGAATACTGAATGGAGTTTTAATCACTTGTTAATAGGAATTCCTAATGTGATAGTAGTACAAGTGATCCTTGGACTTGAGATCATTATAGTATCTTGTATGTAATGAATTATACTTTGACTTATTCCTTAAGGCCCTTTAGGGTATATAAAAAGGTATGCTTGGGTATAATGAGTTACATATGGAGATAATGAATGATCAATAAAGAATCTACCACCTCTAGTAAAAGAGAAGATATGTCCTATGTGATTCATTAAATGACAATCCAAGAATCCTTGGCTAAGGTAGAATGAAATTAGAAAGGAGTTTCTAATTTGCATTATATGGACTTGTGCATTTTCTAATCGAAATACATATAATTAAATAAAATAAGACTTGACAGTAAATCCATGTCTTATAATTAATTAGGATATTGTATAGTGAAAGGATTGAATTATACAGTACCTATTTACTCACAGGTTCTTTTATGATTAATGTTGAAATCTATATTATCTGAAAAGTCGTTGATAGCTAGAGAGACTTATCCCTATTGTAGAATAAGTGTTATTTATTTAAATAGATTATTAGTTTAATTTATTTATTTTAATATGATTAGAATTGTTCTAATTGATTTATTCACAACCGGTTTAATATGAAAAACCTAAAGGGTCACACCATAAAAGGAAGAAGAATCATTTAAGAAGATAATGGCATAATCGTAATAATGCATTAAGTTTAATTAATTTAATCTATGGTGATAGAATTAATTAAATAGCTTAATATTTATTATTTAATATTTTAGAAATATTAAATATAAATTAATAAGAGGAGTCTTATTAATATTATTATTATTTTAATTCTAAAGGAGTTTAGGAATTAGTTTAATATAAGTACTTTCACTCATTCCTAATGAGATTATGAGGCAAATTAATTAAAGAGTTTAATTAATTAATCTCAATATGTTGGAAAGCCAAATTAATTTAAAGAGTTTAATTAATTAATAAATGAAACCCTATTCTAATTAGATTAGTAGGGTTAACCTAATATTGATATAAGAGAGTCTTATATCAAATATAAGATATACGTGATTCCAAGAGTTAGAGAGTACAACATATTTTCTACAGAGAATAGAAAAAAAAGGTTTAGCCAACCACACATCTTCCTGAGTAATTCCTCTTCCTTGGTGGATCCCCTCTAGAGGCCAAACCCATGGGTGGCTAACGTTGATCGAAGGAAGGAGCCATTACAGGATATTCAAGGAGATCAAAGGAGAGCAAGGAGTAGAACTCGTACCTATGGAAGCTAGATTCTACAAGGGTATGATTTTGATCTTCCTACTTTTCTGTTATTGATAATTGAGCACAAAGCATGATCATGGTATGGGTTTGTATAAAAATTTTAAAAACCTATATTTCGCGCTTTTGCCCTTTAATTGTGTAATTTGATTGCATGAATGCGTTACGTACAAACCCAACAATATGTCCACAAATGTCTGTGTGAACCAACGCTAACAACTCTGTAACTCTTTCTCCTTTTCCACTAAAAGGAGATTTAGTCATTTTACCCATTAGACAAGATTCACAAGTTGGATATGATTCATAATCAGATAGCTACAAGAGCTCATCCTTATGCAACTTACATAATATTATTTCATTGATATGACCGAGTCTACAGTGCCACATATAGGTATAATTAACATCATCTCTTTTCCTTTTCTTAGTTTGTACAATTTGAAATATATTTTCATGCAAGTCAAGTATATAAAGTCCATTTCGCAAATTACCAACACCATATAAAACATTGTTATTATAAATAGAACAACTGTTGTTCTTTATTATAATGTCATATCCATCCATATCTAATACGGAAATAGAAATAATATTTCTAATGATATTCGAAACAAAATAACAATTATTCAAATTAATGGACTTGCCCGTAGGCAGTGCTAAACAATAAGTGCCTACAGCTAATACAGCAACCTTTGCTCCATTTCCCACTCGTAGGACAACCTCATCCTTGTTCAGCTTTCTACTTCTGACCAATCCCTGTATAGTATTACATATGTGAGAACCACAGTTGATATCCAATACCCAAGTAGAATTCTGACTTTCTGAAAAATTAATTTCAATCATAAACAAACCTTGATTAAGATTTGAAGCTTCTCCAAGCTTCTTCTGCTTTTGTTCTGCAAGGAAATCCATGCAATTCCTCTTTTAGTGACACGGCTTGTTACAATGGAAGCACATTCCTTTGCTATCTAGATCAGGTTTTTTTTGTTCCTTCCTATTCACCTTGCCCTTAGCCTTCTTAGATTTCTTCTTTTCAGAAGATACCTTGGGCCTATTCCTTTTCTTGGAAGAATCATCCACCATTAAGACTTGGTTCTTCTTGGATGAGAAATGACCTTCTGCAGTTTTCAATATCTTAAGTAATTCAGGCAAGCTGAAGTCCAACTTATTCATGTGAAAATTCACAACAAATTGTGAGAAGGTGTCAGGGAGTGACTCCAAGACTAAATCTTGACTCAACTCCCCATCTATGACGAACCCAAGATGTCCAAGGAGTTCAATCAGATTAATCACCCTTAGGATATGAGTCTCAACGGCAGTGCCCTCGGTCATCCGAGATCAGAAGAGCTCCTTAGATATCTCATATCCAGCAGTCCTATTTTGTTCACCATACAACTCCTTGAGGTAAAGAAACATAGTAGGAGCATCCATATTTTCATGCTGACGCTGAAGCTCGTTATTCATGGATGCGAGCATGATGCATTGAGCCACTGATGCATCATCTTTCCACTTTACAATAGTGCAATCTCTTCCTCAGAAGCTGTTTCTGGAACAGTTCCAGGGACAGACGAATTTTGGACATAAGAAATCTTTCAACAGTGAGAACTATTCTCAGATTCCTTAACCAGTCTGTGTAATTCGGTCCAGTTAGTCTGTTAGTATCAAGTATGCTACGCAGTGAAATTAGTGATTTTGACATTTTTAAATTTCTGTATGTGAAAAGACAACATTTTCACAAACATTCATTTAATTAATTATTTACATACCAAGATAAATTAGGTCTTATTTTAAATTGGTATCTCCCACTATTTTCTTCAAACTATATTACCCTCACTTATATAGTTCGGCAAAATCTAATTAAATATTTGCTAGTGAGAATAAAGATCCTATTTCAAATGTATATAGCCTTGTGGAAAGCACAACAAACAATATATAAATAAATAGGTAGACAACTATTTGTCAATTACATCAACATGTAACTCCTTTTATTTTGCCTCTCAAATTATTTTGATCAAGTGGTAGTATATCCGAATCAAAATTATCTGAGTTAAGTCTAACTTAGCACTTCCATATATTCAAAAAAGAAAAATATTATCCTTATGGAAAGCACAATAACACAATTTTGTTCAATTTTCTTTATAAGCATCAAATGTGATAAATTAACATCTTAAATACTTAATACTTGCCTTATGGATAGCACAACAAACTCATATTTAATATTTAATGCTCTATTAATTTTATCTTGCTAGAAGTCGATGTTCGATATTCCAAATATCTTTGAACGCTTTAGACTTAAAATAATTTCTTTGAGGAGTTTGTTATTATTAGTCTCATCTTGTTTAGCCCACATGCACACACATACACACACACACACACACACACACACACACATATATATATATATATATATATATAATACTAGCATGCACATATAGAATACTATATTCTACCCAGATTGATTATGGACTTTTATTCTAGTTTGGTTCACTAGAGCCATCAAATGAACCAAAAGGTCAAACCTAGGAGTGCAAGAATTAAATTTAAACATAACTATTACATTTAAACCCGAGATTCATACAAATGGGTCTTCAAGCGCTCCTTGCTCCTTGTTCTTCAATTCTTCAAGATAATTCTAACTAGTCCTATTACATAAACTATTTAATATAAAAAGAAACCTTGATCAGCAGTCAATGGGAAGTACATAGGAGGGAGATAGAATTTTACATCAAGGAAAAAATTAGAGAAGACGAGGTACGCAGACCCCATTTAATAAAACACATTCATTCAAGCATTCAACTAAAATAAAATCCAATCACATTGGTTAATAGTTCATAATCAACCCCATTTATTTTCATACATATCACCATATGCATCAATAAATTAAACATTTAATATATACATTGATATCGATTTAATGGGCAATCCTCGTTAGTTTCGGGAACTAATTTCAACTCTAATTAGTTATCATGGAATCCAATTCCAACTCTAATTAGTTAGAATGAAATTCAATTCAAATTAAAATAAACATCTTTATTTTAATTCAATTCAAAATCTAAAAAAACCTTTATTAATCTGGAATTACATAAAAAATATTTAATTTTAAAAAAAATTATTTCTGGTGGGGTGGCGCTGCGACGCTGCTAGTGAACTAGCATCTGGCGCTGCAGTGCCACATTACCAAAAATTGAGATAGCTGGCTGACGCTGCGGAGCTGCTGAAGTATTGGCCTCTGTTGGGTAAAATCTAATACGCACAACACGCAAATGTACGTGATCAACAAGTAATATAATGATAAGAAAAGTATCATTCCCACAGAGACAAGAATTACAATTTATCTTAGCAATTACCAATTTTATACTATCTAAATTTTATTAAACCAATGATTAAATGATGATATTTATGTAAAACCACCACTTAAACTATAACTAACACTATCTAGGGATTTAACAAGTTTTTGGAGAATTAAGCCTATAACTTCACTTATTATTTCACTTCGAATGACATACTTTCTTACAGCTTAAATCAATTATTTCAGATTATTAACCAAGAACTCAAAAGTAGATATAACCATCTCTCAATGCATTACATCCATACTCACTCAAATCCACAAGTGATAGAATTGAGCAAGACACCTTAATTAACTAACTCATTATATCTCTATATGAATTATAATTGAAAAAGATTTAATCTCAAGTTCTCTTTAGATTACACATGATGTATAGATATCTCTATCCTACACATGAATTATAAAGTCTAACTAACTGTAGAAATCACAAACATAGGTCAATATGGCCAGTTCCAATTCCATATGTCCTCTCTCGAGTTCATATGGAATAATAATTCATTGGTGATCAAGCAATAACATAAATTACGCACAAATCATAGCAAATAATCTGGGAATAATCTCAATAAGCTAAATAGAAAGCATATTAATTCTTCAATACATAATAAGATCCGTTGTAGACTTAAGTAGTAAATTAGTTCATCATAAACAAAGTAAAAACCATCATCCATAAAGTAAATAACATCTTGAATACAAAGAATAGATGAAGAGAATCAATATAATATAAAATTATATAGCTACTCGTCTTCAATCTCGCCTTGCGTTCGTCGTGCTTCGCCTTGCTTTAATCCCTTTCACGTGTCAACTCCCACAGATTAGGGTTTGTTAATGTCCCAGCTTATCCCATATTTGCCCCTCTGTTAGCCTTATATATCCTCCTAATCGCATCTGAATTGCTCTACTCAAAATTTGCAGAATCCTGCTAGAAGATGTAAACCTCCTTCTCTGCCGCGTACCCCCGCCCCAACGGGTGTTTTTCCTTGAAGTAGGTTGCCCCGGCGGGTGTCCACTTATCTTGAGGATTTGCTGCAACCCCGCCCCAGGCCTATGAGGGCCCGCCCCTATGGGTGTCCTAGCTAAAACAAGCTGAAAAGCTCCATTAAGTCTTGGTTTTCGTCAATTCTAGTTCCTGCAAATATCAATACAACAAAACCAAGTAAAATAATACTAAAACTACTTGAAGTAGCCAGGAATCAAGCTATAAAGGCTATCGATTCGTAGGTATAAAATAACTCATCAAATACCCCCAAACTTGAGACTTTGTTTGTCCTCAAGCAAAATAATGCACATGAAACTAACTATATGCCTATACATGCAACTGTCAGATAGTATAAAGCTAACAAAGATCGCCTCAGAGAAATCACAACAAATATAAACAACAAATCCAACCAAAAACATGTTAGAAATTCAAACCAATCTATCAATCAAAGCATGTTAACACCGATGTAGTGTGTGTGTTCTTGACAACCATGATACCAACTACATTTCAAATATATCACAAAATATGCTTCTTAAAAGGAAAACACAGATTTAACTTAAGAAATTGTGTAAACAAGATAATTCAGCTAAAACACAACATCAACCAAGCCAGAAATCAATATGGGAAACCTTCGCTATCTTTATTCATTTACGGGGGTATTTTGTTCATTTTCCCGTACTTCTACTCTACCCATGACTGTGCAATGTCTAGTTCCATTAGGCTACTCAGTGATACCCGTGTAGAGAGATTTCGACCAACGACTCCCAAGCCAGATGGCTTTAGGGCGCTGGGTGTAGAAACATCCCCTAGGGCGTACTTACTTGAGTATCAAAGGCCACAGAACTAAACGAGTCACGCTGTTTATTCACATTTTTTTTCCAAATTTTCTCTTCATTTCTTTTCTTTTCTTTCTATTTTGTTTCTTTTAGATAGCTCCCATATCTTCCCCCAAACTTAGGTTTATGCCTAATCCTATTCATCACCACTAGTTCACTGAATTTCTGTCACTAAAGCTCAATTTCTTTCAAGAAGTCAATTATATCACTATTTGAACCAAGTTGGACTACATAGTTATCTTATCGTACAATCTGGTACAACAGTGTCAAACAGGCAAAGATTCATGTCATGGTCTAAAATTACATCTATATCTTAGTTGTCATTACTGTTCACGTTCTATGCAAATCCAGTCTCATCACTGGCTAAGGTCACTTCACACCTACTGACATACTTTGACTCATGCATTTCTAACTGATGAATCTTTCTGTGATTTTCTGATTTTTGTCAATTTTTTTCAAATAAAAGCAATTAAATAAACTACTAATGCTAAAAACTAAATGCAAATGCAATAAATAAACTATACTAACATGAAATGCTAAACTACTATGCAAAACTAACTACAATGTTCTAACAATGACTATCATGATCAACAATATACACCCCCAAACTTAATTTGCGCAATGTCCTCATTTTGAAAAATAAACAACATTTAAGCGTAGAAGATTTCCCTGAACAATCATGGATCCGGCTCAACCACCTCCACATCAGAATCAAAAGATAGGTAGCCTGGGAGTGGCTGCAGAGTAGGGAAGTGAAATGGCTCGGCGAACATGTTCAGCCGCGCAAATGCCTCGGCTAATGCAGCATTGAAAGTGTTCTAAGTCTCGAACTTTTAGCTCTATCTCCCCGTCAGCCGGTCTGCCTTCCTGTCCTCTACCCTGCGCTGGTTATCCAACTGCCGCTGAAGTGTCCGAAACAGAGAGCTAAACATAAACTTCAACGAGCAAGAAGTGCTTGATGTAGTGGCATCCCCCTCCTCTGGCAGTCTATCCTCCGCAAACTTGTCCTCCTCGGGCATCACATAGTCTGCATCTATGGTTTCGTCCTCCTCCTCATCTGAGTCTGAAGGAAATATGAAGCCGAGGCCGCATGGATGTGACATGCCCCCTTTCCAGAATGAGTATCAAGCAATCATTCGAGTGTCCAGCGGCTGTAGTGGCTGCTGAATCTGCTCCTCGTCTGCCCACCTGACACCAGAACGGCAGCACAACCCGGTGATAAGGGATGGACGTGGCAATCCTCCCGACATAGGTCCTCTCAAGAACCGACGAATAGAGAAATTGATAAGTGCCCCAATGATGATGTCAAAGTCTTTGATGATCGCGTACAATAGTGAGACCTTTTCCTTTGTGATCTCGCTCGTATGTTGTGAGGGAAGGAGCTTGGCACAAAGGAAAGCATTCCATATCTTCCCGTAGAGGCTCAAATTTGAGCTCATGAACAATGTGCCCCCTTTCTTGCCCTTTTGCCAAACCGTGTCTGGCTTGCGAATTTCTGTCAGGATTTGATCATAGTTAGGCCCCCTATCTCGAAACTCTATATACTGACATACTGCAGGCTGTCGTAAGTTGTAGAAGTCATTAATAGCCTTGGCACTGAAGTCCACTATCTTTCCCCGGACGAACGCTGAAAATAAAGCTTTGTCTTTAGAGTTCGTATAAAATTCCTTCACTACGGCTACCACTGCCGCCTCGGGCTGATCAGTGAAAGTATCCAACCCCTGCTCGATAATCTGTAACCCCAACTCATTATCCAATACATCGGGTCAAAGGCCACGTTCTGGGGTTAGTGCCTTACCCACCAAATAGTCAAATCTGTCAGCGGCGAAAGCACTTGAATTTGTTCTGGTAATATGGTCTAGAGGGGGTGGACGAGCCTTCACCCTTCTATCGTTTTGGTGCTCGTGGTGGCATGATGTCGCAACCCCAAAAATAACTATTTCTTTGTTAATTTTGGTTGTGGCCTTTTATCAAGCAGTTGGTGAGCAATGCCACCAGAGCTTGATGATGGTGATGTTTACTTCATGTGCTTTCCCCCAATGTGGTCTCACACAACAACTCAAGCAGGACATATAAATTAAGTGCACCAATCTTCAATAGCAAATCAGAACCCCAAAAACAAATATCCCAACTTAACACCCAAAATTTTGACCCAAAGGAAGAATTAAAATTGTATACCTAGCTTTGTGTTCAATGTTGTTTGATTAGGGGATGATGTTGAAATCCCAAATGATTGGAGCTTTGGAAGTGAAGTTGTTGATCTAGATGGACTTTGGAGAGCTTTTCAGTAGAGTAGGGCATGAAATTATGTTTTGGAATGGCTCAAATCAAGTGATGGTATGTGTTTTAAAAAAAACTGATTCCCGTATGCTTGCTAGGGTGGGCACATTTTACCCTTGGAGGCCCGCCGGGGCGGCACCTATGCAGCGCTTAAGCCCGCAGGGGCGGCACATGTAGGCCTGAAATAGCCCGCCGGGGCAGGCATAGGGAATTTTCTGTACTGAAATTTTTGGAGTTTTTCTGCAGCATGTTAACTTGAATAGATTCCCTTCGTCGATTTTAAGTTGGCAAATGAGTTCTAGCCTGAATATGTGTTGTCCTTAGCCCATACCTGTATCGAACACCATTAAAATTATTAGAACAAGCACTATAAAGAAGCTATTACTTATTATGAATGATTATAACTAATTTACATCTATTTACAAAAAATGAAAGTAAAGAATGGGTTGCCTCCCATAGAGCACTTGATTTTAAGTCGTTCAGCCTGACTACTCCCTGTTTTAAATTGGCTCGGCTAGGTCGACCGAGATCGCCTGGCGATCGAAGTCACCTCCCCAATAATGCTTGAGGCGTTGGCCGTTAACTTTAAATGTTTCCGTAGAATCCCGGCCATAGAGTTCAACGGCGCCGTGTTGAAATACGATTTTGACAGTGAATGGCCCCGACCACCTTGATTTCATTTTCCCGGGAAAAAGTTTCAATCGAGAGTTGAATAATAGCACTGATTAGCCCGGTTCAAACATTTTGTCCACTATCTTCTAATCGTGCCATTTCTTGACCTTTTCTTTGTATAACTTTATGTTCTCGTATGCTTGCAGGCAAAATTCATCTAGCTCATTAAGTTGTAACAGTGTTTTCTCCCCCGCTGCGTTTAGATCAAAGTTAAGTTTCTTGATGGCCCAATAGGCTTTATGCTCGAGTTCCATTGGAAGGTGGCACACCTTTTCATAGACCAACTAGTATGGAGATTTGCCGATCAGGGTCTTATACGCGGTCCGATACGCCCAAAGAGCGTCGTCTAATTTCAAAGACCAATCTTTTCGATTCGGGTTTACGACTTTCTCCAAGATTCTTTTCACCTTTCTGTTAGATAATTCGGCTTGGCAACTCGTCTTGGAGTGATAGGCCATGGCGATTCTATGGTTGACCCCATACTTAGTCAAGAGAGCGGTGAAGTACTTGTTGTAGAAGTTGCTCCCCTCATCACTGATAATTTCCCTCGGGTGCCAAATCGTGTGAAGATATTCTTTTGCAAAAATTTTAATACAACTTTTGCATCTTTTGTCGGTAGCGCAACTGCCTCAACCCACTTTGACACATAGTCGACTGCCAACATGATATATAAATTGCTAAATAAGGACAAAAACGGTCCCATGAAATTGATTCTCCATATATCAAAAACCTCGACTTCCAAAATCATGTTGAGTGGCGTCTCGTTCCACTTAGAAATGTTGCCCACCCGTTGACATCGATCACAGTTTTTCACACACTGATGTGCGTCTTTGAACAAGGTGGGCCAATAGAAACCTGCTTGGAGTACTTTCGCGGCCGTTCTTTCACTCCCATAGTATCCCCCATATAATGAGGCGTGACATGCCTGTAAGATGCTTTCTACTTCACTTTTCGGTACACATCGCCGAATTATTCTAACGGCACACTATCGGAACAGAAACGGTTCATCCCACATATACCACTTCACATCATGTAGGAATTTCTTCTTTTATTGTCGTGTCAAATCTGGTGGGAGGATATCTCTTACTAAGTAATTTGCAAAATCTGCATACCACGGGAACTCGCCGTGAATCAGAAACAACTGTTGTGACGCCCCCAAATTCCAGGACCGCCACTTGGTCTCTCGAATTCGGTTCATCACGTGCTCATGGTAATACATCACAATAATAATAATTAAATATCATACGATCACAGCGGAAAATCTATTCTAGAATAATTTACAATGATTTATTATAATTATTCCCCCAAGTCTCGCAACCTACAGTACTTAATAGATTACATAATAATATCAGTTAACGACTTATTACATAATCTAACTTAAGCTTAAACATAATCAAATCCAGTCTTACTACATCATCTTTATACAATATTAATATATTTAAAACATAACAGACATAAGCTAGTTGGTAGCTTTGCCCTTGCCCTTATCAACGCCCGAAGGTTCACCATGCTCTGCCTTAACTGAAATATTTTAGGGAAAGCAAGAATGAGCACAAATTGCCCAGCAAGTAATATACAATAAGGGTGAGTAATAAGATTCTCAATTCTCGAAAGGGTATAACAAGATTTGATAGTTCAAGAATAACAAGAATATCAACAGTTCTCAATATCAGTCGCTAAGGAGAGGATAATATCAATATGATTCAATAATAAGTCAATTCAAGATTTCAAATAATTGAATACTGAGTAGTCACTACGGACTATGAACTTCTACTAGAATTGACAGTAATAAACTGAAAATCCAACAAAAACAGGTACAACAGGTGATCAGCCTAAAGTACCCTTGTTATGCATAACAATCAACCATACTCAAGTGTGCACGTCGGTTCTCCGACAATTATATATTCCCTTCAAAGAAGGTTGTTCTTCTCAGTCAAATATAAGATCCCGCACCAATCAATTAGTTTGGGTTGCTTTTCAATAACATAAGTCCAGCCGAATCAAATGGCATAGACACTTTCACAATATTCAAGAACAATACTAAGTTCAACATGAATAATAGCTTTAATGAAATAAGAGTTCAAGTATGCTAATTCGATTCAACCGATTAAATAGGAAACTAGTTCGCAATACACAAGATAGGATACTTGCATAGTAAAAGAGTATAAGTTAGGAAACTTTCACAATCATAGATTTCCTTGCATAAGGTAAATGCGTCGGTTAGGATACTTGCACTTTAAAATAGTGTAAGTAAGAGAACTTGCCTTTAGCGTAGTTTATCCACGAAAAGCAATCAACACTTTCGAATTCCTATCGTAATACAGTTACGTATATATATGATATTCATTAGTCATATAATTTAACTTCACATTTTCTCTTTGAATATACGATCAACACATAAGCTAAGTCTTACCTAGCTACACAGTTATATAGAATATAATTTCTATCCTTAACGTTCCTTCTTTAGAGTTTAAACGCATTCTCATATTATATAAGATCTCAACAATTAGCAAACATGCTTGCATATTATTAATATCACATAAGACCACAATCAATACTAAATATATTTCATTTTAGCAAGTTACGGCATCTCCTTAAGTTAACCATCAAAATCGAGTTCAAGTAACATCATATAATATCGCGTAGCATGTATTCATATTTAAAGGATACTTTACATGCTTGTATAACTTTTCCAAATCCAATCGTACATGGTATAGGTTCTTAAGTTAATACTTAAAGTCATTCAAGGACACGAACTCATATGGTCTAACATGATTGCTTTTAAACACATAAGATATTCATATAACTTGTAGTAGTCATGCTCATGAGTACTCGTATTGCATATATGTAGCTAGCATTGTTATTATCTTGAAAACATGCTTTGTTCATGCTAAACTTTAATCACGGCAACTAATCATGGTATATATACATGCATGACACATGAATGAGTCTAAGAGTACTATCACATGTGTCCATAAATGTCAAATTCTAATTCTCGTCATAACATACCAACGTTCACGTTCAAAGCTTATACTTTGTTAGTATAGTTCATTAATAAGGTCTATCATGTTCATGCTTCCTTATGAAACCTACATATGTAAGTTAACATGCTTTTCATGTATTTCAAGGCCCTATAAACATGCTCGAAAAGTCAGAATGTATACATGCTTCATATATGTTAACGTCGTTTATGAAACTTTAAATTCGTTTCCAAACTATGTGTCGTTTGGTTAACCACGCATGCTAATATACTAAAACATGCTTACATTGCCTCATTAGGTTTATATATATGTATTAATCATGCTCTTATGCTTGTTTAAACAAAAATCAAACAATTGGTACATAACAGTTTTGCTGCAGAATGCAGAAAACTGAACACAGAGGCTGGCGCTGCGGCGCGGCAATACTGGCGCTGCGGCGCGAGTGGCGCTGCGTGCGGCGCTGCGGCGCGGGCTGCGGCGCGTGTGGCGCTGCGGCGCGGGCTGCGGCGCTGCGGCGTCGAGGCAGTTTTCTGGTTCAGACTGCAGCGAAAACCGACCCAAAACCTCCCTTTTCATCGATTTACCCAGATATTATCCTTGTTTAACTTACTAACACATACATATATGCTTATATAACAGTCAATAGCAATTATCAATTCCTAATTTCATGAACTCTAACTAATTTATGAATTTCATGTATTTACAGAAATTGAAGAGGAACAATGGAAATGAAAGACTATTCAGTGGTTCCATCATGTGGGTATGTTCATATAACAACAATATAAGGGTTCTACAAACCAATCATGAACCAATTTGGCATAATCAAGAATTTCAACAAAACTCATAGAACAACAATGGAGTTCTTTTGACAGAAAATGAAAATGAAGACACGAAGAGGATTTATACCTCTGTTATGGAGTAAGCTTGCTGATGCTACAATAAAAATTCCTTCTGAACTAAATAGACAATCACAGTATACTCTCTTCTCTTATAAATATTTCAGCAATGAAATGAAGGTGCAGGGAGTTCTTTATATAGAAGAATGAATACACAGTCCAAGTTTCTAACTCCCAAATCAAACTAACGGATTGTCAAATTGCATGAAGGTTATAGAATGGTAGGTATTTAGTTGTTAGAATCCATCATTAACACCACTCCCTTGCTCATCATTGCTACAAGGCTATGGAAATTTACTGAGTTTAAGGAGAAGCAATAGGCTTAGGCCATAATGGCTGTGCACGTGAATGAGGGAAAGGAGAGTGACTATTATATTGGGACAAGCCAAGCAAATCTCAGCATTCTCACAAATGGACTATATGCTACACTTATGTTATATATTATATGTACTCTTAGGTTATGATTACAATGTTCTCCCCATAATGTAATAAATGCAATTTGAATACATATAATCTATGTACATTTTATCTTACCGATATAATACAATCGGATACTACCACATTACATTATATCATATATTATTAAATTGTTCACCATATATTCATGATGTCTCACTTTATTAAAATTAATAGTTTACAATATGTTCATGATATATTATACAGTGTATTCTCACATATTTATTGTCACATCAGTATTATCATGCATTCATAACATATAGTTTTAACATAATCACATTATGCTTCATGTAATATATGGTTTCTATGTGTAATATATTCGCATTGCATTATATAACATAGTTTATGTATATACATGCATGGTCACACTTAATTGTCTCTCTACACCATATAATATAGTTGTATTCCATATACTTTATATATTCAAATATTGCACATTTGCACATATCAATTAATATAATCTTATTATATTTATAAACACGTTGCTCATCATTATTATGTTTCTTGCAATAATAATCACATATTATTAATCAATCCTCATTAGTATTTTATAACAGTTAATTAATATTCTTCGATTAACAATTAATATAGATTAATTGTTCGCTTAAATTAATATAATTATTCTTATATTACGTCACTGTGCCACACAAGGCAATCAACGAGTTTATCACAAACTCCACCAATTTCTCAATTATTATAATTATTCAATTATATATAATTGAATTAATTCATCTCATAACACAAAATCATTTATATTCAAATAAATTCTCATTTCCATTAATATATTTATTTAATAATATATGGAAATTCTCGGGTATTACATCCTCCCCCCCTTATAAAAATTCCGTCCCAGAATTGCTACAAGGTTACACAAATAGATGGGGATAGTCCCTCATCATCCTATCTTCTAACTCCCACGTTGCCTCCTCGACATCGTGGTTACGCCAAAGTACTTTTACAGATGAAATAACTTTATTTCTCAAAGTTTGTTCTTTCCTATCTAATATTTGGACAGGAATTTCTTCATACGCCAAGTTCTTCTCCACTTGAATGGGCTCGTAAGAAATCACGTGCTTGTAGTCGGCCTTGTACGGTCGCAACACGGAAATGTGGAACACGTTGTGGATATGCTCCAACTCGGGTGGTAACGCAACTTTGTATGCCACTTCGCCCACTCGCTTCAGTATCTCGAACGGTCCTATGAATCTTGGATTCAATTTTCCTTTCTTGCCGAAACGGATTTTTCCCTTCCATGGAGATACCTTCAAGAATACGAAACTGCCGACTTTGAAGTCTCGGTCCTGCCGATGCAAATCTGCGTATTTCTTCTGGCGATCTTGAGCTGCTACAAGTATGGCTCTTATCAATGTCACCACGTCTGCGGTTTGTTGAACTAACTCTGGTCCGAGTATTCGTCGTTCTCCGACTTCGTCCCAACATAACGGCGTTCTGCACTTTCTCCCGTAAAGAGCTTCGTACGGTGGCATGCCAATACTCGCATGGTAGCTATTATTATATGCGAATTCTACTAAGGGTAGGTGGTCGTTGATAGACACATAATTCATACATTTTATTATCCCTAATTTTGTTCTTTTAATTATATTAGTTTATTAAATTAATATATTTTATTTTATTTTGTAGGGTTTAATATTTATTGCAATAAAATTAAAATCTTGGTGATCAAGCGATATTTAATGCTCTTATTCATGTAAGAAATATCCAAGAAGAATTCTACAAGGAGAAGGAAAGAGGTGGAACAATCTTGGTGTGCAAGTCAAATCCAACAAGAGAAAGAAAAGTCTATCTAGAAGATCTCTTTGAGAAGTTGATTGCCACTAGGAAGTTAAAACCTACATGGGAACAAAAGTGTCCAAGTTCAATGTATCTAAATTATGACACAAAGTTATTTTCCCTATAAATAGGTCTCTTGTTTTAGAGAGGGGGAGGATTAGGTATTGTATTACACTAGGTTAGGAGTAGGAGTAGATTAAATTATTTCATTGTACGCTTGTTAGAGAATCGTCAATAAAGGGAGTTTTCTTATTTATTTTTAATCTTCTTCTCTTCTTTATTTTAGTTAGTTAATTTATATTTTTTATGTCTAGTTAATTTCTTTAATCTAGGATGAAGATGAAATTAAATAATTATTCATGATAATATTTTTCATCTCTTCTATTATTTATGCCTTTATGTTTAATTGATTTCGCCTTCATATTTCGTTATTGAAATACCTTCGTTTTATAGTTCATATGTGATTTTAAATTAATTAAGAGGTTTTGATAGATTATTGTTAAGATATGAGTTTTTCATAATCCATGCTTGCTCAAAGAAGTTTTGATGGGTTATAGTTAATCCTTAAATTTTCATAGTCTATGCTTGCCCACGTTAATTATAAAATTATTAAATTAAAGGGAAGGGAGATCAAAATCATAAATAAGTTATAAAAATAGAATAGCTTGAATTATATGTTATGTTTATTATTTAATGGATTCGGATTCCTAGATTGTTTCCTCATTATTATTTTTTATATTCTAATTAATCAACTCTCAATATTTATTTTTAATTCGCCTAAAATAGATATTAAGGATATATTAAAATTAATCTAGTCTCTGTGGGTTCGACCTATACTTGCCAGTTCTTCAACTTGACACTGTGCACTTGCAGTTACATATTTTTATCACATCAAGTTTTTGGCGCCGTTGCCGGGGACTAGACTTAATTTTATATTCCTTAATTTTTATTTATTCGAGTTAGTTTATTTTTCTAATTTTTTTATTGTTTTTAGGATTATCGAAGCGGATCAACAGTGCGGAAAGACAAGACTATTGCTGCGCTTTTTCTGGTATTTTGTATCTTAACTCAAAAAAAAAATTAAAAAAGTAAGTAGCTTAGTTTTTCTTTTTTTTGTTAGTTAGAAAATTAATTGTCGCATTCATGCATTCACTCACGTAGAGCACATCCTATTTAGGTTTTTTATTTTATTTTATTTTATTTAACCCTAGAATTAGGATTCTTCTTTTATTTTTATTATTTATTTTTTTTGTGATTTTCGTTGTTAGCTGTTTATTTGTTTTGTGATTTGTGGAAAGATGGATACTTATTATAGTTGGAATAATAATTTTGCTTGGAATCAAGAACACTATGAAAATTTTAATGCACACCAAGTAAATCAATTTTTTTCAACTTATGAAAATCCTTATCTAAGTTCATATCCATATTCATATCCATATTCGGATCCAGAACCTCAATATCCACAAGAACTATCAAATGAAGAAGAGGAAAGACTTAGTGTCTTAGAGAAAACTATGGAAGTTTTAATGAAAAATCAATTTAGCGTGGATCAAGCTATATCTCGTCTAGAAATTCAAATGAGTCGATTAGCCACCATAATAAATGAACAAGAGGTGGGTGAATTTTATAGTAACTCTGAGGTTAATTTTAAAAATTTTGATGGTTGTGAAAATGATGAGAAAAATAAAAATTTTGTATTCAATTCTACACAGTTTGAGTCAAGCGAATTTGAGGAGTCTAAAAATTATGAGTCTGTACTTAAAATTGATCATGTCACATTTAATGAGTCGGATAAAAAAGTCTATAAGCCTAAAGCTCCATACCCTGAAAGACTTATTCCTAAAAACCCACCTAGTGATATTTTAGACCAACCCATTAAAATAAACATGATCCAAGAGTTGTCCATGACCCAAGAAATAATTAAAAATAGACTCTTGATTGAAAAAGATCCAATTAATTTTTTCTTAAATCATCTTGACCAAAATTGGAATGAATCCGAATATTTAGATAAGGTCAATGAGCTGTTGAGATCCACTACAAATAAGTCAACTAAACTAGAACATGTATGTGAACCAATTCTTCCATCATTTGAACATGTTAGTGAAAATTTTCTTGAGATAAATTTTAAGCATAATTCTAATGAAAATTCTGACTATTTTCAATTTCCTAGACCTCCTGAAAATCATGACAAATTCACACTCACTTACCCATTTGTATCATTCATGTATAATCATATAATATTTAAGATTTATAAAATTCGTAGGTATGTACATTTGTTTTCCTTCTCACCACATTTTCTTGCAGAATAAATGCCCCGCATACAAGGTACAATTCTTTCACATCTTTGTTCTCTTTTCTTCATTTGCATACATTGAGAACAATGCATGATTTAGGTATGGGGGAGTTTGTTTGTATTATTGTATTAGATTTTTTTTTCTTTTTAGGAAAATGTTGTTTAAAAATAAATAAATAAATAAAATTGAAAATTTTGTTTGACTTTTTATGGATTGAATTTATTCTAATAAGTGTCCGTGGAGTTAAAAGTCATGAGTAAGATTGAAAGATTTAGAACTCTTAAATCTTTGATGAGGTACGAAATCTTAATTTGAAATACCATCTGGACTAATATTGATTTCAAAAGCATTTTTTGCACTTCACGATCGCACTAACTCTTAGTTGTGGATATAAACTATGATTCGAGTAATTTTAAAAAAAAATGAAAAGAAAAAAAAATTAAAAAAAAAGAAAAGAAAAAAAAAACTGCTTCAATGTCCATTGAACGAAATAACTGGGTATTTAAGCCTCATGAAGCATCGATATTCACGCTGAAAAGTGTGATGGATAAAAGCAGTTTGAATAGTCTAATTTTGTGGCCTTTGTTACTCGAGTTAGTAAGCCCTTAGGGGTGTCTCTACACCTAGTTCCCTAAAGCCAACTGGTTTGGGAGTCATTGGTCCAACGCTCGCTACATGAGTAACTCTGAAAAGCCTAAGAAAATGAGACATTGCACAAGTCAAGAAAAAAAGAAAAGGAAAAAAAAGGAAAAAAAATTTAAAAAAAAAGAGAAAAAAGAAGAAAAATGAGTTTGCTTGATTTTCATGGTAAAATCCCTATTAAGAGTTACATCATACACACATACATGCATCACATGGAATTAATATTATGAAGGATGGTGTTTAGAATGAAGATTGAATATTTTTGATAAGGTGAAAGTGTGATTTTGAATTTAATTTTGCTTATGTATGCCCATGGATATTTAGAAGTTTTAATTCAATTTCATGACTTGTTGAACTCAAAAATATTTTTGAACTTTGTGGGTATATTCACTGCAAACCCTCACGAGACACAACTCGTCCACTTGGGATAACCTTGGGGTTTAAAGGCTTGTTGCACATGCTAAGTGCAATCGTGTCTCCTACGAAAATGGGGTAGTATAATTTTTATTTTATTTTATTTTTATTTTACTCGAGGACGAGCAAAAGCTAGGTATGGGGGTATTTGATAGACACATAATTCATACATTTTATTATCCCTAATTTTGTTCTTTTAATTATATTAGTTTATTAAATTAATATGTTTTATTTTATTTTGTAGGGTTTAATATTTATTGCAATAAAATTAAAATCTTGGTGATCAAGCGATATTTAATGCTCTTATTCATGTAAGAAATATCCAAGAAGAATTCTACAAGGAGAAGGAAAGAGGTGGAACAATCTTGGTGTGCAAGTCAAATCCAACAAGAGAAAGAAAAGTCTATCTAGAAGATCTATTTGAGAAGTTGATTGCCACTAGGAAGTTAAAACCTACATGGGAACAAAAGTGTCCAAGTTCAATGTATCTAAATTATGACACAAAGTTATTTTCCCTATAAATAGGTCTCTTGTTTTAGAGAGAGGGAGGATTAGGTATTGTATTACACTAGGTTAGGAGTAGGAGTAAATTAAATTATTTCATTGTATGCTTGTTAGAGAATCGTCAATAAAGGGAGTTTTCTTATTTATTTTTAATCTTCTTCTCTTCTTTATTTTAGTTAGTTAATTTATATTTTTTATGTCTAGTTAATTTCTTTAATCTAGGATGAAGATGAAATTAAATAATTATTCATGATAATATTTTTCATCTCTTCTATTATTTATGCCTTTATGTTTAATTGATTTCGCCTTCATATTTCGTTATTGAAATACCTTCGTTTTATAGTTCATATGTGATTTTAAATTAATTAAGAGGTTTTGATAGATTATTGTTAAGATATGAGTTTTTCATAATCCATGCTTGCTCAAAGAAGTTTTGATGGGTTATAGTTAATCCTTAAATTTTCATAGTCTATGCTTGCCCACGTTAATTATAAAATTATTAAATTAAAGGGAAGGGAGATCAAAATCATAAATAAGTTATAAAAATAGAATAGCTTGAATTATATGTTATGTTTATTATTTAATGGATTCGGATTCCTAGATTGTTTCCTCATTATTAGTTTTTATATTCTAATTAATCAACTCTCAATATTTATTTTTAATTCGCCTAAAATAGATATTAAGGATATATTAAAATTAATCTAGTCTCTGTGGGTTCGACCTATACTTGCCAGTTCTTCAACTTGACACTGTGCACTTGCAGTTACATATTTTTATCACATCAAGTTTTTGGCGCCGTTGCCGGGGACTAGACTTAATTTTATATTCCTTAATTTTTATTTATTCGAGTTAGTTTATTTTTCTAATTTTTTTTATTGTTTTTAGGATTATCGAAGCGGATCAACAGTGCGGAAAGACAAGACTATTGCTGCGCTTTTTCTGGTATTTTGTATCTTAACTCAAAAAAAAAATTAAAAAAGTAAGTAGCTTAGTTTTTCTTTTTTTTGTTAGTTAGAAAATTAATTGTCGCATTCATGCATTCACTCACGTAGAGCACATCCTATTTAGGTTTTTTATTTTATTTTATTTTATTTAACCCTAGAATTAGGATTCTTCTTTTATTTTTATTATTTATTTTTTTTGTGATTTTTGTGGTTAGCTGTTTATTTGTTTTGTGATTTGTGGAAAGATGGATTCTTATTATAGTTGAAATAATAATTTTGCTTGGAATCAAGAACACTATGAAAATTTTAATGCACACCAAGTAAATCAATTTTTTTCAACTTATGAAAATCCTTATCTAAGTTCATATCCATATTCATATCCATATTCGGATCCAGAACCTCAATATCCACAAGAACTATCAAATGAAGAAGAGGAAAGACTTAGTGTCTTAGAGAAAACTATGGAAGTTTTAATGAAAAATCAATTTAGCGTGGATCAAGCTATATCTCGTCTAGAAATTCAAATGAGTCGATTAGCCACCATAATAAATGAACAAGAGGTGGGTGAATTTTATAGTAACTCTGAGGTTAATTTTGAAAATTTTGATGGTTGTGAAAATGATGAGAAAAATAAAAATTTTGTATTCAATTCTACACAGTTTGAGTCAAGCGAATTTGAGGAGTCTAAAAATTATGAGTCTGTACTTAAAATTGATCATGTCACATTTAATGAGTCGGATAAAAAAGTCTATAAGCCTAAAGCTCCATACCCTGAAAGACTTATTCCTAAAAACCCACCTAGTGATATTTTAGACCAATCCATTAAAATAAACATGATCCAAGAGTTGTCCATGACCCAAGAAATAATTAAAAATAGACTCTTGATTGAAAAAGATCCAATTAATTTTTTCTTAAATCATCTTGACCAAAATTGGAATGAATCCGAATATTTAGATAAGGTCAATGAGCTGTTGAGATCCACTACAAATAAGTCAACTAAACTAGAACATGTATGTGAACCAATTCTTCCATCATTTGAACATGTTAGTGAAAATTTTCTTGAGATAAATTTTAAGCATAATTCTAATGAAAATTCTGACTATTTTCAATTTCCTAGACCTCCTGAAAATCATGACAAATTCACACTCACTTACCCATTTGTATCATTCATGTATAATCATATAATATTTAAGATTTATAAAATTCGTAGGTATGTACATTTGTTTTCCTTCTCACCACATTTTCTTGCAGAATAAATGCCCCGCATACAAGGTACAATTCTTTCACATCTTTGTTCTCTTTTCTTCATTTGCATACATTGAGAACAATGCATGATTTAGGTATGGGGGAGTTTGTTTGTATTATTGTATTAGATTTTTTTTTCTTTTTAGGAAAATGTTGTTTAAAAATAAATAAATAAATAAAATTGAAAATTTTGTTTGACTTTTTATGGATTGAATTTATTCTAATAAGTGTCCGTGGAGTTAAAAGTCATGAGTAAGATTGAAAGATTTAGAACTCTTAAATCTTTGATGAGGTACGAAATCTTAATTTGAAATACCATCTGGACTAATATTGATTTCAAAAGCATTTTTTGCACTTCACGATCGCACTAACTCTTAGTTGTGGATATAAACTATGATTCGAGTAATTTTAAAAAAAAATGAAAAGAAAAAAAAATTAAAAAAAAAGAAAAAAAAAAAAAAAACTGCTTCAATGTCCATTGAACGAAATAACTGGGTATCTAAGCCTCATGAAGCATCGATATTCACGCTGAAAAGTGTGATGGATAAAAGCAGTTTGAATAGTCTAATTTTGTGGCCTTTGTTACTCGAGTTAGTAAGCCCTTAGGGGTGTCTCTACACCTAGTGCCCTAAAGCCAACTGGTTTGGGAGTCATTGGTCCAACGCTCGCTACATGAGTAACTCTGAAAAGCCTAAGAAAATGAGACATTGCACAAGTCAAGAAAAAAAGAAAAGGAAAAAAAAGGAAAAAAAATTTAAAAAAAAAGAGAAAAAAGAAGAAAAATGAGTTTGCTTGATTTTCATGGTAAAATCCCTATTAAGAGTTACATCATACACACATACATGCATCACATGGAATTAATATTATGAAGGATGGTGTTTAGAATGAAGATTGAATATTTTTGATAAGGTGAAAGTGTGATTTTGAATTTAATTTTGCTTATGTATGCCCATGGATATTTAGAAGTTTTAATTCAATTTCATGACTTGTTGAACTCAAAAATATTTTTGAACTTTGTGGGTATATTCACTGCAAACCCTCACGAGACACAACTCGTCCACTTGGGATAACCTTGGGGTTTAAAGGCTTGTTGCACATGCTAAGTGCAATCGTGTCTCCTACGAAAATGGGGTAGTATAATTTTTATTTTATTTTATTTTTATTTTACTCGAGGACGAGCGAAAGCTAGGTATGGGGGTATTTGATAGACACATAATTCATACATTTTATTATCCCTAATTTTGTTCTTTTAATTATATTAGTTTATTAAATTAATATGTTTTATTTTATTTTGTAGGGTTTAATATTTATTGCAATAAAATTAAAATCTTGGTGATCAAGCGATATTTAATGCTCTTATTCATGTAAGAAATATCCAAGAAGAATTCTACAAGGAGAAGGAAAGAGGTGGAACAATCTTGGTGTGCAAGTCAAATCCAACAAGAGAAAGAAAAGTCTATCTAGAAGATCTCTTTGAGAAGTTGATTGCCACTAGGAAGTTAAAACCTACATGGGAACAAAAGTGTCCAAGTTCAATGTATCTAAATTATGACACAAAGTTATTTTCCCTATAAATAGGTCTCTTGTTTTAGAGAGAGGGAGGATTAGGTATTGTATTACACTAGGTTAGGAGTAGGAGTAGATTAAATTATTTCATTGTACGCTTGTTAGAGAATCGTCAATAAAGGGAGTTTTCTTATTTATTTTTAATCTTCTTCTCTTCTTTATTTTAGTTAGTTAATTTATATTTTTTATGTCTAGTTAATTTCTTTAATCTAGGATGAAGATGAAATTAAATAATTATTCATGATAATATTTTTCATCTCTTCTATTATTTATGCCTTTATGTTTAATTGATTTCGCCTTCATATTTCGTTATTGAAATACCTTCGTTTTATAGTTCATATGTGATTTTAAATTAATTAAGAGGTTTTGATAGATTATTGTTAAGATATGAGTTTTTCATAATCCATGCTTGCTCAAAGAAGTTTTGATGGGTTATAGTTAATCCTTAAATTTTCATAGTCTATGCTTGCCCACGTTAATTATAAAATTATTAAATTAAAGGGAAGGGAGATCAAAATCATAAATAAGTTATAAAAATAGAATAGCTTGAATTATATGTTATGTTTATTATTTAATGGATTCGGATTCCTAGATTGTTTCCTCATTATTAGTTTTTATATTCTAATTAATCAACTCTCAATATTTATTTTTAATTCGCCTAAAATAGATATTAAGGATATATTAAAATTAATCTAGTCTCTGTGGGTTCGACCTGTACTTGCCAGTTCTTCAACTTGACACTGTGCACTTGCAGTTACATATTTTTATCACATCAGTCGTCCCAATTTCCCTTAAAATCCATCACGCAAGTCCTAAGCATGTCCTCCAGCGTTTGTATTGTTCGCTCACTCTGTCCGTCTGTCTGAGGATGGTAAGCTGTACTCAACCTCAACTGCGTTCCCATTCTTTCTTGCAAACTCTTCCAAAAATTGGACGTGAAGCGCGGATCTCGATCAGAGACAATTGACACCGGCACTCCATGTCGTGAAATAATTTCCTTTACATATAGGCTTGCTAATTGGTTCAAACTGTAGCGGATCTTGATTGGTAGAAAATGTGCAGTCTTGGTAAGTCGATCCACAATAACCCAAATGGCATCATAACCTTTCTGCGTAACTGGAAGTCCTACCACGAAGTCCATCGTAATATGCTCTCATTTCCACTCTGGTATTTCCAACGGTTGTAGTAAACCACTTGGCCGCTGATGCTCTACTTTAACGCGTTGGCAAGTCAAGCATTTACTGACGCACTCTACGACTTCCCGTTTCAAATTAGGCCACCAAAAATGTTGCCTTAGATCTCGGTACATCTTTGTGCCTCCCGGATGAACGGAATATGTCGTATTATGTGCCTCGTGCAAAATCTCTTCCCTCAACTCGGTTACCGCTGGTACCCACACTCTCCCTTCAAATCTCAAAATACCGTCTTTATCCATTCGAAATTTTTCTTCCTCATTTTCTGTGATCCTCTTTCGGATTTTCTCACACTCTTCATCCTTTTCCTGAGCTTCCTTTACTCTATTCAATAACGTCGGACAAGCTTCCATTACAATTAACTTCTCACCAGACTTTTCTGGTCCTTTTACTTCTATCTCCAATTTCTCCATCTCTCTTATCAACTCTTCCTGAGTCGTCAAATTAAACAACTTCTCCCTTCCTTTCCTGCTCAGAGCGTCGGCAACCACATTTGCCTTTCCCGGGTGATAAAGAATATCGCAGTCATAGTCTTTGATTAATTCTAACCACCTTCTCTGCCGCATGTTTAACTCCTTCTGTGTGAAGATATATTTCAGACTTTTGTGGTCCGTGTATATCTCACATTTTTCTCCGTATAGATAATGCCTCCATATCTTTAACGCAAAAACTACTGCCGCTAACTCTAAGTCGTGAGTAGGGTATCGTTTTTCGTAATCCTTTAATTGTCGTGATGCATATGCAATGACCTTGCCGTGCTGCATAAGCACACAGCCAAGTCCCTTGTGCGATGCATCACTATACACCACAAAATTTCCCGCATCATCTGGTAATGATAATACAGGTGCTTTGCTCAATCTCTTCTTCAACTCCTGAAAACTCTCTTCACATTTGTCGGTCCATACAAATTTCACCGTCTTTCTAGTCAAATTGGTCAGCGGGGTTGCTATCTTAGAAAAATCTTGGATGAATCTTCGATAGTACCCAGCTAACCCTAAAAAGCTTCTCACCTCCGTCGGTGTTCTCGGTTGTTCCCAATTACTTACTGCTTCAACCTTCGCAGGGTCTACAGAGATTCCATTCTTATCCACCACGTGGCCTAAGAATTGAACCTTCTCCATCCAAAATTTGCACTTAGAAAATTTTGCATACATCTTCTCCTTCCTTAGTGCCTCCAAAATAATCTTTAGATGTTCGGCGTGTTCTTCCTCTGTCTTCGAGTAGATCAAAATGTCGTCGATAAAGACCACTACAAATTTATCCAAGTATGGCTTGAAAACTCGGTTCATCAAGTCCATAAATGCTGCCGGAGCATTAGTCAATCCGAATGACATTACCAAAAACTCGTAGTGTCCATAACGGGTTCGAAACGCAGTCTTTGGTATGTCCTCGTCCCTCACTTTCAGTTGATGATATCCTGTTCGTAGGTCGATCTTTGAGAAACACTTTGCTCCCTTCAGTTGATCAAATAAGTCGTCTATCCTCGGTAGCGGATACCGGTTCTTGATCGTTACTCTATTTAATTCTCGATAATCGATACAGAGCCTCATCGATCCGTCCTTCTTCTTAACGAATAGTACTGGTGCTCCCCAAGGAGAAACACTCGATCGAATATAACCCTTATCCAATAATTCATGTAATTGTATCATCAATTCCTTCATTTCTACTGGCGCCATACGATATGGAGCTTTCGAAATCGGTGCCGTTCCCGGTGCTAAGTCTATTACGAATTCGATTTCTCTGTCTGGCGGAAGACCAGGCAGATCGTCTGGAAACACATCTTGGAATTCATTAACTACGTATATATCCTTAATTTCTACTCCCTTCTTCCGAGTATCAACGATGTAAGCTAAATATCCCCCACATCCTTTCCTTAACAATTTCTTGGCCTGCATCATCGTAACGCAACACGATTGCTTAAGCGATGAGCTACCATAAAACACTACCTTAGACTTACTCGGAGTCTGAAGGTTCACACATTTGTTCTGACAGTCAATTATCGCAGCATGGTTATACAACCAATCCATTCCCAGTATTACGTCAAATTCTCCCAGTCTAATAGGAATCAAGTCTACGCTCAGTTCATGTTTACTAATATTTGCGCGACAATTTCGATAAACGTATTCTACAGGGATCACTTCCTTATTAGCAACTTCTATGATCAAAGGATTTTCTAATAGTTCTCGAGGTGTACTAAGTCTACTAGCAAATTCTTCAGATACAAAAGAACAGGTGGCACCCGAATCAAATAATACATAAGCATTTATATCATTGATTGGGATTATACCTGACACCACATCCTTCGCAGCCACTGCGTCTTGGACGGTCATGTTAAAGGTTCTGGCGGTTGGGCGGTTGGATTGTGCCGGTCCACCGATCATCAGCTTGTTGCCTCCTTGCTGATTACTACCCCCGCCACTTCCCTTCTTTGGGCAGTCCTTAATTCGGTGCTCCGTCGAGCCACAAGCAAAGCATCCTTGTATCTTCTTTGGTTTCAAACAGTTGGGCGAGATGTGCCCTTCCTGTCCGCAGTTGTAGCAAGTGCTACGTCCCTTCCAGCACTCACCCTGGTGATTCTTCCCACACTTCGGGCATCCTTCAGCCCTCTTCTTGAAACCTCCACGAAAATTCCCTGATTGATTATTATTGTTGTTTTTGTTGTTGTTGTTGTTCTCCCACTTTCTCTTTCCCAAATTACTTCCTCCACTGCTGCTTCCTCCGGTACGATTCTCTCCTCCAGCATTCTTTCCTTTCTTTTCTTTGTTATACAGACTTAAGGCCTCACTGCCGCCTTCCGCAATGATTGCCTTCTCCAGTAATGTTGCAAAGGAATCAATTTGAAGAACTGATACCTTATTGAACAGCCATGGCTTCAACCCTTGTTCAAAGCGTCTAGCCTTCCTCTCTTCATCACCAACTTGGTGCTCCGCAAATCGCGCTAGTTTGTTAAACCTAGCCGCGTATTGCGCCACCGTCATCTCACCTTGTTTTAACTCTAGGAATTTCACCTCCATCCTATTCATCATACTTTTCGGAAAGTAATTCTCGAAGAACAGTGTCTTAAACTTATCCCAAGTTATTATCCCTTCTCCAGCTCTTTGTTGATTAGCCTCCCACCAGTAGTTCGCTTCTCCCCTCATCATGTACGTGGCAAACACCGTTTTCTGATCTTCGCCTACGCTAGCTATAGTGAAAGCTTTTTTGATCTCTTTGATCCACGTTTGTGCGACGATTGGGTCAGTAGTTCCCTCGAACTCTGGGGGTCCTACACTCTTAAAGTCTTTAAAGGTTGTTACTGGCACAGTTTGAGGGTTCGGGCGAACGGGTTCAGTGTTCCTTCCCCTTAAGGCTTCTCCTAACAAGTCTACCAGTTTCTGGATCGGGTCTACTTGTTCTCTCTCATTGTTAACGGATTCTTCGGGTGCAGTCAATCTACGTCTGGGCGGCATTATCTGCATCACAATTTTTTTTCATTTTATTATTATTCAAGTATATCACTTAAGTATTTCTTTTAATACTAAAAGAATAAATTTATAACACGTTTCTAAAATCAACTCCATTTATATTCATATGCCATTTCATTTCATTACATGGTTTCCTAGCATACTGCTATAAATGTCATCACATATATCCCCTAATATCACAAAAGACGGGGAAAATACCAACCTACTACTATACTACCCCTCTAACAGAAGCTAACTCGGGGTTTACATCATCATCCCTCATCTTACACAAAAGATCGGGATTGCAACATAGTATATACAATACATAAAGACACAACTGTTACTACCACTAGACTGACTAAGGAAATCTCATCCCATCATCCCGCGCTCCACTGCGCTCTTGTACTCCAACTGTGCTATATACACAACCAGCTCTCGGCTCAAGGTATGTAGAGTCTGTCCCTGTTCTGCCGGGTAGTGGTACACACCATCAATCACCCTTTCAAAAGCTGAACGGAACACATACCCCATTTTGTTCATCTTTCTCTTCTTGCACCTGACCTCGTCCTCAAGGTCGTCAGCTCTCTCATTGGACGCTTCCCACTTCTCCTCGAAGTGTAACCTATCCATCACCTCCAACTCTAGCTGAGTACGGAGTGCCTCTTTCTCAGTCTTCTCACTCAGTTCCCTCTGCTCAACCTCTTCTAGCTTCTCTGCCAAATCTACATTCCTAGCCACTGACCTGTGAAATAGAGTCCCCATCTGGATCCCTGCCTCCCTACGGTAGGCAATCTCCACCTCTAACTCTTGCATAGCCAGCTTCCTTTGGTGGTCCTCGTCCCTCAGCTTCTGGAACTCAGACTCTCTCTCGTGGGCCTCTGCCTCCAGCTCCTGAACTCTGCATTCTAACTCTAGAATACGCTCCTCGTACTCGCTTAACATCTGTTCCTCTATAGTAGCCTCATCAGAGTCCTCTACTGGCTCATCCTCCATCGGCTCCTCCTCTGGATCAGACTCTATCTCAATCTCGTCCTCGTCGTCAGACTCGAATGGTGCAACAGCCTGCACTGGTGTAGCCTCTAGAGGTGCCTCGTACACTACATGTATATCCCTGGGCTCCTCCTCTACAACTTTACTAGGTACCCCTGTGTCTGCCATCCTACACTCACAAACACAAGACAAGAAATAGCATCTCCATTAGAATGTTAAAGAAAATATAAGTTCATTGTATAAAATGAAGTTACATTTCATAACAGACTAAGTCTCTCAAGGAAAACTCTACATGAGTTTTATCTCCTTCCTAACTTCTAAGTTCGCCTAAGTTATAGTCTAAGGACACTCGTTCCTAAGGTTTATAACTACGGCTTTGATACCAACCTGTGACGCCCCCAAATTCCAGGACCGCCACTTGGTCTCTCGAATTCGGTTCATCGCGTGCTCATGGTAATACATCACAATAATAATAATTAAATATCATACGATCACAGCGGAAAATCTATTCTAGAATAATTTACAATGATTTATTATAATTATTCCCCCAAGTCTCGCAACCTACAGTACTTAATAGATTACATAATAATATCAGTTAACGACTTATTACATAATCTAACTTAAGCTTAAACATAATCAAATCCAGTCTTACTACATCATCTTTATACAATATTAATATATTTAAAACATAACAGACATAAGCTAGTTGGTAGCTTTGCCCTTGCCCTTATCAATGCCCGAAGGTTCACCATGCTCTGCCTTAACTGAAATGTTTTAGGGAAAGTAAGAATGAGCACAAATTGCCCAGCAAGTAATATACAATAAGGGTGAGTAATAAGATTCTCAATTCTCGAAAGGGTATAACAAGATTTGATAGTTCAAGAATAACAAGAATATCAACAGTTCTCAATATCAGTCGCTAAGGACAGGATAATATCAATATGATTCAATAATAAGTCAATTCAAGATTTCAAATAATTGAATACTGAGTAGTCACTACGGACTATGAACTTCTACTAGAATTGACAGTAATAAACTGAAAATTTAACAAAAACAGGTACAACAGGTGATCAGCCTAAAGTACCCTTGTTATGCATAACAATCAACCATACTCAAGTGTGCACGTCGGTTCTCCGACAATTATATATTCCCTTCAAAGAAGGTTGTTCTTCTCAGTCAAATATAAGATCCCGCACCAATCAATTAGTTTGGGTTGCTTTTCAATAACATAAGTCCAGCCGAATCAAATGGCATAGACACTTTCACAATATTCAAGAACAATACTAAGTTCAACATGAATAATAGCTTTAATGAAATAAGAGTTCAAGTATGCTAATTCGATTCAACCGATTAAATAGGAAACTAGTTCGCAATACACAAGATAGGATACTTGCATAGTAAAAGAGTATAAGTTAGGAAACTTTCACAATCATAGATTTCCTTGCATAAGGTAAATGCGTCGGTTAGGATACTTGCACTTTAAAATAGTGTAAGTAAGAGAACTTGCCTTTAGCGTAGTTTATCCACGAAAAGCAATCAACACTTTCGAATTCCTATCGTAATACAGTTACGTATATATATGATATTCATTAGTCATATAATTTAACTTCACATTTTCTCTTTGAATATACGATCAACACATAAGCTAAGTCTTACCTAGCTACACAGTTATATAGAATATAATTTCTATCCTTAACGTTCCTTCTTTAGAGTTTAAACGCATTCTCATATTATATAAGATCTCAACAATTAGCAAACATGCTTGCATATTATTAATATCACATAAGACCACAATCAATACTAAATATATTTCATTTTAGCAAGTTACGGCATCTCCTTAAGTTAACCATCAAAATCGAGTTCAAGTAACATCATATAATATCGCGTAGCATGTATTCATATTTAAAGGATACTTTACATGCTTGTATAACTTTTCCAAATCCAATCGTACATGGTATAGGTTCTTAAGTTAATACTTAAAGTCATTCAAGGACACGAACTCATATGGTCTAACATGATTGCTTTTAAACACATAAGATATTCATATAACTTGTAGTAGTCATGCTCATGAGTACTCGTATTGCATATATGTAGCTAGCATTGTTATTATCTTGAAAACATGCTTTGTTCATGCTAAACTTTAATCACGGCAACTAATCATGGTATATATACATGCATGACACATGAATGAGTCTAAGAGTACTATCACATGTGTCCATAAATGTCAAATTCTAATTCTCGTCATAACATACCAACGTTCACGTTCAAAGCTTATACTTTGTTAGTATAGTTCATTAATAAGGTCTATCATGTTCATGCTTCCTTATGAAACCTACATATGTAAGTTAACATGCTTTTCATGTATTTCAAGGCCCTATAAACATGCTCGAAAAGTCAGAATGTATACATGCTTCATATATGTTAACGTCGTTTATGAAACTTTAAATTCGTTTCCAAACTATGTGTCGTTTGGTTAACCACGCATGCTAATATACTAAAACATGCTTACATTGCCTCATTAGGTTTATATATATGTATTAATCATGCTCTCATGCTTGTTTAAACAAAAATCAAACAATTGGTACATAACAGTTTTGCTGCAGAATGCAGAAAACTGAACACAGAGGCTGGCGCTGCGGCGCGGCAATACTGGCGCTGCGGCGCGAGTGGCGCTGCGTGCGGCGCTGCGGCGCGGGCTGCGGCGCGTGTGGCGCTGCGGCGCGGGCTGCGGCGCTGCGGCGTCGAGGCAGTTTTCTGGTTCAGACTGCAGCGAAAACCGACCCAAAACCTCCCTTTTCATCGATTTACCCAGATATTATCCTTGTTTAACTTACTAACATATACATATATGCTTATATAACAGTCAATAGCAATTATCAATTCCTAATTTCATGAACTCTAACTAATTTACGAATTTCATGTATTTACAGAAATTGAAGAGGAACAATGGAAATGAAAGACTATTCAGTGGTTCCATCATGTGGGTATGTTCATATAACAACAATATAAGGGTTCTACAAACCAATCATGAACCAATTTGGCATAATCAAGAATTTCAACAAAACTCATAGAACAACAATGGAGTTCTTTTGACAGAAAATGAAAATGAAGACACGAAGAGGATTTATACCTCTGTTATGGAGTAAGCTTGCTGATGCTACAATAAAAATTCCTTCTGAACTAAATAGACAATCACAGTATACTCTCTTCTCTTATAAATATTTCAGCAATGAAATGAAGGTGCAGGGAGTTCTTTATATAGAAGAATGAATACACAGTCCAAGTTTCTAACTCCCAAATCAAACTAACGGATTGTCAAATTGCATGAAGGTTATAGAATGGTAGGTATTTAGTTGTTAGAATCCATCATTAACACCACTCCCTTGCTCATCATTGCTACAAGGCTATGGAAATTTACTGAGTTTAAGGAGAAGCAATAGGCTTAGGCCATAATGGCTGTGCACGTGAATGAGGGAAAGGAGAGTGACTATTATATTGGGACAAGCCAAGCAAATCTCAGCATTCTCACAAATGGACTATATGCTACACTTATGTTATATATTATATGTACTCTTAGGTTATGATTACAATGTTCTCCCCATAATGTAATAAATGCAATTTGAATACATATAATCTATGTACATTTTATCTTACCGATATAATACAATCGGATACTACCACATTACATTATATCATATATTATTAAATTGTTCACCATATATTCATGATGTCTCACTTTATTAAAATTAATAGTTTACAATATGTTCATGATATATTATACAGTGTATTCTCACATATTTATTGTCACATCAGTATTATCATGCATTCATAACATATAGTTTTAACATAATCACATTATGCTTCATGTAATATATGGTTTCTATGTGTAATATATTCGCATTGCATTATATAACATAGTTTATGTATATACATGCATGGTCACACTTAAGTGTCTCTCTACACCATATAATATAGTTGTATTCCATATACTTTATATATTCAAATATTGCACATTTGCACATATCAATTAATATAATCTTATTATATTTATAAACACGTTGCTCATTATTATTATGTTTCTTGCAATAATAATCACATATTATTAATCAATCCTCATTAGTATTTTATAACAGTTAATTAATATTCTTCGATTAACAATTAATATAGATTAATTGTTCGCTTAAATTAATATAATCATTCTTATATTACGTCACTGTGCCACACAAGGCAATCAATGAGTTTATCACAAACTCCACCAATTTCTCAATTATTATAATTATTCAATTATATATAATTGAATTAATTCATCTCATAACACAAAATCATTTATATTCAAATAAATTCTCATTTCCATTAATATATTTATTTAATAATATATGAAAATTCTCGGGTATTACAACTGTTCATCAAGAAAAGACTCATTGATCAATACTTTGTCCGTCTTATCATAATTCAGATTCTCTAATCGTGAAAGGTGGTCAGCCATATGATTTTCTGTCCCCTTCCTATCTTTAATTTCTAAATCAAATTCTTGAAGGAGCAAGATCCAACGAATCAGTCTCGGCTTTGCATCTTTCTTTGCAACTAGATATTGGATGGCCGAGTGATCTGTGTATACCACCACCTTAGTCCCAACCAAGTACGAGCGAAATTTATCGAACGCATACACAACCGCAAGTAATTCTTTTTCGGTGGTTGTGTAATTCAGCTGTGCATCAGTCAAAGTTTTTCTCGCATAGTAGATGGCATGAAATACTTTCTCTCGACGTTGTCCCAACACAGCTCCTACCGCATAGTCACTGGCATCACACATTAACTCTAATGGCGTTGTCCAGTCTGGTGCTATGATCACAGGTGCTGTGGTTAGTTTCTTCCTCAACTGCTCAAACGCCGCTAAACAGTCTTCATCAAATCTGAAGGGTACATCTTTCTTTAATAGACTGCATAGTGGTTTTGTGATTTTGGAGAAGTCCTTGATGAATCGTCGGTAGAATTCGGCATGACGGAGAAAACTCTGAATACCTTTTACTGAAGTTGGTGGTGGCAAATTCTCTATTGTCTCCAATTTCGCTCGATCCACTTCCAACCCCTTTTTTAAAACTTTATGCCCAAGTATTATCCCCTCTTGAACCATAAAGTTGCACTTTTCCCAATTTAGCACCAGATTAGTTTCTACACATCTCTTCAGTACTATGACCAGATTTTCGAGGAACCTGTCAAAAGACTCCGCAAATACTGAGAAGTTGTCCATAAATACCTCAACACTGTGCTCTACCATATCGAAAAAAATTGCCATCATGCATCTCTGAAAGGTTGCCAGTGCGTTACACAGTCCGAATGACATCCTTCTAAAGGCAAAGGTGCCATATGGGCATGTGAACGTCGTCTTTTCTTCATCCTTCGGTGCAATAACAATATGATTGTATCCCGAATACCTGTCTAGAAAACATTAATACTCATGTTCAGCTAGTCTATCTAACATCTGATCAATAAACGGCAAGGGGAAATGATCCTTTCGGGTTGCCTTATTTAGCTTTCTGTAGTCCATGCAAACCCTCCAGCCGATCACTGTCCTTGTTGTTATCAATTCGTTGTTTTCATTTTTTACTACTGTTATACCACCTTTCTTCGGGACACACTGCACCGGGCTCACCCATGCACTATCTTAGATTAGGTAGATAATTCCAGCATCAAGCCATTTCAAGATTTCCTTCTTCACTACCTCTTTCATAATTGGATTGAGCCTCCTTTGTTGTTCCACTGTTGGCTTACCATCCTCCTCCATCAGAATCTTGTGCATACAGAATGAAGGGTTGATTCCCTTGATGTAGGTGATAGTCCATCAAATAGCAGACTTGTACTCCCGCAGAACTCTTAACAGCTTACTTTCCTACAATTCGTTAAGCATAGATACAATAATAACAGATAAAGTAGATGAATTACCTAAATAAGCATACCTGAGATGGTTAGGTAAGGGTTTGAGTTCGAGTACAGGTGGTTCCTCTAGAGATGGTTTCATCCGAGCTGATGAAGTTCCTGCCACTTCCAACGGCTCAAATGGGACTTTGAACTTGCTCAACCTAGGTTATGCATCTAACACTTGCAGATATTCCATAAACTCTGGATCGTCGCCATTATAATCTCCCATCAATGTTATTTCCAAAGGATCGGTACTCAATATACGATCTTGTCCATCCCCCACCTCTTTCTCAATTATATCCACGCAATAACACCCCTCATCATCCTTAGGGAAGTTCATGGCTTTAAACACATTGAAGGTTACCTCTTGGTCTTGAACCCTCATAGTCAACTCTCCTTTCTGAACATCGATGAGAGTCCTACCTGTTGCCAAAAACGGTCACCCGATGATTATTGGAATATCATTGTCCTCTTCATAGTCCAAGATGATGAAATCAGCTGGGAATATGAATTTGTCAACTTTGACCAATATATCTTCAACAATTCCCCTTGGATATGTCACAAATCTGTCCGCAAGATGTAGGGAAATGTTTGTTGGTCTAGGTGCTGGTAAACCCAACTGAGTGTAAACTGATAGTGGCATGAGGTTTATGCTTGCATTAAAATCACACAAACACTTGTTGAAGGACAAAATTTCTATTGTGCATGGGATGGTGAAACTGCCCGGATCTTTCATTTTGGGTGGAAGCTTCTTCTATAATATAGCGCTACATTCGTCCATTAATACCACAGTCTCAAAGTCCTCTAACTTCTTCTTCTTCGACAAGATATCCTTCATGAACTTTGCGTAACTAGGCATCTGCTCTAATGCTTCTACAAAAGGAATGTTGATATGTAGCTTTTTGAACACCTCCAGAAACTTAGTAAACTGCTTCTCTAGTTTCTGTTTTCGGATCCGTTGTTGAAAGGGTGGTGGTGGGTAAACTGTCGGTGCAACTATTTGTTCCTTTACCGCTAATTTTTCTCCTCCTTTATTCCCTTCCATTGTTTTCGCCACACTTGTCTCAACCTGCTTTTCTGTTGTCGACACTTCTGAATCTTTCTCGGCTAACTATTTTCCACTCCGAAGTGTAACAGCTTGGCATTGCTCATGACCTCCCCTAGGATTCTTTTCTGTGTCACTCGCCAAGGTTCCTTGAGGTCTACTGTTCAACGCACTTGCAATCTGTCCCATCTGAGTTTCCAAATTTTTGATCGCAGTCGCCTGATATTTCATTGCCGCCTCATTCCCTGTTATGTACTTCGCAAGTAGATCCTCCAAATCTGTATTCTTCTCTTGATGCGGAGTTGCCTGTTGGTGTTAATTCTGAAAATTGAGGGGTATGCTGGTCGTGGAGCCTACTGCTGATTCTGATTATTGCTCCATGAGAAATTTGGATGGTTCCTCACCCCCTAGTTGTATGTATTCTGATACGTGTTTTGTGGCATGTTGTAACTACCCACAAACTATACTGAAGCTGGATTTATCACACAATGGTATGTCAGATGCTCCCCTGCACAAAGCTCACACACAACTGCTACCTGCTACACATTTCCACTCAACATGGCATCTATCTTCTTTGACAATGCTGCTATTTGTGCTGATAGGGCTGTCACATAATCCACTTCCAGAATACCTACTTCCTTGGGTCGAGTCATTCTCTCAGTTGGCCACTGATAATTGTTTGCAGCCATCGTTTCTCCACCTGAGGCTGCATCAATGCTAGTCCGTATATGACTTCCTAACCCATTGTAGAATGTATTAATCTGCATCCACTGAGTAGTCCATAGTGTGGGAATTTCCTCAACAGCTCTTTATACCTTTCACATGCTTCATACAGTGGTTCTCCCTGCTGCTGTGCAAATGAAGAAATATCTGTTCTCAAGCTATGTGTTTTTGATGGCAGGAAGAATTTAGCCAAAAATTTCTGCGCCAAATTGTTCCAGGTGGTCCCTTTGCCTTATCTCTGAGCGTGAATGGAAATAACCTTAATTTGATAGCATCATCTGAAACCTAGTTGCACTTGAACATATCGTAAATCTCTATGAAACTGACAATGTGCACGTTCGGGTCATCATTCGGGAGACCCCAAAACTGATAATTGTTCTGCACCACCTGTATAGTTCCAGGCTTAATCTCGAAATTATTAGCATTAATCTCCGACCTGGTAATACTTGACTGAATTTTTGAAATCCGCGGTGTAGCATAATCCCGCATTGCTTTCTATTCCTCTTCAGCCAAGTTTTTCGGTGTTTCAAGTTCTTCTCGAGTTTTCTCAATCCACCTACTTAACCTCTGAAACCTTTTGTCGATGTCGTCCTCGAAAGGCAACAAATCTGGCTTCTTTGATCGAGTTTGCATGCACTACTCGAGCGTACCTGAAATAACAAATAATACAAAAATAAGGATAAAATAAACAATATATATATGTTTAACTAAAACTGATCTAATTAAACTGATATTGAAAGTGATAAACGCAATAACTGTCCCAGGCAACGGCGCTAAAAACTTGTTGGGTAAAATCTAATACGCGCAACACGCAAGTGTACGTGATCAACAAGTAATATAATGATAAGAAAAGTATCGTTCCCATAGAGACAGGAATTATAATTTATTCTAGCAATTACCAATTTTATACTATCTCAATTTTATTAAACCAATGAATAAATGATGATATTTATGTAAAACTACCACTTAAACTATAACTAACACTATCCAGGGATTTAACAAGTTTTCAGAGAATTAAGCCTACAACTTCACTTATTATTTCACTTCGAATGACATACTTCCTTACAACTTAAATCAATTATTCCAGATTATTAACCAAGAACACAAAAGTAGATAGAACCATCTCTCAATGCATTACATCCATACTCACTCAAATCCACAATTGATAGAATTGAGCAAGACACCTTAATTAACTAACTCATTATATCTCTATATGAACTATAATTGAAAAAGGTTTAATCTCAAGTTCTCTTTAGATTACGCATGATGTATAGATATCTCTATCCTACACATGAATTATGAAGTCTAACTAACTGTAGAAATCACAAACATATGTCACTATGGCCAGTTCTAATTCCATATGTCCTCTCTCGAGTTCATATGGAATAACATAAATTAGGCACAAACCATAGCAAATAATCTGTAATAATCTCAATAAGCTAAATAGAAAGCATGTCAATTCTTCATTACATAATAAGATCCGTTGTAGACTTAAGTAGTAAATTAGTTCATCACAAACAAAGTAAAAACCATCATCCGCAAAGTAAACAACATCCTGAATACAAAGAATAGATGAAGAGAATCAATATAATCTGAAATTGTATAGCTACTCGTCTTCAATCTCGCCTTGTGTTCGTCGTGCTTCGCCTTGCTTCAATCCTCCTCACGTATCAACTCCCACAGATTAGGGTTTGTTAATGTCCCAGCTTATCCCATATTTTCCACTCTGTTAGTCTTATATATCCTCCTAATCGCGTCTGAATTGCTCTACTCAAAATCTGTAGAATCTTGCTAGAAGATGGAAACCTCCTTCTCTGCCGCGTACCCCCGCTCTAGCGGGTGTTTTTCCTTGAAGTAGCCCACCCCGGCGGGTGTCCACTTATCCTGAGGATTTGTCGCACCTCCGCCCTGGAGGGTAATTTGGCCAATGAGGGCCCGCCCGCTAAAACAAGGTGAAAAGCTCCATTAAGTCCTGGTTTCTGTCAATTCTGGTTCCTCCAATATCAATACAACAAAACCAAGTAAAATAATACTAAAACTACTTGAAGTGAAAGTACTATGCATACAAGCCAATCATGTGTGATGATAAAGCATCTACTTTGTAGACGATCTTATTTATTTATTAATAAAAGTATTCACTTATTAAAGGCATTTAATTATCTACATGATGCTGTTTTTATAATATGTAACTAACCCATAGTTTTAAGCAATGCTTTTAGAATCATGATGTTGATCATGCTAATGAGATCTAAATTCTTAAAAAGTGGCGTCGGGCTGGATAGTGATTATCCGGCGGGCTAAGATGGGATGAACTCACAAATTGAATAATAAGAGATTCACCGAAAAACACAGAGAAATCTCTCTAATGTGTATATCATATTTATCAAATTCAAAAGTTCTTGATATTTCCCACAAACCGGGTATATATAGCTTTTCAAAACTTCTTGGCCAAGATATAAATCTGCCCAAGCTACCTAAGCTGCCTGAAAATAACTAACAAAATCTACCTAGAGATATGAAAAATATCTGCCTAGAAATAAGAAAACAAATCCTAACAAACTTCCTAATTTATAGAAATAATAATAAAAAAGGAAATAAACAATGGCAAATACAATTCAGACTCCCAGATCAAAGACGCCATTTATTCCAAAGCCGAAGCCATTCAACGATCCATTCTTCTGCCTTGAGTTCGAAGTCGATTTGAGCCCGAAGCCGAGGCCGTCAATGATCCCTTCGGCGACGATCAACGAACTTATGATATTCCAAGGCCATTAATATGTGATCTGATAGTTCGGTCTCTTCAGCCTCTTCGGTCTCAGAACCTCCTGCATCAGTCACCCCGGGTTGGAAAGAACTCGTCTTCGAGTTCTCATTTGCTTCATCAGGCAATTCAAAACAAAGGCTCAAATGTTTGACGTTAAAAACGTCTGAAGTCCTTAGATGACTAGGAAGGCGTAAACAATAGGCATTGTTGTTGATCCGTTGCAGAATCTCAGAAGGACCAATTTTCCACTCCTTAAGTTTATTATTCTCACCAATAGGAAAATGGTCACTAGTTAAAACGGCCCAGACAAAATCTTCAACCTCAAAAATAACTTGACGCCGATGTTGGTCGACTTGATCCTTGTACTTAGCATTATTTTTGGAGATGGATTTGTACACCTGATCATGGATACGCCGAAGATGATCTGCTATTTCTTCTGCTTTGGGATGTATTCGACCAATCCGAGGGATCGAAACAAGTCTAGGACTCTAGGAGGGTTTTGCCCACAAACGATCTCAAAAGGACTCATGTTTGTTGAAGGGAAGCAGCGCCAATCGCGCCGGACCGATTGGGCTAACCCAATTTGGCAATTGATAGAGCCATGCAATTAGAAGAATTACAGCAAGTGGGCTAAGTTAATTACATGATCCATATTCGCCAGCCTTCTAATGCAATCATCATCATGCAAGATTGTGAATGGGCCCCGTTGCAAGGCCTCATGCACGTCCGAATTGTAGCATGATAAGGGGTTTAGCAGGTCACAGTTTTGGTAGCTTGCATAGGAGTATCATGGGCCCACGAATTGAAGCAACACAATTATCAATTGGGCTTGAAGAGTTAGTACATTATCAACTCACGGTTTCATCTAGCTGCCAACATATCAAGTGGGCCACGTAATATAAAACCATTGCATGCAAATTAATTACCAGCTCATGGATTGTTAAATCCTAGTAGCTCACGAATTTGAGCATTCCGAATTATACAAGGAGGAATTCTATTTGGTTATCCATGGTTTAAGCAGCTCACGTGGGGGAAGGAGACAGGCCTTGCACGAATTCAATTCAATTAAAAGAGTCCAAGCACCACACGGATTAGCAGCTGGCAAACAAAGGGAGCAAAGTGGGCCACGGTTTGGGTTCTTCTAGCAGCTCACGTCACAATTTAAATTAGCAAATGCAAAGAAGATTGAAGAGCAGCTCATAAAAGATGCCAATTAACAAAAATGGGCCACGTGCCATGTAATTGTAAAATGGATATTAGAGCAGCTTACGAATTCCTATACTAATCCTAGCATGTCACGGTTACATGCAACAAATACAAGCAACTCACATCCTAGCAATAAAGAAGGGGCTCACGGATTTGATAAATCCAAATTGTAAAAGGATTCATAGTATGATAATGTGGGTCACGTGTTTGCAAAAGAAAGGAAATCCTAATTGGTCACGGTTCCTATCAGCTAAAAATATTCCTAGTATATCACGAGTAGCAGCTTGCGAAGGAAAGAAGTGAATGGGTCTTGAAGACATTCTGCATCTAAGACGCGGGGAGCGCATCTAAGGCGCGGGTCGCGCTAGGTGGCCAGCAAGCTGCTTGTTTTCCTTTTTCGCGTAGGATTTTGGTGGAATCACTTATGAAGATTAGGGTTGCTATTATAATTTTATAAATAGGGATTGATGTAACATATGTGGGGATCCATTCTCTTGTATATTCATTCATCTATTATTCTAGATCTAGGATTTCTTGAAGAGATGAGCTAATTCTTCCATTTCAATTCTGAAGGGAGGTGAACCTCGCTATCAATTACTGGTTTGATCAATATATTATTTATTCTTTCATGAGATTTATTCTGTCTATCTACATAAACTTTCATGTATGCTAGATTAAGATATATATTAAGAAAACGATGTATGTTTAATCCACGTAGCAATTAATAGTATTTTATTGTGGTCAAGTTTTGTAATATTGTTAAGATATTCAGAAGACAAGTTAAATAGTTCCTGATTGTGTAATTATTGATTGGATTAATCTAATTCTCATGCTTAATGCTTCTATCATATTAAATCTAGACTGATAGTTCTAGGTTGTATGTTAGTTAGAATCTCTTGTTGGCGATAGGCGCATTAGATCTACACTTAAGGAGAATTTTGGATAATTTGCGATCGCGGTTATCTAAGGTTATTAATCTCATTGGAAGATAAATATTATAAACACTTGGTTAAACCATAATTGTGAAAACAGGATACTGAACTGAAGAATTGAATACTTTCACTCATTGATATTTTATTTATAATTCACTTTAGTTAATTATATGTTTCGATCTAAAATCCCCAATTCATTGGAAATACTTGGATAGAAATAAGATAATTCACTCTCTGTGAGATCGATCCTTGCTTATTGCTATACTGATTCTTGAATTAGTAGAATCTTAGTAAGGTAAATTTAGTAGTGCTAACGACAGCTACCATTTGTAGTCCAATTTTTTGAACGATTACATACGAACTTTGCTTGAGAAAGCGCCAAATCCCATTGCTTTGGTTTATTCCCAGCCAAACATCTTAACAGATTGCCTAAGTTTCTGTTTACCACTTCTGTCTAACCATCAGTTTAAGGATGATAGGCACTACTGAAATTTAATTTCGTCCCAAGCTTCTCCCACGGACTCTTCCAAAAGTTACTCATGAATTTGGTATCTCGATCAGAGGTGATAGACTCGGGAACGCCATGCAAACGGATAATCTCTCAAAGATAGAGGTGGGTTATTCGAACTGCATCCATTGTCTTTCGACAAGCGATAAAATGAGCCATTTTGGAAAATTGATCCACCACAACCATGATTGAGTCCGCCGCCCTTTGAGTTCGGGGTAGATCCAAAACAAAATCCATGCTGACGTCACACCAAGGTCTCTTCGATATAGGAAAAGGAGTGTACAATCCTGCATTGGTAAGTACTCCTTTTGACTTCTGGCAAGTATAGCACCCTTTCACATATCGAGCCACATCGCTTGAGATCTTCGGCCAATAATAGTCAGCTGTTGTTAAGGCCATTTTTTTATCTCGTCCGAAGTGACCTTTATTGTGTAATTCGCTTACTATCTTCTGCCGAAGCGAACAATCGGGAATGCAAAGTTGGAGTCCCTTAAACAGATATCCTTCATATAGGATATAGTCGGATCGCCGTCATTCTCTTACTTCTTGCACTACCTTTCTGAAAGAAGGGTCTTCTTCTTACATCTCGACGAAGAAGTCAAACCTGATAACTTTGCTTTGCATTGTATTGAGGAGTAATGCTCTTCGGCTTAAAGCATCGACAACATGATTTAAGCTGCCGGCCTGATGTCGTAGAGTGAAAGTAAATTCCTGTAGGTAAGCCACCCACTTAGTATGTCTTCGGCTTAGCTTATGTTGACTATTGATATACTTTAATGCCTCATTATCGGTTAAAAGGATGAACTCCTTTTGAATCAAATAATGATGCCAATGTTTCAACATTTGAATTAAGGCATAGAACTCCAAATCATAAGTAGAATAATTCTTTTTCGACCCTAATAACTTTTCACTGAAGAAAGACACTGGTCGACCCTCTTGACTTAAGACACCGCCAATACCAATTCCCGATGCATCATAATTTACTTCAAAGACCTTCTCGAAGTCAGGAAGTGCTAGAACTGGTGCTTCAGTCATCTTTTGTTTGACAGGTTGAAAGCTGTCTTCGACTTCCTGGGACCAGTGAAATAATTTGCCTTTAAGGCACTCAGTGATAGGTGCAACCAATGTGCTGAAGTCCCTAATGAATCTTCTGTAGAAAGATGCTAATCCATGGAAACTCCTGACATCGTGAATGGTTTTTGGTGTGGGCCATGCTGAGACAGCATCGACCTTTGACTGATCGACATGAACTCCTTCGGTAGAAACAACAAAGCCGAGGAAAGTCACCAAAGTTGTGAAATAAAAACTCTTTTTGTGGTTAATGAATAGATGATCCTTTCTCAAGGCATCAAAGATGGTTCAAAGATGCTCATAGTGTAGTTCCTCGTTCGGGCTATAGATCAAAATATCATCGAAGTAGACCACCACATATTTCCCCATAAATGGCCGCAACACTTGGTTCATAAACCTCATAAAGGTGCTGGGGCATTAGAAAGGCTGAAGGGGGTGACCATCCACTCGTATAACCCATGTTGGGTTTTGAAGGCTGTTTTCCATTCATCTCCAGGTCGAACTCTAATCTGATGGTATCCGCTCTTCAGATCGATCTTTGAGAACACTTTGGCTCCTGATAGCTGATCTAGCATATCGTCCAGACGAGGTATCGGGAATCAATACTTCACTGTGATCTTATTAATCGCCCTACTATCAATACATATCCTCCACGTTCCATCCTTCTTTGGAATTAACAGAGCTGGTATTGAACATGGGCTCATACTCTCACAAATGTAGCCCTTCTCTATCAGTTCAATAACTTGCCTTTGTAGCTCTTTGGACTCTTTGGGACTGAGTCTATATGCTGGTCTGTTTAGTAGAACTAATCCTGTGACAAGATCTATCTCGTGTTGAATGTCTCTCAATGGGGGTAAGCCTGGGGGAAGCTCTTCAGGCATCAGATCAGCATACTCTGATAATAACTTTTGCGCTTTTGTTGATTCGGCTTGACCAGCGGCCGAATTACTTTTATAAGGAAGCAACGCATACACTACACCCTCGCTTTCAACCTCTGATAGAAATTTCGCCATGGATAAGAGGTTGGGGTTTCTGGTTGTTTGAGCTGAACTGGGTTCTTCTTTCTGTGGTGCTAGTACAACCTTCTTCCCTTTTATACTTAGAGAATACGTGTTCTTCCAACCATCATGGATGACTCTTCGATCATACTGCCATGGTCGTCCTAACAATATATGACACGCATCCATGGACACTACATCGCACCATGCGTTATCAAAATATTTCTTTCCAATTGAAAATGAGACTAAACACTTCTGATTGACTGTTACCTCATTTCCCTTATTTAACCATGACAGCTTATAAGGCTTCGGATGCCGATCCGTTTTCATCTGTAATTTCTGAACGACCGCTTCGGATACGACGTTGTCACAGCTGCCACTATCGATGATCATCTTGCAGACCTTATTTGCCACCGTACAAGTAGTATGAAAAATATTGGTTCTCAACCAATCTTCTTCGGATTCTTCTTTAGGATTCAACAGACTCCTACGAACCACCAGATTCTCATGGCCATCCCCATATAACATATTTTCCTCAACTTCGTACTCGTTATATACTGGTTCAATAAGCTCTTCGTTGTCGACTAGTAAATCTTCTTCCATTAGAAGGTTCTTTCCTTTCTGACTAGCAGGCTTTCGACACTCTGTTGCCCTATGACCTGGTTCCCCACATCTAAAGCACTTAATATTAGAATTAAAAGTGCCTTGTGGTTGTTGGGGTGTAAGACGAAGCTGCTGCTTAGGCTAACTCGGCCTGTTAGATGGGTTACTCCTGAGTATAGGCCTCCTGTTCTGTTGTTGTTCTGCTTCCTGAGCCCTTTGATAGGCTTCAGATACTGTCCATATGGAATGGAGACTGAGCACGTCCTACAACTGTTGCCTCAGTCCTCCCAAGTATCTTGCCACCAACTGTTCTTCCGTCTCCGATAAGTCATTTCGAGCAATCAACTGGTAGAACTCCTCGGTATAATCATCTACCGATCTGGTGCCTTATCTTAACAAATGGAGTCTATTAAACAAAGATTGGGTGTAGCCAAAAGTAAGGAAGTGACTCTGCATCTTCTTCTTCATTTTCTCCCACTTGGTGATTTTAGACCTTCCTTGTCTTTGTCGAAAACGCCTCATCTGCTCCCACCAGGAGGATGCTATTCCTTTCAATCTGATGGCAACTAACTTTACCTTAGCACCATCTAGAACATCTTTATATTCAAAGATTCGTTCGACTTCATTCAACCAGTCGATAATCCCTCTACTTGTAGTGTACCAGAAAATTCAGGTAACTCCACCTTAAACCTAAATCGTTGTGTCTGACACCACGATCTCGTCGTTCCTATGGATGCCTCCTATGGTGGTACGAGTTGTCAAAACTCGACTCAGAATCATAAGATTCATCATCGTGATAGAGGTGCGGGACTTCCTCCTCCGGAACCTGTCCCTGGTGACTTGGGTGTTGGACTTCGTCCTCCAGAATCTGTCCATGTTGACCCAGAGTCTACGCTGCTAGGCGCTGGGTTAGCTCTGTAACTTGTCTCTGTAAGTCCTCAATCATCACGTCATGGACGTTACGATCACGGTGTTGGACTTCCTCAGTCGTAATATATCCTTTACGACCACGACCACCAGCCATTGAAACTGATGTGTCTAGTCCCAGAAAGATGCTTGAGCTTTGATACCAACTGGTGCCTGGGCTGGATAGTGATTATCCGGCGGGCTAAGATGGGATGAACTCACAAATTGAAGAACACGAGATTCACCGAAAAACACAGAGAAATCTCTCTAATGTGTATATTATATTTATCAAATTCAAAAGTTCTTGATATTTCCCACAAGCCGGGCATATATAGCTTTTCAAAACTTCTTGCCCAATATATAAATCTGCCTAAGCTACCCAAGCTGCCTGGAAATAACTAACAAAATCTACCTAGAGATATGGAAAATATCTGCCTAGAAATAAGTAAACAAATCCTAACAAACTTCCTAATTTAGAGAAATAATAATAAAAACGAAAATAAACAATGGCAAATACTATTCAGACTCCCGGATCAAAGACACCATTTATTCCGAAGCCGAAGCCATTCAACAATCCCTTCTGCCTTGAGTCCTAAGTCGATTTGACCCCGAAGCCGAGGCCATCAATGATCCCTTCGACGACGATCAGCTAACTCATGATATTCCAAGGCCATTAACATGTGATCTGATAGTTCGGTCTCTTCGGTCTCAGAACCTCCTGCATCAAAAAGCTTAAAACTAAAATTGTTCCCAATCGTTGGATTACTAAAAAGGGGATTAGTAAATCCGGATAAATTGGTATATATGTTGCTTGCTCATTGGATGAGGATGATTGATCTCATGATCATTTGTGTGGAGACACTAAAGCAAGTATGTAGGTGCTTATTGGAGAATAAGTTCACTGAACGTGACTCGCTATGGAATACCTAATGGAGTTTTACTTGCTTGTCAATAGAAATTCCGAATGTGATAGTAGTACAAGTGATCCTTGGACTTGAGATCATCATAGTATCTTGTATGTAATGAAATATACTTTGACTTATTCCTTAAAAACTCTTAGGGTATATCAAAGGGTATGCTTGGGTATAATGAGTTACATATAGAGATAATGAATGATCAATAAAGAATCTACCACTTCTAGTAAAAGAAAAGATTGTCCTATGTGATTCATTAAATGACAACCCAGTAGTCCTTGGCCAAGACAGGATGAAATTAGAAAGAAGTTTCTAATTTACATTATTTGGAGTTTTGCATTTTCTAATTGAAATACATATAATTAAATAAAATAAGACTTGATAGTAATTTCATGTCTTATATTTAATTGGGACATTATATGGTGGAAAGATTGAATTGTACGGTAACTATTTACTCACAGGTTCTTTTATGATTAATGTTGAAATCTCTATTATCTGAAAAGTCGTTGATCGCTAGGGAGGCTTATCCCTATTGTAGAATAAATATTTTTTATTTAAATAGATTATTAGTTTAATTTATTTATTTAAATAAGATTATAATTGTTCTAATTGATTTATTAACAACCGGTTTAATATGAAAAACCTAAAGGATCACACCATAAAAGGAAGAATAATTATTTAAGAAGATAATTGCATAATCGTAATAATGCATTAAAGTATAATTAATTTAATCTATGGTGATAGAATAAATTAAATAGCTTAATGTTTATTATTTAATATTTTGGAAATATTAAATATAAATTAAGAAGAGAAGTCTTATTAATATTATTACAATTATTATTATTTTAATTTCTAAAGGAGTTTAGGAATTAATTTAAGATTAGTACTCTTATTTATTCATAATAAGATTAGGAGGTAAATTAATTAAATAAATTTAATTAATTATTCCCAATGTGGTGGGAATCCTAAATTAATTAAACGAGTTTAATTAATTAAATGAAACCTCATGTCTAATAGGATTAGAATGGTTGACCAATATCTATATAAGATGAGTCTTATAATAGATATCAGTTGATGAAATTCTAATTATTGGAGAGTACTCCTTTTCTATAGAGGATAGAAAACTAGGATTTAGCCAATCACCCTCCTTCTTGGTAATTCCTCTTTCTTGGTGGATCACATCTAGAGGCAAAACACTTGGGTGGCTAAGCGTTGATCAAATTAAGGAAGGAATCTAACCCGAATAATTCAAGGAGATCGCGAAGAACAAATAGTTGAATTTGTACCTGTGGAAGCTTCGTTCTACAAGGGTATGATTTCATAAACTTCTTATTTATCGTTTTAAATTAATAATTTGCATAAAGGATGATACGGGTAATGATTTTGTAGAAATTTTTTAAACTCTGATTTTACCATGCTTCTGTTAATTTTTACAATTTGATTGCGTCACAATTTTGTACAAACCCGACAGTGGCATCAGAGTCAAACTTTTATTTAATTATTAATTGTTTTGATTTTATATATATATGAGTATGTATTTAGAATAATTTATTAGGCATAATTTTATTGTGTAAATTATTTTTGGGTTAGTTATTTTTTTCTTTTTTTTTTCTCTTGCTGGGCACAGATTGGTTTTAAAAAAGAATCCGTATTATTTTTAAAGTTGGATCTGTGTTATTCAATAAGGGATTGTTTTAAATAAAAAAAAAGAACCCACGCATTCCTTTTAAAAGGTGATCAGGAGATACATTACAAAAGTATTTCAAAAAGGTGACTAAGTGGATTCAAGTCATATATAACGTTTTAACCTGATTCGCGAAAAAGGAAGCTACTAACCTGCATGAAGTTTATATTATATATAATATATAGAGAAAAATATACGTACACAGCTGTGTAGTATACAGTCAGCTATGACGACGGTTTTTTGAGCTATAGCGACGGTTTTACCCGTTGCCATAGCTATTCTGGGCTACGGCAATGGGTGAACCGTCACCATAGCCAAAAAAACCCGTCGCCATATCCCGACTTTGTAATACACAGCTGTGTATATACATATAGCCCTAATACATATTATATATATAATATAATAAGCCTGCAGATTTCTAAAAGCTAACACGTTAGTATATTATATATATATATATATATATATATATATAATTTTCTTAATAATTTTATAATTAAAATAAAGAGTTTATTTTAATCTTGAAATTGAATTTTATGCAATTTAAAATTGCCCATTGAATGTGTGACGCTCCCAAATTCGGGCCCGAATGCCTCGAATCCGGTGTATCACGTTCTAATAATAATGGTGTCGCCCCAAATTCGGATCGCCACTTGGTCACTCGAATTCGGTTTGTCACGTTCAACAATCTCATACAATAGTAATAATACGACTAAATGTCGCATTGCACAGCGGAATAAATAGACAACTACTACCGAATAGAATTGTATTTAATTAACATAATTTATTCGCGTCCCAAGGTCTCGTAACTTAAACATCAATTACATAGCTTAAACATACCTTAAGCATATATAAACCTAACTACTACATAATAGCATAAGTTCTTTATTACAACCATAAAGTCCTACATAATTAAATCTACTCAGTAGCTTTTCCCTTGCCCTTATCTGTGCCCGAGGGTCCGCACTGCTCTGTCTTCACTTAAATGTTTTAGGAAAAGCAAGAATGAGCACGAATTGCTCAGCAAGTAATATAACAGGAGTATTTTGGTTCTTGAATCCAACAGTGTATAGCAAAATATGATAGTTCAAGGATAACAAGAATATCAATAATTTTCAATAACAGTCACTAAGGACAGAATAATATCAATATGATTCAACGATAAATTAATTTAAGAATTCAAGATAATTGAGTACTAAGGAGTCACTAAGGACTATGAACTTCTACTAGAATTAACAGTAATATACTGATAACCCAATCAAAAACAAGTACTACAGGTGATCAGCCTAAAGTACCCTACGGTATGCATATCGTTCAATCGTACTAAAGTGTGCGCACGTCGGTCTACCGACAAATATATTTTTCCTTCAAAGAAGGTTGTTCATCTCAGTCAAACACATGATCCTGCACCAATCAATTGGTTTGGGTCGCTTTTGAACAATATAAGTCTAGCCGAATCAAATGGCATAGATCACAATAATTATAACTTCAAATCTCAAGATTTAAAATTTGAATAATATAAATCGACTTTTATCTTATCCACGAAGTATATGATTCATAATAATTAAATTCCAAACTCTAAAGCTTACTTGTATGACAATAATAGCACAAGCTAAATGAATGCTCAATAAAGAGTAGAGTTAGAAACTTGCTTACAACGTTCCTCGAATAACGTAAAAACAAGGATAGGATACTTGCCTTATGCGCAGTTTATCCACGTTAAATAAATCAACACTTTTCGAATCCCTATCGTAATATAGTTATGCGTATAGGATATTCATTAGTTACGTATACTCATACATGATATACAAGTTTAAACGCATACATAAACGTCTAACTTAGTAGTACACTCTTTACACACTTTATTATACATCTTGCGTACTTATAGCACAAAAATTTAGTTTATAAATCACCATGAAGTCAAATAACATAGTTTCTAATCATTGCTTTATATCAACATACTTTTATTACACATATGTTTATCTATATATTCGACACACATTTAAAATCATTGATGTATAACCTTAGAAATAGCTTGGCAAAACTTAGTTCCATAAGGTTACTATATGCTTGAACACTTAAAAATATTGCTTGAGCCATGTATTATAGCTTAAAGTATTAATACATACATGTTGAGGAACTTTTAAACTAGGTTTGGCCTTTTCTATTTACTTTCAACAATGGGTAGTTCTATTCATAAATCTTCATTTTACAAAGCCAAGAAAGCTTATTACGTCAAAGACTAACCATAGTACTCATTAAACTATATAACATTTCCAAACAACCTCTTTCTACGCATGATTGCATGTATTAGACTCAGTTGTATAACCCTCTACTTAGAAACTCTTTTAGTTCATGCTTGTGTAGTTTATAACGTGTCTAACTAGATGTATGAATATGTCGGTTATCTCTAGAGGCATAAAGTCTTTTATCGTAGTTTGTTCAATAGTTCACAATACAAGTCGTACAGTTTTCAACTCAATTGGTTTTCAAATACTAAAATCTCAAGACCAACAAGTTAAGCATGTAAGGTATCTTGATTTCACATTTCATATGTGTTCATAAAACAAACTAAGTTGCGAATACATACTAAAAAGATTAGATTTCAAAAAGGCGTAAGGTTTTATAACATATCAGCACAATCTTGATTCCCTGGCTACCCCCCGCCGGGGCGGCACTTTGCATTACAAGAAGGCCCGCCAGGGCAGCATTGCCAAAAAAATTTCCTGGCCATCCCCCGCCTGGGTGGCACTTTAGCTTATAGGAAGCCCGACGGGGTGGGCATAGCCATTTCAGTTCAGAAATTCCTTTCCCCTGTTGCGAACCAATACCCCAAATCACAATCAAACAACGAATTTAAGCATATCCAATATGTATAAACTCCATAAACTTGCTACCCAACATACATAACATGATTTCCACAAATTTAGCTCATCAATTTGGACATTAAAGCAAGTATTTCAAGATATTTCTAAAAACTTGTAAAACTTGAAATTTGAAATTATAGAACATGTTCAACACCTTAGCAACAAGTATATGAGCTTGACTAACATCATGGTATCCATTATCAAACTAACTAACAAGAAATTTACATGAATTTGGAGAACATGATACCAAAACATAAAATAGGAATGTTACCTTCTATAGTTTGAAACTCTTAACACTTGCTTCTAACTTTTGATTACTCACTCACTCACTCTTTACTTGAACAAATTTTAGATTTCTAGCGACCAAAATGAGAAGAGAAGGCTCCAATTTATAGGAAAATGAAAACCCATACAATTCCATTGCCCTAGAGTTTGAACCCAAAGGAAGAAGAAGAAGAATGGTGGACAAAGAAGAGTAGTTAGTTTGGCAAATCATGGCAACTATTTTGCCCACACCCCTCTTCATCATTGGCTACCATTGCTATCTTGAGGAATACAAGGAGAAGGAAGCTAGGCTTGTAGCCTTTGTGAAACACACGAAAATGAGAAAGAGGGGCAAAATGACTATCAAATTGGTACACTACCCTTAAAACTCAGCATTTCATATTATTAGCATACATGGGTTTATTTGATATTTGTCCTCAAATGAGCATACATATACACCTACTCATATAATACACATAGAATTATATAATCCATGTACATTGGTTTAATGCAATAATATTTACCTTAGACTAGAATAATATTGTTGGGTACTAATATTATTATCCATAAAACTCATTATTCTAATTCTACATAAATATTAAAATAATCATTTAATATTCATTATTTATTTAGTCAAAGTCATTTTTCTCTCATAGGTTTAAAATACCCATTTAATTATTCCTACGCATAACATGAGGTCACATAAGACTCTCTCATACCACTTAGTAATTTACATAAGTTAAGCTTACTTTTATCATATAGTTTTATATAATAATTATTCACATTCCAATGTCACACTTTATTTTACAACCTCTATTATACAACTACATACATATATATCTACATGTATATACATATTCCTATCATCATACTTTACACATTGGGCCACATTAAATTAAATCAATTGTGCTAAGCACACTAAAGCACATAGACCCTATTATTTAATCTAGCACATAAGTTGATTGGGCCACATCTCTTAATTCTTATAACATATCACATTAATGTTGTTGGGCTTAGATATATCATAAGTCCAATTCATTATTAATTCAATGATCCAACTAGATTAGAAATTAATTAGGCCACACAAGGCTTATCACTTAAGCTTAATTAAGCTCATTATTGTTTCTATGCTCGTACCACACAAGGCATTTCAACGAGTTTTAACAGAAACTCCATATTCTTCCTCAATTATTATATATTCAATTTGAATTCATTTGAATGAGCTTATCTCACAACACATATATATTTATATTCAAATAAATATTCATTTCCTCAAATATATTCATTTAATAATATTCCTAAATTCTCGGGTATTACAGAATGATACTCATATATATATATATATATATGAAATGTTTAAATTCATGAGATGAATGTTTATTTATTGATGTATATGGTAATATGTATGATCATTAATGGGATTGGTTATGGGACTATTGACCAATGTGATTGGATTTTATTTTAGTTGAAGGCTTGAATGTATGGATTTTATTAAATGGGGTCTGCGTACCTCCTCTTCTCTGTTTTTTCTTAATGTAAAATTCTATCTCCCTCCTATGTACTCCCCCTTGACTACTGATCAAGGTTTCTATTTAATTTAAATAATTTATGTAATAGATATAGTTATAATTATCTTGAAGAAATTGGAGACCAAGGAGAAAAGAGCGCGTGAAGACCCGTTTGTATGGAGCTCGGGTTTAAATGTAATAGTTACGTTTAAATTTAAATTCTTGCACTCCTAGGTTTGTCTTTTTGGTTCACTTGGTGGCTCTAGTAAACCAAACTAGAATAAAAGTTCATAATCAATCCGAGTAGAATATAGTATTCTATATGTGCATGCTAAGTTATATATATATATATATATATATATATATTATATTTTATGCAAACATACTTCGCATGTTCTAATAAAATGACGCGTATTTTATATATATATATATATATATATATATATATATATGTGTGTGTGTGTGTGTGTGTGCATGCGCGCTAAACAAGATGAGATAAATAATAATAAACCCCTCAAAGAAATTATATTAAGTCTAAAGCGTTCAGAGATATTTGGAATATCGAACGTCGCCTTTTAGCATGATAAATTAATAGAGTATTAAATATTTAATATGAGTTTGTTGTGCTATCCACAAGGCAAGTATTGCGTATTTAAGATATTAATTTAATCACATTTGATGCTTATCAAGAAAATTGAAAAATATTATTTTGTTGTGCTATCCACAAGGATAATATTTTTCTTTTTTGAATTTATGAAAGTGCTAGGTTTGATTTAACTTAAATCATTTTAGTTCGGATGTGCATACACTTGACCATTATGATTTAAGAAGCAAAATAAAAAGGAGTTACATGTTGATGTAATTGACAAAGAGTTGTCTACCTATTTATTTATATATCGTTTGTTGTGCTATCCACAAGGCTATATACATTTGAAATGAGATCCTTATTCTCACTAGCAAATATTTAATTAGATGTTGTCGAACTATATAAGTAAGGGTAATATAGTTTGAAAAAAATAGTTGGAGATACCAATCTAAAATAAGACCTAATTTATTTTGGTATATAAATTAATTAAATGAATGTTTGCTAAAATGTTATCTTTTCGCATACAAAAATTTAAAAAATATCAAAATCACTAATTTCACTGCGTAGCATACTTGATGCTAACAAACTGACCAGACCGAATTGCACGGACTGGTTAAGAAATCTGAGAATAGTTCTCACTGCTGAAAAGATTTCTTATATCCTAAATTCACATGTCCCTGGAACTGTTCCAGAAAATGCCTCTAAGGAAGAGATTCCCACCATTGTAAAGTGGCAAGATGATGCATCTGTGGCTCAGTGCATCATGCTCGCATCCATGAATAACGAGCTTCAGCGTCAGTATAAAAACATGGATGTTTCTACTATGTTGCTTAACCTCAAGGAGTTGTATGGTGAACAAAGTAGGACTGCTAGATAGGAGATATCTAAGTAGCTCTTCCGATCTCGGATGACCGAAGGCACTGTCATAAACACTCATGTCCTAAAGGTGATCAATCTGATTAAACGCCTAGGACAGCTTGGGTTCATCATGGATGGGGAGTTGAGTCAAGACTTGGTCTTGTAGTCACCCCCTGAGACCTTCTCGCAGTTCGTGTTTAATTTTCACATGAATAAGTTAGATGTCAGCTTGCCTGAATTACTTAACATGTTGAAAACTGCAGAAGGTCACTTCCCATCCAAGAAGAACCATGTCTTAATGGTGGATGATTCTTTCAAGAAAAGGAAGAGGCCCAAGGTATTTTCTGAAAAGAAGAAATCTAAGAAGGCTAAGGGCAAGATAAACAGAAAGGATCAAAAGAAACCTGATCCAGCAAGCAAAGGAATATGCTTCCATTGCAACAAGTCAGGTCATTGGAAGAGGAACTGCAAGAAGTTTCTGGCAGAGAAGAAGCTTGGAGAAGCTTCGACTTCTAATCAAGGTTTGTTCATGATTGAAATTAATTTTTTTGAAAGTCAAAATTCTACTTGGATATTGGATACCGACTGTGGTTCTCACATATGTAACACTATGCAAGGACTGGTCAGAGGTAGAAAGCTGAACAAGGATGAGGTAGTCCTACGAGTGGAAATGGAGCAAAGGTTGCTGCATTAGTTATAGGCACTTACTGTTTAGCACTACCTACGGGCAAGTCCATTTATTTAAATAATTGTTATTTTGTTCCAAATATCATTTGAAATATTATTTCTATTTCTGTATTAGATATGGATGGATTTGAAATTATAATAAAGAACAACAGTTGTTCTATTTATAATAACAATATTTTATATGGTGTTAGTAATTTGCGAAATGGACTTTACATACTTGACTTGCATGAAAATATATTTCAAATAGAATAAACTAAGAAAAGGAAAAGAGATGATGTTAATTATACCTATATGTGACACTATAGACTCGGTCATATCAATGAAACAAGATTATCCAAGTTGCATAAGGATGGGCTTTTAGAGCTATCCGATTATGAATCATATCCAACTTGTGAATATTGTCTCCTGAGTAAAATAACTAAATCTCCTTTCAGTGGAAAAGGAGAAAGAGTTACAGAGTTGTTAGCGTTGATTCACACAGACGTTTGTGGACCTATAACAACGAATGCACGAGAAGGGTATTCTTATTTTATTGCTTTTACTGATGATCACTCAAGATATGGATATGTGTATTTAATGAAATACAAATCTGAATCATTTAAAAAGTTCAAAGAATTCAAAAGTGAAGTAGAGAAACAAACTGGCAAAAGTATTAAGATTCTTCAATCAGATCGATGTGGTGAATACTTAAGCTGTGAGTTTCTCGATTGTCTCAAAAAAAATGGTATAATCTCACAATGAACTCCACCAGGTACACCACAGTTAAATGGAGTATCTGAAAGGAGAAATCGAACATTGTTGGACATGGTTCGTTCCATGATGAGTTTTACCGATCTTTCAGTATTGTTTTGGGGTTATGCCCTAGAAGCGGCTGCATATCTACTAAATAAAGTCCCCTCGAAATCCGTCCCCAAGACTCCATATGAGATGTGGACGGAGAGGAAACTTGGTCTTAAGTATATTAAGATTTGGGGATGTCCGATTTATGTGAAAAGGTTTCAAAATGATAAGCTTGGGACAAGATCTGATAAGTGCACGTTTGTGGGATATCCTAAAGAAAGTTTGGGTTACTATTTCTACAATCCTACTGAGCAAAAGGTGTTTGTTGCAAAACACACTGCCTTCTTGGAAAAGGAGTTTACCCTTAAAGGGGCTAGTGGGAGGAAAATAGATTTTGAAGAAATTCAAGAACCACAAACCACTACAGATCAATTGGATGAACCTGTCCAAGTAGAGAGACCTACTGTACAACACCCTATTCATAAATCTGGAATAGTACCGAATATACCTGAGAGGTATGAATTCGTCATTGAGGATGACGATCAGGTACACGTCATGAATGATGATGATCCATTAAATTAAGAACAAGCTATGAGTAATAAAAACTCGGGGAAATGGTAGATGACCATAAAATCTAAAATGGATCTTTGAAGTAATGCTCAAGTTCATTAGGATTTTACTTGCGATTGCATCTTATTATTACTAAATCTGACAAAATGGACGTGGAGATGCCTTCCTCAAATATAAATTATTAGAGGAAAATGTATATATGATACAGCCAGATGAATTTGTTTCAATGGTTGAAGCAAATCATATATATGAGCTACAACAATTCATTTATGAATTGAAGCAAGCTTCTCGTAGATGGAACATTCATTTTGATGAGACAATCAAAGAGTTTGATTTTATAAAAATGAGAATGCACCTTGTGTGTACAAGAAGGTTAGTGGGAGCGCTGTTTCATTCCTTATATTATATATTGATGATATATTACTGATAGGAAATAACATTCTTATGCTACAATCAATCAAAATAAAGTTGTCTAAACATTCCTCCATGAATGATTTGGGTAGAACATCCTACATTGGGGATATAAATCTGTATAGATAGATTTAAAAGGATGTTCGGCTTAACCCAAGGAACGTATATTCATTAGATGCTAAAGGTGTTTAGCATGGCAAACTCCAAAAGGTGTCTCGTGATGATGAGTCATGGAGTGTATCTCTCTATAATTGTCCTTAATAAAAGAGAGATCGCATTAGTTAATATCATATATGCAATGAAATATACGATACTTGATGTTGATCAGCCATATTCTGGAGAAGATCACTGTAAGACAGTGATAAATATTTTAAAGTACTTAACTGACACTAAGGATGTAATCATGACACGTGATGGGTCTAAATTAAACTAGAGAACTAAACAGACTCAAGTTTTCAGACTGACCAAGACGACAACAAATCCACTTTAGGGTAAGTCGTTACCTTGAAAGGTGGTGCAGTGAATTGAAATGGTTCCAAATAGCAAAAGGTTGCTGGTTTAGTGACAAAGACAAAGTATATAACTAAAAGTGAAGTTGCAAATTGATGTTTGGGATGAAAAACTTCATTACAGAACTAAGAATAGTTCCTAAGTCTCAGCTTGAATCCAAACATATGTTGTGGCACTTTGATTAAAGAAATCATTGAAAGAAGAGACGTCACTTTAGAGCGTGTAGACTCTCAATACAACATTGCAGATCCATTTACTAAAGCTTTAACACAACAGCAGTTTGATCGTCACTTACAGAAGATGGGTATGAGATACCATAGCAATTGGCTTTAGTGGAAGTGGAAGATTGAAAGTAGTATGCATACAAGCCAATCATGTATGATGATAAAGCATCTACTTTGGAGATGATCTTATTTATTTATTAATAAAAGTATTCACTTATTAAAGGCATTTAATTATCTATATGATGTTGTTTTTATAATATGTAAATAACCTATAGTTTTAAGCAATGCTTTTAGAATCATGATGTTGATCATGCTAATAAGATCTAAATTCTTAAAAAGTTTAAAACTAAAATAGTTCCCAATCGTTGGATTACTAAAAAGGGGATTAGTAAATCCGGATAGATTAGTACATATATTCCTTGCTCATTGGATGAGGATGATTGATCTCATGATCATTTGTGTGGTGACACTAAAGCAAGTATGTATGTGCTTATTAAAGAATAAGTTCTTTGAACGTGACTCGCTATGGAATATCTAATGGAGTTTTACTTGTCTGTCAATAGGAATTCCTAATGTGATAGTAGTACAAGTGATCTTTGGACTTGAGATCATCATAATATCTTATATGTAATGAATTATACTTTGACTTATTTCTTAAAAACCCTTAGGGTATATAAAAAGGTATGCTTGGGTATAATAAGTTACATATGGAGATAATGAATGATCAATAAAGAATCTACCACTTCTAGTAAAAGAAGAGATAAGTCCTATGTGATTAGTTAAATTATAACCCATTAGTTCTTGGCCAAGGCCGAATGAAATTAGAAAGGAGTTTCTAATTTGCATTATTTGGAGTTGGGTATTTTCTAATCGAAATACATATAATTAAATAAAATAAGACTTGACAGTAATTTCATGTCTTATATTTTAATTGGGACATTGTATGGTGGAAGGATTGAATTGTACGGTAACTATTTACTCACAGGTTCTTTTATGATTAATGTTGAAATCTATATTATCTGAAAAGTCGTTGATCGCTAGAGAGGATTATCCCTATTGTAGAATAAATATTATTTATTTAAATATATTATTAGTTTAATTTATTTATTTAAATAAGATTAGAATTGTTCTAATTGATTTATTCACAACCGGTTTAATATGGAGAACCTAAAGGGTCACACCATAAAAGGAAGAATAATTATTTAAGAAGGTAATGGCATAATCGTAATAATGCATTAAAGTATAATTAATTTAATCTATGGTGATAGAATAAATTAAATAGCTTAATGTTTATTATTTAATATTTTGGAAAAATTAAATATAAATTAATAAGAGGAGTCTTATTAATATTATTACAATTATTATTATTTTAATTTCTAAAGAAGTTTAGGAATTAATTTAATATTAGTACTCTCATTTATTCATAATAAGATTAGGAGATAAATTAATTAAATAAATTTAATTAATCATTCCCAATGTGGTGGGAAGCCTAAATTAATTAAAGGAGTTTAATTAATTTAATGAAACCCCATGTCTAATAAGATTAGAAGGGTTGGCCAATATCTATATAAAAGGAGTTTTATAATAGATATCAGTTGATGAAATTCTAATTGTTGGAGAGTACTCCTTTTCTATAGAGGATAGAAAACTAAGGTTTAGCCAACCACCCTCCTTCTTGATAATTCATCTTCTTTGGTTGATCACCTCTATAGGCCAAACACTTGAGTGGCTAACGTTGATCAAAGAAAAGAATCTAACCCAGATAATTCAAGGAGATCGCGAAGAACAAGGAGTTGAACTTGTACCTGTGGAAGCTTCGTTCTACAAGGGTATGATTTCATAACTTCTTATTTATCGTTTTAAATTAATAATTTGCATAAAGGATGATCCGGGTAATGGTTTTGTAGAATTTTTTTAAACTCTGATTTTACCATGCTTCCGCTAATTTTTGCAATTTGATTGCGTCACAATTTCGTACAAACCCAACATGAAGTAGCCAGGAATCAAGCTATAAAGGCCACCGATTCGTAGGTATAAAACCAACTCATCAGCCTCAGGCGCTGCAGCGTCACGTCAGCACCAGGGACACGCAGTCGGCGCCGCAGCGCGGCGGTAAAGCCTGGAACAGGCTTGGCAGAATCAGTTTCCCTAGTTCGTGAATTATGCAAGTTTTCTCAAAAAATATAATTCCTAGCTAACTATTATGTCCAATTAAATTTTTCAAAACACATATCATTATATATATATATATATATATATATATATATATATATCAAATCAAAATAATTAATAACTCGCATAAAGGTTTGGCTCAGATGCTACTATTAGGTTTGTAAGAAATCATAGCGCAAACAAATTGTAAAAATTAGCGAAAGTATGGTAAAATCAGAGTTTAAAATTTTCTACAAACCAATTATCCGGATAATCCTTTATCCAAATTATTAATTTAAAATGATAAATAAAAAGTTATGAAATTATACCATTTGTAGAACTAAGCTTCCACATGTACGAGTTCAACTCCTTGTTCTTCGCGATCTCTTTGAATCTCCGGGATTGATTCCTTCCTTTGATCAACGTTAGTCACCCAAGTGTTTGGCCTCTAGAGGTGATCCAGCAAAGAAGATGAACTGTTCAAGAAGAAGGGTGGTTGGCTAAACCTTAGTTTTTCTATTCTCTATAGAAAATGAGTAATCTCGAACAATTAGAATTTCATCAATTGATATCTAACAAAGGATTCATCTTATATAGATATTTAGTCAACCCTTCTAATCCAATTAGAAATAGGGTTTTATTTAATTAATTAAACTCTTTTAATTAATTTTCCTCCTAATCTTATTAGGAATAAATAAGAGTACTAATATTAAATTAATTCCTAAACTTCTTTAGAAATTAAAATAATAATAATTGTAATAATATTAATATGACTCCTCTTATTAATTTATATTTAATATTTCCAAAATATTAAATAATAAACATTAAGTTATTTAATTTACTCTATCACCATAAATTAAATTAATTATACTTAACATATTATTATGATTATGCCATTACCTTCTTAAATAATTATTCTACCTTTTATAGTGTGACCCTTTAGGTTCTCCATATTAAATCGGTTGTGAATAAATCAATTAGAACAATTCTAATCTTATTTAAATAAATAAATTAAACAAATAATCTATTTAAATAAATAATATTTATTCTACAATAGGGATAAGCCTTCCTAGCAATCAACGACTTTCCAAATAATATAGATTTCAACATTAATCATAAAAGAACCCTTGAGTTAATAGTTACCGTACAATTCAATCTTTCTATCATACAATGTCCCAATTAAATATAAGACATGAATTTACTGTTAAGTCTTATTTTATTTAATTATATGTATTTCGATTCCAAAATGTACAACTCTAAATAATGCAAATTAAAAATTCCTTTCTAATTTCATTCTACCTTGGCCAAGGATTCTTAGGTTGTCATTTATCGAATCAAATAGGACATATCTCTTCTTTTACTAGAAGTGGTAGATTCTTTATTGATCGTTCATTATCTCCATATATAACTTATTACACCCAAGCATACCCTTTGATATACCCTAAGGGTCTTAAGGAATAAGTCAAAGTATAATTCATTATACACAAGATACTATGATGATCTAAAGTCTGAGGATGATTTGTACTACTATCACATTAGAAATTCTTATTGAAAGGCGAGTAAAACTCAATTAGGTATTCCTTAGCGAGTCACGTTAAGTGTACTTATTCTCTAATAAGCACCTACATACTTGCTTTAGTGTCTCTACACAAATGATCATGAGATCAATTATCCTCATCCAATAAGCAAGCAACATATGTACCAATCTATCCAGATTTACTAATCCGCTTTTTAGTAATCCATTGATTGGGAACTGTTTTAGTTTTAAGCTATCTTATAAATTAGATCTCATTAGTATGATCAACATCATGATTCTAAAAGCATTGCTTAAAACTATGGGTTATTTACATATTATAAAAAATAGCATCATGTAGATAATTATATGCATTTAATAAATGAATACTTTTATTAATAAATAAATAAGATCGTTTACAAAGTATATGTTTTATCATCATACATGATTGGCTTGTATGCATACTACTTTTAATGCCACCTCATAAGCTACCTCCCCAACCCTTCGCAATATCTCAAAGGGGTCCAATAAATTTGGGATTCAGTTTTCCCTTCTTTCCAAATTGAATCTTCCCCTTCTAGAGAGATACTTCCAAAAAAACAAAGCTACCCACTTCAAACTCTCGATTCTGACGATGATAATCAGCATATTTCTTCTATCTATCCTAAGCAGTTACCAATCTCGCCCTGAGCACCTTGACGATCTCGATAGCTTGTTGTACCAATTTCGGACCTAATAGTTTTTGCTCACCAACCTCGTCCCAGCATAATGGAGTCCTGCATTTTCTGGCGTACAATGTTTCGTAAGGCAGCATTCCAATACTTGTATGGTAACTGTTGTTATAAGCGAATTCAACCAACGGTAGATGGTCATCCCAACTTCCCTTGAAGTCCATAACACAAGCTCTTAGCATATCCTCTTATGTCTGGATTGTCCTCTTGCTCTGCCCATCAGTTTGAGGATGATACGCCGTACTCATTCACAACTGCGTTCCCAAGCATTCCTGTAATCGCTTCCAAAAATTTGATGTGAAACACGGATCTCTGTCTGATACAATTTACACCGGAACACCGTGTCTAGAAACAATTTCGTTAACATACAGCTTTGCCAATTGATCCAAATTGAATCTAATCTTGATGGGTAGGAAATGCGCTGACTTCGTCAGTCGATCCACAATAACCCATACCGCGTAAAACCTTTCTGAGTCGTTGGAAGATTAACCACGAAATCCATCGTGATATGGTCCCACTTCCATTCCGTAATCTCCAACGGTTGTAACAATCCATTTGGTCTCTAGTGTTCTGTTTTTACTTTCTGACATGTTAGGCATTTCGCAACACACTTAGCAACGTCTCTCTTCATATTCGGCCACCAGAAATATTGTCTGAGATCATGGGACATCTTCGTACTCCTAAGGTGAATCGAATATCTCGAACTATAACCTTCACTCAAAATTGCCTCTTTGACTTCCGGTACTAGCGGAACCCAGATTCTCCCTTCAAATCGTAGCAGTCCATCAGTATCAATCTTGAACTTTATCTCCTCACTTTCAATTATTCTTTTCCAGATCTTCTCACTCTCCTCATCATGAAGTTGCGCTTCCCTCACCATATCCACCAAGGTTAGACGAGTTCCTATTTGCAATAGTTTTTAATCCAATTACTTCGGATTCTTAACTTCTAACTCTAACTTAGCCATTTCATCCACCAACTGGTCCTGAGCAGTTAACAACATCAATTTCTCCCGACCCTTTCTGCTTAAGGCATCAGCAATAACATTCGCTTTACCTGGATGATATAGAATCTCGCAATCGTAATCTTTGATAAGCTTTGTTAGTTCCCAGAGGCACAATAGTTATCTAGAAAGGGGTTGAATAGATATCTTAAAACTTTTTCCTTTTCAAAATACTTATCAGGTTTGTTAAGCATAGCGGAATATATGATTTGTTTGCTTTCCTTTTAGATAAACCAAGTTTAAAGGTGATAAGAAGTTATAACAGATATAATAGTTATAGCAGATTTTAGACACAATGATTTTAAGTGGTTCAGAGCCCACAGGGATCCTAGTCCACTCTTCTACTCCACGAGTAGGAAATCCACTAAGGATATCTTTACAAACTTTGAATCACTTAGATTCCTTCAAGACCAATAGTCTTGGAACTTCTTAGTTCACTTAGAACTCTTCAAGTCCTGCAGACTTGGAATTCATTTGATTGAGAGTTGAGTTCTTGGGTTGTGCTACTCAATTGCCGTTAAGCATATGTTCAAAATAACTGAGTAGCTGTGCAAGCTTTTCTTTAGGATCGTAGAGTTTGGACGTTGAGTGTTCTTGAGCTTTTGAGTTCTTTCTTGCTTTATTCTGAATCTGTGTCTGATTTGCTTATGAAGGAGCCTTTGAACTGTTTCTGTTGAAGGAATCCATTGCAGCATTAAATGCTTCAGACGTTTTTGAGCACTGTTGTTGACTTCCTGCAAATCTGCTGTTCTGTCGTCTGGCCCACTGACAAAGCAGACTGCTTTCTCACCTAACACCTGAAAAGGTGTTTTCAGCAGGCATGCAGTCCTTTTCCTTAGCTTCTTTAATATGCTTCTTCGATGCATACTAAGGATGAATGTTGGATCATTGGGACTACCAAAATGTCAACGTCTATAATCCATTCTCCATTTGTCATACTTCATCCTTCATCAGATAGACAATTCTGATGCTGACTGGAGAGGCACCACGATCCTTGTCTTTGGATCATGATCGTTGTGTCTTGTCATACTCATGCTTGATTCAGCCTTGATTGTAGAAAACACTACGATTTCTCTTAAACTCTGATAGACTACGATCTTCACTTGCTTACTTTGCAGACTCCACGTTTTCTAGAGTTGACTGCGATTCTTGACTTGGATCGGCAGGCGCTTGAATTATCTCCACGATTCTGAGTGTGGCTTCCAAGACAGACTACGACTCTAAAACAACTTCTTCGATACTTCATGATTATGCCTTGGCTTCTGCAAAATCCTGGTTGGCTCGACAGACTACAAATCTGTTGAGGCCTAACAATTACATCTCAAAAATAGATCAACCTAATAGCTTTGATCTTTCTTATATACATTCATTTATAGAATGATAAACATTAAGCACAGATCAACCTAACATTTTTGATCTATCATCCAAGTCCTTGTACATTAATTCTCTGAAGGACTTTACATATAAGCATATATATTTAATTTTAACATCAAATTTGAATATGCAATTTTCAACAATCTCCCCCTATTTAATGTTAACATAACCAAGGAGATTTGCATCATATCATCAATTTCTAAATGCATGATGCTAGAAAGTTAGTGTTTCAGTGAGCAGTTGAAATCTTTAGAGAATAAGCATGAATTTATTGATGTTTGAGAAACAGATATTACAATTCAGCACAGATACATCAATAAGAAACAAATTTTAACTTATCTCTATTTTCTTTGCCTCTTGCTCTTCGGAGGGTTGGCATGCTCTTCAGCTCTCCTTCTTCTGCGGAATTCATCTCTCCATGCAATATCGTCAAGCTCACTTTGACTTAGCCTTTCACTATGATCATGTTTGTTCATAAATGTAGGATCTCTAACAGGCATATTGAGGCCAGTATTGGATACTCCTTGATTGCTGAGAGATGGACCTTGACCTTGACTCCTTATAAACGGTTCTGCCATTATGATTTGTTGTTGCTGCTGCTCAAATCGTGGTTGCTGCTGCTGCTCATATCGTGGAGTCTGATAGTGAGGTTGTCTTGAATAGCTCCTTGATGATTGTGCAGTAGTTTGTTTCCCTTTGCCTCTGCCTTTTCCTTTCTCCCCTTCCTCTTTATTCTCACCCCTTATGTCAGCATCCAGAGTTCGAATGTCTTCTGAGAGGCGGTTCACTCGTTGCATCAGCTCATGCATCTGAGAGCGATTTTGGGTAATGTCACTACGATTTTCCTCAATTATAGCCTCAGTATTTCGTCACTGTTGTTGTAACCGCTCCAAAGCATCTGCAGTTTGTTGAACTTGAGTCATGGACTAGTTTTGGAATTCTCGTAGTGTGAGACGCAATTCATGGATCTGATTAGTCATGAGAGCATTTTGAGATTCTTGAGTTTTCTGAAGAATCTCCACTGCTTCCTTATGCTTGTTGGCAGCTTGAAAATGAATAGCATCCCTTTGACTGAGACTGTCGCTCATTTCTCGAATGATATCTCTTAGTTTCTTTGAGAGCTCAGTTGCCAAATTTCGTAGCAGAGTCTTGACAGAGTCGATTATATGATTAAATCGTTGATGCAGTGCCAGAGAGTTCGCTTCAAGGTTCTCCTCTGTCTCTAGAGCCATATGGCTTGTTAACTCAGCAAGCTCCTCTTTGATAGGAAGTAGAGACAGATGATCAAAAATTCTCTGTACATCAGGAGGAGAGGTCGTAGTGTACTCCCTTATCCGTGACATGCTTGTGAGCGCAAGAGTCATGTCGAAGTATTCATTATTGGAGGACGAGGGAATATCTGACTGTGTAATAGGGGCTTGTGTTTGGTGTATAGGAGAGGTGTTTGGCTCAGGTTGGGGTGACTCGATGAGCATAAAAATGTGATCGACGATTTGTCTTGGTGGCTCACTAGTCGTGGTGTCGTGTGGTTAGTCGACGATTATGAATTGTTGTTCAACAACCATGGAGTCACTGGCAGTTGGCTCTATAGGGGAGAGTTGGTTATTTGGTTCATCAGTTACAGAGTTTTGAGACTCTGTAACTGGAAACTAGTTCAATGGGTGAAGGACCACTTCTAACCATCTTGGCAGTTCATAAAACTGGTGAAAGTGTGATGGAGGGCAGTGGTTGACAATGAAAGAGATGGGAGTAAAATGTACCTCATGCTCAGTCTCTGAAGATGAATCACTGGTGATCAGCTTTCGAGCAAAGTTGAGGTTGCGTGGGAATCCATAGGCTAGCACTGAAATTGCTGGATAAGCCTTGAAAGTCCAGAACATGTGATCCCAGGTGTTAAGAATCAGAGCCCTATGATAGGGCATCATAAGCAAGTAGTCAAACAGGGTATTGTAGTTAGTTGTTCTTTCTCCATCCCTGCTCACTGCAAGAATCTCAACTTCATCATCCTCTTCCTCATCACTGTCTTCATCATCCTTATTAAGAATTTCTACCACATCCACCATCTCCTCACCCTCATCTCCCCTTTGTTCTTCAGCCTTCTCCATATCCACAGCTTCAGCATTTTCCATTTCAACAACCTCAGAGACTACGATTTCTTGAGGGGCTGAGGGAGCTTCATGATCATCTTCTGGTAGCTCCCCCTCAACTCTTGCATTCTCTGGTTCAGGAATTTCTAGGAACTCCCCCTCAGCTAGAGCACTTCCTTGATCAAATGCTTCTAGAGGCTCCCCCTCAACATAAACAGGGCTCATCTCAATTTCTTCTTGCACCTCCTCCTCAGCATGAGCAAAAACTTCGGGCAGCTCCTCCTCAGCATTGATCATAGCCTGATCAGGTGCAGTAAGGTTTTTTGCACAGTTGATGTGGCTACCACATCAGCACTGATTCTGGTCTTTTCTAAGGTTGGACCAGATGCTTGAGGTTGAAGCTCTGTTCAGCCTTCTCAGCAGCAATTCTTCTGTCATCTTCCTTAAAAATTTCCTCATTTGCAAGGACATATTTCTTGACCAGCTTCTTCTTTGTTCTCTTAGGCTAAGTCACAGCCTCAATTCTTTCTTCAGCATCAGCTCTGACAGTTTGTTCAGGCTGAGAGGCTGTTGTAGCACCTCCTTCTGGAATTATAGTGAGTCTGGACTCTACGACTGGTATGGAATCCACGACTTCAGTGAGTGAAGGCTTCTTGGTTCGATGACTGCGTTTCTTCTTCTGAGGCTCAGTGCTTCCTTCAGCCCTATCCTCACTTTTCTCCCTCTTCTTCTTCTTCTCCTTCAGAACCTCTTCTGGTGATTCGGTTGCCTCAAGAGTGGGTTCCCTTTAAGTGACAAGACCTCGAATCCCAGTGCCAGAACCAGAACCCCCTTGGGGCGCATCAGTGGTTGAGCCTTGAGGCTCTTCTGTTATCTGAACACCTTCATTTAATTTTCTCTTCCCTTTGCTATTTCTGACCAGAGCCAAGGGTTCTTCTTGGTTAACTTCTTCTTCTTCCTCAGTTTCCTCCACAGCAGACATATTTCCCTGCTGAACCAACTTCTTTACTTCACCAGTTCTTGTTGGGTTTATACGTAACGCAATCATGCAATCAAATCACATAAATAGGGCGGAAGTGTAAAAAACTAGGTTTTCAAAAATTTATACAAACCCATTACCATGATCATTCTTGTGCATCAATTATCAGTGAATGAAGAAGGAGAAAAACAGAATTATACCTTTGAAGATCCAAGCTTCCTCAGGTACAAGTTCTACTCCTTTGATTCCTTTGATTCCTCTGTAGTGGCTCCTTCCCTTGATCATTGTCAGCCACCAAAATGTTTGGCCTCTAACGGTGATCCACCAAGGAAAATGAAGAACTCAGTAAGATGGGTTATTGGCTTAACCCTTGTTTCTATCTCTATAGAATATGAGTACTCTCAACTCTTGAAAAATTCACGTCCCTTATTTCTGATATAAGACTCTCTTACATAGATATTAGGTTAACCCTCCTAATCTAATTAGAATAGGGTTTTAATTAATTAATTAATTAATTACTTTTAATTAATTTATATCCTAATCTTTATTAGGATTGAGAGAGAGTACTGATATTATATTAATTCCTAAACTCCTTTAGAATTAAAATAATAATAATAATAATAATATTAATAAGACTCCTCTTATTAATTTATATTTAATATTTTTAAAATATTAAATAATAAACATTAAGCTATTTAATTTATTCTATCATCATAGATTAAATTAATTATACTTAATGCATTATTACTATCATGCCATTTTCTTCTTAAATAATTCTTCTTCCTTTTATGGTGTGACCCTTTAGGTTCTCCATATTAAACCGGTTGTGAATAAATCAATTAGAACAATTCTAATCTTATTTCAATAAACAAATTAAACTAATAATCTATTTAAATAAATAACATTTATTCTACAATAGGGATAAGCCTCCCTAGCGATCAACGACTTTCCAGATAATATAGATTTCAACATTAATCATAAAAGAACCTGTGAGTTAATAGTTACCGTACAATTCAATCCTTCTACCATACAATGTCCCAATTAAATATAAGACATGGATTTACTATCAAGTCTTAATTTATTTAATCATATGTATTTCGATTAGAAAATGCACAACTCCAAATAATGCAAATTAGAAACCTCTTTCTAATTTCATTCTACCTTGGCCAAGGATTCCTGGGTAGTTAATTAACGAATCACATAGGACATATCTCCTCTTTTACTAGAGGTGGTAGATTCTTTATTGATCATTCATTATCTCCATATGTAACTCATTACACCCAAGCATACCCTATATATGCCTTAAAAGGCCTTAAGGAATTAGTCAAAGTATAATTTGTTACATACAAGATACTATGATGATCTCAAGTCCAAGGATCACATGTACTACTATCACATTAGGAATTCCTATTGACAGGCGAGTAAAACTCCATTAGGTATTCTATAGCGAGTCACGTTCAGTGAACTTATTCTCCAATAAGCACCTACATACTTCCTTTAGTGTCTCCACACAAATGACCATGAGATCAGTCATCCTCATCCAATGAGCAAGCAACATATGTACCAATCTATCCGGATTTACTAATCCCCTTTTTAGTAATCCCACGATTGGGAACTATTTTAGTTTTAAAGCTTTCTAAGAATTTAGATCTCATTAGCATGATCAACATCATGATTCTAAAAGCATTGCTTAAAACTATGGGCTATTTACATATTATAAAAAGAGCACTCTGTAGATAATTAAATGCCTTTAATAAATAAATATTTTATTAATAAATGAATAAGATTTTTTTACAAAGTATGTGCTTTATCATCATACATGATTGGCTTGTATGCACACTACTATCAATCTCCCACTTGAACTAAAGCCAATCGCCATGGTATCTCATACCCATCTTCTCTAAGTGACGATCAAACTGCTGTTGTGTTAAAGCTTTAGTAAATGGATCTGCAATGTTGTCTTGAGAGTCTACACGCTCCAAGGTGACGTCTCCTCTTTCAATGATCTCCCTGATCAAGTGAAATCGCCGCAACACGTGTTTAGATTTTTGATGAGACCTGGGTTCCTTAGCCTGTGCAACCGCTCCGGTGTTGTCACAGTATACGGGAACTGCTTCTCCAATGCTAGGAACCACACCAAGTTCAGTTATGAACTTTTTCATCCAAACAGCTTCCTTTGCAGCTTCACTTGCAGCTATATACTCTGCCTCTGTCACTGAATCAGCAACCGTTTGCTGCTTGGAACTCTTCCAACTCACTGCACCTCCGTTCAAGGTAACCACATACCCTGAAACAGATTTACTGTCATCTTGGTCTGTTTGAAAACTTGAGTCCGTGAATCCCTCGAGTTTTAATTCAGACCCACCGTAGACAAGAAAAATATCTTTAGTCCTTCTCAAGTACTTTAGGATATTTTTCACTGCCTTCCAGTGCTCTTCTCCTGGATTCGACTGGTATCTGCTTGTTACACTAAGTGCGTGAGCAACATCCGGTCTAGTACATATCATACCGTACATGATGGATCCTATTGCAGAAGCATAAGGGATCTTACTCATACGGTCTCTCTCCTCAGGTGTCTTTGGGGCCTGTTTCTTGGAGAGATTTATTCCATGGCTCATCGGCATGAGACCTCTTTTGGAATCTTCCATGCTAAACCTCTTTAGCATCATATCAATGTACGTTCCTTGGGATAAGCCGAGCATCCTTTTAGATCTATCTCTATAGATCTTTATCCCCAAAATATAGGATGCTTCACCCAAGTCCTTCATGGAGAAGTTTTTAGATAACCAGATTTTAATGGATTGTAACATAGGAATGTCATTCCCTATCAGTAATATATCATCAACATATAATACAAGGAATGATACTGCGCTCCCACTAACCTTCTTGTATACACATGGTTCATCCTCGTTTTTGATAAAATCAAACTCTTTGATTGTCTCATCAAAACGAATGTTCCATCTACGAGAAGCTTGCTTCAACCCATAAATGGATCGTTGTAGCTTACAGACTTGATTTGTTCCAACTTTTGAAATAAATCCCTCTGGCTGTGTCATATACACATCCTCCTCAAGTTTCCCATTGAGGAAGGCCGTTTTCACGTCCATCTGCCAGATCTCATAGTCGTTGTAAGCTGCAATCGCAAGCAAAATCCGAATGGACTTGAGCATGGCTACTGGTGAGAAGGTTTCATCATAGTCAACTCCTTGTCTTTGTTTGAAACCTTTTGCAACCAGTCGGGCCTTATAGGTCTCTACCTTTCCGTCTGCTCCAGTCTTTTTCTTAAAAACCCATTTACACCCAATAGGTTTAATACCTTCAGGTGGTGAAACCAAAGACCATACTTTGTTTTCATACATGGAGTCCATTTCGGATTTCATGGCTTCAAGCCATTTCCCTGGGTCTTTATTACTCATAGCCTGTTCGTAATTCAATGGATCATCATCATTCATGATGTGTACCTCATCGTCATCCTCTATAACGAATCCATACCTCTCAGGTATCTTCGGTACTCTTCCAGATTTACGAACATGGTGTGGTACAGTAGGTTCTTCTACTTGGTTAGGTACCTGACTTTGGTCCGTGGTAACTTGTGGTTCTTGAACTTCTTCAAGATATATCTTACTCCCACTGACCCCTTCATGGATAAACTCTTTCTCCAAGAAGGTAGCATGTTTCGCAACAAACACCTTTTGATCAGTTGGATGATAGAAATAATACCCTATGGTTTCTTTAGGGTATCCCACAAATCTACACTTATCGGATTTAGTCTGTAGCTTATCATTTTCAAACTTTTTGACATAAGCTGGACAACCCCAAGTCTTAACATGCTTAAGATTTGGTTTCCTCCCTTTCCACATCTCATATGGAGTCTTTGGGGCAGATTTGGTAGGTACCTTGTTAAGTAGGTATGCAGCCGTTTCTAGGGCTTATCCCTAGAAGGAAATTGGAAGGTTGGTAAAACTCATCATGGATCGAACCATGTCCAACAGTGTTCGATTTCTCCTTTCAGATACTCCATTTAACTGTGGTGTACCTGGAGGAGTCCATTGTGAGATTATACCATTTTCTCTGAGACAATTGAGAAACTCACTGCTTAAGTATTCTCCACCTCGATCTGATCGAAGTATCTTAATACTCTTGCCCGTTTGTTTCTCTACTTCACTTCTGAACTCTTTGAACTTTTCAAATGATTCTGATTTGTATTTCATTAAATACACATATCCAAATCTTGAGTGATCATCAGTGAAAGTAATAAAATAAGAATACCCACCCCGTGCACTTGTTGTCATAGGTCCACAAACGTCTGTGTAAATCAATGCCAACAACTCTGTAACTCTCTCTCCTTTTCCACTAAAAGGAGATTTAGTCATTTTACCCATGAGACAAGATTCACAAGTTGGATATGATTCATAATCAGATAGCTCGAGGAGCCCATCTTTATGCAACTTGGATAATCTTGTTTCATTGATATGACCGAGTCTACAGTGCCACATATAGGTATAATTAATATCATCTCTTTTCCTTTTCTTAATTTGTTCAATTTGAAATATATTTTCTTGTAAGTCAAGTGTATAAAGTCCATTTCGCAAATTTCTAATACCATATAAAACATCGTTTTTATAAATAGAACAACCATTGTTCTTTATAATAACGTCAAAACCTTCCATATCCAATACAAAAATTGAAATAATGTTTTTAATAATATTCGGAACATAATAACAATTATTAAGATAAATGGATTTGCCCGAAGGCATTGCTAAACAATAAGTTCCTACAGCTAATGCAGCAACTTTTGCTCCATTTCCCACTCGTAGGATCACCTCATCTTTGTTCAGCTTTCTACTTCTGACCAGACCCTGCACAGTATTACATATGTGAGAACCACAGCCGGTATCCAATACCCAAGTAGAATTATAACTTTCAGAAAAATTAATTTCAATCATAAACAAACCTTGATTGGAAGTCGAAGCTTCTCCAAGCTTCTTCTCTGCTAGAAACTTCTTGCAGTTCTTCTTCCAATGTCCCGGCTCATTGCAATGAAAACACATTCCTTTAGCTGGTTCAGGTTTCTTTTGCTCCTTTTCTTTCCCTTTTCCCTTAGCCTTCTTAGATTTCTTCTTTTCAGAAGACACCTTGGGCCTCTTCCTTTTATTGGAAGAATCCACCATCAAGACATGGTTCTTCTTGGATGAGAAGTGACCTTCTGCAGTTTTCAGCATGTTAAGCAGCTCAGGTAAGCTGACATCTAGCTTATTCATGTGAAAATTAACCACAAACTGCGAGAAGGTCTCAGGGAGTGACTGCAAGACCAAGTCTTGACTCAACTCCCCATCCATGACGAACCCAAGCTATCCAAGGCGTTCAATCAAATCGATTACCTTCAGAACATGAGTCTCGACGGCAGTGCCCTCGGTCATCCGAGATCGAAAGAGCTCCTTAGATATCTCATATCTAGCAGTCCTACTCTGTTCACCATACAACTCCTTGAGGTGAAGCAGCATAGCAGGAGCATCCATTTTTTCGTGCTGACGCTGAAGCTCGTTATTCATGGATGCGAGCATGATGCATTGAGCCATAGATGCATCATCTTGCCACTTATTGAAAGTGGCAATCTCTTCCTCAGAGGCTGTTTCTGAAACAGATTCAGGGATAGTGGAATTTAGGATATAAGAAATCTTTTCAGCAGTGAGAACAATTCTCAGATTTCTTAGCCAGTCCTCATAATTCGGGCCGGTAAGCTTATTTGTGTCAAGTATGCTTCGTAGTGAGATTAGTGATTTTGACATTTTTAAAATTCTGCATGTGAAAAGACAACATTTTAGCAAACATTCATTTTATTAACTTTGCATACCAAAATAAATTTAGGTCTTTATTTTAAATTGGTATCTCCCACTATTTTCTTCAAACTATATTACCCTCACTCATATAGTTCGGCAACATCTAATTAAAGATTTGCTAGTGAGATTAAGGATCCCATTTCAAATGTATATAACCTTGTGGATAGCACAACAAGCGATATACAAATAAATAGGTAGACAACTCTTGTCAATTACATCACCATATAACTCCTTTTATTTTGCCTCTTAAATCATAATGGTCATGTGTGTGCACATCCGAACTAAAATGATTTAAGTTAAGTCCAGCCTAGCACTTCCATAAATTCAAAAAAGAAAAATTTTCGTCCTTGTGGATAGCACAACAAGACTAGATCGTTCAATTTTCTTGATAAGCATCAAATGTGATTAATTAACATCTTAAATATTCAATACTCGCCTTGTGGATAGCACAACAAACTCAAATTAAATATTTAATACTCTATTAACTAATCATGCTAGAAGGCGACGTTCGATATTCCAAATATCATTTGAACGCTTCAGACTTAATAATATTTCTTTGAGGGGTTTGTTATTATTTGTCTCATCTTTCTAAGCGCGCATGCACATATATATATATATATAAAATACGCGTCATTTTATTAAACGTGCGAAGCATGTTTGTATAAAATATAATATATATAATATTTAGCATGCAATATAGAATACTATATTCTACCCGGATTGATTATGGACTTTTATTCTAGTTTGGTTCACTAGAGCCACCAAGTGAACCAAAAGGTCAAACCTAGGAGTGCAAAAATTTAAATTTAAACGTAACTGTTACATTTAAACCCGGGCTCCATACAAACGGGTCTTCACGCGCTCCTTGCTCCTTGGTCTCCAGTTTCTTCAAGATAATTCTAACTATCTCTATTACATAAATTATTTTTAAATAGAAACCTTGATCAGCAGTCAAGGGGAAGTACATAGAAGGGAGATAGAATTTTACACCGAGAATAAAATCAGAGAAGACGAGGTACGCAGACCCCATTTTATAAAACTCATACATTTAAGCATTCATCCAAAATAAAATCCAATCACATTGGTCATAGTCCATAATCAATCCCTTTTATTACCATACATATCATCATACGTATCGATAAAACTTATTCATCTCATGAAAGTAAATTCATTCCATATATGTATTAATATCAGTTAATGGGCAAAAGTTTGCTAAACTTTGTTTTTGGAAAAATAAACTCATTTATTTCATTCAAAATCAATTCCAAATTAAACTCTTTAATTTTAGCAATTCTGATATCTCATTTCATATAAAATAAACATCATTATTTTAAACTTTTATTAATTAAATAAATCATTCATTTAATTAAATAAAACAAAAAAATTCAGATTCTGTTAGTGGCGCAACTGCGCCAGGAATATAAAAAGAACCAGCGAAGCTGCGCAGCATGAAAACCAGGCCAAGACACCGGCGCAGCTGCGCAACAAGAAGGCCAGGAACCGGTGCAGCTGCGCAGCATGAAAACCAGCATAGGACACTGGCGCAGCTTCGCAGAATCAGAAAAAATTTTGTTGCCCAGAACTCGATCCAATCGCATATTATACATGTATGGAATCACATAGACTGATAATTAGCACAAGATTGGCTCTGATACCACTGTTGGGTTTGTACGTAATGCAATCATGCAATCAAATCACATAAATAGGGCGGAAGCGTAAAAAACTAGGTTTTCAAAAATTTATACAAACCCATTACCATGATCATTCTTGTGCATCAATTATCAGTGAATGAAGAAGGAGAAAAACAGAATTATACATTTGAAGATCCAAGCTTCCTCCGGTACAAGTTCTACTCCTTTGATTCCTTTGATTCCTCTGTAGTGGCTCCTTCCCTTGATCAATGTCAGCCACCCAAATGTTTGGCCTCTAACGGTGATCCACCAAGGAAGATGAAGAACTCAGTAAGATGGGTTATTGGCTTAACCCTTATTTCTATCTCTATAGAATATGTGTACTCCCAACTCTTGAAAAATTCACGTCCTTTATTTCTGATATAAGACTCTCTTATATAGATATTAGGTTAACCCTCCTAATCCAATTAGAATAGGGTTTTATTTAATTAATTAATTAATTACTTTTAATTAATTTATATCCTAATCTTTATTAGGATTGAGAGAGAGTACTGATATTATATTAATTCCTAAACTCCTTTAGAATTAAAATAATAATAATAATAATAATATTAATAAGACTCCTCTTATTAATTTATATTTAATATTTCTAAAATATTAAATAATAAACATTAAGCTATTTAATTTATTCTATCATCATAGATTAAATTAATTATACTTAATGCATTATTACTATCATGCCATTTTCTTCTTAAATAATTCTTCTTCCTTTTATGGTGTGACCCTTTAGGTTCTCCATATTAAACCGGTTGTGAATAAATCAATTAGAACAATTCTAATCTTATTTAAATAAACAAATTAAACTAATAATCTATTTAAATAAATAACATTTATTCTACAATAGGGATAAGCCTCCCTAGCGATCAACGACTTTCCAGATAATATAGATTTCAACATTAATCATAAAAGAACCTGTTAGTTAATAGTTACCGTACAATTCAATCCTTCCACCATACAATGTCCCAATTAAATATAAGACATGGATTTACTGTCAAGTCTTAATTTATTTAATCATATGTATTTCGATTAGAAAATGCACAACTCCAAATAATGCAAATTAGAAACCTCTTTCTAATTTCATTCTACCTTGGCCAAGGATTCCTGGGTTGTCATGTAACGAATCACATAGGACATATCTCCTCTTTTACTAGAGGTGGTAGATTCTTTATTGATCATTCATTATCTCCATATGTAACTCATTACACCCAATCATACCCTATATATGCCTTAAAATGCCTTAAGGAATTAGTCAAAGTATAATTTGTTACATACAAGATACTATGATGATCTCAAGTCCAAGGATCACATGTACTACTATCACATTAGGAATTCCTATTGACAGGCGAGTAAAACTCCATTAGGTATTCTATAGCGAGTCACGTTCAGTGAACTTATTCTCCAATAAGCATCTACATACTTGCTTTAGTGTCTCCACACAAATGACCATGAGATCAGTCATCCTCATCCAATGAGCAAGCAACATATGTACCAATCTATCCGGATTTACTAATCCCCATTTTAGTAATCCCACAATTGGGAACTATTTTAGTTTTTAAGCTTTCTAAGAATTTAGATCTCATTATCATGATCTCATCATGATTCTAAAAGCATTGCTTAAAACTATGGGTTATTTACATATTATAAAAACAGCACCATGTAAATAATTATATGCTTTAAATGAATATTTTATTACTAAATAAATAAGATTGTTTACAAAGTATGTGCTTTGTCATCATACATGATTGGCTTGTATGCACACTACTATCAGTTCTTCCACTGGACTCAGACATCATCTTTACATTTTTTGCAGGGTTCCTCTTCCAATTCTGAAGCAGCTGTTGGGTCATCTTTCTGTTGGGGTTAATGGGTGCACCTTCCTTATCTCCAATTTTGTCTCCCAAAGCTGATTGGAGAATAATGTTGATGAATCTCCCATAGAGCATTTTGGCAGAGATCTTTGTCTTTTTTAGGCTGAGCATCCACTTCCCAATCCATTTTATGAGCGAAGCCCCATAGTTGAGTTGAATTTTGAAGCAGATAACTATCATGAGTTTCAGTTGTTTCTCATTCACAGAGTCATGGCCAAGCCCTTGCAGCATTTGCATTTCCCAACAATATCAGCCAGAAATTCATACTTCTGGGGAAACTCTTTCTTCTTGTAGCCCTTGATGCCTTCAAACTTCTTGTGATGCATCTTCTGTAGGCCTTTATAAAAGTTGATGACGTCCATAAATGAAAAACCTTTTGATTTAAACCCTAGAGCTAGGTTTACACTTTCAGCATTGAGTTGAATCTGCACGCCCTTGACTTTTGTAGTGATATCATCATTTTCGAAGACCCCATTACAGTAAAACTCCTTTACCAGCTTCGGGTAAATCTTCGTGCTGCTGCTCAGAGCTTCTTCGAGACCAGCTCTTTTCAGAAGGGATAGAACTTTGTGGAACTGAGGGTGAGCTGTCTTGAATTCGTCGAAGCACAGCTGGTAACCAGAAACAATGTTGGAAGCAACCATTGATTTTGTTGATTATCCTGTGACGAACAAACTTAGCTTAGCTTTCTAAAGCTTAGGGTTTCTTTTGAGAGAAAGAGAGATAAACTTTTGAAATTCTAAGGTGAACTGACAAAAGACAGTTCAAAATGTATTTATAACTTCCCTCCATATGATCTGCAGAGTGGGGCACATGTCGAGCTCTGCAGAGCTCCACGGTTTTAAGTCGAATGAAAAATACTTTCCTGCCCTTAGCTCCCTCTGAGCTAGTGTATCTTTTGAGAAGACTACGATTGCCGAGGACCACTCCACGATTGTTGTGTTCAATGCTGAAACTGATCCATGACTGTTGACTCTACGGTTTCTTGTGATGCATTCTAAAACAGCATCCCTTCTGGATTAAGGTTGCTCAGAAAGGGCCAACCTCTTAGACTAAAACTAAGGGTCGGGTTTGTCCCTGAGGCGCTTATCAGAGGGGTTGCTTAGCCTTGGTAGAAATATTGTCATCACAGTGGGCTTCTCTGCCATGTCGAGACCACTCCACGATTGTGGTTTCTCTTAGACATCTCCACGCTTTTGACATAGCCTTTTTATCTGCATGGTTAGCACCAACTAGAGCATAGAATTTATGGTTGTAGATTTAGCATACCTAACTCACTTATTAATTTATTAAATCTGGATTCATCTAAGGGTTTTGTAAAGACATTAGCAACTTGAATTTCAGTAGGGATGTATTGCAAAGATATAGTTCCATTTTGAATATAATCCCTAATAAAATAATATCTTATCTCTATATGCTTAGTCCTAGAATGCATAACAGGATTATGTGTTATTGCTATGACACTTGTGTTATCACAGTGAACAGGTATAGATTTGAAATCAAACCCATCGTCTGCTAGCTGGTTTTTCATCCATAGGATTTCAGCATAGCAGCTGCCTGCAACAATATATTCTGCTTCTGCTGTTGAAGTTGATACTGAGTTTTGCTTCTTGCTAAACCAGGACACCAATCTGTTTCCTAGCAGTTGACAAGTGTCACTAGTACTCTTTCTATCTATTTTGTAGCCTGCAAAATCAGCATATGAATATCCTGTCAGTTCAAAAAAGGACTCCTTGGGACACCAAAGTCCCAAGTTAGGTGTGACGCCCCCAAAATAGGTTCAATACTCAACCCATTCTGAGTCACCAAATACATGGTACACAATTCAAATACAATCTTTTATATCAAACGGTCGTGCAAAATACGACCATATAACTGTGAGTGTCAATACAAACGTATATAATACGAAATATAAACACTCAAATTCAGTCCTCACTAAATACAATTATTATCACACTATTTTATAAAAATAGTGAGGACTACTACTGCTCTAACTCGGACCATCACTCTGTCCCCCGACTAGTCCTTGCGACATTCTCATTTCCTGAAGAGGACAATAGAAGAAAAGGGTGATCTCAACTAGCCCAGTAAAGAATATTATGACTAAGATAATGAATAATAAATTATCGTTAATCTTCAATAAATTAGATAAAATATTATGGACAACAAGTTTTAGATCAACAACTGTAGCGGAAATAACAATTTATTAGAAGAGTTAAGTAGAAAATAATGTCTACTATCTTCTATGATTTAAAAGCCCATCATCAATATTTTATCCCTGTAACATCAATCAATATATATCTCAAATCAAATATTCATCTTTGCACTACGGGCCAAAGATATTCATTTATATCATCAGTGGTTATGTTCATCTCAACACCTGTCCAGCTTTGCACTACGGGCCAAAGATATTCATCAGGTAATCATTCATCCTTGCACTACAGGACAAAGATATTCATCAAGTAATCATTCATCTCTGCACTACAGGTCAAAGATATTCTGTTATATCACCATTTAGGACTGAGGATGATGAAAAATAATATAAATAACGAATCAAGTGAGATAAAGGACAAAGATTAGGGATTCGTAATTTAGTTTATCCAAGTTCAAGAATACTCCATAATAATCAATTGTGGAGCAAAATTCAAGAATGAAGATCAAAACATGATACAATCAAAGATAGCAACCATAACAGACAACTTGGACAAATAAAAGAAAATTTAATTTTTCTGTGAATAGTGCCATATTCATGAATAGTATTGTATACGTGAATAGTGCCGTATATATGAATAGTAACTCCGACATGAAAAGGTAAAAATCTTATAAGAAAGTTTATACCAATATTCCGGTAAAATAATACTAGAAGAAACGCAAAACTCAAGGAATTTCTGATTATTTCAGGAATTATAGAAGCAATACTTGCCATAGTATGTTTAAATTTAGGAATATGAAATAAAATATTATCACTTTCATAATATTGAATATGAAAAAAAAATTATTTACGAATATTGAAAGAAAATAACATCATTTACGAGAAAAATAATATCATTTACCTTAGTAGAAACTAGATTTGACTGGAATATTAGATATTATTCTGAGAAAATCTTGCACAAAAAGCTACACTCAAAGTATCCTTATACTCAAGAGAAATACTCACAATCCTTATAGAATAAGAATTTCTGATATTGAAGGTGTGTTTAAGAAGGAAGGGTAACCTTCTTTTTATAGTGCAGCTTCGGAGGGAAAAATAAACTGTTGAGCCTAACTTTACATGCCTAACTTCTGCCTAATTCCTTATTTTCCAATGTTGGGGGCCGACTCTTTGAAAACAAGTTTGCAGGAAATCAAATCAACCACCAACCAACTTAGGAAAAAAAAATTACGCAGAAGAGAAAAATGTGCACGAAAGAATTCAAAACCAAAATGATAACCTTTACTCCACTTTTATTCACATTCTGGAAATTATATATTATTATAATAATAATATTACCATTTAAATTATAAAAAAAAATATTATTATATTTTCACATTATTATAATGTAATATTATAATAATATATTTAAATGAATACTTTATCGGAGAAAATAATTGCCAAACTTTCAACAAATATTTCATGCTAAATTCCTTCATTTATATCAAAATTGAACTAATATCCACCACATAATAATTATTCATAAATAATATTATAAGCTCACAATATTAGCAACCAGATCATTTTCAAGAAAGAGGGGGCTTTCCGATAAGGATTTATCCTTATTGACGCGTAATTAAATAACCTAACCCCTTTCCTCGACAGAATTTTTTAGACATTGTCAATAATGCTAACTAATAATATGAATAATTGTGTCGTGTCAATTATTGATTTAATAATATAAAATATTATGCAGATGATACTGTGACAATAATTGAATCAATAATATGAGATACTATGCAACAATTACTGTGGCAATTATTGAATGAAACTGAGTGATTTTTTACGTAAGAATCAATAATCAGAAATACTATGCAATACCGTGTGCTACTGTGCAACCACGCGTATTACTGTATTTTTATCATCGGGTATTCCAACAGTTTAACGGTAACAGTTTTGCCGTTATTTTTAGAAAACTTATTCTTGTCGTTTTCTTCATCCGACAGTTTTTTCGTTATGGGGACCACCAATGATTGCGCCGTCGTACGAATATTCCCCGACAAAAAGAATATTCCCCCGACCGAACGAATATTTTATAACCACTTGTTTATTTTGTAAAATTTGCACATACCACCCATAACTTATCACATTTATCAAATCAACATTTTAATATATCCAAAATAATATATAAAGAAAATTAAATCTTTATTCATAAAAGTTGGGGTCTTACAACCTCCCCTCTTTATGAAATTTCATCCTCGAAATTGACGTACATACTTGGTATGTCAAAGAGGTGAGGATACCTACTTTCATTTTTGATTCTAACTCCCAGGTCATTTCCTCGATATCATTGTTGCTCCACAAAACGTTAACTTGAGGTATAATCTTCGAGCGTAGTACATGTTCCTTCCTATCCAAGATCTTGACAGGTACCTCCTCGTACGTTAAATCTTCGGCTATCTCGTCTAGTTCAAACTCAATAATGTGGTTTGGGTCTTTCACATATTTACGAAGCACGGATATGTGAAAAACTTTATGAACACGAGACATGCTTGGAGGTAAGGCGAGTCTATAGGCCACATTTCCTACTAGGTCAAGGATTTCAAATGGACCAATAAATCGTGGATTGCGCTTTCCTCTCTTCCTGAATCTCGTAACTCCTTTCCATGGAGCAACACGGAATAATACATAATCTCCGACATTAAATTCTACGTCTCTTCGATGAAGATTAGCATAACTCATTTGTCGATCTTGTGCAGTTTGTATACGTTGTCGGATCATTTGGATCTTTTTCGTAGTCATACGTACTAACTCCGATCCCAACAATGTTGCTTCACCCACCTCGTCCCAGTATACTAAAGAACGACACTTTCGTCCATACAACACCTCGAATGGAGCCACGCCTATACTTGCCTGATAACTGTTATTATAGGAGAATTCCACCAATGGTAAGTACTTATCCCAACTCCCTTTGAAGTCTAGAACACAGAGTCTCAATAGATCCTCAAGAGTTTGAATAGCCCTTTCCGATTGCCCGTCCGTTTGAGGATGATATGCCAAACTGAATCGTAAATTCGTGCCCATAGCTTTCTGCAAATCCAAAATCGTGAAGTGAATCTTGGGTCACGTTAAACACCTCGAGATAAACTCCGCGATCTCTCTCTTCATATTGCTCCACCAAAATATATGTCGAAGATCACGATACATTTTGGTACTCCCAGGATGGATTATAAATGGTGTGTTGTGTGCCTCCATCATGATTCTATACTTCAAATCAGAATCGTTAGGAACACAAAGTCTTGAGTTGACTCGAAGTATTCCTTCTTCATCGATTCTTGCTTCTAGAATAGCACCTTCTTGAACCTTCTTCTTCATCTTCATCAGCTCCGGGTCTGTAGCTTGAGCAGCTTTAAATTTATCAATTAAAGCTGGTTCTACATGTATACTTGACATCATTGCACTCGTTCTCGCATATGATCTTCTACTCAATGCGTCAGCTACCATGTTTGCTTTTCTAGAATGGTATTGGATGGTATGGTCGTAATCTTTCAATAGCTCAAGCCAACGTCGTTGTCACAAGTTGAGTTCCTTTTGAGTAAAGAAATATTTAAGGCTCTTATGATCCGTATAAATCTTCACTTTCTCTCCATACAGGTAGTGTCTCCAGATCTTCAACGCGAAAACGACAGCTGCCAACTCTAGATCATGAGTAGGATAATTCCTCTCATATTCTTTAAGTTTTCGTGAGGCATAAGCTATGACTTTCCCATGTTGTATAAGAACACATTCTAACCCTTTGCCCGAAGCATCACTGTAGATGACAAATCCATCCGAACCAGATGGTATTGTCAGAACAGGTGCTGAAATGAGTCTCCTCTTGAGCTCTTGGAAGCTCTTCTCGCATTCCTCGTTCCATATGAATTTTGTATCTTTTCGAGTCAGCTGAGTTAATGGAGTAGCGATCCAAGAAAATCCTTCCACGAATCTCCGATAATAACCAACTAAGCCCAGAAAGCTACGTACTTCAGTCACCGACTTAGGTTGCTCCGAACTTTGTATTGCTTCAATCTTCGCCAGATCAATAGATACTCCATATTTTGATTCCATGTGCCCAAGGAATGCTACTTCCTTAAGCCAGAACTCACATTTCTTCAACTTGGCATAAAGCTTGTTATCACGAAGCCTTTGAAGTACCAGCTTCAAGTGGTGCTCATAATCTTCACGGCTTTTGGAATAGATGAGGATGTCATCAATAAATACAACCACGAACTAGTCCAAATACTCCTTGAATAAACGGTTCATCATATCCATGAAAGCAGCAGGAGCATTAGTCAATCCAAAAGATATGACTAAGAATTCATAATGCCCGTACCGAGTTCTGAAGGCAGTCTTCGGAATATCCTCAGTTTTAATCTTTAACTGATGATATCCAGAACGAAGATTGATCTTTGAAAAGAATTGTGCACCTTGCAACTAGTCGAACAGGTCATCAATACGAGATAGCGAATACCTATTCTTGATGGTGACATGGTTCAACTCCCGATAGTCAATACAAAGTCACATATTCCCGTCTTTCTTCTTTACGAATAAAATAGGAGCACCCCAAGGAGATGTACTAGGACGAATGAAACCAATGTCTAACAACTCCTGTAGTTGGACCTTTAACTCCTGAAGTTCAATAGGAGCCATTCAATATGGGTTTTTAGAAATGGGGTTTTAGAAATGGGTTTTGTACCGGGTTCAATGTCAATAAAGAATTCAACTTCACGTTCTGGGGGTAGACAGGGAAGTTCTTCAGGAAATACATCAAAAAACTCATTAATAACAGAAATATCATTCAAATCTGACGTATTCTGGTTTAGATCAGTGACATGGGCTGAGAAAGCTTGACATCCATTTTTTAATAAACGAATAGCTTTATGACTTGAAATGACATTAATTAATTTTAGGGGTTTGGTTGTTTGAATTCGCACAACAGGTTGGTTAGAAATATAAAAACTAACAACCCTACGAAAATAATCAATTTTAGCATGATAAGTGGTTAACCAGTCAATTCCTAAAATCACATCAAATGCAAGTATTTTCAAAGATATAAGATCAACAGGTAGGGTGAGGGTACCAATTTGAATCAAGCAAGATTTGTAAACTGTGGATGTAACAAAGGTTTCACCCAACGGAGTTTTAACAGATAAGGTAAAGTCTAATTTCTCATGAGTCAAGTTAAAACGTTGAGCACAAGCAGGTGAAATAAAAGAATGGGTAGCACCGGTATCTAATAAGGTATAGACTTCGCAAGAGTTTACGATTAGCTTACCCGTGATAACCTTATCCAGGTTCCTCGTTTGTTGGGCAGTCACAACAAAAGCTCTTCCAGGAATTACTGACTTTGACTTGTCCGGGACAGCCTTTGGAGTCACCATCCCTGCTGGACTTGGTTTCGCTACAGGACACACTCGAGCAATGTGACCTTCCTTTTCACAGTTATAGCACACCTTAGATTGCTGTGTGCAGTTAGGGCTGATGTGTCCCTCTTGTCCGCATTTATAGCATACGACCGGTGGTCGTTCTCTTCCCCTAGAAACAGTTGATGCTGGTGCTGCTGTCGACGTCTTCACGTTCTCATTGTTGTACCTTCTCTTCTTAAAATCTCCCCCCGACTCACTTCTTCTATTATCATGGCTACGATTACCACCGGAGTGGTTACCGCTTCTATTATGATACTTTTCTCCCTGCTAGTTGTCATTGTTTCGATGACTGCTGCCACCGGTACGACCTTGGTTATTGTCCCTTGGTTGAACATAATCATTATCCCGTTCTAATAATTGGGCCCTGTTCACCACATCTAAATACAAACAAAGTTTGTGAGAAATGAAGTACTAACGAATTTCAGGTTTCAGACCTCTCAGAAACATCTGCGTCATACGTTCCTCATTATCCACCAAATGAGATGTAAACCGGGATAACTCCGCGAACTTAGCCTCGTACTGGGACACAGTCATGTTGTTTTATTCCAGTTTGATAAACTCTACCTCCTTCATATGACGAATACTTTCTGGAAAGTACTTGTCATTGAACAGTTTCTGGAACTCCTCCCAAGATATCTTGAGTACGACAGGCTGGGTACGCTTTACAGTTTCCCACTAGTAATCTGCTTCTCCACGGATCATAAACGTGGCGAATGGAACCTTCTGTTCCTCCGTGCATCCCAAGACATCAAATACCTTGGTAATTTACTTAACCCATGTCTCTGCCTTGATTGGATCTGGCTTTCCCTGAAACTCTGGTGGTCCCAACTCTTTGAACTGCTTGGCAGTGACAAGCCGCGAGTTGTTATTATTTTCACCTGTATTATGAACACGAGTCTCCCTCGTCTGGTTTTGCATGAACTGCAAAAAGCTTCTAAACATCCCATCATTCATCGTTTGATTGGTGGTGTTGTTTACAGGAGGAATATTGCCTTCCTGTTGCACGTTCTCCTGGTTGGTGATTAAAGGTGTCTCAACGGTCTCATTCACTCCATTGCTTAGATTTTCAGCTGTCATTCTCAAATACTGCAATAAAACAAAGGTTAATTAAACAAATTAACATATCACATATTAACCCTATGTTCTGACCGACCAATTAAATGCCAAATAAGCTTAAGTAGGACACACTAGCGAAGGATTTACTCGTCTCTCCCCTCCTAGTTCTATTCTCAGATCTCCGCCAGAGATCATATCCCTAAGCTTTGATACCAACTGTGACGCCCCCAAAATAGGTTCAATACTCAACCCATTCTGAGTTGCCAAATACATGGCACAGAATCCAAATACAATCTTTTATATCAAACGGTCGTGCAAAATACGACCACACAACTGTGAGTGTCAATACAAACGTATATAATACGAAATATAAACACTCAAATTCAATTCTCACTAAATATAATTATTATCACACTATTTTATAAAAATAGTGAGGACTACTACTGCTCTAACTCTGACCATCACTCTGTCTCCCGACTAGTCCCTGTGACAATTCTCATTTCCTGAAGAGGACAATAGAAGAAAAGGGTGAGCTCAACTAGCCCAGTAAAGAATATTATGACTAAGATAGTGAAGAATAAATTATCGTTAGTCTTCAACAAATCAGATAAAATATTATGGACAACAAGTTTTAGATCAACAACTGCAGCAGAAATAACAATTCATTAGAAGAGTTAAGTAAAAAATGGTGTCTACTATCTTCTATGATTTAAAAGTCCATCATCAATATTTTATCCCTATAACATCAATCAATATATATCTCGAATCAAATATTCATCTTTGCACTACGGGCCAAAGATATTCATTTGTATCACCAGTGGTCATGTTCATCTCAACACCTATCCATCTTTGCACTACGGGCCAAATATATTCATCAGGTAATCATTCATCCTTGCACTACAGGCCAAAGATATTCATCAAGTAATCATTCATCTCTGCACTACAGGCCAAAGATATTCTGTTATATAATCATTTAGGACTGAGGATGATGAAAGACAATATACATAACGAATCCAATGAGATAAAGGACAAAGATTATGGATTCGTAATTTAGTTTATCCAAGTTCAAGAATACTCCATAATAATCAATTGTGGAGCAAAATTCAAGAATGAAGTGATAGTAGTGTGCATACAAGCCAATTATGTATGATGATAAAGCACATAATTTGTAAAAAATCTTATTCATTTATTAATAAAATATTTATTTATTAAAGGCATTTAATTATCTACATGGTGCTGTTTTTATAATATGTAAATAACCCATAGTTTTAAGCAATGCTTTTAGAATCATGATGTTGATCATGCTAATGAGATCTAAATTCTTAGAAAACTTTAAAACTAAAATAGTTCCCAATCGTGGGATTACTAAAAAGGGGATTAGTAAATCCGGATAGATTGGAACATATGTTGCTTGCTCATTGGATGAGGATGACTGATCTCATGGTCATTTATGTGGAGGCACTAAAGCAAGTATGTAGGTGCTTATTGGAGAATAAGTTCACTGAATGTGACTCGCTATAGAATACCTAATGGAGTTGTACTCGCCTGTCAATAGGAATTCCTAATGTGATAGTAGTACATGTGATCCTTGGACTTGAGATCATCATAGTATCTTGTATGTAACAAATTATACTTTGACTAATTCCTTAAGGCCTTTTAAGGCATATATAGGGTATGCTTGGGCGTAATGAGTTACATATGGAGATAATGAATGATCAATAAAGAATCTACCACCTCTAGTAAAAGAGGAGATATGTCCTATGTGATTCGTTAATTAACTACCCAGGAATCCTTGGCCAAGGTAGAATGAAATTAGAAAGAGGTTTCTAATTTGCATTATTTGGAGTTGTGCATTTTCTAATCGAAATACATATGATTAAATAAATTAAGACTTGATAGTAAATCCATGTCTTATATTTAATTGGGACATTGTATGGTGGAAGGATTGAATTGTACGGTAACTATTAACTCACAGGTTCTTTTATGATTAATGTTGAAATCTATATTATCTGAAAGTCGTTGATCGCTAGGGAGGCTTATCCCTATTGTAGAATAAATGTTATTTATTTAAATAGATTATTAGTTTAATTTGTTTATTTAAATAAGATTAGAATTGTTCTAATTGATTTATTCACAACCGGTTTAATATGGAGAACCTAAAGGGTCACACCATAAAAGGAAGAAGAATTATTTAAGAAAAAATGGCATGATAGTAATAATGCATTAAGTATAATTAATTTAATCTATGATGATAGAATAAATTAAATAGCTTAATGTTTATTATTTAATATTTTAAAAATATTAAATATAAATTAATAAGAGGAGTCTTATTAATATTATTATTATTATTATTATTTTAATTCTAAAGGAGTTTAGGAATTAATATAATATCAGTACTCTCTCTCAATCCTAATAAAGATTAGGATATAAATTAATTAAATAAAACCCTATTCTAATTGGATTAGGAGGGTTAACCTAATATCTATATAAGAGAGTCTTATATCAGAAATAAGGGACGTGAAATTTTCCAAGAGTTGGGAGTACACATATTCTATAGAGATAGAAACAAGGGTTAAGCCAATAACCCATCTTCTTGAGTTCTTCATCTTCCTTGGTGGATCACCGTTAGAGGCCAAACATTTGGGTGGCTGACATTGATCAAGGGAAGGAGCCACTACAGAGGAATCAAAGGAATCAAAGGAGTAGAACTTGTACCTGAGGAAGCTTAGATCTTCAAAGGTATAATTCCATGTTCTCTCTTTTCTGTTATTGATAACAAGCACAAAGCATGATCATGGTTATGGGTTTGTATAAGCTTTGAAAACCTAGTTTTTTACTCTTCCGCCCTATTTATGTGATTTGATTGCATGATTGCGTTACGTACAAACCCAACAGTGGTATCAGAGCCTAACTTTGTGCTAATTATCAATTTTATAATTCCATGTATGAATTGATGTGAGGATTGGATCGTTTTTCTGGACAAAAATCGTTTTCTGCAAGTTTCTGCGGCGAACGGCGTAGCTGCCCAGTTCATTACTGGCGCAGCTACGCCGGTCTGCAAAAACTGCTGCTTCCGTCTACCTGCGCAGCTGCCCAGTTCATTACTGACGCAGCTGCGCCGGTACCTGGACAGACCCTGAAAATTAATTTTAATTAATTAAGTAAACTGTTTATTTAATTGATAAAGTTTTAAAATAAAGAAGTTTATTTTATCTGAAATATGATTTCAGAATGCTAAAATTAAAGGAGTTTAATTTGGATTTATTTTTGATTAAAATAAAAGAGTTTATTTTGTTTCAAAAATAAAATTTAGCAAAACTTTTGTCCATTAAATAACATCGATCCATATATGGAATAGCATTGTTATTCATGAGATGAATGGTTATTTATTGATGCATATGTTGATGTGTATGATAATAAATTGGGTTGATTATGGACTATGACCAATGTGATTGGATTTTATTTTGGATGAATGCTTGAATGTATGGGTTTTATAAAATGGGGTTTGCGTACCTCGTCTTCTCTAGTTTTATTCTCGATGTAAATTCTATCTCCTTTCTATGTACTTCCCCTTGACTGCTGATCAAGGTTTCTATTTAATTTTAAATAGTTAATGTAATAGAGATATTTAGAATTATTTTGAAGAAATTGGAGACCAAGGAGCAAGGAGCGCGTGAAGACTCGTTTGTATGGAGCCCGGGTTTAAATGTAATAGTTACATTTAAAATTTAAATTCTTGCACTCCTAGGTTTGACCTTTTGGTTCACTTGGTGGCTCTAGTGAACCAAACTAGAATAAAAGTCCATAATTAATCCGGGTAGAATATAGTATTCTATATTGCATGCTAAATATTATATATATTATATTTTATACAAACATGCTTCGCATGTTTAATAAAATGACGCGTATTTTATATATATATGTGCATGCGCGCTTAAAAAGATGAGACAAATAATAACAAACCCCTCAAAGAAATATTATTAAGTCTGAAGCGTTCAAATGATATTTGGAATAGCGAACGTCGCCTTCTAGCATGATTAGTTAATAGAGTATTAAATATTTAATATGAGTTTGTTGTGCTATCCACAAGGCGAGTATTGAATGTTTAAGATGTTAATTAATCACATTTGATGCTTATCAAGAAAATTGAACGATCTAGTCTTGTTGTGCTATCCACAAGGACGAAGATTTTTCTTTTTTGAATTTATGGAAGTGCTAGGCTGGACTTAACTTAAATCATTTTAGTTCGGATGTGCACACACATGACCATTATGATTTAAGAGGCAAAATAAAAGGAGTTACATGGTGATGTAATTGACAAGAGTTGTCTACCTATTTATTTGTATATCGCTTGTTGTGCTATCCACAAGGTTATATACATTTGAAATGGGATCCTTAATCTCACTAGCAAATCTTTAATTAGATGTTGCCGAACTATATGAGTGAGGGTAATATAGTTTGATGAAAATAGTGGGAGATACCAATTTAAAATAAAGACCTAAATTTTTTTTTGGTATGCAAAATTAATAAAATGAATGTTTGCTAAAATGTTGTCTTTTCACATGCAGAATTTTAAAAATGTCAAAATCACTAATCTCACTACGAAGCATACTTGATGCAAATAAGCTTACCGGCCCGAATTATGAGGACTGGCTAAGAAATCTGAGAATTGTTCTCACTGCTGAAAAGATTTCTTATGTCCTAAATTCCACTATCCCTGAATCTCTTTCAAAAACAGCCTCTGAGGAAGAGATTGCCACTTTCAATACGTGGCAAGATGATGCATCTGTGGCTCAATGCATCATGCTCGCATCCATGAATAACGAGCTTCAGCGTCAGCACGAAAAAATGGATGCTCCTGCTATGCTGCTTCACCTCAAGGAGTTGTATGGTGAACAGAGTAGGACTGCTAGATATGAGATATCTAAGGAGCTCTTCCAATCTCGGATGACCGAGGGCACTGCCGTCGAGACTCATGTTCTGAAGGTAATCAATTAGATTGAACGCCTTGGACAGATTGGGTTCGTCATTGATGGGGAGTTGAGTAAAGACTTGGTCTTGCAGTCACTCCCTGAGACCTTCTCGCAGTTTGTGGTTAATTTTCACATGAATAAGCTAGATGTCAGCTTACCTGAGCTGCTTAACATGCTAAAAACTGCAGAAGGTCACTTCTCATCCAAGAAGAACCATGTCTTGATGGTGGATCCTTCCAATAAAAGGAAGAGGCCCAAGGTGTCTTCTAAAAAGAAGAAATCTAAGAAGGCTAAGGGAAAAGGGAAAGAAAAGGAGCAAAAGAAACCTGAACCAGCTAAAGGAATGTGCTTTCATTGTAATGAGCCGGGACATTGGAAGAGGAACTGTAAGAAGTTTCTAGCAGAGAAGAAGCTTGGAGAAGCTTCGACTTCCAATCAAGGTTTGTTTATGATTGAAATTAATTTTTCTGAAAGTCATAATTCTACTTGGGTATTGGATACCGGCTGTGGTTCTCACATATGTAATACTGTGCAGGGACTGGTCAGAAGTAGAAAGCTGAACAAAGATGAGGTGATCCTACGAGTGGGAAATGGAGCAAAAGTTGCTGCATTAGCTGTAGGAACTTATTGTTTAGCAATGCCTTCGGGCAAATCCATTTATCTTAATAATTGTTATTATGTTCCGAATATTATTAAAAACATTATTTCAATTTCTGTATTGGATATAGAAGGTTTTGACGTTATTATAAAGAACAATGGTTGTTCTATTTATAAAGACGATGTTTTATATGGTATTGGAAATTTGCGAAATGGACTTTATACACTTGACTTACAAGAAAATATATTTAAATTGAACAAATTAAGAAAAGGAAAAGAGATGATATTAATTATACCTATATGTGGCACTGTAGACTCGGTCATATCAATGAAACAAGATTATCCAAGTTGCATAAAGATGGGCTCCTCGAGCTATCTGATTATGAATCATATCCAACTTGTGAATCTTGTCTCATGGGTAAAATGACTAAATCTCCTTTTAGTGGAAAAGGAGAGAGAGTTACAGAGTTGTTGGCATTGATTCACACAGACGTTTGTGGACCTATGACAACAAGTGCACGGGGTGGGTATTCTTATTTTATTACTTTCACTGATGATCACTCAAGATTTGGATATGTGTATTTAATGAAATACAAATCAGAATCATTTGAAAAGTTCAAAGAGTTCAGAAGTGAAGTAGAGAAACAAACGGGCAAGAGTATTAAGATACTTCGATCAGATCGAGGTGGAGAATACTTAAGCAGTGAGTTTCTCAATTGTCTCAGAGAAAATGGTATAATCTCACAATGGACTCCTCCAGGTACACCACAGTTAAATGGAGTATCTGCAAGGAGAAATCGAACACTGTTGGACATGGTTCGATCCATGATGAGTTTTACCGACCTTCCAATTTCCTTCTGGGGATAAGCCCTAGAAACGGCTGCATACCTACTTAACAAGGTACCTACCAAATCCGCCCCAAAGACTCTATATGAGATGTGGAAAGGGAGGAAACCAAATCTTAAGCATGTTAAGACTTGGGGTTGTCCAGCTTATGTCAAAAAGTTTGAAAATGATAAACTACAGATTAAATCCGATAAGTGTAGATTTGTGGGATACCCTAAAGAAACCGTAGGGTATTATTTCTATCATCCAACTGATCAAAAGGTGTTTGTTACGAAACATGCTACCTTCTTGGAGAAAGAGTTTATCCATGAAGGGGTCAGTGGGAGTAAGATATATCTTGAAGAAGTTCAAGAACCACAAGTTACCACGGACCAAAGTCAGGTACCTAACCAAGTAGAAGAACCTACTGTACCACACCATGTTCGTAAATCTGGAAGAGTACCGAAGATACCTGAGAGGTATGGATTCGTTATAGAGGATGACGATGAGGTACACATCATGAATGATGATGATCCATTGAATTACGAACAGGCTATGAGTAATAAAGACTCAGGGAAATGGCTTGAAGCCATGAAATCTGAAATGGACTCCATGTATGAAAACAAAGTATGGTCTTTGGTTTCACCACCTGAAGGTATTAAACCTATTGGGTGTAAATGGGTTTTTAAGAAAAAGACTGGAGCAGACGGAAAGGTAGAGACCTATAAGGCCCGACTGATTGCAAAAGGTTTCAAACAAAGACAAGGAGTTGACTATGATGAAACCTTCTCACCAGTAGCCATGCTCAAGTCCATTCAGATTTTGCTTGCGATTGCAGCTTACAACGACTATGAGATCTAGGCAGATGGACTGTGAAAACGGCCTTCCTCAATGGGAAACTTGAGAAGATGTGTATATGACACAACCTAGAGGGATTTATTTCAAAAGTTGGAACAAATCAAGTCTGTAAGCTACAACGATCCATTTATGGGTTGAAGCAAGCTTCTCGTAGATGGAACATTCGTTTTGATGAGACAATCAAAGAGTTTGATTTTATCAAAAACGAGGATGAACCATGTGTATACAAGAAGGTTAGTGGGAGCGCAGTATCATTCCTTGTATTATATGTTGATGATATATTACTGATAGGGAATGACATTCCTATGTTACAATCCATTAAAATCTGGTTATCTAAAAACTTCTCCATGAAGGACTTGGGTGAAGCATCCTATATTTTGGGGATAAAGATCTATAGAGATAGATCTAAAAGGATGCTCGGCTTATCCCAAGGAACGTACATTGATATGATGCTAAAGAGGTTTAGCATGGAAGATTCCAAAAGAGGTCTCATGCCGATGAGCCATGGAATAAATCTCTCCAAGAAACAGGCCCCAAAGACACCTGAGGAGAGAGACCGTATGAGTAAGATCCCTTATGCTTCTGCAATAGGATCCATCATGTACGGTATGATATGTACTAGACCGGATGTTGCTCACGCACTTAGTGTAACAAGCAGATATCAGTCGAATCCAGGAGAAGAGCACTGGAAGGCAGTGAAAAATATCCTAAAGTACTTGAGAAGGACTAAAGATATTTTTCTTGTCTACGGTGGGTCTGAATTAAAACTCGAGGGATTCACGGACTCAAGTTTTCAAACAGACCAAGATGACAGTAAATCTGTTTCAGGGTATGTGGTTACCTTGAACGGAGGTGCAGTGAGTTGGAAGAGTTCCAAGCAGCAAACGGTTGCTGATTCAGTGACAGAGGCAGAGTATATAGCTGCAAGTGAAGCTGCAAAGGAAGCTGTTTGGATGAAAAAGTTCATAACTGAACTTGGTGTGGTTCCTAGCATTGGAGAAGCAGTTCCCGTATACTGTGACAACACCGGAGCGGTTGCACAGGCTAAGGAACCCAGGTCTCATCAAAAATCTAAACACGTGTTGCGGCGATTTCACTTGATCAGGGAGATCATTGAAAGAGGAGACGTCACCTTGGAGCGTGTAGACTCTCAAGACAACATTGCAGATCCATTTACTAAAGCTTTAACACAACAGCAGTTTGATCGTCACTTAGAGAAGATGGGTATGAGATACCATGGCGATTGGCTTTAGTGCAAGTGGGAGATTGATAGTAGTGTGCATACAAGCCAATCATGTATGATGATAAAGCACATACTTTGTAAAAAAATCTTATTCATTTATTAATAAAATATTTATTTATTAAAGGCATTTAATTATCTACATGGTGCTGTTTTTATAATATGTAAATAGCCCATAGTTTTAAGCAATGCTTTTAGAATCATGATGTTGATCATGCTAATGAGATCTAAATTCTTAGAAAGCTTTAAAACTAAAATAGTTCCCAATCGTGGGATTACTAAAAAGGGGATTAGTAAATCCGGATAGATTGGTACATATATTGCTTGCTCATTGGATGAGGATGACTGATCTCATGGTCATTTATGTGGAGACACTAAAGCAAGTATGTAGGTGCTTATTGGAGAATAAGTTCACTGAACGTGACTCGCTATAGAATACCTAATGGAGTTGTACTCGCCTGTCAATAGGAATTCCTAATGTGATAGTAGTACATGTGATCCTTGGACTTGAGATCATCATAGTATCTTGTATGTAACAAATTATACTTTGACTAATTCCTTAAGGCCTTTTAAGGCATATATAGGGTATGCTTGGGTGTAATGAGTTACATATGGAGATAATGAATGATCAATAAAGAATCTACCACCTCTAGTAAAAGAGGAGATATGTCCTATGTGATTCGTTAATTAACTACCCAGGAATCCTTGGCCAAGGTAGAATGAAATTAGAAAGAGGTTTCTAATTTGCATTATTTGGAGTTGTGCATTTTCTAATCGAAATACATATGATTAAATAAATTAAGACTTGATAGTAAATCCATGTCTTATATTTAATTGGGACATTGTATGGTGGAAGGATTGAATTGTACGGTAACTATTAACTCACAGGTTCTTTTATGATTAATGTTGAAATCTATATTATCTGGAAAGTCGTTGATCGCTAGGGAGGCTTATCCCTATTGTAGAATAAATGTTATTTATTTAAATAGATTATTAGTTTAATTTGTTTATTTAAATAAGATTAGAATTGTTCTAATTGATTTATTCACAACCGGTTTAATATGGAGAACCTAAAGGGTCACACCATAAAAGGAAGAAGAATTATTTAAGAAGAAAATGGCATGATAGTAATAATGCATTAAGTATAATTAATTTAATCTATGATGATAGAATAAATTAAATAGCTTAATGTTTATTATTTAATATTTTAAAAATATTAAATATAAATTAATAAGAGGAGTCTTATTAATATTATTATTATTATTATTATTTTAATTCTAAAGGAGTTTAGGAATTAATATAATATCAGTACTCTCTCTCAATCCTAATAAAGATTAGGATATAAATTAATTAAATAAAACCCTATTCTAATTGGATTAGGAGGGTTAACCTAATATCTATATAAGAGAGTCTTATATCAGAAATAAGGGACGTGAAATTTTTCAAGAGTTGGGAGTACACATATTCTATAGAGATAGAAACAAGGGTTAAGCCAATAACCCATCTTCTTGAGTTCTTCATCTTCCTTGGTGGATCACCGTTAGAGGCCAAACATTTGGGTGGCTGACATTGATCAAGGGAAGGAGCCACTACAGAGGAATCAAAGGAATCAAAGGAGTAGAACTTGTACCTGAGGAAGCTTAGATCTTCAAAGGTATAATTCCATGTTCTCTCTTTTCTGTTATTGATAACAAGCACAAAGCATGATCATGGTTATGGGTTTGTATAAGCTTTGAAAACCTAGTTTTTTACGCTTCCGCCCTATTTATGTGATTTGATTGCATGATTGCGTTACGTACAAACCCAACATGAAGATCAAAACATGGATACGATCAAAAGATAGTAATCATAACAGACAACTTGGACAAATAAAAGAAAATTTAATTTTTTTGTGAATAGTGTCGTATTCGTGAATAGTGTCGTATAGGTGAATAATATCGTATATGTGAATAGTAACTCTGACATGAAAAGGTAAAAATCTCATAAGAAAGTTTATACCAATATTCTGGTAAAATGATACTAGATGAAGCGCAAAACTCAAGGAATTTTTGATTATTTCAGGAATTATAGAAGCAATACTTACCGTAGTAAGTTTAAATTGAGGAATATGAAATGAAATATTATCACTTTCATAATATGGAATATGAAAGAAAATAATATCATTTACGAATATTGAAAGAAAATAACATTATTTACGAGAAAAATAATATTCTTTACCTTAGTAGAAACTGGATTTGACTGGAATATTAGATATTATTCTGAGAAAATCTTGCACAAAAAGCTACACTCAAAGTATCCCTATACTCAAGAGAAATACTCACAATACTTATAGAATAAGAATTTCTGATATTGAAGGTGTGTTTAGGAAGGTGGGGTAACCTTCTTTTTATAGTGCAGCTTCGGAGGGAAAAACAAACTGCTAAGCCTAACTTTTCATGCCTAACTTCTGCCTAATTCCTTATTTTCCAATGTTGGGGGCCAACTCTTTGAAAACAAGTTTGCAGGAAATCAAATCAACCACCAACCAACTTAGGGAAAAAAATTTCGCAGAAGAGAAAAATGTGCACGGAAGAATTCAAAACCAAAATGATAACCTTTACTCCACTTTTATTCACATTCTGGAAATTATATATTATTATAATAATAATATTACCATTTAAATTATAAAAAAATATATTACTATATTTTCACATTATTATAATAATATATTTGAATGAATACTTTATCGGAGAAAATAATTGCCAAATTTTCAACAAATATTTCATGCTAAATTCCTTCATTTATATCAAAATTGAACTAATATCCACCACATAATAATTATTCATAAATAATATTATAAGCTCACAATATTAATAACCAGATCATTCTTAGGAAAGAGGGGGCTTTCCGATACGGATTTATCCTTATTGGCGCGCAATTAAATAACCTAACCCCTTTCCTCGACATAATTTTTTAGACATTGCCAACAATGCTAACTAATAATATGAATAATTGTGTCGTGTCAATTATTGATTTAATAATATAAAATATTATGCAGATGATACTGTGATAATAATTGAATCAATAATATGAGATACTATGCAACAATTACTGTGGCAATTATTGAATGAAACTGAGTGACTTTTTACGTAAGAATCAATAATCAGAAATACTATGCAATACCGTGTGCTACTGTGCAACCACGCGTATTACTGTATTTTTATCATCGGGTATTCCAACAGTTTAACGGTAACAGTTTTGCCGTTATTTTTAGAAAACTTATTCTTGTCGTTTTCTTCATCCGACAGTTTTTCTGTTATGGGGCCCACCAATGATTGCGCCGTCGTACGAATATTCCCTGACAAAAAGAATATTCCCCCTACCGAACGAATATTTTACAACCACTTGCTTATTTTGAAAATTTTCACATACCACCCATAACTTATCACATTTATCAAATCAACATTTTAGTATATCAAAAATAATATATAAAGAAAATTAAATCTTTATTCATAAAAGTTGGGGTCTTACATAAGGTGTGCCTTTGAGATACCTGAAAATCTTTTTTACATCAGTTAAGTGTGATTCCTTAGGATTAACTTAAAATCTAGCACATATACATGTTGCAAACATTATATCTAGTCTACTGGCAGTTAAGTAGAGAAGGGAGCCTATCAGACCTCTGTATTAAGTAATGTCAATACATTTACCTTTCTCATCTTTGTCAAGCTTAGTTGCTGGAGCAATTGGTATTTTTATGGGAAAGGCTGATTCCATGCCATACTTCTTAAGTAAGTCTTTGATGTATTTGGCTTGGTTAATGTAGATACCTTCATCAGTCTGCTTTACTTGTAGTCCAATAAAAAAATTTAGCTCACCCATCATGCTCATTTCGAACTCTTGGCAAATCTCTTGCACAGATTTTCATCTGTAGAACCAAAGATAATATCATCTACATATATTTGAACTAGTAAAACTTTATCTTTGTGCTTTCTAAGAAATAATATGGTATCTACTCTTCCTCTAGTGAATCCTTTTTCAATAAGAAAATTAGTTAGTGTTTCATACCATGCTCTAAGTGCTTGTTTAAGTCCATATAAGGCTTTGTCTAATCTATAGACATAATTTGAGAGAGTTGGATTGATGAAACATGGAGGTTTCTCTACATATACTTCTTCTTGAAGTTCTCCATTCAGAAATGCACTCTTGACATCCATCTGGAAGGCTTTGAACTTCATGTGAGCAGCAAAGGCAAGGAATATCCTGATGGCCTCTAGTCTGGCAACTGGTGCACAGGTCTCGTCGTAGTCAATGCCTTCTTCATGAGAATAACCTTTGGCCACTAGTCTTGCCTTATTCCTTGTGATCACCCCATCTTCATCCATTTTGTTTTTGAAGACCCATTTGGTGCCAATGACTGGGTGATTCCTTGGTCTAGGAACTAATCTCTAGACTTTGCTTCTTTCAAACTGATTCAGTTCCTCTTGCATGGCTTCTATCCAACTCGAGCCTTCCATTGCATCTTCTATCTTCTTAGGTTCCATTTAGGATAAAAAGCTCAGATAGAAACACTCATTCTGAGTTGCAGACCTTGTTTTATCCTTGCAGTTGCATCTCCAATGATCAGGTCTTGAGTGTGATCTCTAGCCCATCGGTTCCCTATTGGAACATCTGTTCTGGTGCCTTCTTGTCTGAACTCTTCAAGATCAACTTTTGTTTCTTGTTGCAGAGGATCATCGTCTGGTGCAGCTTTCTCCATGATTTCTTCTTCAAGCTCGACGATTCCACCTTCTGGGGCTGCAATCGTGGTGTTGGGATTGACCATCTCATTCATAGTGTCTGAATCGTCGATTGCAGTGCCTTGTGGTACAGACTTGTCTGAGTCTGTTTCATCAAAGATGATGTGAATCGAGACTTCAACACTAAGCGTTTTCTTGTTGAACACTCTATAGGCCTTGCTGTCTGTGGCATATCCAAGAAAGATTCCTTTGTCTAACTTGGGTTGAAACTTAGTCAGATATTGTTTTCCATTGTTAAGAATGTAGCATGCACAGTTAAACACATAGAAATAACTGACATTTGGCTTTCTTCCTCTCCACAACTCGTAAGGAGTTTTCTTCAGTGTAGAGTGAACAAGAGACCTGTTCTGAGTGTAGCATGCAGTGTTGATGGCTTCTGCCCAGAAGTATCCAGGCAGATGAGCTGCTACTAGTAGAGTCCTTCCTGCTTCGATCAACGTTCTGTTCTTCCTTTCAGCTACTCCGTTTTGCTGTCTAGCTGAGAAGTTGTGACTGATGCCATTGTCTGCACAGAACTGATCCATTTCTGAGAAGTTGAACTCTTGTTGGGTTTGTACGTAACGCATACATGCAATCAAATTACACAATTAAAGGGCGGAAGCGCGATACATAGGTTTTAAAAATTTTATACAAACCCATACCATGATCATACTTTATGCTTAATTATCAATAACAGAAAAGTAAGGATGAATCAGAATCACACCCTTGTAGAATCTAGCTTCCATAGGTACAAGTTCTACTCCTTGCTCTCCTTGAATTTCCTGTAGTGGCTCCTTCCTTTGAACAACGTTACCCGCCCAAGTGTTTGGCCTCTAGGGGTGATCCACCAAGGAAGAGGAATTGCTCAGGAAGATGGGTGGTTGGCTAAACTCTTTTTCTAATCTCTATAGAAAATATGTGGTGCTCTCCAACTCTTGGAATCACCTTAGTTATATCTGATATAAGACTCTCTTATATAGATATTAGGTTAACCCTACTATTCTAATTAGAATTGGGTTTTATTTAATTAATTAATTAAAATCTTTTAATTAATTGGGCTTCCCAACATATTGGGATTAATTAATTAAACTTCTTTAACTAATTTGCCTCCTAATCTCATTAGGAATAAGTGAGAATACTTCTATTAAATTAATTCCTAAACTCCTTTAGAATTAAAATAATAATAATAATAATATTAATAAGACTCCTCTTATTAATTTATATTTAATATTTTTAAAATATTAAATAATAAATATTAAGCTATTTAATTTATTCTATCACCATAGATTAAATTAATTACACTTAATGAAATATTACGATTATGCCATTATCTTCTTAAATAATTCTTCTTCCTTTTATGGTATGACCCTTTAGGTTCTAAATATTAAACCGGTTGTGAATAAATCAATTAGAACAATACTAATCTTATTTAAATAAATAAATTAAATTAATAACCTATTTAAATAAATAACATTTATTGTACAATAGGGATAAGCCTCCCTAGCGATCAACGACTTTTCAGATAATATAGATTTCAATATTAATCATAAAAATACTTGTGAGTTAATAGTTACCGTACAATTCAATCCTTCGACCATACAATGTCCTCAATTAAATATAAGATATGAATTTACTGTCAAATCTTATTTTATTTAATTATATATATTTCGATTAGAAAATGCACAACTCCATATAATGCAAATTAGAAACTCCTTTCTAATTTCATTCCACCTTGGCCAAGGATTCCTGAGTTGTCATTTAGCGAATCACATAGGGCATATCTTCTCTTTTAATAGAACTGGTAGATTCTTTATTGATCATTCATTATCTCCATATGTAACTCATTATACCCAAGCATACCCTTTCATATACCCTAAGGGCCTTAAGGAATAAGTCAAAGTATAATTCATTACAGACAAGATACTATAATGATCTAAAGTCCAAGGATCACTTGTACTACTACCACATTAGGAATTCCTATTGACAGGCGAGTAAAACTTCATTAGGTATTCCATAGCGAGTCACATTCAGTGAACTTATTCTCCAATAAGCACCTACATACTTGCTTTAGTGTCTCCACACAAATGATCATGAGATCAATCATCCTCATCCAATGATCAAGCAACATATGTACCAATCTATCCGGATATACTAATCCCCATTTTAGTAATCCCACGATTGGGAACTATTTTAGTTTTTAAGCTTTCTAAGAATTTAGATCTCATTAGCATGATCAACATCATGATTCTAAAAGCATTGCTTAAAACTATAGGTTATTTACATATTATAAAAACAGCATCATGTAGATAATTAAATGTCTTTAATAAATAAATACTTTTATTAGTAAATAAATAAGATTGTTTACAAGGAATGTGCTTTATCATCATACATGATTGGCTTGTATGCACACTACTAGCAATCTCCCACTTGCACTAAAGTCAATCGCCATGGTATCTCATACCCATCTTTTCTAAGTAACGATCAAACTGTTGTTGTGTTAAAGCATTAGTAAATGGATCTGCAATGTTGTCTTGAGAGTCACACGCTCCAAGGTGACGTCTCCTCTTTCAATGATCTCCCTGATCAAGTGAAATCACGGCAATATGTGTTTGGATTTTTGATGAGACCTGGGTTTCTTAGCCTGTGCAACTGCTCCGGTGTTGTCACAGTATACAGGGACTGCTTCTCCAATGCTAGGAACCACACCAATTTCTTTTATAAACTTTTTCATCCAAACAACTTCCTTCGCAACTTCACTTACAGCTATATACTCTACCTCTGTCACTGAATCAGCAACTGTTTGCTGCTTGGAACTCTTCCAACTCAGTGCGCCTCCGTTCAAAGTAAAAACATACCCCAAAATAGATTTACTATCATCTTTTTTCCGTTTAAAACTTGAGTCTGTAAAGCCCTCGAGTTTTAATTCAGACCCACCAGTAGACAAGAAATATATCCTTAGTCCTTCGTAAGTACTTTAGGATATTCTTCACTGCCTTCCAGTGCTCTTCTCCTGGATTCGAATGATATCTGCTCGTTACACTAAGTGCATGAGCGACATTCGATCTAGTACATATCATACCGTACACAATAGATCCTATTACAGAAGCATAAGGGATCTTACTCATACGGTTTCTCTCCTCAGGTGTCTTTGGGGCCTATTTCTTGGAGAGATTTATTTCATGGCTCATCGACATAAGACCTCTTTTGGAATCTTCCATGATAAACCTCTTTAGCATCGTATCAATGTACTTTCCTTAGGATAAGCCAAGCATCCTTTTAGATCTATCTCTATAGATCTTTATCCCTAAAATATAGGATGCTTCTCCCAAGTCCTTCATAGAGAAGTGTTTAGATAACCAGATTTTAATCGATTGAAGCATAAGAATGTCATTTCCTATCACTAATATATCATCAACATATTATACAAGGAATGAAACTGTGCTCCCACTAACCTTCTTGTACACACATGGTTCATCCTCGTTTTTGATAAAATCAAACTCTTTGATTGTCTCATCAAAACGAATGTTCCATCTACGAGAAGCTTGCTTCAACCCATAAATGGATCATTATAGCTTACAGACTTGATTTGTTCCAACTTTTGAAATAAATCCTTCTAGTTGTGTCATATACACATCCTCCTCAATTTTCCCATTGAGGAAGGTCGTTTTCACGTCCATCTGCCAGATCTCAAAGTCGTTATAAGCTGCAATCGCAAGCAAAATCCGAATGGACTTGAGTATAGCTACTAGTGAGAAGGTTTTATCATAGTCAACTCCTTGTCTTTGTTTGAAACCTTTTGCAACCAGTCGAGCCTTATAGGTCTCTACCTTGCCGTTCGCTCCAGTCTTTCTTTTAAAGACTCATTTACACCCAATAGGCTTAATGCCTTCAAGTGGTGAAACCAAAGTCCATACTTAGTTTTCTTCCATGGAGGCCATTTTGGATTTCATGGCTTCAAGCCATTTCCCTGAGTCTTTATTACTCATAGCCTGTTCGTAATTCATTGGGATCATCATCATTCATGATGTGCACCTCATCGTCATCGTCTATGACGAATCCATACCTCTCAGGTATCTTCGGTACTCTTCCTGATTTATGAATAGGGTGTGGTACAGTAGGTTCTTCCACTAGGTCAGGTACCTGACTTTGATCCATAGAAATTTATGGTTCTTGAACTTCTTCAATATATATCTTATTCCCACTGACCCCTTCATGGATAAACTCCTTTTCCAAGAAGGCAGCATATTTTGCAACAAACATCTTGTGATCAGTTGGATGACAGAAATAATACCTTACGATTTCTTTAGGGTATTCCACAAATCTACACTTGTCGAATTTAGTCTGTAACTTATAGTTTTTAAACTTTTTGACATAAGCTGGACAACCCTAAGTCTTAATATGCTTAAGATTTGGTTTCCTTCCTTTCCACATCTCATATGGGTTCTTTGGGGCGGATTTGGTAGGTACCTTATTAAGCAGGTATGCAGTCATTTCTAGGGCATAACCCCAGAATGAAATTGGAAGATCGGTAAAACTCATCATGGATCGAACCATGTCTAACAATGTTCTATTTCTCCTTTAAGATACTCCATTTAACTGTGTTATACCTGGTGGAGTTCATTATGAGATTATACCATTATCTTTGAGACAATTCAGAAACTCACCGCTTAAGTTTTCTCCACCTCGATCTGATCGAAGAATCTTAATACTCTTTCCCGTTTGTTTCTCTACTTCACTTCTGAACTCTTTGAACTTTTTAAATGATTCTGATTTGTATTTTATTAAATACACATATCCAAATCTTGAGTGATCATCAGTGAAAGTAATAAAATAAGAATACCCACCCCGTGCATTCGTTGTCATAGGTCCACAAATGTCTGTATGAACCAACGCTAATAACTCTGTAACTCTTTCTCCTTTTTCACTAAAGGGAGATTTAGTCATTTTTCCCATGAGACAAGATTCACAAGTTGGATATGATTCAAAATCAGATAACTCTAAGAACCCATCCTTATGCAACTTGGATAATCTTGTTTCATTGATATGACCGAGTCTACAGTGCCTCATATAGGTATAATTAACATCATCTCTTTTTCTTTTCTTAGTTTGTTCAATTTGAAGTATATTTTCATGCAAGTCAAGTATATAAAGTCCATTTCGCATATTACCAACACCATATATAATATTTTCTTTATAAATAGAACAACTGTTGTTCTTTATTATAATGTCAAATCCTTCCATATCTAATACAAAAATAGAAATAATGTTTCTAATGATATTCGGAACAAAATAACAATTATTTAAATAAATGGACTTGCCCGAAGGCATTGCTAAACAATAAGTCCCTACAGCTAATGCAGCAACCTTTGCTCCATTTTTCACTCGTAGGATGACCTCATCATTGCTCAGCTTTCTACTTCCGACCAGTCCTTGCACAGTATTACATATGTGAGAACCACAGCCGGTATCCAATACCCAAGTAGAATTATGAATTTCAAAAAAATTAATTTCAATCATGAACAAACCTTGATTGGAAGTCAAAGCTTCTTCTCTGCTAGAAACTTCTTGGAGTTCCTCTTCTAGTGTCCTGGCTCGTTGATGGAAGCACATTCCTTTGCCAGCTGGATCAGGTTTATTTTGTTCCTTTAAGTTCACCCTTCCCTTAGCCTTCTTAGATTTCTTCTTTACAGAAGACATCTTGCGCCTCTTCCTTTTTTGAAAGAATCCACCATCAAGACATGATTCTTCTTGGATGGGAAGTGACCTTCTGCAGTTTTCAACATGTTAAGTAATTCAGGATAGCTGACATCTAACTTATTCTACCCGGATTGATTATAGACTTTTATTCTAGTTTGGTTCACTAGAGCCACCAAGTGAACCAAGAGGTCAAACCTAGGAGTGCAAGAATTTAAATTTAAACGTAACTAATACTGTGACATCCCGAATTTTTAAGAAATTATACATGAGAATTTAATAAATAAAATTCTTATTACGAGATGTTTTGAGTTGAGTATGTGTATACGTGTAATATATTGTGAAATATGTGAATTAATGTGAAGAGAATTTAAATGCTAATTTTAATATTTATTGGAATAAATAAATATTTTAATTGAATTATTTATTGAGTTAAAAAATAATTATGTGATTATTATGGAATAATATAATTAAGTGTAATATATTAATTAAATAAATATTTAGTATTTAATTTAATTGATATAATAATTTTATGTTATAGTTCTAATTTAATTGAGATAATTAAATTAGATGAGTAATGTGATGAGTGTTACATGCAATTATAATTAGCGAGTAATTATAATTATGTGACAATTTTTATGTGATTAATTGATGTTAACTTTTAATTAATTAAATTTTAATGCTAAGATTTAATTAGTTAAAGGATAACATTAAGAATATGTGTTAAAGGATTTATTAAAAGAATTAAAAGAGTTTTAAAACCGTTTTTCCAAACAAGGCCCTTACATTATTTTAAATCCGTTTTGCCAAATGAGGTCTTACTACTAAAAACATGCTTTTAAAAAATAATGTTGTTTTGCCAATTATGGTGTTAAATATGGTAGTTTAAATATTGGGAGTTATATTATATAATTATACATATAATATATTAGTTATATGTGTATTATATATACGTTAGTTTAGAAGTTAGAAGAATAGATGTTAGTCAGATAGAATAAGGGTTAGAATGTGTTAGAGAGAAAACACAGAAAACCTAGAGCTAGAGAGAAGGAAGAAGGAAGAAGAAAAGGAGGAAAGGAGGAAGGCTTTGAGAGTAAGTCCTTGTTCAACCTTATCATGATCTTCTTCTTACTCACTAAGCCAAGAATTGATGAAGCAGATTATTATAAGCTGTTTTTTGTTAATTGATAATCTACGAGCCAGGCAAGTCTTTCAGTTCCTATTTTCTAGGTGAACCTGATGATGAACTGTTTTAACTTGTATTGCAAAGAGCATGATATGTTATATATGTTGTAAGCATGAAATGTTAAAGTCAATTTATGACTACATTGATTGATTTAAATAATGTTGGTTGAGTAAGGAACTCAACCTTTATATTTGTTATGTGATTAAAGCATGTATGTCCATGTTACTTTAATGTTTATGAGATGTATGTTGAGCATATTAATTATGTGCTACGTGATGCATGAAAACTATTAGGCCTTGCTGAGCTGTCGAGCTCACTCTTGCAAATAATTATTTTTGCAGGTCAAGGATGCAAGGTAATGATATATGCTTAGTGAATTGTAGAGATCAATATTTACGAAGATTACTAATGTTTTATGAGAAATGTAATTGATGTTTTGATTGTGTCATCATAGTTAAGTTGTAAGTTGAGTTATCCGATGTGTATAGATAATAATTGTATTGTAAGACTTTGTATAGTCCTTTCGTTGTAGCGATTCATGTAATAGAATTGAATCAAATATTTGTAATGTAAAGGTTGCGATTCAGGGCAATAAAGAAAGATTTTATAAAAGTTTTAAATATTTCGTATTTTTAGTGATTTTAATATCGAATAATGATGTAAAGATAGATTAAAATTGTATTGTTAACGATTGAGAATGAGAATTATATTGTAAGAATTTTGGGGTCGTTACAGTTTGTATCAAAGCTATTGGTTATACACCTTAGGTAAGAGTACCTTAGGCTATGATCTTAGAGAATAAGAAGTTAAGTTTAAGTTACGTATAACGAAGAGGTGATTCTTTTTATATACGTAGATGTATAGAATGAGTTAAGTCCTAGAAATGTTATAAGAAGAAGATTAGAATGACAAGGAATAAAACCCGAATAAATATTGAACTATATAAATGAATTAGAAATTCTTAAAGGAAGAGTTGTTTAATAAACAAGAAGATTCAAAGAAGAATCTTAAAGAGATATAAAGATAAGAATCAGGAGTTCCTAACTCCAATAATCGAGATGACGGATAACGATGAATAGACAAAGTCTATAAGTTTTAAAAGTCATATGGTCTGTAATGATTGAATAGTTATAGTTTGAGACTATAACGAGAATGTACTATAATATAGTACGAGATTAACTCACGAGGAGTTATAAATGATGAGATACAAAAAGTCTGTATCGAGCATAGAATAAGAAGTTATGAGTAAGATAGAGTTAAGTGGGATTTTCAACTGAGGACTCATGTGGTGGCTGAGTTGTACAAATCTTTGTATGGGCAGGGTTTTGTGCTTGCCCTTGGTTTATCATATTGATAATCTTTGGAAGGTTGGTGTCGAGCTATCGATATATATATGACGAGAAGGTGATTCTTTTCTCATATTATATTTGATAGTTAGAGTCAATAGAGATGAGATTCGATGATATTAAGATACATTAGATGATCTTAAAGTTAGACGAGTTCTTAAAACTCATACTTATGGTAAGTTCGCGACTCATAGTCGTATGTATGTTTTTGAACCCCTAAGCATATGGACAGTCTCTGATCAGTTCTTTGACTACGTATTGCTAGGATAAGTTCTTAAACTCGTATTATTATGGCAAGTTCCTGAACTTCCAAAGTGTGGTAAGTTCGATGGACTATACTGGGTATAGAAAGTTTATAGTATCGAAAACATTGATGTTATTTAAGATTGATAGAATGATTAAGTAATGAGGGAGTAAAGATTTAAATTGATGGAGAAAGTTTTTATATTCTAAATCTCCTAGCTTTGCTAGATTTTTCGAAATTTATTGACTTCGTGCTGATGTTGCACTTCTGTTTTCTTGAAAAATATTGGATCAAATGATGGAACCAATGAATTTTTTAAAAGCAGTGCTATTATTCACATGTCTATGCTAATTGTTTCAGCTAAACAAAAATGATTTGAAAATTTCAAAATGTATTTTATATATTCTATGCATTATTTGATATGATGTAAGAATAATAATCGAGGAAGTCATCAATACAGTTAAACCTACTGTTGGATGTGATTGTAGGATCGTCAGCCCACTATGGTATGATGTAGTATGACGAAGTCGTGTAATGACGAAATCCTCAACGTACCATTACTACGGTACGGTATCAGGATATTATGAAAAGATTTACTTATTGTTTTTAGTTTCCTTAAACTATAAAAAAAATTATTTTATTGAATTGGTTAAAATATATATATATATATATATATATATTTCGATTGATGTCCGAATTGTTGCTAGAAGTCTATGCTACTTGATTCAGCTAGACAAATATTGAAAGATGTTTATGAAATTCGAGCGTTCTTGGTCAAACTATGCCAAACCAAATTATTTTGGTGCGGATTCAGATGTTAAGAAGGTGAGGTGAACAACCCTATAAAAGGGGACATGTTATCGGAGACAATAGTTCCGAGTGTAACGCATATAGTCGTTACGATGTACTACGTTTGGGCCCGTTGTAGGGGTACGATAGGTTGGCCACCTAGAGTACCGATGCGGTTTTATAGTGTGAAGTATCGGGGGTGAAGCACTATTAAACCTAAAAATAAGTTCAAGGTCTTGTGACCACTCAGCATGATTTGGAATCTTTTAAATTCCTGAGTTATTTATATCGCTTCCCAATTATTGAGCAATTGTAGAAGATTCTTATTATTCTGAAAGAGAATGTAGTAAGAATGATATTCCTTAGAAAGAAGTAGTTGTAGAACGCTTTAATCCAGTGAATAAAGATTAATGTAAAATCTATGTTTGATAGATTGAATGAATGAAGAGTAATAAAAATTTCGAGGACGAAATTCTTAGAAGAATGGGTGAATGTGATAACCCGAATAATTATAGATGGTGAATTATGTAGTATATGAATTTTACGAGTAGAATATATAGTAATGATCCTTAGAAAAGAAATGAACGAGTTAAAGAAAATATATGATATTTGATATATGATTGTGTTTGATTGAAGGTTATGTAATAAAACCTTAACCCTGTTGGAGAGGTGAATTTAGTAAAGATATATGTGTAGTTTATATAAATGTCATTAAATAATGTGTTGAAGTTATTCAACAATAAAATTATGGAAGAGATTTTGTGAAAACCAACTAAGGGAGGTTTTTGTTGATTCCGAGGACGGAATCCTTTTAAGGAGGGAAGGATGTGACATCCCGGATTTTTAAGAAATTATAAATGAGAATTTAATAAATAAAATTCTTATTACAAGATGTTTTGAGTTGAGTATGTGTATACGTGTAATATATTGTGAAATATGTGAATTAATGTGAAGAGAATTTAAATGTTAATTTTAATATTTATTGGAATAAGTAAATATTTTAATTGAATTATTTATTGAGTTAAAAAAATAATTATGCGATTATTATGGAATAATATAATTAAGTGTAATATATTAATTAAATGAATATTTAGTATTTAATTTAATTGATATAATGATTTTATGTTATAGTTCTAATTTAATTGAAATAATTAAATTAGATGAGTAATGTGATGAGTGTTACATGCAATTATAATTAGCGAGTAATTATAATTATGTGATAATTTTTATGTGATTAATTGATGTTAACTTTTAATTAATTAAATTTTAATGTTAAGATTTAATTAGTTAAAAGATAACATTAAGAATATGTGTTAAAGGATTTATTAAAAGAGTTTTAAAACCGTTTTTCCAAACAAGGCCCTTACATTGTTTTAAATCCGTTTTGCCAAACGGGGCCTTACTACTAAAAACATATTTTTAAAAAATAATGTTGTTTTGCCAAACAAGCCTTAGGGCTTTTAAAATTCAAATTGTAACTTAATTATACTAATTGCAATTATGGTGTTAAATATGATGGTTTAAATATTGGGAGTTATATTATATAATTATACATATAATATATTAGTTATATGTGTATTGTATATACGTTAGTTTAGAAGTTAGAAGAATAGATGTTAGTCAGATAGAACAAGGGTTAGTATGTGTTAGAGAGAAAAAACAGAAAACCTAGAGCTAGAGAGAAGGAAGAAGAGGAGGAAAGGAGGAGGCTTTGAGAGAAAGTCCTTCTTCAACCTTATCATGATCTTCTTCTTACTCACCAAGCCAAGGATTGATGAAGCAGATTATTATAAGCTATTTTTTGGTAATTGGTAATCTACGAGACAGGCAAGTCTTTCAGTTCCTATTTTCTAGGTGAACCTGATGATGAACTGTTTTAACTTGTATTGCAAAAAGCATGATATGTTATATATGTTGTAAGCATGAAATGTTAAAGTCAATTTATGACTACATTGATTGATTTAAATAATGTTGGTTGAGTAAGGAACTCAACCTTTATATTTGTTATGTGATTAAAGCATGTATGCCATGTTACTTTAATGTTTATGAGATGTATGTTCAGCATATTAATTATGTGCTACATGATGCATGAAAACTGTTAGGTCTTGCTGAGCTGTCAAGCTCACTCTTGCAAATAACTATTTTTACAGGTCAAGGATGCAAGGTAATGATATGTGCTTAGTGAATTGTAGAGATCAATATTTACGAAGATTACTAATGTTTTATGAGAAATGTAATTGATGTTTTGATTGTGTCATCATAGTTAAGTTGTAAGTTGAGTTATCCGATGTGTATGGATAATAATTGTATTGTAAGACTTTGTATAGTCCTTTCGTTGTAGCGATTCATGTAATAAAATTGAATCAAATATTTATAATGTAAAGGTTGCGATTCAGGACAATAAAGAAAGGTTTTATAAAAGTTTTAAATATTTAGCATTTTTAGCGATTTTAATATCGAATAATGATGTAAAGATAGATTAAAATTGTATTGTTAACGATTGAGAATGAGAATTATATTGTAAGAATTTTTAGGGTCGTTACAATTACAATTAAACTCGGGCTCCATACAAGCGGGTCTTCACGCGCTCATTGGTCTCCAATTTCTTCAAGAAAATTCTAACTATTTCTATTACATAAACTATTTCAATAAATAGAAATCTTGATCAGCAGTCAAGGGGAAGTATATAGGAGGGAGATACAATTTTACATCTAGAAAAATCAGAGAAGACGAGGTACGCAAACCCTATTTAATAAAACACATTCATTCAAGCATTCAACTAAAATAAAATCTAATCACATTGGTCAATAGTCCATAATCAACCACATTTATATTCGTACACATCAACAAATGCATCAATAAATAATCATTCATCACATGAATAATAAAACTATTTCATATATAGATCGATGTTATTTAGTGGACAAAAAGTTTCGCTAAATTTTAGTTTTGAAACAAAATAAACTCTTTTATTTTAATCAAAAATCAAATCCAAATTAAACTCATTTAATTTTAGCAATCTGAAATCATATTTTAAATAAAATAAACTCCTTTATTTTAAAATTTTATCAATTAAATAAACCATTTATTTCAATTGAATGAAAAATTAGAATTTCAATTTCTGTCCAAGGGATGGCGCAGCTACGCACAGAATGAACTGGGGCGCGGTGCAGCTGCGCTGCCTTTCTGAATAGAACAATTCTGCTGAACGGCGTAGCTGCGCCCAAAATAAACTGGAAAGCGGCGCAGCTGTGCTCCGTCGCAGAATCTGCAGATTTCGATTTTTGTCCAGAAAATTTGATCTAATCTTACATCAATTCATACATGGAATCATAAATTTGATAATTAGCACAAAGTTAGGCTCTGATACTACTGTTGGGTTTATACGTAACACATACATGCAATCAAATTACACAATTAAAGGGCGGAAGCGCGATGCATAGGTTTTAAAAGTTTTATACAAACCCATACCATGATCATACTTTGTGCTCAATTATTAACAACAGAAAAGTAAAGATGAATCAGAATCATACCCTTGTAGAATCTAGCTTTCACAGGTACAAGTTCTACTCCTTGCTCTCCTTGATCTCCTTGAATTTCCTGTAGTGGCTCCTTCATTTGATCAACATTAGCCACCCAAGTGTTTGGCCTCTAGGGGTGATCCACCAAGGAAGAGGAATTGGTCAAGAAGTTGGGTGGTTGGCTAAACCCTTTTTCTAATCTCTGTAGAAAATATGTGGTACTCTCCAACTCTTGGAATCACCTTAGTTATATCTGATATAAGACTCTCTTATATAGATATTAGGTTAACCCTACTAATCTAATTAGAATTAGATTTCATTTAATTAATTAATTAAACTCTTTTAATTAATTAGGCTTCCCAACATATTGGGATTAATTAATTAAACTCCTTTAATTAATTTGCCTCCTAATCTCATTAGGAATGAGTGAGAGTACTTCTATTAAATTAATTCCTAAACTCCTTTAGAATTAAAATAATAATATTATTAATATTAATATTAATATTAATAAGACTCCTCTTATTAATTTTTTTTTAATATTTCTAATATATTAAATAATAAACATTAAGCTATTTAATTTATTCTATCACCATAGATTAAATTAATTACACTTAATGCAATATTATGATTATGACATTATCTTCTTAAATAATTCTTCTTCCTTTTATGGTGTGACTCTTTAGGTTCCCTATATTAAACCAGTTGTGAATAAATTAATTATTATAATTCTAATCTTATTTAAATAAATAAATTAAACTAATAATCTATTTAAATAAATAACACTTATTCTACAATAGGGATAAGTCTCCCTAGCGATCAACGACTTTTCAGATAATATAGATTTCAACATTAATCATAAAAGAACCTGTGAGTTAATAGTTATCGTACAATTCAATCCTTCCACCATATAATGTCCCAATTAAATATAAGACATGGATTTACTGTCAAGTCTTATTTTATTTAATTATATGTATTTCGATTAGAAAATGAACAACTCCATATAATGCAAATTAGAAACTCCTTTCTAATTTCATTCCACCTTGGCCAATGATTCCTTGGTTGTTATTTAACGAATCACATAGGACAAATCTCCTCTTTTAATAGAAGTGGTAGATTCTTTATTGATCATTCATTATCTCCATATGTAACTCATTAATACCCTTTAATATACCTTAAGGGCCTTAAAGAATAAGTCAAAGTATAATTTATTACACACAAGATACTATGATGATCTCAAGTCCAAGGATCACTTGTACTACTATCACATTAGAAATTTCTATTGACAGGTGAGTAAAACTCCATTAGGTATTCCATAGCGAGTCACATTCAGTAAACTTATTCTCCAATAAGCACCTACATACTTGCTTTAGTGTCCCCACACAAATGATCATGAGATCAATCATCCTCATTCAATGAGCAAGTAATATATGTACCAATCTATCCGGATATACTAATCCTCATTTTCGTAATCCCACGATTGGGAACTATTTTAGTTTTTAAGCTTTCTAAGAATTTAGATCTCATTAGCATGATCAACATCATGATTCTAAAAGCATTGCTTAAAACTATGGGTTATTTACATATTATAAAAATAGCAGCATGTAGATAATTAAATTCATTTAATAAATGAATACTTTTATTAATAACTAAATAAGATTGTTTACAAAGTATTTGCTTTATCATCATACATGATTGGCTTGTATGCAAACTACTATCAACTCTCTACCATGATCACTCCTTATGGCCTTGATCTTTTCTCTTTTTTCGTTCATCACCAGCTTGAACATCTTGATCAGTTTGGAGCTTGTTTCATCTTTAGAATTAAGAAAAAACACCCGTGTGAATCTGGTGTAGTCATCCACTACGACCAATGAGTATCTCTTTCCTCCGAGGCTTACAGTCGGAATTGGCCCGAAAAGATCCATGTGCAGTAACTGTAGGGGCTTATCAATTGAGTTAACTGCTTTGCCTTTGAATGAGCTCCTTATTTTCTTTCCAGGCTGACAGGCGTTGCATGACCTTTCTTTGACGAAGCTGAACTTGGGTAGGCCTGCTACTAAATCTTTGGAGGCCAGTTTTGACATACTCTTGAAATTGAGATGAGACAACCTTCTATGCCATAGCCAGCTTATTTCTTCAGAGCCTTTAGCAAGAAAGCAGATTGTATCATCAGAACTCATTTGAGCAAGATTAACAGTGTAGACATTCCCTTCTCTTTCTCCAATCATCTTTATAGACGAAATCTTCAGATCTCTGACTTGACACTAATTGTTGTGGAAAGTGACTTGATGACCCTTGTCGCAAAGTTGGCTAATGCTCAGAAGATTATGCTTTAGTCCTTCCACATAGGCTACTTTGCTGAAGTACACTGCACCATTTCCAGCTGAGCCATATCCTCTTGTTTTGCCAGAGCTGTTGTCTCCAAAGATGACTATTGGACCCTTCTTCTCTGTGAAGTTAGACAGGAAGGCCTTGTTCCCGGTCATGTGCCTTGAGCATCCACTGTCCAGATACCATGTTGTGGTGGTAGAGCTCAATTCCTGCAGTAAGGTTAAGCTTTCATTTTGGTACCCAAACTTGCATGGGTCCTACTTTGTTAGTACCCTTGAGAACCTAGATTTGCTTGACCTTGGGTCTATTATGCAGAGAATTATAATAGCATATTGCTGCCTTGTGACCATATCTATCACATACAAAGCATCTAGATTATGCATGCTTGTGTGTATGTGTGGATTCTTTATCCATTTGGACTTGTGTGGATACTTGGTGGCCTTACCCTTATATTGATTCTTCTTTTTCCATGCATCCTTGTGATTCAGGATTTTTGATGTGTGAACCTCAACTCTACCATTCCTTCCTGGTTGATTCGTGGAGTTAGTTTTACTTAACTTCATGATCCTTCGAGGTTGGAGAGTAGTGACTGAGTTACTTTTCTCTTTTCTGAACCCCAGGCCAGCATGGGATCCGTTGTGTCTAGGGACATGACTTGGATCAGAAGAGAAAGGGTGCATCGGTTCTTCCTTCTGTGTGGATTTCACAAATGTAATGTTGCTATTAAAATTAGAAGCACTACTGATGTTAATCTCCTTGAGCTTTTCCACACACGGTTCTAAGGTAAATTCCCCAAAGCTTAAACCTGTTCTGTCAGATGCACTTCTTTGACTGGAGATCAGGGAGTCCATGGATGAGGAAGACCTATTCCACATTGAGATTGTCTTTTCTAGATCCTCAATCTTAGAGGTTAGATTTCACTCTCTTTGTGTGCTCTGTTCATTGGTCTGTCTTAAGAGTTTATTCTCAGCTTCAAGTTTAGAGAGAGAGGCAGTACTGAGTAGAGTTGTTTCCAGTTCTTTTTTAACTTTCTTTTTCTCTTTTTGAAGACCAGAATAATCTTTAGACAGAACTCTGAACCACTTCATATATTCATGCAGATCAGATGTTATGTCATGAAGGGCAGTTCTTAAATCATCAATGTCTACATCAGGAGAGTTAAAGTCGAATACCTCATCGATGCTTACTTCATAATGGTCATTGTTTTTCTTATTTTTTACATCTTTGGCCATTAGACACAGATTGGCTACTTGAGGTTCTTCATCATCTCCAGACTCAGGACTGGAGTCGTTGTCTGAGTCACTCCACGAACCTCCGGCTACTAGACCTTTGTCTTTCTTTTGAAACTTTTTGTAGCCTCTGAACTCCTTCTTTGGATTCGTCTTTCTTTTCAGCTCTTCTCTGATAAGTTTGTTGCAGTTTACAATGAAGTGGCCAGGTTTCTTGCAGTTGTAGCATAAGTCATTTATCTGCTCCTGGCTGCTACTGTTGTTGAATCTCTTTGGTCTGCTGCTCTTGCATTTGCGCATGAACCTTTTAAGTCTTTTGACTAGCATTGCAATGTCCTCATCATCATCTTCCTCAGAGTCAGATTCATTTTCAGTAGGAGCTTTGGAGGTGGCTTCTGTTTCCTTAAGAGCAACTCCTTTATCCTTCTTTCTTCCTTCAGATAGAGTCTCAGCACGTTGAGTCAGCTTTAGTTCGTAGGTAAGAAGGTTGCCATAAAGTTGTTGAACAGTCTCATGAAGGTTCTTTGATTCTCTGATTGCAGTGGTTTTGGCATCCCACTTGCTTGGTAAGGACCTCATGAACTTGATGATAAGATCTTTATTTAGATTGATATTTCCAAAAGCTCGAAGAGAGTTAAGCAGCATGGTGAATCTTTCATAGGTGGAAGTGACATTTTCTCCTGAAACATGGGTAAACATCTCATACTGTTGAGTCAGAAGAGATTTCTTATTTTCTCGGACTTCTTCTGTTCCTTCGTGCATGATGAGCAGTGTTTCCCAGACTTCTTTGGCAGACTTGCAGTTGACCACATTTTCGAACAGATCATCTTTTAAAGACTGGAACATCATGTTCTTATCCTTTTTGTCTAGTTGGACATTTTTCTTATCGTTGTCAGTCCATTCTGATTTAATCTTGATCTGCATTTTGTTTGGATCTTCTAGAGTTGGTGCAAGCTTTATTGGTACGTAGGGCCAATTCAGAACGGTTTCAGCAAATTTGTTTTTGTTGCACGTTGGTGGCATGCTGCCTCCACCGGTCTAGGATTCACTTATCAAATGTGCCATCAGATCTACTCAAGCTTTGTAGGCTAGTTGAGAGAACCTGCTCTGATACCAATTGTTAGTTCCCAGAGGCACAATAGTTATCTAGAAGGGGGTTGAATAGATATCTTAAAACTTTTTCCTTTTCAAAATACTTATCAGGTTTGTTAAGCACAGTGGAATATATGATTTGTTTGCTTTCCTTTTAGATAAACCAAGTTTAAAGGTGATAAGAAGTTATAGCAGTTTATAACAGATATAGAAGATATCAGACACAGTGATTTTAAGTGGTTCAGAGCACACAAGGCTCCTAGTCCACTCTTCTACTCCACGAATAGGAAATCCACTAAGGATATCTTTACAAACTTTGAATCACTTAGATTCCTTCAAGACCAACAGTCTTGGAACTTCTTAGTTCACTAAGAACTCTTCAAGTCCTGTAGACTTGGAATACACTTGATTGAGAGTTGAGTTCTTTGTTTGTGCTACTCAGTTGCCGTTAAGCATATGTTCGAAAGAACTAAGTAGCTGTGCAAGCTTTTCTTTAGGATCGTAGAGTTTTGACGTTGAGTGTTCTTGAGCTTTTAAGTTCTTGCTTGCTTTATTCTGAATTTGTGTCTGATTTGCTTATGAAGGAGCCTTTGAAATGTTTTCGTTGAAGGCATCCGTTGCAGTATTAAATGCTTCAGACGTTTCTGAGCACTGATGTTAACTTCTTGTAAATCTGTTGTTCTGCCGTCTGGCCCACTGACAAAGCAGACTGCTTTCTCACCTAACACCTGAAAAGGTATTTTCAGCAGGCATGCAGTCCTTTTCCTTAGCTTCTTTAATACGCTTCTTCGATGCATACTAAGGATGATTGTTGGATCATTGGGACTACCAAAATATCAACGTCTATAATCCATTCTCCATTTGTCATACTTCATCCTTCATCAGATAGACGATTCTGATGCTGACTAAAGAGACACCACGATCCTTGTCTTTGGATCATGATCGTTGTGTCTTGTCGTGCTCATGCTTTATTCAGCCTTGATCATAGAGAACACTACGATTTTTCTTAAACTCTGATAGACTACGATCTTCACTTGCTTTCTTTGCAGACTCCACGTAATTTCCTAGAGCTGACTACGATTCTTGACTTGGCTCGGTAGGCGCTCGGATTATCTCCATGATTCTGAGTGTGGCTTCCAAGATAGACTACGATTCTGAAATAACTTCTTCGATACTCCACGATTCTGCCTTGGTTTCTGCAAAGTTCAGGCTATCTCGACAGACTACGAATCTGTTGAGGCCTAACAATTACATCTCAAAAATAGATCAACCTAACAGCTTTGATCTTTCTTCTATACATTCACTTACAGAATGATAAACATTAAACACAGATCAACCTAACATTTTTGATCTATCATCTAAGTCCTTGCACATTAATTCTCTGTAGGACTTTACACATAAGCATAAATATTTACTTTCAACATCAAATTTCAATATGCAATTCCCAACAGGCTCCAATCATCTTCTTTGGTGCATATTAAAATATTTTTGTGTAAAGATATATTTCAGACTCTTATGGTCTGTTTATATCTCACATTTCTCCCCATATAGATAGTGTCTCCATATCTTCAAAGCAAACACCACTGCTGCCAATTCTAAATTATGGGTCGAACACCCCTTTTCACAGTCCTTCACCTGACGTGAACCATACACAATGACTTTGCCATTTTGCATAAGCAAACTAGCCTAGTCCTTTATGTCGCGCATCACTGTATACCACAAAATTTCCTGTGCTATCTGGCAAAGACAACAGAGGTGTCGTACTCAACCTCTTCTTCAATTCTTGAAAACTTTCCTCACACCTCTCCATCCAAACGAACTTCATAGTTTTTCTAGTCAAATTCGTTAACGGAGTCGCAATTTTGGAAAAATCCTGAATGAATCTCATGTAGTAACCTGCCAAACCCAAGAAACTCCTTAACTCCGACGATGTCTTCTGCTGATCCTAATTTATTATAGCTTCGACTTTAGATGGATCCACCGAAATTTCGTCCTTGTCAATTACATGCCCAAGAAACTGGACACGCTCTAACCAGAATTCGCATTTCAAAAATTTTGCATATAACTTCTCTCGTCCTAGTGATTCCAACGTCAATCTCAAATTTTCAGTGTGCTCCTCCTTGGTTTTGGAATACACCAAAATGTCAGCAATGAACACCACCACGAACTTGTCTAGAAATGGCTTAAACACCCTATTCATAAGGTCCATAAATGTTGCAGGTGCATTCGTTAGACCAAATGACATCACCAAGAACTCGTAATGTCCATACCGAGTTCTAAATGTCGTCTTCGGTACATCTTCTTTCCTTACTTTCAACTGATGATATTTGCTTCTCAAATCTATTTTCGGGAAGTACCTAGCTCCCTTTAGATGATCGAACAAATCATCGATCCTTGGCAAAGGATATTTATTCTTAATCGTGACTTTGTTTAACTCCCTATAATCAATGCAAAGCCGCATTGATCCATCCTTCTTCTTGACAAACAACATCGGCGCTCCCCACGGCAATACGCTCGGCTGAATATACTTCTTGTCCAACAACTCTTGCAATTGAACCATCAACACCTTCATCTCTACCGGAGCCATTCTGTACGGTGCCTTCGATATCAGAGCAGTTCCTGGCGCTAAGTCAATCACGAACTCTATTTATCTATCCGGCGGAAGTCCTAGCAAATCGCTCGGAAACACATCCACAAATTCCCTAACAACCTGTATTTCTTCCAACTTTGCACTCTCCTTCCGAGTGTCGACTATGTAGGCTAAGTACCCCTCACACCCTTGTTTCAACAACTTCTTGGCCTGCATAATCGTCAGACAACTCGCTTGTTTAGGCGACTTGCTGCTATAAAACACTACCTTCGATGGAGTCGTAAGGTTTACAGATTTCCTCTGGCAATCAATTATCGCCCCATTGTTGAACGACCAATCCATACCCAGTATAAGATCAAATTTCCCAAATTTTATCGGAATTAAATCTACCATCAACTCGTGACCCTTAATAACCAACCTACAATTCTTGTGTACAAACTTAACAGGAATTACAACCTTATCCGCAATCTCTATGTTCAAAGGGTAAATTAATTCCTCCTTAGGCAAATTTAAATTCTTAGCAAAGTCATCAAATATAAATGAACATGTTGCACCCGAATCAAATAATACATAAGCATTAATAATATTGACCGGAATGATACCTGACACCACATCATTTGACTGCACAGCATCATGCACGGTCATATTGAATGTTCTGGCGGTGGGTCGGTTTGTCTGCATTGGTCCAGCGATAGTCAAAGTGTTGTCGCTGTTAGTTCCTCTTCCTCCACTTGACCCTCCAGTTGGCTTCTTAGGGAAATCACGAGCCATGTGATCCTTTGACCCACATGTAAGACAAGCTCCCTTCTTCGGGTTAGGACAATTTAGCGTAATGTAGCCTTTCTGACCACAATTGAAACACACTCGCTTACCCCTCAGGCACACTCCAGTGTGATTCTTCCCACAGATAGCACGATCTTCAAACTTTCTCTTCTGCTTATTTCCCTGCTGACTCCCAGTAGAAGCACTGTCATTAATTCCACTTCCTTTTCTGGTTGCTACCACTACCACCAGTCTTATTCTCATTCTTCTTCTTGTGTGGAGACACTAAAGAAACTATGTAAGTGCTTATTGAAGAATAAGTTCACTAAACGTGGCTCGCTGAGGAATACCTAATGGAGTTTTACTTGTCTATCAATAGGAATTCCTCTAGTGATAGTAGTACAAGTGATCCTTAAACTTGAGATCATCATAGTATCTTGTGTATGATAAGTTAAATTTTGACATGTCCCTTAAGACCCTTAGGGTATATCAAAGGGTATGCTTAGGTGTAATAAGTTATATATTGAGATAATGAATGATCAATAAATCTACCGCTTCTAGTAAAAGAAGAGAATATCATATGTGATTCGATAAATGACAACCCAGGAATCCTTTGCCAAGGAGGAATGAAATTAGAAAGGAGTTTCTAATTTGCATTATTTGGTGTTGTACATTTAGGATCGAAATACATATAATTAAATACAATAAGACTTGATAGTAACTCCATGTCTTATATTTAATTGGGACATTATATGGTGGAATGATTGAATTGTACGATAACTATTAACTCAAAGGTTCTTTTATGATTAATATTGAAATCTATATTATCTGAAAAGTCGTTAATCGCTAAGGGGGCTTACCTTTATTGTAGAACAAATGTTATTTATATAAATGAATTAAATAGTTTAATTTATTTATTCAAATAAGATTATAATTGTTCTAATTCATTTATTCACAACCGGTTTAATATGGAGAACCTAAAGGGTCATAACATAAAAGGAAGAATATTTATTTAAGAAGCAAATGGCATAATCATAATAATAAGTTAAGTGTATTTAATTAAATCTATGGCGATAGAATAAATTAAATAGCTTAATATTTATTATTTAATATTTTAGAAATATTAAATATAAATTAATAAGATGAGTCTTATTATTATTATTATTATTATTATTATTATCATCATCATCATCATCATCATCATCATCATCATCATTATTATTATTATTATTTAATTCCTAAAGGAGTTTGAGAATTAATTAATAAGATAATCTCTCATATATATTTCTAATAAGATTAGGAGGCTAATTAATTAAAAGATTTTAATTAATTATTCCTAATAAGATTGGGAAGCCTAATTAATTAAAAGAGTTTAATTAATTAATATAAAACCCTAATCCTAAATTGTTTAGGAGGGTTTCCTACATCTATAAATAAGAAAGTCTTATTATGGAACAAGGTTACACACTTCATTCCAAGAGTTGGGAGAGTACACAATTTCTATGGAGATAGAAATTAGGGTTTAGCCAAATACCTTTCTTCTTAAATTCTTGTTATTTCTTGGTGGATCACCTCTAGAGGCCAAACACTTGGATGGCTAACATTGATCAAAGGAAGGAATCAACTCGGTGGATTCAAGTTAAACGCGAAAAGGAATTGGAGTTGAACTCGTACCTGAGGAAGCTAGTTTCTACGAGGGTATGAATCTCATCTCCATCTATTTCGTTTAATTAATAACTGTGCATATAGGATGATCCGGGTATATGGTTTGTAAAATTTAAAAACTCTGATTTATCATGCTTTCGCTTATTTTATGCAATTTGATTGCGTTCGTGAATCTTACAAACCTACACTCTATGGACTTAAACAAGCTCCAAGAGCTTGGTACGAAAGATTGAGTAAGTATCTCCTATCAAATGGCTTCCTAAGAGGTAAAATCGATTTTACATTATTTATTAAACATCAAAATAAAGATATTATTCTTGTACAAATATATGTAGCTGGCATAATATTTGGTGCTACTAATGATTTTTTTTGTGAGTGGTTTTCCAAATACATGCAAAAGGAATTTGATATGAGTTTAATGGGAGAACTCAACTATTTTTTTGGACTCCAAATCAAGCAAACAAATGAAGGAAGCTATATCCATCAAACTAAATATACAAGAGAACTACTCAAAAGATTTGGTTTTGATAAATAAAATTCAAAAGCTACACCAATGAGTACATCAATAAAGCTCACAGCAGATGATAAAGGTATAGATGTAGAATTGACAAAATATCGAGGTATAATTGGCTCTTTACTATACTTAACTGCATCTAGACCTGACATAATGTATAGTGTATGTTTATGCGCTCGTTTTCAAGCAAAACCATAAAATTCTCACTTACAAGCTATTAAAAGGATATTTAAGTATTTAAGTGGCACTAAAAATTTAGGCTTATTTTACCCAAAGTGCAATATTTTTGAATTAATAGGCTACTCAGATGCTGACAATGCAGGGTGTCAAATAGATAGAAAAAGTACAAGTGGTGCACTTCATGTCTAATATTGCTTCAATCTTCTCCGGGTTGGCCTCTATTCCCCTTTTACGACCTGAGGCCAAAAGTGCACTTTATTGAATTCAGCATAATATTGTAATGTCTAACAGTCTAAAAGCAATCCTCTAGATCATCCAGATGTTCCCGAGCTGACAAACTCTTGACAATCATATCATCCATATATACCTCCATGCTTTGGCCCAACGACTTTCTGAACACGTAGTTCATCATCCTCTGATATGTCGTGCTGGCATTCAACAACCCAAACGTCATCTTCCTATGGGCATAGATCGTCCAATGCGTGATAAAAGTTATCTTCGAGATATCCTCCTTATGCATCAATATTTGACTATATCCCAAAAAGGCATCCATGAAACTTAGTAAAGTATACCCAATCAACTGATATATGCGGGAAAACAAATAGAAGTCCTTCGGGCACGTCTTATCCAAATCTGTATAATCAATAAAAATCCTCTGCTTTCCATTCTGCTTCCGAACCAACACAACGTTCGCCAACCATTCGAGATAGTCGTTCTCAAATATGAAGTCAGCCGCTACTAACTTGGTCACCTCATCATCAATGATTTTTTTCCTTTCTGGGGAAAGGTTCCTCCTCTTCTATCAGACAGGTTTCCTGGCAGGGTCTACATTCAACTTGTGCGCAACAACAGATTCGTCAATCCTAGGTATATCACTGGGTACCCATACAAAAATGTATGCATATGCTTGAAGTAACTCAATCAATCTTGTCTGAAAGGGTTCCTGCAACCCCCGACCCAATCTTTATAGTCTTATTTTTCTTTCTAGGGACTATCTAGATGTCTTTTGTCTCTTCGGTCGGCAGAGCAAGAGGTTCAGTGCTTCCTTCGGTAAATGGTCTGACCTCAATCGCCATAGTCTTTCTTTGCTTAATGACCCTCACTCCCGAAGATATTAAAGCATTCTGATAACACCTCCTTGCTAGGTCAGGATCCCTAGAGTCTTCACCAACGCCATTTGGTGTGGGAAACTTGACTTTGAAATGGGGCATGAAAGTTACTGCCTGCAAAGTTGTCAATGTCGGTCTTCCCAATATGGCGTTGTATGCCGAATCCACATGAACCATAAAGAATCTGCAAATCACTTCAACTTATCGAGGAGCTATCCCAAAAATCTGTTGGTTTTGTACGAAATCGTGGGCGCAATCAAATTACAAAAATTAGCGGAAGCATGGTATATCAGAGTTTAAAATTTTCTATAAAACCATTACCCGGATCATCCTTTATGCATATTATTAATTTAAAACGATAAATAAGAAGTTATGGAATTCATGCCCTTGTAGAACGAAGCTTCCACAAGTACAAGTTCAACTCTTTGTTCTTCGCGATCTCCTTGAATATTCGGGGTAGATTCCCTCCATTGATCAACGTTAGCCACCCAAGTGTTTGGCCTCTAGAGGTGATCCACCAAGGAAAATGAATTATTCAAGAATGAAGGTAGTTGGCTAAACCCTAGTTTTCTATCCTCTATAGAAAATGAATACTCTCCAGCAATTGGAATTGCATCAACTAATATCTAACATAAGACTTCTCTTATATAAATATAGGCTAACCCTTCTAATCCTATTAAACATAGGGTTTCATTTAATTAAATAAACTCCTTTAATTTATTAGGCCTTCCAATATATTGGGATTAATTAATTAAACTCCTTTAATTAATTTATCTCCTAATCTTTTTAGGAATAAATGAGAATACTAATATTAAATTAATTCCTAAACTCCTTTAAAAATTAAAATAATTGTAATTATAATAATATTAATAAGACTCCTCTTATTATTTTATATTTAAAACTTCCAAAATATTAAATAATAAACATTAAGCAATTTAATTTATTTTATCACCATAGATTAAATTAATTACACTTAATGCATTATTACGATTATGACATTACCTCCTTAAATAATTATTCTTCCTTTTATGGTGTGACCCTTTAGATTCTCCATATTAAACCGGTTGTGAATAAATTAATTAGAAAAATTCTAATCTTATTTAAATAAATTAATTAAACTAATAATCTATTTAAATAAATAATATTTATTCTACAATAGGGATAAGTCTCCCTAGCGATCAACGACTGTCCAGATAATATAGATTTAAACATTAATCATAAAAGAACTTGTGAGTTAATAGTTACCGTACAATTCAATTCTTCTACCATACAATGTCCCAATTAAATATAAGACATGGAATTACTGTCAAGTCTTATTTTATTTAATTATATGTATTTCGATTAGAAAATGCACAATCCCAATAATGCAAATTAGAAACTACTTTCTAATTTCATTCTGTCTTGGCAAGGACTACTGGGTTGTCATTTGACGAATCACATAGAACATATATCTTCTTTTATTAGAAGTGGTAGATTCTTTATTGATCATTCATTATCTTCATATGTAACTCATTTTACCCAAGCATATCCTTTGATATACCCTAAGGGTCTTAAGGAATAAGTCAAAGTATAATTCATTACACACAAGATACTATGATGATCTCAAGTCCAAGGATCAGTTGTACTACTATCACATTAGGAATTCCTATTGACAAACAAGTAAAACTCCATTCGGTATTCCATAGCGAGTTACGTTCAGTGAACTTATTCTCCAATAAGCACCTACATACTTGCTTTAGTGTCTCCACATAAATGATCATGAGATCAATCATCCTCATCCAATGAGCAAGTAACATATGTACCAATTTATCCGGATATACTAATCCCCATTTTCGTAATCCCACGATTGGGAACTATTTTAGTTTTTAAGCTTTCTAAGAATTTAGATCTCATTAGCATGATCAACATCATGATTCTAAAAGTATTGCTTAAAACTATTTGTTATTTACATATTATAAAAATAGCATCATGTAGATAATTAAATGCCTTTAATAAATAAATACTTTTATTAATAAATAAAAAAATTCGTTTACAAAGTATATATTTTATCATCATACATGATTGGCTTATATGCATACTACTTTCAATCTCCTACTTACACTAAAGTCAATCGCTATAGTATCTCATACCCATCTTCTCTAAGTGACGATCAAACTGCTGTTGTGTTAAAGTTTTAGTAAATGGATCTGCAATATTGTCTTGAGAGTCTACACGCTCCAATATGATGTCTCATCTTTCAATGATTTCTTTAATTAAAGTGTCGCAACACATGTTTGGATTCAAGATGAGACTTAGGAACTATTCCTAGTTTTGTAATGAACTTTTCATCTGAAACATCAAGTTGTAGCTTCACTTATAGTTATATACTTTGTCTTTGTCACTAAACCAGCAACCTTTTACTGTTTGGAACCTTTCCAATTCTCTGCACCACCATTCAAGGTAACGGCTTACCCTAAAGTGGATTTGTTGTCGTCTTGGTCAGTCTGAAAACTTGGGTTCGTTTAGTCCTCTAGTTTAATTCTGACTCATCATGTGTCATGATATCATCCTTAGTGTTAGCTAAGTACTTTAAGATGTTTATCACTGCCCTATAGTGATCTTCTCCAGAATATGACTGATCAACATCAAGTCTCGTATATATCATTGCATACATGATAGTAACTCATGCTATCTCTCTTTTATTGAGGATAATTTTAGAGAGATTCACTTCATGGCTCATCATCATGAGACATCTCTTGGAGTTTGCCATGCTAAACGCCTTTAGCATCAAATGAATATACGTTCCTTGGGTTACGCCGAACATCCTTTTAAATCTATCTATACAGCTTTATATCCTCAATGTAGGATGTTATACCCAAATCATTCATGGAGGAATGTTTAGACAACTAGATTTTAATCGATTGTAGCATAGGAATGTTATTCCCTATCAGTAATCTATCATCAACATATAATACAAGGAATGTAACAGTGCTCCCACTAACCTTCTTGTACACACATGGTTCATCCTCATTTTTGATAAAATCAAACTCTTTGATTGTCTCATCAAAACGGATGTTCCATCTACGAGAAGTTTGCTTCAATCCATAAATAGATCGTTGTAACTTATATACATGATTTACTTCAACCATTGAAACAAATCCATCTTACTGTATCATACATGTGACACCCCCAAATCTAGGTATCTTAATTTTCACAGGATTTGGTGTTCACTGTTCAAATATCATACAACTATCTACCCATAATAATAGAAATTCATTTATTAGATAAATAATCCATCATATGAAATAATAATACATAGTAAATCCCAGGTCATACTTAACCTTAAATCTCTGTTGCGGAAACGTAAATAAATAAGTTTTTAATCATTACACATAAGTCTTGAACTTTAACATTTTCAATAACATCACAAGTCTTCAACACTTGTTAGCTTTTCCTTTGCCCTTGCTACTTGAAGGCTCTTCACATTGTTCGTTCTTAGCTACAATGTTATTATGCAAGAGTGAGCACGAATGCCCGCAAGTATAAAAATATGACAATAATAACATGCGAGTGAAATTAAAGAAATTTGAATAACAGAAAGCTCAACTTTTGAATCAAGAATAATAATCGAGAATCAAATTACTTCTGAGGGTCATAGGACCTTGAACTAAGTCTTAGGTTGTCAAGTATATTAACCTTTAAACCTTTAACAGTCATAAGACTATAGACTTTACTTCTCGTACTTAGGGAGATCAGTCCTTCGTACCGATACTGTGCACAATACCTCAACGCTTTAAGCATCATCAACAATCCCCTATATTAGGGTTGTTCATCTTAGTTTGACATCAGAGTCCGCACCAAAGAAAATTTCGTTTAGATAAACTCAATAATAGTTCTGAAATTTAGAACGCTCATCAACTATGGACTAGTCGAATCAATAAGGGTTCGCTAGTCTTAAAGGTTTCAACAATAAATGATATTCAATTTGAATATTAACTTCTCAAGGGTATACAATCGAATAAGTATTGTATAACTGAAATGATACTTTTAAAAGAACCATAACATCTCATATGACATTTTGAACTTGAGTAATCAAGAATAAGAATTTTACTTGATATAGAATTTAAGTCTATAACTTGATCAATATAAAAGTAAAGGTTAGAAACTTGCTCAAATGTAAATATTTGAGTTTAGGAAACTTGTCTCGTGCACAAGCTACAATTATACTCACTTCTTTAATTACTCTTACCTATCAACATATTCACAATACCAATTTAATTATTAGTTTAACATACTTCTCGAATCTCAATATCGATCTGTGTACACATTATTTAAACTTTACAAATAATGGTTTAAGTTCTGTAATTAATTATTAATTAATCACATAACACAAATTATTAAACTTATATTAACATCTTATCATATATATAACATGTCTTCATGTTTATTAGATTTAAAACACATTTATCAAAATTCAACACTTAGCAAATTTTTCAAAAATTTCAGACGGGCCTGGCCGCACGCCATTTAGCCTTGTACCCGACACGGCCGCGCGGCTGCGATTTCCCAGATTCTGAAGTTCACGAACGAACACAAAAATTCTCCCTTTTCTCCAAATTTTACTCCAATTTAGTGATTCATAATGTTATCCATGAAGTATAAACTTCACAGGAACATTATATATCACTTATAACATGTTCTTAACATTCCAAGTCATGTAATTACACAAATCAAGACATTAACTTTCACTGTTCTTCACAAATTTTGTAAAATTTAATGAAAACATAAAATCTATCATTACGGATTCGTTACTACATCGAATCCACTCATTCCAATTCCATTCTCTTTGTTTTATCATACAAAATCATATTCATGTGTTAATTTTAATACAAACATATGAATCAATCATTAATTTAACCCATATGGGTTATTCACCCATATTCAATACTCTGTCTTTTATGAAACCCAAATATTAAACAAAATCACTTGGTGTGATCAGTGTAAATCATGGATACATGATCTAACACATAATACTAACATATACGGTCATATATATAATAACCTCATACTTTAATTTTCCAAAATAATTCTTAACAGAGAGTTTTGAACATACGTTGAATAAAACTCTGTGGTTTTCCAAAAAAAATCCAATTAAGGCCTCATTGTATGCTTTTGATCTTTTTAAATCATACATACCAAATATAAACATTATATAATCACACACCCATATAGATAAAGTCATATCATAACCCAATTTTCACAGAACTTCAAAACACGTATATGAAAACTTTAGAAAACTTAATTTGAAAAACTTTAAAAGAAGGGATTACCTTTTAGTAGATGAATATAAATCAAGAACCACACAATTGATTTCTCAATTCTTCCTTTCTCAATCCCTCTCAATATCTTCTTCTCTTCTCTCTGAACTTTTCTCTGACAAATTTTCTAACTTTGAATATGAAAAAGTAAAAAATGTCTAACGACGATATACATATATATTATATCCGTTGTATTAAATAACAGATTAACCACCACAAGGGCCTTGTTTGGCTACACACTACTTCTTTTTCCATTTATTTTAATTAACTAATTTAGTATATAGTTAATTGTAACACTATTAATTAACCAATTAATTTTATTTAAATCCATTCAATAAAATATAACAACTTTACATTAATTCACATTGTCACATAATTAATATTTTTATTTATTAATTACATCAATTCATTAATTCTCTAATTAATTATTAATTAATTAAAGTAAAATTATGCTTATTTAATTAATTCATTTAATCAAATAAACTCCATTAAATATATAATTTGAACTATTAAATTACTACACATTAATTTAATTAATGTAACACATATAATTAAATTAATCTAGCACAACTTCATGAATTAAATTAATCTACCAAAAATTCATGAATTAATTATTTAACTCAATAATTAAATCATTAAAAATATTTATTTATTTCAATAAATATTCAAATAACTTTACAAAATTCTCGTTCGTCACAATACATACATTCTCCTCTAATAATGTATATTTGAGGAAGGGCGTCTCCACGTCCATTTTGCCATATCTAGTAATAATAAGCTGCAATCACAAGTAAAATCCAAATGGACTTGAGCATTGCTTCAAAGATCTATTTTAGATTTTAAGGTCATCTACCATTTTCCTGAGTCTTTATTACTCATAGCCTGTTCGTAATTCAATGGATCATTATCATCCATGATCTGTACCTCATCGTCATCCTCTATGACAAATCCATATCTTTCAGGTATCTTCGGTACTTTTCCAAATTTACGAATAGGGTGTTGTACAGAAGGTGTCTCTACTTGGACAGGTTCATCCAATTGATCTGTAGTGGTTTGTGGTTCTTGAATTTCTTCAAGATCTATTTCCTCCCACTAGCCCCTTCAAGGATAAACTCTTTTTTCAAGAAGGCAGCGTGTTTCGCAACAAACAATTTTTGCTCAATAGGATTGTAGAAATAGTATCCCAAACTTTCTTTAGGATATCCCACAAACATGCACTTATTAGATCTTGTCCCAAGCTTATTATTTTGAAACTTTTTCACATAAGCTGGACATTCCCAAATCTTAACATGCTTAAGACCAGGTTTCCTCCCTGTCCACATCTCATTTGGAGTCTTGAGGACGGATTTGTTTCTCTAACTCACTTCCGAACTCTTTGAACTTTTTAAATGAGTCAGATTTGTATTTTATTAAATACATATATCCAAATCTTGAGTGATCAATAGTGAAAGTAATAAAATAAGAATACCCTCCCCGTGCATTCGTTGTCATAGTTCCACAAACGTCTGTGTGAATCAACGCTAACAACTCTGTAACTCTTTTTCCTTTTCTACTAAAAGGAGATTTAGTCATTTTACCCATGAGACAAGATTCACAAGTTGGATATGAATCATAATCAGATAGCTCTAAGAGTTCATGCTTATGCAACTTGGATAATCTTGTTTCATTGATATGACCGAGTCTACAGTGCCACATATAGGTATAATTAACATCATCTCTTTTCCTTTTTCTTAGTTTGTTCTATTTGAAATATATTTCCATGCAAGTCAAGTATGTAAAGTTCATTTCGCAAATTACCAACACCATATAAAATATTGCTTTTATAAATAGAACAACTGTTGTTCTTTATTATAATGTCAAATTCATCCATATCTAATACGAAAATAGAAATAATGTTTCTAATGATATTCGGAACAAAATAACAATTATTCAAATAAATGGACTTGCCCGTAGGCAGTGCTAAACAATAAGTGCCTACAGCTAATGCAGCAACCTTTGCTCCATTTCCCACTCGTAGGACAACTTCATCCTTGTTCAGCTTTCTACTTCTGACCAGTCCCTGCACAGTATTATAAATGTGAGAACCACAACCGGTATCCAATACCCAAGTAGAATTTTGACTTTCTAAAAAATTAATTTCAATCATGAACAAACCTTGATCGAAAGTCGAAGCTTCTCCAAGCTTCTTCTCTGCAAGAAACTTCTTGCAGTTCCTATTCCAATGACCCGACTCGTTGCAATGGAAGAACATTCTTTTTCTAGCTGGATCAAGTTTCTTTTGATCCTTCACTTTTGCCTTGCCCTTAGCCTTCTTCGATTTCTTCTTTTCAGAAGATACCTTGGGCATCTTCCTTTTCTTGGAAGAATCATCTACCGTTAAGACATAGTTCTTCTTGGATGGGAAGTGACCTTCTACAATTTTCAACATGTTAAGTAATTTAGGCAAGCCGACATCTAACTTATTCATGTGAAAATTAACAATGAACTGCGAGAAGGTCTCAGGGAGTGACTACAAGACCAAGTCTTGACTCAACTCCCCATCCATAACGAACCTAAGCTGTCCAAGGCGTTCAATCAGATTGATCACCCTTAGGACATGAGTCTCAACGGCAATGCCCTAGGTCATCCGAGATCGAAAGAGCTCCTTAGATATCTCATATCTAGCAATCTTACTTGGTTCACTATACAACTCCTTGAGGTGAACCAACATAGTAGGAGCATTCATGTTGTCATGCTGACGCTGAAGCTCGTTATTCATGGATGCGAGCATGATGCATTGAGCCACATATGCATCATCTTGCCACTTTATTATGGTGGTAATCTCTTCCTCAGAGGCTGATTCTGGAACAATTCTAGGGACAGGTGAATTTAGGACATAAGAAATCTTTTCAGTAGTGAGAACTATTCTCAGATTCCTTAACCAGACCGTGTAATTCGGCCTGGTTAGTTTGTTAGCATCAAGTATGCTACGCAGTGAAATTAGTGATTTCGACATTTTTAAATTTCTATATGTGAAAGGACAATATTTTAGCAAACATTCATTTAATTAATTTTATATACCAAAATAAATTAGGTCTTATTTTAAATTAGTATCTCCCACTATTTTCTTCAAACTATATTACCCTCATATATATAGTTCGGCAAAATATAATTAAAGATTTGCTAGTGAGATTAAGGATCCCATTTCAAATGTATATAACCTTATGTGTGCACAACAAATCATATATAAATAAATAGGTAGACAACTCTTGTCAATTACAACAACATGTAACTCCTTGTATTTTGCCTCTTAGATGATAATGGTCAAGTGTGGCACATCTGAACTAAAATAATTTAAGTTAAGTCCAACCTAGCACTCCATATATTCAAAAAAGAAAAATATTGTCCTTGTGTGTGCACAACAAAATAATATTGTTCAATTTTATTTATAAGCATCAAATGTGATTAAATTAATATCTTAAATACTTAATACTTGCCTTGTGTGTACACAACAAACTCATATTAAATATTTAATACTCTATTAATTTATCATGCTAGAAGGCGACGTTCGATATTTCAAATATCATTGAACGCTTTAGACTTAATATGATTTCTTTGAGGGATTTGTTATTATTTGTCTCATCTTGTTTAGCGCACATGCACATGCACACACACACACACACACACACACACACACACACACACACACACACACACACACACACATATATATATATATATATATATATAAAATACGCGTCATTTTATAAAAAACATGCAAAGCTTGTCTGCATAAAATATAATATATATAATACTTAGCATGCACATATAGAATACTATATTCTACCCGGATTGATTATGGATTTTTATTCTAGTTTGGTTCACTAGAGCCACCAAGTGAACTAAAAGATCAAACCTAGGAATGCAAGAATTTAAATTTAAATGTAACTATTACATTTAAACCCGAATTCTATTACAAACGGGTCTTCACGCACTCCTTGCTCCTTGGTCTCCAATTTTTTCAAGATAATTCTAACTATTTCTATTACATAAATTATTTAATTTAAATAAAAACCTTGATCAGTAGTCAAGGGAAAGTACATAGACTGGAGATAAAATTTATCCCATTTAATAAAACTCATTCATTCAAGCATTCAACTAAAATAAAATCCAATCACATTGGTCAATAGTCTTATAATCAATCCCATTTATTATCATACATATCACCATATGCATCAATAAATAAATATTCATCTCATGAATTAAAATATTTCATATATATATAAGTATCATTTAATGGGTAATTTTAAATTGCATAAAATCCAATTTCAAGATTAAAATAAACTCTTTATTTTAATTATAAAATTATTAAAAATAGTATATATATATATATATATATATATATATATATATATATATATATATATAGGATAAGGCTCTAGAACGAACAGTTCGTTTACGAACATATGTAGGGTCAAGTGTTGAAGATTGTTGATTGGCCCAATTATTTACCATCATATATTCATAATTAGTGTTAAATATTCTCATCCAATCAACAACCTTCAACACTTGGCCCTACATATGTTCGTAAACGAACTGTTCGTTCCAGAGCCCTATCCATATATATATATATATATATATATATATATATATATATATATATATATATATATATATATAACTAATCATATAAGGTGAATCATGTAACATTTTGAATCCTTTTTTTAAAAAAATAATCCGTGCATTACTTTATGATTCACTTTTGTAAAACCAATCCGGATGGTCACTTTCGTTTTATATATATATATTATATATATATATATATATATATATATATATATATATAATCCACTATCCTTTTGAAACCTGCAGAAACTTTTGAAATCATTCGTGAGACTCCTTTTAAAAGGAATTCGTGAATCACCTTTTAATGAAAACTTGATTCACTTCGCCCCTTTTTTAATAGCACGGATCCACAGTGAAAGAAGAAAAAAATTTGGTTTCCGTTTTTTTTTTCTTTAATAAAAAAATAATTTTATACAATTAATTATGCCCAATAAATTATTCTAAATATATACCCATAGATATATGGAATCAAAACAATTAATAATTACATAAAAGTTTGGCTCTTATGTTACTGATGGGTTTATACGAAATCGTGGGCGCAATTAAATTGTAAAAATTAGCGGAAGCATGATATATCAGAGTTTAAATTTTTTACAAAATCATTACCCAGATCATCCTTTATGCATATTATTAATTTAAAACGATAAATAAAAAGTTATGAAATTCATAACCTTGTAGAACGAAACTTCCACATGTACAAGTTCAACTCTTTATTCTTCGTGATCTCCTTGAATATACGGGGTAGATTCCTTCCTTTGATCAACGTTAATCACCCAAGTGTTTGGCATCTAGAGGTGATCCACCAAGAAAAAGGAATAATTCAAGAATGAGGGTGGTTGGTTAAACCCTAGTTTTTTATCCTCTATAGAAAAGGAATACTCTCCAACAATTGGAATTGCATCAACTGATATCTAACATAAAACTCCTCTTATATAAATATTGGTCAACCCTTCTAATTCTATTAGACATAGGATTTCATTTAATTAATTAAACTCTTTTAATTTATTAGGCTTCCCAACATATTGGGATTAATTAATTAAACTCCTTTAATTAATTTGCCTCCTAATCTTATTAGAAATAAATGAGAGTACTAATATTAAATTAATTCCTAAACTCCTTTAGAAATTAAAATAAAAATAATTGTAATAATATTAATAAGACTCTTCTTATTAATTTATATTTAATATTTTTAGAATATTAAATAATAAATATTAAGCTATTTAATTTATTCTATCACCATAAATTAAATTAATTACACTTAATGCATTATTACGATTATGTCATTACCTCCTAAAATAATTATTCTTCCATTTATGGTGTGACCCTTTAGGTTCTCCATATTAAACCGGTTGTGAATAAATCAATTAGAAAAAATCTAATCTTATTTAAATAAATAAATTAAACTACTAATTTATTTAAATAAATAATATTTATTCTACAATAGGGATAAGGCTCCCTAGCGATCAACGACTTTTCAGATAATATAGATTTCAACATTAATCATAAAAGAACTTGTGAGTTAATAATTACCGTACAATTCAATCATTCCACCGTACAATGTCTCAATTAAATATAAGACATGAAATTACTGTCAAGTCTTATTTTATTTAATTATATAGATTTCGATTAGAAAATGCACAACCCCAATAATGCAAATTAGAAACTACTTTTTAATTTTATTCTGCTTTGGCCAAGGACTACTGGGTTATCATTTAACGAATCACATAGGACATATCTCTTCTTTTACTAGAAGTGATAGATTCTTTATTGATCATTCATTATCTCCATATGTAACTCATTATACCCAAGCATACCCTTTGATATACCCTAAGGGTCTTAAGGAATAAGTCAAAGTATAATTCATTATGCACAAGATACTATGATGATCTCAAGTCCAAGGATCACTTGTACTACTATCACATTAGGAATTCCTATTGGCAGTCAAGTAAAACTCCATTAGGTATTCCATAGCGAGTTACGTTCAGTGAACTTATTCTCCAATAAGCATCTACATACTTGATTTAGTGTCTCCACACAAATGATCATGAGATCAATCATCCTAATTTAATGAGCAAGCAACATATGTACCAATCTATCCGGATTTACTAATCTCCTTTTTAGTAATCCAACGATTGGGAACTATTTTAGTTTTAAGCTTTCTAAGAATTTAGATCTCATTAGCATGATCAACATAATGATTCTAAAAGCATTGCTTAAAACTATAGGTTATTTACATATTATAAAAATAGCATCATGTAGATAATTAAATGCCTTTAATAAATAAATATTTTTATTAATAAACAAATAAGATCGTTTACAAAGTATATGCTTTATCATCATACATGATTGGCTTGTATGCATACTACTTTCAAAATCACCGGCAATTCAATGGTACCCGCCACCCGAACGAGGTCGTTGATAAATCCGTACAAAGGGGCCTCATGCCCGATCTCCGCCTTTCAGCCTTCCAAATCCATCCTCTAATACGCATGGGCGTACAATATATCAACCGAGGAACCATTATCAATCATAATTCTCTTCATGTCCATGGATCCAACTTTCGCGGTAATGACCAGCGCCCCTTCATACAGTTCAATGAGTTCTATTGGGTAATCCTCATTGGAAAAAGAGATGACCGTGCCAGGGTATTGTCGATCCCTTCTGGCAGGCAGTTCAGATATAGTTAGTACAACATCTAGCACCCCACGCATCTTTTTCCCTATTTCCTTTCCAACTGAACCACCCGTTATCACGTTAACCACTCATCGAGCTATTTGCAATTATTCGGGTTACAGCTGAGGGTTCTGCTCCTAGTTGTTGTTATTTTCCTTATTCCCAAACCCTCTCTCCCAGCAACGTACTAGACCAACTATCCGCTCTGTACGTTCTTCTCAATTAGATTCTCTAAATTCCTAAATTCTTCGATGGAGTGTCCAGCAGTCTGGTGGTAATTGTAATATTTAATTCTGGTTCCCCCTATCCGGATGAGTGTTGTTCGGGCAAGGTTTAAAGTACGCTTTATCTCTTATTTGCTCTTGTATTGTTTCCTGATCCGTGTTAAGTGGGGAGTACACCTTATTGACTCCTCGGTTTGGGAAGGGCGATCGGCCTCCTCTCGAACCCCACTGAAATTTTTCTTCGATTGGCTTTTATTATTCGACCTAGGATGGTTATTCATATCCTAATCCTTTGGCTTCTCTGTCGCATTTGACTTCAAACTACCCATGGCCTCCTCAATTGCGATGAAACATTTTGCTCTATCATATGCTTCCGCCAGGTCCTTCAGGGCGTTAAACATCATATCTTTTACTAGTTTTCTTGACCTCACCACATCCAACCTCGTGGTAAAGTACAAGAGAGCCTGAGGACCATTCAAGTTCGTCACCACTCCAACTGCCTCCCAGAACCTCTTCACATATTGAATGAGAGTCTCATTAGAGTTCTTTCTGATCTATACCAAAGAATCGGTCGGCTTACCCCTCTTCTTGTTGCTCCCGAACAGGCCATAAAACTTTTCATAGAGTTCTTTCCACAACAAGATTGAATTCGGGGACAATAACGTCATCCACTACATAACCTCTTTCCTCAAATTTGTGATGAACATCTGACATTTGGTCACATATGAATAATCATAATATTTCATCAATCGATCATATGCATGGCTATAATCATATGGGTCTCCAGTTCCATTATATCTCTCCATGTGTGGGGCCTTCTTATTTGGGTCATCCCGAACGCGATTGATTTCTTGGGAAAATGGTGATGTCAGGTCAATCGGAGTCTCCTTCTCCTGATTAGCCACTGCAAGTTTCTTCTCCAGTTCTGCCACCCTTCGGGAAAACGCCTCAAACTCATCTCTTCGGGGGGATGACTCTTGCCTATCTCGACTCGCTCCGGTGAGGCTACCCATCTTCTTCGTTTTAACCTTCCTCTCCCTTCGTTACTACCCTCTTGAGAGCGGCTCCTTAGCCTGCTCCTTTCATGCCAGGAACCGTCCGAACGATGTGTCCTGGATCAGATCCCTGGCAATGTTTCCTAACGCTGACAATGACTAGAAGAGAGTTCTTCGCCACCCATTAGTAGTGCCATCTGAGCGTCCAATTCTTTGTGTTGTAGGCGTAGGGCCTCCATATCGCCTTTGTTTTGCTGCATCTTCTTGGCCATGATTGAATTCCTTTCATCCCAACCAGTAAGTTTTGAACCTCTGTCTTCAACACAAGTATGAGGGTCTGTCGTCTTATTTGTGGTTGAGAACAACCGCCTCCTGACCAGTGTCTCCTTGTCCTTCGATGGGCCGACAGAATTAACGTGGGACCCGAGCCTGTCGGAGATGTGATGGGAAGGCCTCAACCTGTCTTTGACCAAACCCTGGGGTTGAGAAGAGGGGTCAACCATTGATTTGTCCCGTGCTGAGACTGTTTTCGCCTTGCTTTTCGCCATAACTCTGAATAAACTTCTGGGTGATTGAAAACTACCTAGCATTAAGCTTCCCTCCTTTTAGTGCCAATGTTAATGCCAAGAATCATCCACACTCCCAATCACCAAGTAGCGCGTCAAATCTTGCACAGAAACGAAGTCACAAGGAGAAATTTGATGGCCTGGGCCGTCGGGGGATAGCTCCGGTGTAAGAATAAGTACAAGCTGAATAAGGTTAATAATGGAGGCTTAAAACTTTAGTGCTGAAATTAATGAGATATTGTGTACCTATGAACTAGGGTATAATCTTGTATTTATAGTGATCACACCTTAAACGCTTTGTCCCCGTATGGGAGTAGAATTCCTCATTAGGAAAAATACCTTAATGGGATAGAATTGAATCTCATTAAAGAAAAGAAGTCGGATAATATCATGGCTCTTTCCTTAGAAGTTAGAAATTAAATATAATTAGGAATCCTAGATTCCTTAAAATTCTCTCACTGCCCAAATTAGACTCCTATGTGGGAAGACTTCCTTCACGTGGACTATGACCCACCTAATCATCCGGGCCCAAATAATCATGCCCCAAAACTAATAATTAATTAAATAGTTAGTATGTTTTCTTAACTAGTACGAGTTGGCCTTGTCTGGCGCCAACAACTTTAATTCCCTTAGGGGCTACTACTTTTTTTCTTCAAGATCTCAACCATAAAATTTTTAATTTGTAGCTCATATATTCTCTCTCCTCTCTCTCCCCCTCTTTATATGAATCATGTCCTATATGCAAATTTAACTATTCTAAGATAATTTGAATTTGAAGACAGACAGAGAATTGGTGTTTTGCGAGTCTTGCACTAAAGCCATTTACTAACATTAACGTTGTAAATGATTCAAATGGGTTGAGCTCGAATTGACTCGGGAATATTTGAACTGGACCCGAGTTCGTATATTAGGCGAATCGATTTTAAATTTTTTTATGATTCGACACCTCAAACGAGTCGGATGTCAAAGACCTTATACTCTGCTCATTTTCTCCATAAGTAACTAGATATATTTCGAATCATTCGCCATGAATTCAATAGAATAAGTTCGATTATGGTTCGCGATTATGCTTATATATGTATATGTATATAGTACATACTTAGTTTTATATCGTTGTGATGTTGTTTCAGTAATACGTTAACCATTTCTTTTCCCTAGTTCCTCCTACTTTCTTCAATGTTTGAGAAGCGTAAGAGACAACCTTAACCTTTATTTTTTTCTAGAAAATAACAATTTACTATTTTTTTCATCATTTATTTTGTAGAAAATCTCAAGATCTGCAAATGTATGTCTATGATTTGAGAGAACTCAAAGAGATATAGGGCTTAACTTCATTTGTTGATATAAAAGTTATTAGTCCCCAAATTCATCTATATAACCCCAATTTCATTTTCTCCAAATCATTCGAAACCCTAGTTTTATTTTCTTCTAAACTCTCAACCTAAATTTCTTCAAAATGTCAAATTCTTAGTCTGCCACTGGTACTCAAGTGACCAGTGCTAACAATAATGGTAATAGCTGTTCAATTTTGATTAATGTTCAATTTGGGTCATAGTTTAATTTTTCTTTTCATTCAGAGTTCTTAACTTCTCATTATTTATCTATCTTTTTATTATTATTTTCAGATGGCTTAGTCAATCTTAATCACCACCGGTAGTTAATCATTCACAAGCCTCTGATAATGGTAACTCCTAAGACCACTACACCTGGCAAACGGGGGGGCCGGGCCGGGCCGAGTGCTGACCGGGCGGATTTTTGGATCGGGCCAAAATAGCCCGGCTTTTTATGGGCTGAAAAGTTACGGCCCGTGGCCCAACCCGGGCAGGGCCAGGTCGGCCCGCGAGCTTTTGCCTTTTTTTTTCTTTTTTTTTTTTGTAAAATTTATTTTACACAATCTTTTTATATCATAATTTTGCAAAATTCAAGTTCCCTTAGCTTCATGAGTTAAGGATGTTTGTTAATGCTACAACAAAACAAATCGAACTCTTTTTTTGGAACAAAAAAAAGAGGCAAATGGACTCTTTTTTTAGGAGCGGAGGGAGTAGGATTTAACATTTGTATGATTAACGTTTGGACGACTATTATACCTTACCAATAATAACATAATTGTTCAGTAGCACTGTTATCACTTATTCATATATTAGTTTCATTATAATATTAGGTTAGGACCAAATGCATGTTTACATGAATATTTGTTTCTTAATTAATGAAAACATACATTTTTTTGCGTTTATAAAATGTAAGTTGATTAAAAATATATGCTTACAAAATAATAGTGATATAAGAGGTTGAGATTAATTTGATCTAAAAAAATTTAGTCTCAAACAAGTAGTTGTTGTACCTCAGTTGGTTTAACTCTTATTTAATGAGTTAGAGGTCTTGTGTTCAACCCTCACAAGCATCATTGTTTTTTTAAAAAAAAAAGCACATGAACGGGTCACGGGCCGGGCCGGGCCAAAAACGGGCTGGGCCAAAATGGCCCAGCTTTACATGGGCTGAAATAATAAAGCCCATAGCCCGCTTTTTTTTGGGCGGGCCGGGCTTGTTTTTGCCAGATCTAAAGACCACTATACGATTGTAGGATAGCTATTTCAATCTAAGATCACTCTAAGATTGTAGGATAGCTACTCCTAAGACTATTCTACGATCGTAGGATGACTTTCCTAAGAACACTTTACGATCGTAGGAAGACTATTTCAGTCTAAGACCACTCTACGATGTCTATTAGAATTGTAATTTGTTATTTGTATAATGTATACTGAAATTTGCAAAATCAATAATATGAAACCATTTCAAATTTACTCGAGTTCGAATCAAAACAAATTGTTTGAAAATTTGTTCGAGTCGAATGAGCCGGATTTGAGTACCATTTTCTCCTTGCAAGTCGAATATGAGCATGTACTTTAATTTTCTTTTTGAACTCGAAGAGAATACAAGCAACCCAGTTAGGTAATCGAATCGAATATGAGCAGCTTAAAATCTGGATCGATTCAACTCGTTTACATCCTTAACTACTAGCTAGAAGTCTACACTTGCAATTTGTATGCTAAATTTTTCTTGAGTCTTGCATTGCTATAAATTTAAGTCGAATTACAATTGTAAAATTTATCAATACGTGAGATTAGTATGAATTAATTATAGTAGGGTCTCACTTATTACACATCTATCTAGAAAGATTACCACTAATACTTATTCACGTAATTGGCAATCAAAAAGTCAACGTAAACATTCGCAATATATATATCATTTTCTATTTTGCTAATTATTAATTGACATTATTGTTTGTTCTCTTTAAAAAATCCCACAAATAGGGAAAAATCAAAAGTGAGGGTAATTTTGTGTGTAAATGATTATGGAGGAGAAACATTATACTTGTGTTAGTTTTATTAAAAATATAAAATTGTTAAAGCTCATTTTGCTAGATTAATAATAATATTAGGTAGATCTGATAATTGTACTTATTGAACAGTCCATATTCTCCATAATAAATAGGTTTGAGTTAAAAATTACAAGTTAAAAAATATTGATGGTCTCATTCTGTCCACCCGCATAATATATATTCATTTATTCAAAAGTTTAATCATTTCAAAATTATAACTCACTTGTCATACTCTCTAATATTTTTATTTTCTCTCTCTAAAAAATCTAACGTGTTCTCTCTATACAATTTCACTCTCTTTAAAAGATTTGCACCTTTTTTATAAAATAAAAATGTTATTTATCTCTAAAATATCTCGCATTTTATCTCTAAAATTTGTCGCAATTTCAAAATAGATAGGTTGTTTTGTCTGCTACTAATAGTATCAGAGGTGTATTTTCCTGCTTTAATCTCGTCCGTTCAACCCTTTAATAACGTTAATGATGATGTTTATCTATTATTAGCCCATAACAAAATATTTGTTATGATTTATGAATCATTACCCTATGTGTGTTTGTGTGTGTGCAACTTGGTTTTTATGTCTCAAATTATTAGATCATCCTTACAATAACTTGGTATACTATAGTATTTAATGAGCTCATCACCATCGTTGTTCAATTTATTATTGAAAACAAAATATGGTATTTATATAGTATATAATTGAATTTTATTGTTAAATTAAATATTTTATTATACTATATTGCATTAGTTGCAGACTTACAGGCTACTCGCTTGAAAGGGATATCAAAATATTTTGAATTGAAGGTAAAAAGTTCTCGTTTAATGCATAATTATTAATATAGAACCTTCTTAACTTCAAAATTAGAAATCTGAACATGGATACCTCAAAAAACATTAAAAATCTATATAATAATAAAATATGTACGAAATTTAAATTAAAAAATGAAATTTTTATCATTAAAATAAATAATTAATAAATAAAATTTGAAAAAAGGCCAAAATATTAACATTTTAAAAAAATAACCTGCTAAATCAAAATTAATATTAGTTATTTTATTCAAAAAGTTATATAAAAAACATTAATAAAAAATAAATTTAAAATTTAAGAATTAATAATACGTCTTCGTGCTTTGCACGGGGTATACTTCTAGTTAGACCTTGTAAAATGGGTGGCAACCATTGAAAGTTATAAATGGGCATCGCTCACATGAACCCACATAATAAGTGGGTGAATGTGGGCTGCCCATTGGTCCCCGGTTATATAAGCTAACTTCATATACGGATATAAACTTTCTAAATTTTTTTGTAACATTCTGTTGTATTTCTTCATACTTTGCATGACCTAAGTATATGTAAAAATTTATTAAGACATAAATATGGATTAATATTCTGAACTTTTACTGTTTTTCTACTTTAGAGATTGTCTTCTCAATTTTTTTAATTAGGGGATTAAACTTTTAATTTTTTTCACTTTGGAGATTGTCTTCTCAATTTATTCAATTAGGAGATTAAACTTTTAATTTTTTTACACTTTAGGGATTGTCTTCTCAATTTTTTTCATTAGAGAATTAAACTTTTAAATTTTTCTAATTACGTCTAAATTGATAGTGTCACGTCAGAAAGTTGATGACATGGTAGCTACACGTGACTAAAAAATACTTATGTGTAATATTGAGTCTCATTTTAATATTTATTCAATTAATTTTTTGTACCAAAAAGGATAAATATAAGACCATTATTAATTTTACTTTAAAAAATTGTCATTAAATTTACTTCAAAAAATTAATAATTTACCAGAAGGGTAAAATTATCATTAAATTTACTTTAAAAAATTAATAATGGTTTTATATTAAAATTATAATTATAATAATTTATTTTAAATTTAATAAGGGTCCTATATTTACCCTTTTTGGTACAAAATATTAATTGAATAAATGTTAAAATGAGACTCAATATTACATATAAGTATTTTTTAGTCACGTGTCGTTGTCATGTCATCAATTTTCTAACGTGACACTATCAATTAGATGTATCATAAAAAAAATAAATGTTTAATCCCCTAATGAAAAAAATTGAGAAGACAATCCAAAGTAAAAAAAAATTAATAGTTTAATCCCCTAATTAAAAAAATTGATAAGACAATCTTCAAAATAAAAAAAATAATATAAAAGTTCAGAGTATTAATCCATATTTAGGACATTTATAAATTATATTTGTTGATTGAAGTCCATATATGTCAAGAGGTTTCCTCTTGTGTTTTCCATTGAGGCAAAAAGTTTGCAAAGTGAACTTCAAATTGTTTGTACTTGGAATTTATTGTTTTGATTTTTTAACACAGCGCATCATTTAATATAATTAAATACATCCATGATCAAGTATGTCAAGAAAATCAGCTAATAGATTATCTGAGCTCAATCAAGATATAAGAAACTACACAAATGTCCAATTACTACAACACAAAAGATCAATTTATCTTAAGGAACATCTATTTTTTTTTCTTTGTTATATAGCCCAAATGCCTAATGTTGTGACAGATTTCGTTATTTCGAAGGAAAAATGCATTGTATGTTACAAACATATTATTTGTTCATATGCATTATATTTCACAGCAATAATGCGATATTATTTATTCATGTAATTTTTACCATATCTCTCACCTCTCAATTAGAGCTGGAGAGAATGATTTAACAGCGATATTGCAGCGTTCATTTATCCTTAATCATGATGGTACGTTGATTTTTTCTTTTCTTTTTCTTCTCAACAGTTTAGATGTATTGAAAAATGCGTTTGGTTATTTTAACAATCTAAAATAAAGAAAAATATGAAAGAAAAAATGTGTAATTTATATATATACTTATGTGTGCAACAATTTAATTTATTATATGATTTTTATTTTTGTTTGAGAGAGAGAAATTAGATAAGGGAAGTGATATAAAATTCTAGAGAGAAAATTTTATAAAATTTTAGAGATAGAAACTAAAACATAAATTTTGTTATAGAGAATATGAGGAATCCATATTTATATTAATATATATTTATGCTCAAATTTGATATATTGGGCAAGCCCATATCCATTTATGACCGCTCACTTACAACTCACTAAATTTTCAACTTATTTAAACTCAGTCCATATAAACTCAAACCCAATTATATCCACTCAAACTCGTCCACGGGTCTACTGACGGTCCTTATAATTAAACAGACAAATTGATTTGTCTGCATTTTTTTAGGTTTGACCTCTTACTTTTCGTATATTAAGTCAACTTTATTATATATCTATCTAAATTAGAAACTATAATTATTTACATAGTTTTATAAGGAAACAAATTAAAATAAGATCATCTAACCTAATAATAATTTGTTACTTTTATCAAAATATTTACAATAATTCAAGTTGAAATAAAATAATATTACTACTTAGATGATATAATTTTAAAATATATATATATATATATATATATATATATAATTATATTTTTGAGTATAAATAAGATTTTAGCTAGTATATTAAAAAAAACTATTTTCTTATGAAAATCACCTTACTAAATATTAAACTATACGATGTAATACCCCATGTATTTATGTAGTTATTGGCCAAAAAACATAACTTGAAATTCATGGGATCCTCTCCATTTCAAGTAAATGGAGACTCTTTATTTCGTGATCCAGATTTAAAATATGCGCTCTCTCCCCTGTCAGCGTGATGTCACATTCCAACACATTTTAAATATGGACCATGAAATGGAGAGTCTTCATTCACCTGAAATGATAAGGGTCCTGATCTAGGTTGCTAGGGCTTTTTCTGTGTCTCTGAATTATTTTACCATATTATATGAATGCATCAGCATGCACCTATCGTAATCATGTTTATGCGGGCGAGTTTTTGGTGATTTAGGCTGGACTAAATTGCAAATCTGACCCTCCTATTTGTCATGTTTTTGTTAAACTGTTTTCTAAACTTTTTTTTAGCACAATCGTTCCTCGTAGATACATTAGTCATGCAAAGCTGCCTCATATGGTAGTCCATTTTGCACCTAGTAATTAAACCACTGTCTAAAGTGCAGAGAAAACTAAAGGTACTGGGGTCACATTAAATAATAAATTTTGTATCTACTCCCAACGGGATTTTAATGCTATCCTTTGTTCGGAACTCGGAAGGTGTGATCGAGTTGTATCATGTACGTAGTTTATTTGTTCAAATTTAAAGTAAATGACTTTAAGTTAAATTGGTGTTTTAGTGCAAGGTAATATATATATTATAAAGTGGGAGGAAAGAGTAGTACTAGTGAGATTGGAGTGAACTGGCTACAACCAACATGGTGGTGAGTGTGCTTGAGCAATGCCGAATCTCGCCACCACCTGGTGCCGTTGCTGACACCTCTTTACCCCTCACATTTTTCGACATAAAATGGCTTATGATTCCTCCGGTTCACCGCATTCTTTTCTACAATTTACCCCACTCTAGAACCGACTTCACCCAAACATTTGTTCCAAATCTCAAAAATTCATTATCCCTAGCTCTTAAACACTACTTTCCATTTGCCGGTAACTCCGTAATCCCCTCGACTAGTCTTTCTAGCAGCAGCCCCCAAATTCGTTACCTAAATGGGGACTCGGTTTCACTAACGGTTGCCGAGTGCACTAGTAAAGATTTCAATCATTTAGCAGGGAATCACGCTCGAGATGTCAATGAATTATTTCGTCTTGTTCCTCAACTTCCACCCGGTACCTCCGTGGGAGGCTGCGATGTATCTCCACTCTTAGCTGTTCAGGTGACCTTTTTTCCCAACCATGGCACAACTGTCGGATTTACAAATTCCCACGTCGCTGCCGATGGAAAAAGTATGTGCAATTTCATCCGGGCATGGGCGTCAATCGCTAAACAACTCTGCATCACCGGAGATAATAATGATGAGGCACCATCCGTGTTGTTCCCGGTTCCATTTTATGATAGGGGTGTGATCAAAGATCCCAAGGGGATAGCTAACATTTTATGGGCCCATTATTTAAAGATAAAAACAAAGCAGCGGGAGAATTTTCAACCTCAAGTACCAGCTGTTGCGCCACAGCTTGTTCAAGCCACAGTTGTCATGCATCGAGCCGATATCCAAGATCTCAAGAACTTGGTGTTAGCCAAACTGCCAACATTAGCACGCGTCTCATCTTTTACGGTGGTATGTGCTTATCTATGGACCTGTATGGCAAAAGCACGCGTGGCTATTGGCCAGGAGGTGCGCGATGAAAATGAAGTGGAGGATTTCATATTTGTGATGGATTGTCGCGCTCGTTTGGATCCACCCATACCCGATACTTACTTTGGGAATTGCTTAGTGGGTTGTTTTGCAACCCGAAAGAGCGCGGAATTAGTAGGAGAGGAAGGGATTCTGGCTGCAGCTGAAGGGATAGGAGAGGCTATTCATACAAAGGTAAATAATGAGGAGGGAGGAGTCTTGAAAGACGCAGAGTTGTGGTACGCCGGCTTTGAAACGATCACGACGAAGAAGGCTTTTATGATTGCTGGATCGCCAAAGTTTGACTATTATAGTACAGATTTTGGGTGGGGGAAACCAAAAAAGCTTGAAGTTGTTTCCCAGAGATGTTCCCTTAATTCGGAAGGAGATGTGGAAATTGGAGTGTGCTTCCCTACGAATTTGGTCCAAGCTTTCACTAATATCTTTTCCAAAGGACTTAACAGTTAAGGTGAAACCTTGATTAATTAGCTTTAGAAGAATGTTGCTTTTTCTAAGCTAAAGCCAGAGAAGCTCTCAAATGTTAATTTTAATATTATATTATTATGAATGAATATGATCGATCATCCTATTAATTAAACCGTTACTGTGTTTTTTAACTAGTACGTACGTAGTTGGCCTTCTCCGGCGGCCGGGCGCCAGCAGCTTTAATTTCCTTAGTCTTGGATTATGTGGAATCCGTCTTTAAAATCTCCATCAGTCTTGCTCCATTCGGATATTAGCATAGTCTGTTGAAACGATATCTAAGGCCATAAACAAATGAACCAAGTTGTTTTCTAATTGTACTGTTGTCAAGTTTTAATATATATTTTTTCATTGGAATGCCAATTCCCCTTGTGTTATGTTTGGTTCCCATTTTTTGGTATGCATGGAATGGAATGACTTAAGAAATGGAATGACTTAAGGAATGAATGCTATGTTTGGTTCCTATTCCTAGGCATGGATAGAATGGAATGGCTCAAGGAATGGAATGACTTAGGAAATGGAATGGGAATGGGAATGGGAATGGGAATGGAATGATCATTCTCATTTTTATGTTTGGTTTGTCCATTCATTCCTTCGGGAATAAAATTACCAATCTACTTCCGGAATAAATATTTTTTGAGAGTGCGAGGGCGGGGGCGGGGTGGATACATAATCAGTAAATATTATTTTTTTTGAGGGGGAGGGGAGTGGGGGGTGGGCCGAGTGGGGAGTTGCGGGGTGGGGGTAATCAGTAAATATTATTTTTTTGGGTGGGGGCAGGGTGGGCAGGGTGAGGGTGGGGGTGCGCAGGGATGGGGGTGGGGGGTAGGTGCGTGGGGTAGGAATGATCATTCTTATTTTTATGTTAGGTTTGTCCATTCATTCATTCATTCGGGAATAAAATTATCATTCTATTTTAGGATCATGTTTATTTGCAAGAATTTTAATCCCAATACTATTAATTTTAGGATTAAATAGTCCTAGTCACATGTTTGTTTTTTATTGAATTATTCATGGGATAACTTAAAATAATCTTATGTTATGTTTGTTTTTTCTAGGATTAATTAAAGAATTGGATTAAAAAATATCGTTTAGACTATTATACCCTTACCAATAATAACATATTTTAAACTATAATTTAAACTTATTTATACATCAAAAAATAATGAACAATTAATTAGAAATTTTAAATAAGTGGTTATATTATTCAATAAATATTATTTGTTTTGAGAGAGTAAGGGTGTATACATAATCAATAAATATTATTTTTTAGGGGGTAGGGGATGGGGGTGGGGGTGGGGGTGAGGGTGGGGGTGGGCGGGGTGGGGGTGAAGATGTATACATAATCAGTAAATATTTTTTTTTGGGCGGGGTGGGGGTGGGTAGGCGTGGGGTGGGGTGGGTGGGGTGGGCAGGGTGAGGGTGTATATATAATCAGTAAATATTATTTTTTTTGAGTGGGGTGGGGGCGGGGTGGGGGCGGGGTGGGGGTTGGGGTGGGGGCGGGGTGGCGGGGTGGGTGGGGGTTAGGGTGGGGGTGCATATATAATCAGTAAATTTTTTTTAGGTGGGGGGGGGGTGAGGTGGGGGTGAGGGTGTACACATAATCAGTAATATAAAAATTTTGAGGGGGGTGGGGGGCGGGGGTTGGGTATACATATAATTAGTAAATATAATCAGCTAATTTTATGCATTAAGATGGTTAATAATGATGTATTTTTTGTTTATTTAATTTTCACGTTTAACATTAATAAACAATATTAGAAATTAAAGAAGTCAAAAACTTATTAGTCTGAAAATAATTCAAAAAAAATAGTTCAAAATAAACATAAACACAACTTTTTTTGTAAGGAAAATGAAATAGTATAAAAAAGGGAGGAAAATAAAAGAAATGATGCAAGATAGAGAAGAGAAAAAGGGAATGAGGTTGACCTAGGAATGAGATAAACTCACCTATTTAGAAAGGAATGAAAAATAACTTTCAAATTTGGAAGGGAATAACTAAAGGAATGAAATAGTCATTCCAATTGACTAACCAAACATGTTTTAAGTCATTCCATAAGGAATGATCATTCCATTCTCAACTCATTCAATTCCATTCCCACCAACCAAACACAACTAGTTCCTTACCACCTTCATGCATGCATGGCATATTGGCATGTGGATGTAATCTGAACTTAACAATCACATGAAATCAAAATAAAAGATTAAATTTAACTTTTTTAAAATAAATATGTTCCAAAACACAATATTAATTGACTTTTTAAAAATAAATGGGAAATATTTGTAAACTCAAAATTAATACGAAGACAATTAATTTTTAAAAAATATAATTAAGAAAACTTTAAACCATCTACAAATTATTATTATTTTTGTTTCAAAATTAGAGATATAATTTGATTTTTGAACTCAAATGACGACATATTAAGTTCTCAATGAAGGGACAAATTTTTACGAACAAAGTTGCCACGCATATAAAGATATGATGGATACTAATTTATACCTAATTCGATATTTTGTCATATTTTTAGGTTAAATTTCACTCAATCCGTATTATTAATGGATTACTTACTTACACGTAGTTTAGAACATTTAGGTGGTGTTTGATAAAATTGAGTAATTAAGATTTGAACAGTTAATACATATTACTAATAAATTAGACTATCTGAATGAAATAGCATCTGAATTTAAAAAACTGTTTGACAACTAAAAAGTGTAACACAATTGAATGACACTATTTTACCATTTTAACCCTCTGATTTATTTAAAAATTTATTTAAATGATCTTAAAATTTGAAATTAGAGGAGTACAATATTTATTAAAACTATTTTTATCCATAAATTTTAAATAAATTATTAAGAGGCAGCTCTTAATAGTTAATATTTGAGTTTCTGTCTTAACGATTAAGAGACATTAAGAGGCAAAAAAAATTATCAAACAAAATTTGTCTCTGACCGAATCAGAGGCAAATGAATTAAGAGGCATTTAGACACAAACAAACACTACCTTAGTTTATTTTTAGCATGTACTTGAAAATCTTATTTGTATAAGGAGTTTATTTCAAAAGCATTTGAAAATTTCATAAATTTTTTTAATGAATAGATAATTTACTTATGCCAAATAAAAGTATTTTTACTTATCTAGTTCCAAATGAACTTTTCGTGAATCGGATCTAAACTTGTTTTCATTTCCTGTGCCTTTCTACTGTACCATTTGTTTGTTAAACTGAAGGGGTTAGCCACTTAACCTAGAGTGGCAAAAGAGGTTTGCTTTCTTTCTTGACTTTATTTGTTCAAATCTTGAGGTCAGTATTTAAGGGGAAATCTCTTGAATGTACCCTTACCGTCCAACAAAAAAACAATAAAGTAGTAGTATTTGTTTTTTCTCATGTATAGGAGGTCCTAGCAGCACTTGAGTTGGATCACAAAATCATCGGGTGTCGACTTCTCCACTGTCTAGATTCCTCTAAAATATGATTGCTAGCTTAGTGTATAGCACGTGATTCACGTGTATTTAAAAGAATGAGGACGCACGCTATTCACGCCTATTTAAAAGAAGAGCAATGCTTACTATCACATAATTTGGGTTATATAAAACTCACAGACACATATATGCATATTTACGGATCCTGCATGTCACGCAGGGTCCACAGTATGCATATGTGTCATACTGCAAACAAGTGACACCCCCTCTAGATAACCATAATAACATTCACATCCCCTCTAATTTTTTAATTAACAGATAGTACCTCTGCAAGCTTTTAGGGTTGACTAAATAGATAAAGTTACATATTTAGCCTTGTATGTTATCAAATTTTAATTCATAATATATATATATATATATATATATATATATATGTTTAATTATCCTCTTTTTAATACAACACATTTTAATTATAGTTTTATTTGTAATTAAGACTATTTCATTTAAATTGTTGGTAACTTATAAAAAAAAAAATTAGTTTAATTAACAACATTTGTCATTTTTACTGTAAATAATTATGCTTAAGTGGGACTTATGTTTAGTTTAATATATAAGAAAAATAATTAATATAATTTTTAATACTTTTTTTATATGAATAATAATATTCATTTTGTAATAATAAGTTTATTTTACACAAATTTTAATATTTTAAAAAAATAATTATAATTTTATTGTGTTAATTTGTAATTTTATGGGTTACCATTTACAGTTCTAATTAGTGATATGGCATCAACAATGGAGTTGTTTTTCTCGCTATCCCTTCTCCTATTATTCTTTCTTCTCTTTTGACTATTTTTCTTATAAAATTTTCATTACAAAACACAGAAATAATAATTCAAAAATTCCCCTCCCGCCAGGTGCAACAGCCTGGCCTTTGATAGGCGAAAGTTTAAATTATTTGTCCATTATCAAAAGTGGGCTTCTTATATTGGAAAAAGAGAGTGATATTTATTGGACATAAAATAGTGAGAGAACTAAAATTATATTTAATATTTAAGACAATAATAAAAACTAAGCAAATAAAACTTACTTGAAATTCTCAAACGATAAATATTTAAGAGACAAAAATATTTATTTAAAACAACTTATATTAAGGGACGGAGAAAGAAGTATAATTGCTAGTGATATGGCATAATAGGGACGCCAGGGGATGCAAAGAAAGAGACTTAAATTTTTGGACAACATACATTTTCATTGGTACTCTCTCTATCCCTTAATATAAGATTTTTAAAAAAGTGTTTTTATTCCTTAATATAATTCGTTTATGAATTTCAAGTAAGAATTCTCTCACTATATTTTGTCCAATATAAGGGTAATATAGACAATTAATATTATATTTAATGCTATATAATTATTTTTTTATAAAACAATTGAAGTTTGAAATGAAGTTTGGGCGGAGTTTGGTCAATAAAAAGTTCGATCCATTATAGACTCGATCAAAATATAATATTAAATATAATGTTCATAATAAAAAAAGTCTCGCAATAAGAAAATACAACCTTGCACAACTTTTAAGAAACAAACGTGAAATGCATGCGTCCTTTTTCTACGGACAAATAATTATGAGTGCATGTGCTCTCTATAGACAAATAATTATGAGTGCATGTGCTCTCTATACAGACAAATAATTATTAATTTATGATTTAATGAGACCATATATTTATACAGTAAAACCTCTATAAATTAATATTTCATAAATTAATAATTTTTTAAAATAATATTTTTTCTCAGTTCCGACTTGAATTAATAGGATAAATTAATAATTTCGATAAAATAATAAAACAATAATTTTTAAAAAGACCCTCATATAAATATATTGTCCCATCAAAATCATAAATTAATAATTCTTTTAAATTACAAATATATCTAGGGTGATCTTGTAAAATATGATTCTATTCTCGTTTGTTTTGTCTTGAAATTCAAATCTATCTCAATTTCATCCTTAATTTTTCTTGAAATTCAAATCTAATTGAATTTCATCCTTAATATATGGTCCTATCAAAATAATATTTTGTCTTGAAATTCAAATCTAATTGAATATTAATTTTTTTTTGGAATAAAATGTGAATGTAATTTGAAAAGTGGATACAATGAACATTATTTAATTATTAAAAATAATTAATATCACTTACAATGAATTTTATTATTACATTAATTTAATAAGTATGATACATCGCATCAAAAAAAGTATGATATAAACATAAATAAAATGCAATAATTTTAATGTAATTAAATTTATGTTCACCGAATAGAAAAACACTCTTTAAATTAATAAATTATTAATTTATCGATTAAATAATAACTCTCTAAATTAATAAAATTTTCTAATCCCAACAGTATTAATTTATAGAGGTTCTACTGTATAAGGGTCTTTTTAAAAATTATTACTCCCTCCGTCCCATAATAAATGATGTTTTAGGTGATTTTATTTGTCCCAAATTATTTGATGTTTTAGAAAATTTAGGAGCATTAATTATAATATTTTTAAAATTACCCCTCATTACTCCTACTTTAACACTTGCTTTTAACTCTCTCTCTCCTTATTAACACAAAGAGTATTATAGACAAATGATACTATATTTAATGCTATACAATTATTTCTTTAATGGTTGTGCTCAACTCTAAATCATCACTTATTATGGGACGGAGGTAGTATTTTATTATTTTATCGAAATTATTAATTAATCACATTAGCCCAAGTCGGGACTGGAAAAAAAAATATTATTTTAGAGAAATTATTAATTTATAGATGTTCTACTGTAGTATTTCTGAAGAAATTAGAGCAATGCTACTATCACATAATTTGGGTCACATAAAGCTCACATACACACATGCATATTTGAGGGCCCTGCATGTCACGCAGGGCCCACAGTATGCATGTGTATGTCTGTGAGTATTATGTGACCCAAAATTATGTGATAATAGCATTATTTTTCAACTTGCCACACACTGACACACAAGAACTACTTATTAATAATAGCTTAGCACATGCGTGACCACCAATCGCCATAAAGTAACTGCTTCAGCTCTATCGTAGAGTTCAGTTGAGAAATATTTCACTTTACGATTCCTTTGCTCTACGACCCATTCTACGATCGTTCTTCACTCAACGAGCCCTAATGAATAGTCATTCTACGATCAATTCTTGCAATGTTAGAAACTTCCAACAACGTGGTACTAAGAATTCAAATTTAACATTCCTAACTCACTAATTAACTTATTAAACCTAGATTTGTCTAGTGATTTAGTGAACACATCAACAAGTTAATTTTCAGTTGAGATAAAGTGTAATGCAATATTCTCATTTCGTACACGATCTGATTTCTATATGAACATTCAGAATAGTCATTCTTATGTTTATTTCAAAAGGAGATGAAATGAAAATTTCAATGAAATGTCATAGATAATAAAGGACGACGAGCTTATTAGCAACATCAATAATCCGTTATTGGTAAACAATAAGCTAAGAATAGTCGTGCCCACCGAGCCTTTAATTCAATTGCACTAAAGGTCCTATAGTTTCTTTTCTTTTTATTTTATTTCTTAAAAAATTTATTTTTTGGAGAATACAATGTAAATGCTTGAGTATGCTTTTGTTTTTTAAAATCCCACTTTTTAGAAATAATATAATCTTATAATTAAGTATATTATTATTATTACAATAGGATGAACCAAACATTATCATTTCTGACTTATGCAACGCTGGTTAAATAAGTATTATAATTTGTCAAAATATAATTAATTAATTATCCATTCATACATGGTGGGTCCGAGTTCAAACTGAATGGACTAGTTTGCCTGTTTTATCATTTTTTGTATTTAAAGGGAAAATATATGAGTAAATATAAATGAATTTCATATATTAGTCAATATCATTCAAATTTTATGTTTAAAACTAAATATAAAGTTCATAATAAAAAAAATCTCACAATAAGAAAATAAACCTTGCACAACTTTTAAGAAACAAACGTGAAATGCATGCGTCCTTTTTCTACCGACAAATAATTATGAGTGCATGTGCTCTCAACAAACAAATAATTACAAGTGGATGTTCATCTAACCAAAGTAACAATATTTAAATGGTAGTGATATGGCAGTAGCTAACAATAGGAGTTGTTTTTCTCCATATCCCTATCCGTTCTCTTATTATTATTTCTGTGTCAGTTTTTAATATAAAATTAATTTTAATTAATTGATTAATACAATGTCGATACGCAGGTCAGAAGGTAATCTTTTTTTCTATGTGTAGTATTGTATTGGTCAATTGACTAACTTACCATAAAATTAACTTCATAATAACCGGATCCATCTGCTCTTTGCCTATTTTTCTTATCAAATTTTCATTACAAAACACAAAAATAATGAATCAAAAATTCTCCTCCTGTTGGGTTACTCCTCGAATCCTATTATGAAAAGAATTGCTAATATGGAAAGGAAAAACTCCTATTTTTAATTGGAGTATTATTTTAGAAAGAAATCAATTTGTAATAAGAATTTTATTTTAGAAGTGTCCTGTTTTGAATAGGAAGAGGAGATATGTGTGGTACTCTATAAATAGAGTATTATGTTTAGTTGTTGAAGTGTAGCACAATCAAAAGTCATGTAGCATTCAAAAAGTTAAGAGAGGGTGTGAGTGGGTTTTGTGTTTGTGTGAGGGAGAGAGTTTTTTGCAGCTTTTAGTCCGTCCAAAAAGTTGTTACGCGGTATTGTGAAACCTCAAGTTTTAGGGCGTAAAACTTGGGATGATTATTGTAAGCCCATTATTTTGATATAGTGGAGATTCGGAGTTTGGCATGTGGTTTTTCCCTTTAAGGGTTTTCCACATTAAATCTTGTGTTGTTTTATCTCTCTTTATTTTATTGTTTATTTTGCGTAACTTAATTCCCAACAAGTGGTATCAAGAGCTAGGTTGATTGGATCTGAGTTAGAAGGGAAATTAGTCGCATTGGTGTGACAAATAAAAAGAATAAAGATTGAAGTAATTGGTGTTCATCGTGATATTAATGAATAAGAGATTTTGCGCTTATAGAGAATCACCCTTGCAGTCGCTAAATGAAGATCATGAAGATGTTGATGAAGATAAAGACAATGATGATGGTAATGGTAATGATGATGAAGATAAAGATTATTGCAGTAGTGTAGATCATGCGGATGATATGGATGATGCAAATGATACGGAAGATGCGGATGTTGCAGATGATATGAAATATGCGGATGTTGCGGATGATGCAGATGATACATATATTGCGGATAACGAGAGTAATGCAGACAATGCGAATAATGCGGATGATGCGGATAGCGAGGGTGTGGATTATGGTGACGACTACAACAACGGTGAAAGTGATGAAGTTGAAGTGTTTGCGGATTCGAGTCGAGGGAGGAATTGTTGGAAAACTCCTCGAATCCTATTCAGATATAAAGTTGAAGTATTCGGGGATTCGACTCGAGGGAGAGATTGTTGGGTCACTCCTCGAATTGTATTATGAAAAGAATTGCTAATATGAAAAGAAAAATTCCTATTTTTAATTGGAGTATTATTTTAGAAAGAAATCAATTTATAGTAGGAATTTTATTTTAGAAGTGTCCTATTTTGAATAGGAAGAGGAGATATATGTGGTACTCTATAAATAGAATATTATGTTTAGTTGTTGAAGTATAGCACAATCAAAAGTCATGTAGCATTCTAAAAGTTAAGAGAGGGTGTGAGTGAGTTTTGTGTTTGTGTGAGGGAGAGGTTTTTTTGCAGCTTTTATATTCCATGCAAAAAGTTGTATTGTGGGTGAGAGGATTTTGCAGCTTTTAGTGTAACGCCCCCAAAATAGGTCCAATCCACCCAACCCATTTTGGGTCGCCACGAAATACACTCAACAAAAATTTCAAATACAAATCTTCAAGTTCTAACTTTTTAAACTGTCATACAAAATACGACCACAATTAAACTGTGAGTTTCAATACAAATACAGTGCCCATACTCCAAATCAATAATACGTTACAGAAAGGTACAGTCAATAACTGTTTTAGGAATTAAAATCTTTGGAAAATGTTCAAGGAAACCTTCGTACATGGAAGGCCATGCATCCATGTTATAATAGATATCGTAGGACTCGAGAATTATCCTTGGTTGACCCAATAGACCCCAAAAAAAAACGAGAAGATTACTATCTTGTTCATTCCAATGGTGGGTCTTCTCTTGCCATATAATTATCTCTGTTGTCTCAAACTGAGAATTATATTCTAACCGTACTCCAAGATTATATAGGTAGTGTTCATGGATATAATCAGCAAGTGGATGTGCACAACCATGTCTTATGATAACATGAAGTCGTATGTGGTTAGACATCTTGTATTATAGTGACAAAACACCCTTCCAAAGTTGGGTTCACCTCACCTAAGTCAGGTCACCAAAATCAACAGTTAAATGACGTATAAAATACGACGTACTTATCTAAAATTTTCAATAAAATTATTTTCATACTGTTTGGTGAAAAACTTCAACAGTTCTAGACCCTCGTTCTATTCCCCTGTTATCCCGCTGACCCAGCTACACTCTTATTACCTGAAAGGAATTGTGAAGCAAAAGGGTGAGCACAAATAGCCCAGTAAAGAATATCATGACTAAAGATAATTAAATTATCAATAGTCTTCATCAGTGATAAATCAGAGATTTATAACATATGGTAGATGATAAAACTTTTCAACCATAGTTGCAGTGGAACGAGCAATCCATTAGAAGAGTCAAATAGACTATAATGTCTATTATCTTCTCCATGTTAAAAGTCCACCAATAATATTTCATCCCTGTAACATCAATCAACAATTCATGTCCACAATCATGTAAGTTCATGATCATAATTATCTTGATGAATTCCTCTTTGCACTCAGAACGAAGATAAATCTCATCACCTGCCTTTACCTGAAACATCAAAGATCATGGTTATACCAAATCACAGTTCCTGTTCATAATCATGCTAATCAATTCATCTTTGCATTACAAGCCAAAGATATTCAACAATTAATCATTCATCTTTGCACTACAGGCCAAAGATATTCACAAATCAACCGCTCATCTTTGCACTACAGGCCAAAGATATTCACAAATCAACCGCTCATCTTTGCACTACAGGCCAAAGATATTCATATATCAAAAAAATATCTAATCATTCCAGAATTTATATAACAATAATTATAACCATGTTGATCAATTCGCCTTTGCACTTAAGCTAAAGATATTCAATTATAAATTCAATGGTCATGAACATACCAGTCAACAATTCATCTTTGCACTACTGGCCAAAGAGAAATCTATAGTCATGATCATACCAATAATCTACCCATCTTTACACTCAAGTCAAAGAGAAATTTCATCACCAGGATTATAAAAATGTTATATATGAGAATAAGAACAATACGATCCAATTGTCAACATGATAACCAATTGTGGAGTAAAATTCAAGAATAAAGTTCAAAATATGGATCCGATCAAAGATAGGAACCTAAACAGCCAACTTGGACAAATAGAAGAAAATTTAATTTTTCGGTTAATAGTGCCGTATACGTGAATAGTGTCGTATACGTGAATAGTAATCCCGACATGAAAAAGATAGAAATTTCATAAGAAAAATCATACTTCGTGAATAGTACTCGTGAATAGTACCGTATTCGTGAATAGTGCCGTATACATGAATAGTGCCGTATACGTGAATAGTAACCTCGACGAAAAAATTAAGAATTTCATAATAAAATCCATGCCAATATTTAGGTATAATGATATTGAAAAGAATAACATCATTTACGAAAGAAAATAACATCCCTTACCATCCCTCAAAAGAATAGTACATCTGACTGGAATATCGGATATAATATCGAAGGAAACTTGCGCTGAATACTAATACTCAAAGTATTGAAATACTCACAAAAATACGCTCGATATTATAGAAAGAGAAAACTTCTGATTCTGGTGTGATTTTCAATTCTAACCTAAGCACCCTATTTATAGGAAAAGCTTAGGATGCCAAAGGAGACTAAAATAATAAAATAATATATTTTTTTTCAAAATTTCCGCCGCCTGGCGGCTAAAAAAATTTTCAACAAAAGTAGGGCCCGCCCATAAAAAATATATATATTTTCCGAAACTTCAATAATTCATAACAAATAGCCCCTTCGTCAGAAAAATACAAATTCTATGTCATTCCATAGGAAATTTAATTCTCTACAACTTTGCAGAAGGAAGTTTTTCCAAATTCCAAACATAAATTATCCGAAATCCAAAAACAGATGATTTCTCACACCAAAATATTGATAAAAACTCACCAGCGCCAATTCCTTCTTTAATATCCACAAAATAAATATTTCCTTATCATATAAATCAATAATTAATTATTCACAAATAATATTATAGAACTACAATATTAACAACCAGGTCGTTCCCAGGACAGAGGGGGCCTTCCGATAAGGACTTCTCCTTACTGGCGCGCAATTAAATAACCCCTCCTAGACAGAACTTCCTTAGACATTGTCAATAATGCTATCTAATAATATTATTCAAATAATATGAATTATTGAGTTGATAATGTGAAATACTGTGCAATGACAATTATTGAATCAATACTACAAAATATCAACTGTAGCCATTATTGAATCAATCATATAAAATGGCAACGTAGCAATTATTGAGTTAATAAAATATCAATGTAACAATTATTGAGTCAATAATATAAAATACCAACGTAGCAATTATTGAGTCAATAATATAAAATATTGAACAGTAATTACTGTAACAATAATTGAGTAATAGCTTCTCACGTAAGACTCAATAATTCGAAATACTGTGCAATACCGTGTGCTACTATGCAACACCGTGTATCACTGTATTTTAACCACCGGGTATTTCAACAGTACTAACGGTAACAACCACGCCGTTATTTTATAAAAAGGTTATTTCTGTCGCTTTCTATATTCGACAGTTATTCCGTTGTGGGATCCACAAATAGCTGCGCCGTCGTACGAATATTCCCCGACAACAAGAATATTTTATAACCACTTGCTCATCTTAAAATATTTGCACATTTCACCCATAACTTTCATATTTATCAAAACAACACCTTACTGTTTCGAAATAATATATAAAGAAAACTAAATCTTTATTCATAAAAGTTGGGGTCTTACATTTAGTCCGTCCAAAAAGTTGTGTCGCGGTATTGTGAAACCTCAAGTTTTAGGGCGTAAAACTTGGGATGATTATTGTAAGCCCATTATTTTGATATAGTGGAGATTCGGAGTTTGGCCTGTGATTTTCCCTTTAAGGATTTTTCACATTAAATCTTGTATTGTTTTATCTCTTTTTATTTTATTGTTTATTTTGCGTGACTTAATTCCCAACACCTCCCGCCCTAATTTAAGTCGTAAAGAAATAATTATATAATATTAAATATCATATCAATTGTCTATATTGTTCTTGTATTGAAAAAAAATATGTTATTTATTGGACATAAAATAGTGAGAGAACCAAAATTATATTTAATACTTGTAGTAATATTAAAAACTAAGCAATTAATGCTTACATGAATTTCTCAATCCACAAATTTTAAGAGACAAAAATACTTTTTCTAAAATGACTTATATTAACTGACGGAGAAAGTATGTGTTAGGAATATACATTGAGAATGTTATTCCTATGTATATATGATTTGATTATGATATAAATGAATGAATATGCAAGTATGCTTGCATTGACAAAAGTTGTAAAGTCCTTTGATAGATAATAGGAATATATGTACAAGGACTTAGAATGAATTGATCAAATATGTTAGGTTGATCCTACATAAGCAAAACAGCTTTGTAAAGTCCTTAAAAAGAAATGATGTACAAGGACTATAAATATAGAAAGATTAAGCTTGTTAGGTTGATCTTATACAATGTAATAGATAGGCTTATCTGATCGTCGAGCATTGCACCAGCATTGTAGTCTGCCTGAAGAGACAAGGAAGACTCGAGAACTATTAAGACGGAATCGTAGTCTGCAAGGATAGTAGATCTCGGAGTTCGTAGTCTGTCGGGAGAAACGAGAAAGGATCGTAGTGTGTCAGGAAGAACTTTCTCAGAACCGTAGTCTGCTGGGAAAGTCATGTTCAGAATCGTAGAGACAGCCTGTCTATAAATCGACTGAATGCCTGCCAGAGCTAAGTCAAGAATCGTAGATCACACTTGAAGCAGTGGAGTCTACGGATCTAATCAGAAGCAAAAATCGTAGTCGAGCCAGATCAGAAGAGCACAACAAGCATAAAGGCAGAAATCTTAGTATGTCAAGATCTGATCTCGGAATCGTAGTGTCTGCAGCAACAAAGCTAAATCGTAGTCTGCAGAACTAAGGCTTCCAAAAAGGTTGCTCACAACGCTAAGGGAAGAATCGTAGTGTCAACACGATTCTCCACAGATGGGCTCTCCCAGAATATCAAAAGCATGGAGCCTCTGGTCTGAGCTACAAAGATACATTCCAAGGAAACCAGAGAGCACTCAACGAATGGCATGCAAGCTAACAGAAGATACAAGCATCAACTCAATCAACATGCAGATTGAAGTTGTGAAGCCATTCGAGATGAAGTCTTCCACAAGTAAATCAGAAGAAGACTCCAGACATAGTAGCTGACTAAAGAAAGTCAGTAAGTGCAGATTCTGTCAAGAGAACAGAAGACAACGATCTTGAGAATCACTCAAGATCGTAGTGGTTGCCGAACGAAGAAGGAACTGATACAGTTTATACAGAGATACCGGCCAGCTTATGAAGAACAAGACAAAAGTGATTAAGCATGGGTCAGCCCATTGAAGATAGGTGAACGGGAGATCACCAGGAGAAAGAGAACTGGGTATGCCACAAATCTGAAGTGTCTTGCTATTCAGAAGAGGCCAGAACGACAAGTCAAGCTATCAGTTCCTGAGATCAGTCAAGGCAAGCATAAGTGTTGAAGCACTGCACAAGTAAAGGAAGTGGTGTTCTACATTGAAGATCCAAGAACACTCTTCAGAATCGTAGTGTTGTCTCAACCAGTCAAAGCAACATTCAACAAGACACACTACAATAAAGGTCCAAGAACATCTGCATAAGAATCGTAGAGTTTGGGCATCTGAGTATTGAAGCACTAGCAATGAATCAATATGAAGACTGACATCCGAACGTTGCTGATTGAGATCATCGATGCAGAAAGACAACTCCTAAGGATTTGAATCAAAGAATTAGAAAGGAGTAATAAAGATGACTACCAAGCCTGACACGGAACAGTGACATCTCTGAGGCAGTAGGTGAGAAAGCAGACTGCTGTGTCAGTAAAGTCAAAAAGGAGCTGTCACGTCACATCAGCAGTCTGCACCAAATAACTCGAGATCTGTGAAGCAATTCAAATAGCTTCCAACGGCTACTTTCCAACGGGAAGATCATGGAAGGGTATTTAATGGACAGAGCTTCAAGGATAAGAGTTGTTGCTGAGTTATAGATTTGTTGAGTTGTTGAATGCTATACTGTTGACTCTACGAGTTCCACCTGAGCTAAACAGAACAAGTCTCTGTGACAGTGAGACTACGAAGGTGGAAGTGAAGCAGACTTGAAGAAGGACTTGAACAGACTAAAGCTTCACTCAACAAGGATGAGAATGCCACTAAAGATGGTAGCCAATCTGAGAGCCGAGAAGGCCAAGAAGATAACATTCAGGAAAGTGGCTGAGCATAAAGAAGATCAGAAGAGCCACTCTACGGATCACCATGAAGAACTAGAAGCTGAACCAGAAAAGATGTAGAACCATGTCTGTATATCATTCAAGAAAGGTTCAAGGGCTGCTAAGGACCAGAAGAAGGTGACCCACAATGAAAAGCCTTAGCAGCCCTATGTGGTGATGGTGCACAGCTGACATCAAGAAAAGATGAGCTGAACAGAATGAAGATCAGCTGCACCAGAGAAGAGGTCCAGACTCAAAGTAGAATGCTGAGGACCAAGCCTAGCTGCTAAGTACAAAGATGATCAAGCTTCAAGACATCTTAGTAGCAAAGCACAAACAACTACAACAACGAGTAGCCAGGGCCTGAGGGGTCCTTGTCCGGAGGGATTAAATGAGTTCTAAGCCAGAGGGCTTGAAGAGTTCTTAGCGAACTGAAGTTCCAAGGCTGCTGGCCTTGAAGAGTTCTTAGTGAACTAAAGTTCCAAGGCTGAGGGCCTTGAAGGAATCTTAGTGATTCAGGGTGTTGCCCATTCCTTAGTAGATTTCCTGCGAGAGTGCAGAAGAGTGGATTAGGAGCTTGAGTCTCTGAACCACTTAAAACCCTTTGTGTCTTTTGCATTCTGTCATTTACTTTATGTCTTTACATTGTGTACTTAACTGCTATAACTGCTATGTATGTTTTAACTACTTACAACTAAACTAACCCCAAGAACAATGTATTAATGTTTATAAATATATCAATGAAGAGGACATTTAACTTATTCCGCTGTGCTTGAAATAATTCTTATGTTTGTCATGTGCTAACTTCTTAGCAATACAAAATAAAAAGGAAAAGAATTTAAAAACGCAAAGGACCTAATCAACCCCCCCCCTTCTAGATCTATTGTGTGCCTACTGGGAACTAACAATTGGTATCAGAGCAGGTTCTCATGCTATATTCAAGAGATAATCGCTTTGAGTCTGATCTTAGGCACAAACATTGCTCTAAACTTAGTTTAGTAGTAAGTCACTTGTAAATGCAGATGAGCTCACACGTTGGAAATAATGTGTACAGGTAAATGTGTATATACACCTGAAGCTGGTCAGATTGGTCCAGGTTCTTAAATGTCATACCATCAAGACCAATCCTTGTCCACAGTCAATCTTGTAGTCTGAAGACCAGAGATGAGAAGTCAAGTGGCATCAACAGCAAAGAATCAAGCATATTTCATTCTGAAAGATGAAAGGCCATACATGCTAAGAAATGTTTATCCAGAGGAGAAAGAACAATTTCTCAAATATGTATTTGGCTAACCAGCAGTTGAGTGTGAACCCTGAGGTTCAAGGTGATTAAAGAACTAAAGATGCCAAGACCTTCTTAGCTTATCTCTTCAAGGCTATGACTGATTGATCAAAGGACAACTGGAGCAACAAGCTGTCAGAAATGAATGTAAAGATATGCACATTAATGCCTAACCTCATTATAGCAAGATAAATGACTGTCAAGAAACTGACAGTGCAAAGGTACGGTTCCTCATTAATATAAATGTGTACATCACGTTGCATCACCTTATGTACTATAACAGTATTCTATCAAGAGGCCATATTCTTCCTAAAAAGGGGAAGAGAGAAAGTACACTAAGGTTGGGAACTCAATTGCTAACAAACTTTCTCTCCACCCAAGTTTTAGGTTGAAGATAACATCATAAAAAAAAGTCTGAAATAGGTCATAAGCATATCATGAATTAATTAAGTTTAAGTGGAGTAATCCTTGCTTAAGGGTTGGTATGTATGTACAAACCTATGCTCTAAGTTTTTAATAACACGTAGAGTATGATCAGTTCTAAAGGAGTATCTTGAAGATTCTTAGAAACTGATCGTCTCCATGAATCAACCAGATACAACTAAATAATAGAGTTGATTCCTACTCTGCGAACATTCAAAAACTGTGAACATAACCAAGCAAAGGGTGAAACCATCAAAGAAAAAGAGTGTCTTATTAAAATGATTAATTTTACACACACTCTGATGCGGTTGAAGAGCAAGCGTGCCAGTTTATGGAAAGATTTGATTTAATGGCAAAGATCTGATTCAATGGCAATTCGATAATTTCGGCCAAGTTTGGAGTGTCGAATTTGGGCGTTTCCGGAGCCTAATTTCATTGGAAACGAGTCAAAGGTCAAAACTCACTAGCGATTTGCTTGTGACGTATAGGGTTTTTTGGTCAAATTTCATCGTTTAAGCCTTCAAAAAGACATTTTTCTGTTTTGGGGTTATTTTTGTAATTGTCTTTATTAGTTTTTCTTTTCCGTTTTGGATTCTGTTTTTAGGGTTTTGCTATTTAAACACCTTGTTATGATAGGGAGCCGCAGTTTTTAATGAATAATAAAATTTAAGTATTTTCCAAAATTCTCTGAATTAGAATTTTGCTGCCTATTTCCTGGTATTCGTAGAATCAACAGGTTGTAGAAGGTTATCGTTTGGCAATCGTGCACGGTTCAACAATTGATGACAGTTTTCTATTTCTTCCGCTACGTCACACTCACAATCATGCATGATAAATGTCATATCTAAATCTGATACATGCATGGATATGATGATTATTGATGCTAAAGTTGATGTAAATTCTAGTATATGAGGAATAGGGGTTTTGAGAAACTAACCTAGCAGGACCCAATCAAGCTTGGGTACCAAAATAGAAATTATCTAATCCTGCAGGTACTTGGTCTATCTGACCACACTAAGGAAGGCAGAAGCAGATGGAGGCTCAAGACATTTCAGCAATGTTCTTGTCAAAATTCATCTTGTGCTAAAACCGGTTTCTAAAGATGTGCTAAGCCCACATAAATAAAGCTCACCTGATTGCTGATCTTCAAATGGTAGCTGACCATTCATGCCAAGATCCTCTATGCTTATTCATATAAAGCATATCAACTCAGAGGGAATATCAAAGAAGTTCACATCAAAGGATCATCAAGTATTGATCATGAAGAATGCACCATAGAAGCAGAACTCCACGAGTGGAGTCTATGAAAGAGCTTAAGGAAAATTGTGACGCCCCCAAAATAGGTTCAATACTCAACCTGTAACGCCCCCAAAATAGGTCCAATCCACCCAACCCATTTTGGGTCGCCACGAAATACACTCAACAAAAATTTCAAATACAAATCTTCAAGTTCTAACTTTTTAAACTGTCATACAAAATACGACCACAATTAAACTGTGAGTTTCAATACAAATACAGTGCCCATACTCCAAATCAATAATACGTTACAGAAAGGTACAGTCAATAACTGTTTTAGGAATTAAAATCTTTGAAAAATGTTCAAGAAAACCTTCGTACATGGAAGGCCATGCATCCATGTTATAATAGATATCGTAGGACTCGAGAATTATCCTTGGTTGACCCAATAGACCCCAAAGAAAAACGAGAAGATTACTATCTTGTTCATTCCAATGGTGGGTCTTCTCTTGCCATATAATTATCTCTGTTGTCTCAAACTGAGAATTATATTCTAACCGTACTCCAAGATTATATAGGTAGTGTTCATGGATATAATCAGCAAGTGGATGTGCACAACCATGTCTTATGATAACATGAAGTCGTATGTGGTTAGACATCTTGTATTATAGTGACAAAACACCCTTCCAAAGTTGGGTTCACCTCACCTAAGTCAGGTCACCAAAATCAACAGTTAAATGACGTATAAAATACGACGTACTTATCTAAAATTTTCAATAAAATTATTTTCATACTGTTTGGTGGAAAACTTCAACAGTTTTAGACCCTCGTTCTATTCCCCTGTTATCCCGCTCGACCCAGCTACACTCTTATTACCTGAAAGGAATTGTGAAGCAAAAGGGTGAGCACAAATAGCCCAGTAAAGAATATCATGACTAAAGATAATTAAATTATCAATAGTCTTCATCAGTGATAAATCAGAGATTTATAACATATGGTAGATGATAAAACTTTTCAACCATAGTTGCGGTGGAACGAGCAATCCATTAGAAGAGTCAAATAGACTATAATGTCTATTATCTTCTCCATGTTAAAAGTCCACCAATAATATTTTATCCCTGTAACATCAATCAACAATTCATGTCCACAATCATGTAAGTTCATGATCATAATTATCTTGATGAATTCTTCTTTGCACTCAGAACGAAGATAAATCTCATCACCTGCCTTTACCTGAAACATCAAAGATCATGGTTATACCAAATCACAGTTCCTGTTCATAATCATGCTAATCAATTCATCTTTGCATTACAAGCCAAAGATATTCAACAATTAATCATTCATCTTTGCACTACAGGCCAAAGATATTCACAAATCAACCGCTCATCTTTGCACTACAGGCCAAAGATATTCACAAATCAACCGCTCATCTTTGCACTACAGGCCAAAGATATTCACAAATCAACCGTTCATCTTTGCACTACAGGCCAAAGATATTCATATCTCAAAAAATATCTAATCATTCCAGAATTTATATAACAATAATTATAACCATGTTGATCAATTCGCCTTTGCACTTAAGCTAAAGATATTCAATTGTAAATTCAATGGTTATGAACATATCAGTCAACAATTCATCTTTGCACTACTGGCCAAAGAGAAATCTATAGTCATGATCATACCAATAATCTACCCATCTTTACACTCAAGTCAAAGAGAAATTTCATCACCAGGATTATAAAAATGTTATATATGAGAATAAGAACAATACGATCCAATTGTCAATATGATAACTAATTGTGGAGTAAAATTCAAGAATAAAGTTCAAAATATGGATCCGATCAAAGATAGGAACCTTAACAGCCAACTTGGACAAATAGAAGAAAATTTAATTTTTCGGTGAATAGTACCGTATACGTGAATAGTGCCGTATACGTGAATAGTAACCCCGACACGAAAAAGATAGAAATTTCATAAGAAAAATCATACTTCGTGAATAGTACTCGTGAATAGTACCGTATACGTGAATAGTGCCGTATACATGAATAGTATCGTATACGTGAATAGTAATCTCGACGAAAAAGGTAAAAATTTCATAATAAAATTCATACCAATATTTCGATATAATGATATTGAAAGTAATAACATCATTTACGAAAAAAAAATAACATCCCTTACCATCCCTTACCTCAAAAGAATAGTACATCTGACTGGAATATCGGATATAATATCGAAGGAAACTTGCGCTGAATACTAATACTCAAAGTATTGAAATACTCACAAAAATACGCTCGATATTATAGAGAGAGAAAACTTCTGATTCTGGTGTGATTTCCAATTCTAACCTAAGCACCTTATTTATAGGAAAAGCTTAGGATGCCAAAGGAGACTAAAATAATAAAATATTATTATTTTTTTTAAAAAAAGTCTCCAGCCGCCGGCTGCTCCCAAAAATCAGATTTTCAACAAAAGTGGGGCCCACCCATTAAAAAATATATTTATTTTCCGAAACTTCAATAATTCATAATAAATAGCCCCTTCGTCAGAAAAATACAAATTCGATGTCCTTTTATAGGAAATTTAATTCTCTACAACTTTGCAGAAGGAAGTTTTTCCAAATTCCAAACATAAATTATCCGAAATCCATAAACAGATGATTTTCCACACCAAAATACTGATAAAAACTCACCAGCGCCAATTCCTTCTTTAATATCCACAAAATAAATATTTCCTTATCATATAAATCAATAATTAATTATTCACAAATAATATTATAGAACTACAATATTAACAACCAGGTCGTTCCCAGGACAGAGGGGGCCTTCCGATAAGGACTTCTCCTTACTGGCACGCAATTAAATAACCCCTCCTAGACAGAACTTCCTTAGACATTGTCAATAATGCTATCTAATAATATTATTCAAATAATATAAATTATTGAGTTGATAACGTGAAATACTGTGCAACGACAATTATTGAATCAATACTACAAAATATCAACTGTAGCCATTATTGAATCAATCATAAAACATAGCAACGTGGCAATTATTGAGTCAATAAAATATCAATGCAGCAATTATTGAGTCAATAATATAAAATATCAACGTAGCAATTATTGAGTCAATAATATAAAATATTGAACAGTAATTACTGTAACAATAATTGAGTAATGGCTTCACACGTAAGACTCAATAATTCAAAATACTGTGCAATACCGTGTGCTACTATGCAACACCGTGTATCACTGTATTTTAACCACCGGGTATTTCAACAGTACTAACGGTAACAACTACGCCGTTATTTTATAAAAAGGTTATTTCTGTCGCTTTCTTTATTCGACAGTTATTCCGTTGTGGGGTCTACAAATAGCTGCGCCGTCGTACGAATATTCCCCGACAACAAGAATATTTTATAACCACTTGCTCATTTTAAAAAATTTGCACATTTCACCCATAACTTTCATATTTATCAAAACAACACCTTACTGTTTCGAAATAATATATAAAGAAAACTAAATCTTTATTCATAAAAGTTGGGGTCTTACAACCTCCCCTCCTTATGAAATTTTGTCCTCGAAATTTACGTACCTGGTATTTCGAAAAGATGAGAATACCTTTCTTTCATTTCAGATTCCATCTTCCATATCATCATGATTTCTCCATTGCTCATTCTAGAATAACGCTTCAAAACAAGGTTAATTGACATATAACAATTGTCAATTTATTAAGTAAGAAAAGTCAGCTTAGGTAAGTCACACACTAGCGAAGTATATTATTCGTCCCTCCCCTCCTAGTTCTAGACTCCAATCTTCGCCAGCGACCATATCCCTAAGCTCTGATACCAAAATGTAACGCCCCCAAAATAGGTCCAATCCACCCAACCCATTTTGGGTCGCCACGAAATACACTCAACAAAAATTTCAAATACAAATCTTCAAGTTCTAACTTTTTAAACTGTCATACAAAATACGACCACAATTAAACTGTGAGTTTCAATACAAATACAGTGCCCATACTCCAAATCAATAATACGTTACAGAAAGGTACAGTCAATAACTGTTTTAGGAATTAAAATATTTGGAAAATGTTCAAGGAAACCTTCGTACATGTAAGGCCATGCATCCATGTTATAATAGATATCGTAGGACTCGAGAATTATCCTTGGTTGACCCAATAGACCCCAAAGAAAAATGAGAAGATTAATATCTTGTTCATTCCAATGGTGGGTCTTCTCTTGCCATATAATTATCTCTGTTGTCTCAAACTGAGAATTATATTCTAACCGTACTCCAAAATTATATAGGTAGTGTTAATGGATATAATCAGCAAGTGGATGTGCACAACCATGTCTTATGATAACATGAAGTCGTATGTGGTTAGACATCTTGTATTATAGTGACAAAACACCCTTCCAAAGTTGGGTTCACCTCACCTAAGTCAGGTCACCAAAATCAACAGTTAAATGACGTATAAAATACGACGTACTTATCTAAAATTTTCAATAAAATTATTTTCATACTGTTTGGTGGAAAACTTCAACAGTTTTAGACCCTCGTTCTATTCCCCTGTTATCCCGCTCGACCCAGCTACACTCTTATTACCTGAAAGGAATTGTGAAGCAAAAGGGTGAGCACAAATAGCCCAGTAAAGAATATCATGACTAAAGATAATTAAATTATCAATAGTCTTCATCAGTGATAAATCAGAGATTTATAACATATGGTAGATGATAAAACTTTTCAACCATAGTTGCGGTGGAACGAGCAATCCATTAGAAGAGTCAAATAGACTATAATGTCTATTATCTTCTCCATGTTAAAAGTCCACCAATAATATTTTATCCCTGTAACATCAATCAACAATTCATGTCCACAATCATGTAAGTTCATGATCATAATTATCTTGATGAATTCTTCTTTGCACTCAGAACGAAGATAAATCTCATCACCTGCCTTTACCTGAAACATCAAAGATCATGGTTATACCAAATCACAGTTCCTGTTCATAATCATGCTAATCAATTCATCTTTGCATTACAAACCAAAGATATTCAACAATTAATCATTCATCTTTGCACTACAGGCCAAAGATATTCACAAATCAACCGCTCATCTTTGCACTACAGGCCAAAGATATTCACAAATCAACCGCTCATCTTTGCACTACAGGCCAAAGATATTCACAAATCAACTGTTCATCTTTGCACTACAGGCCAAAGATATTCATATCTCAAAAAATATCTAATCATTCCAGAATTTATATAACAATAATTATAACCATGTTGATCAATTCGCCTTTGCACTTAAGCTAAAGATATTCAATTGTAAATTCAATGGTCATGAACATACCAGTCAACAATTCATCTTTGCACTACTGGCCAAAGAGAAATCTATAGTCATGATCATACCAATAATCTACCCATCTTTACACTCAAGTCAAAGAGAAATTTCATCACCAGGATTATAAAAATGTTATATATGAGAATAAGAACAATACGATCCAATTGTCAATATGATAACTAATTGTGGAGTAAAATTCAAGAATAAAGTTCAAAATATGGATCCGATCAAAGATAGGAACCTAAACAGCCAACTTGGACAAATAGAAGAAAATTTAATTTTTCGGTGAATAGTACCGTATACGTGAATAGTAACCCCGACATGAAAAAGATAGAAATTTCATAAGAAAAATCATACTTCGTGAATAGTACTCGTGAATAGTACCGTATACGTGAATAGTGTCGTATACATGAATAGTATCGTATACGTGAATAGTAACCTCGACGAAAAAGGTAAAAATTTCATAATAAAATTCATACCAATATTTCGATATAATGATATTGAAAGTAATAACATCATTTACGAAAAAAAATAACATCCCTTACCATCCCTTACCTCAAAAGAATAGTACATCTGATTGGAATATCGGATATAATATCGAAGAAAACTTGCGCTGAATACTAATACTCAAAGTATTGAAATACTCACAAAAATACGCTCGATATTATAGAGAGAGAAAACTTCTGATTCTGGTGTGATTTCCAATTCTAACCTAAGCACCCTATTTATAGGAAAAGCTTAGGATGCCAAAGGAGACTAAAATAATAAAATATTATTATTTTTAAAAAAAAAAAGTCTCCAGCCGCCGGCTGCTCCCAAAAATCAGATTTTCAACAAAAGTGAGGCCCACCCATTAAAAAATATATTTATTTTCTGAAACTTCAATAATTCATAATAAATAGCCCCTTCGTCAGAAAAATACAAATTCGATGTCCTTTTATAGAAAATTTAATTCTCTACAACTTTGCAGAAGGAAGTTTTTCCAAATTCCAAACATAAATTATCCGAAATCCATAAACAGATGATTTTCCACACCAAAATACTGATAAAAACTCACCAGCGCCAATTCCTTCTTTAATATCCACAAAATAAATATTTCCTTATCATATAAATCAATAATTAATTATTTACAAATAATATTATAGAACTACAATATTAACAACCAGGTCGTTCCCAGGATAGGGGGGGCCTTCCGATAAGGACTTCTCCTTACTGGCGCGCAATTAAATAACCCCTCCTAGACAAAACTTCCTTAGACATTGTCAATAATGCTATCTAATAATGTTATTCAAATAATATAAATTATTGAGTTGATAACGTGAAATACTGTGCAACGACAATTATTGAATCAATACTACAAAATATCAGCTGTAGCCATTATTGAATCAATCATAAAACATAGCAACGTGATAATTATTGAGTCAATAAAATATCAATGCAGCAATTATTGAGTCAATAATATAAAATATCAACGTAGCAATTATTGAGTCAATAATATAAAATATTGAACAGTAATTACTGTAATAATAATTGAGTAATGGCTTCTCACGTAAGACTCAATAATTCGAAATACTGTGCAATACCGTGTGCTACTATGCAACACCGTGTATCACTGTATTTTAACCACCGGATATTTCAACAGTACTAACGGTAACAACCACGCCGTTATTTTATAAAAAGGTTATTTCTGTCGCTTTCTATATTCGACAGTTATTCCGTTGTGGGGTCTACAAATAGCTGCGCCGTCGTACGAATATTCCCCGACAACAAGAATATTTTATAACCACTTGCTTATTTTAAAATATTTGCACATTTCACCCATAACTTTCATATTTATCAAAACAACACCTTACTGTTTCGAAATAATATATAAAGAAAACTAAATCTTTATTCATAAAAGTTGGGGTCTTACACAACCCATTATGAGTCGCCAAATACACTCAACAAAATTCAAATACAATCTTTCATATCACTCGGTTGTGCAAAATACGACCACACAACTATGAGTGTCAATACAGACATGTAGAAAATATTAACAATCAAACTAAGTCTTCATTACATTTATTATCACACTATTTTAAATAAAAAAATAGTGAGGACTTCTACAGCTCTAACTCGGACCATCACTCCATTCCCCGACTAGTACCCGCGATATTCTCATTTCCTAAAGAGAACAATGGAAGAAAATGGTCAGCTCAACTAGCCCAATAAAAAATATTATGACTAAGATAATGAAAAATAAATTATCATTAGCCTTCAATAAATCAGATAAAATATTATGGGCAACAAGTTTTAGATCAATATTCACAGCGGAAATAACAATTCATTAGAAGAATTAAGTAGAGAATGATGTCTACTCTCTTCTTTGATTTAAAAGTCCATCATAAATATTTTATCCCTGTAACATCAATCAATATACATCTTGAATCAAATATCCATCTTTGCACTACGGGCCAAAGATATTCCTTTAAATCATCAGTTGGTCATGTTCATTTCAACACCTGTCCATCTTTGCACTACGGGCCAAAGATATTCATCAGGTAATCATTTTTCTTTGCACTACAGGCCAAAGATATTCATCATGTAATTATTCATCTTTGCACTACAGGCCAAAGATATTCAGTTATATCACCATTTAGATCTGAGGATGATGAAAAATAATACGTATAACGGATCCAGTGAGATAAAGGTCAAATATTAGAGAATTTATCTAGAGTTCAAGAATGAAGATAAAAACCTGGATCCAATCAAAGATGATTTGGAAGGGAAAAAAAATATTTTTTTTACCTTGAATAGTACCCCGTGAATAGTAACTCGTGAATAGTAACTCGGAAATAGTAACTCGTGAATAGTAATTCCACATGAAAAGATAAAAATTTCACAAGAAAGTTCAGACCAATACTCTAGTAAAATTGATGTGAATTTATTTAATTTTTGATACAATTATTATAAATGTATAGTATATAACAAAAAATATTAATAACAAAATTAATTTTATTCAAAACTTTTTATGAATTATACCAATTTTGAAGTTTAATGTGCTGTCATTTGACTTCAAAAGTTAAATTGTATTTCTAATTTTTAGACGGAGATAAGTACTAATTACGCATTTTATTATTTTAAAAATTAAATAAATCTATATCAAAATTAATATTATATTTACCACCCGTGCCTCGCATGGGTAAGAAAGCTAATTTTGTAAACTTGAAAATTTTTCTTTGCTAATGTTTTTAAGTTCTCAATGAAGGGACAAATTTTTACGACCAAAGTTGCCACGCATATAAAGATATGATGGATACTAATTTATACCTAATTCGATATTTTGTCATATTTTTAGGTTGGATTTCATTCAATCCGTATTATTAATGGATTACTGACTTACACGTAGTTTAGAACATTTAGGAGATGTTTGATAAAACTGAATAATTAAGATCTGAACAGTTAATACATATTACTAATAAATTAGACTATCTGAATGAAATAGCATCTAAATTTAAAAAACTGTTTGACAACTAAAAAGTGTAACACATTTGAATGACACTATTTTACCATTTTAACCCTCTGATTTATTTAAAAATTTATTTAAATGATCTTAAAATTTGAAATTAGAGGAGTACAATATTTATTAAAACTATTTTTATCCATAAATTTTAAATAAATTATTAAGAGGCAGCTCTTAATAGTTAATATTTGAGTTTCTGTCTTAACGATTAAGAGACATTAAGAGGCAAAAAAAATTACCAAACAAAATTTGCCTCTGAAGAGACAAATGAATTAAGAGGTATTTAGACACAAACAAACACTACCTTAGTTTATTTTTAGCATGTACTTGAAAATCTTATTTGTATAAGGAGTTTATTTCAAAAGCATTTGAAAATTTCATAAATTTTTTTAATGAATAGATAATTTACTTATGCCAAATAAAAGTATTTTTACTTGTCTAGTTCCAAATGAACTTTTCGTGAATCGGATCTAAACTTGTTTTCATTTCCTGTGCCTTTCTACTGTACCATTTGTTTGTTAAACTCAAGGGGTTAGCCACTTAGCCTAGAGTGGCAAAAGAGGTTTGCTTTCTTTCTTGACTTTATTTGTTCAAATCTTGAGGTCAGTATTTAAGGGAAAATCTCTTGAATGTACCCTTACCGTCCAACAAAAAAACAATAAAGTAGTAGTATTTGTTTTTTCTCATGTATAGGAGGTCCTAGCAGCACTTGAGTTGGATCACAAAATCATCGGGTGTCGACTTCTCCACTGTCTAGATTCCTCTAAAATATGATTGCTAGCTTAGTGTATAGCACGTGATTCACGTGTTTTTAAAAGAATGAGGACGCACGTGATTCACGCCTATTTAAAAGAAGTGCAATGCTACTATCACATAATTTGGGTTATATAAAATTCACATACACACATATGTATATTTACAGATCCTGCTTGTCACGCAGGGTCCACAGTATGCATATGTGTCATATGCATACAATGACACCCCCTCTAGATAACAATAATAACATTCACGTCCCCTCTAATTTTTTAATTAACAGATAGTACCTCTGCAAGCTTTTAGGGTTGACTAAATAGATAAAGTTACATATTTAGCCTTGTATGTTATCAAATTTTAATTCATAATATATATATATATATATATATATATATATATATATATATATATGTGTTAATTATCCTCTTTTTAGTACAATACATTTTAATTATAGTTTTATTTGTAATTAAGACTATCTCATTTAAATTGTTGGTAACTTATAAAAAAAAATTTAATTTCGTTTAATTAACACATATTTTTGGATAAGTGATACAAATATTAATGGAGTTATTCTAATTAGAGTGATTGAAATATTATTTAAATTCTTAGTTTCATAATATGATTTGTATTTGTTAAATTTTCTTGAGTATATGTAAAAAATTTGGATGTTTATGATTTTGATTATATTTTTTTAGTATACAGTTGACATTGTTTTTATGCAATGTTAAATAAAAAAAAATATAATAATATTTATTACTACCTCTATCTTGTAAAAAGCTTTTTCTTTTAAAACATTTTTTCTTTTTTTAAGTAACAACACTTGTCATTTTTACTATAAATAATTATGCTTAAGTGGGACTTATGTTTAGTTTAATATATATGAAAAATAATTAATATAATTTTTAATACTTTTTTTATATGAATAATAATATTCATTTTGTAATAATAAGTTTATTTTACACAAATTTTAATATTTAAAAAAAATAATTATAATTTTATTGTGTTAATTTATAATTTTATGAGTTACCATTTACAGTTCTAATTAGTGATATGGCATCAGCAATGGAGTTATTTTTCTCGCTATCCCTTCTCCTATTATTCTTTCTTCCCTTTTGACTATTTTTCTTATCAAATTTTCATTACAAAACACAAAAATAATAATTCAAAAATTCCCCTCCCGCCAGGTGCAACAGCCTGGCCTTTGATAGGCGAAAGTTTAAATTATTTGTCCATTATCAAAAGTAGGCTTCTTATATTGGAAAAAGAGAGTGATATTTATTGGACATAAAATAGTGAGAGAACTAAAATTATATTTAATATTTAAGACAATAATAAAAACTAAGCAAATAAAACTTACTTAAAATTCTCAAACGATAAATATTTAAGAGACAAAAATATTTATTTAAAATAACTTATATTAAGGGACGGTGGAAGAAGACTTAAATTTTTGGACAACATACATTTTCATTGGTACTCTCTCTATCCCTTAATATAAGATGTTTTAAAAAAGTGTTTTTATCCCTTATTATAATTCGTTTATGAATTTCAAGTAAGAATTCTCTCACTATATTTTGTCCAATATAAGGGTAATATAGGCAATTAATATTATATTTAATGCTATATAATTATTTCCTTATAAAACAATTGAAGTTTGAAATGAAGTTTGGGCTAAGTTTGGTCAATAAAAAGTTCGATCCATTATAGACTCGATCAAAATATAATATTAAATATAATGTTCATAATAAAAAAAGTCTCGCAATAAGAAAATACAACCTTGCACAACTTTTAAGAAACAAACGTGAAATGCATGCGTCCTTTTTCTACGGACAAATAATTATGAGTGCATGTGCTCCCTATAGACAAATAATTATGAGTGCTTGTGCTTTATACAGACAAATAATTATTAATTTATGATTTAATGAGACCATGTATTTATACAGTAGAACCTCTATAAATTAATATTTCATAAAGTAATAATTTTTTAAAATAATATTTTTTCTCAGTTCCGACTTGAATTAATAGGATAAATTAATAATTTTGATAAAATAATAAAACAATAATTTTTAAAAAGACCCTTATATAAATATATTGTCCCATCAAAATCATAAATTAATAATTCTTTTAAATTACAAATATATGTAGGGTGATATTGTAAAATATGATTCTATTCTCGTTTGTTTTGTCTTGAAATTCAAATCTATCTCAATTTCATCCTTAATTTTTCTTGAAATTCAAATCTAATTGAATTTCATCCTTAATATATGGTCCTATCAAAATAATATTTTGTCTTGAAATTCAAATCTAATTGAATATTAATTTTTTTTTGAAATAAAATGTGAATGTAATTTGAAAAGTGGATACAATGAATATTTTTTAATTATTAAAAATAATTAATATCACTTACAATGAATTCTATTATTACATTAATTTAATAAGTATGATACATTGCATCAAAAAAAGTATGATATAAACATCAATAAAATGCAATAATTTTAATGTAATTAAATTTATGTTCACCAAATAAAAAAAACACTCTTTAAATTAATAAATTATTAATTTATCGATTAAATAATAACTCTCTAAATTAATAAAAATTTTCAATCCCAACAGTATTAATTTATAGAGGTTCTACTGTATAAGGGTCTTTTTAAAAATTATTACTCCCTCTGTCCCATAATAAGTGATGTTTTAGGTGATTTTATTTGCCCCAAATTATTTGATGTTTTAGAAAATCTAGGAGCATTAATTATAATATTTCTAAAATTATCCCTGATTACTCCTATTTCAATACTCATATGCTTTTAACTCTCTCTCTCTCCTTATTAACACAAACGGTATTATAGACAAATGATACTATATTTAATGCTATATAATTATTTCCTTAATGGTTGTGCTCAACTCTAAAACATTACTTATTATGGGACGGAGGTAGTATTTTATTATTTTATCGAAATTATTAATTTATCACATTAGCCCAAGTCGGGACTGGAAAAAAAATATTATTTTAGAGAAATTATTAATTTATAGATGTTCTACTGTAGTATTTCTGAAGAAATTAGAGCAATGCTACTATCACATAATTTGGGTCACATAAAGCTCACATACACACACATGCAGATTTGCGGGCCCTGCATGTCACGCAGGGCCTATAGTATGCATGTGTGTGTATGTGAGCATTATGTGACCCAAAATTATGTGATAATAGCATTATTTTTCAACTTGCCACACACTGACACACAAGAACTACTTATTAATAATAGCTTAGCACATGCGTGACCACCAATCGCCATAAAGTAACCGCTTCAGCTCTATCGTAGAGTTCAGTTGAGAAATATTTCACTTTACGATTCCTTTGCTCTACGACCCATTCTACGATCGTTCTTCACTCAACGAGCCCTAATGAATAGTCATTCTACGATCAATTGGATTTTCACCCGTCTGGCGGTAGTCCGCTCAGACAGATTATTTTCACAATTTAATAACAACTGAATACGAAGATTCACCCGTCTGGCGGTAGTCCACTCAGACAGATTATTCCAACAGAATAATAAGAAATGGAATAACAACCCTTACGAGTTTTGAAAGAAAATAACTCTCTTCATGAATACGAAAGAAATAATACCTCTTACCTTAAAATTTGGAGACTGCACTATCGTAATAGCAAAATACTCTTCTTCTTTCTCTCTTATTCTCTCTATACTTTCTCTCTCTATAGATTTAGTGAATTGGTGAGAAATAATGAAGATATGAGCTTCTATTTATAGGCTCGACAGAGTAAGGGTAAAATAGTCTTTTCGCCATAATTTATGACATCATTGCTTACATCATCGATCTATGACATCATTGCTTAACTCATCGCTCCGATGACATCATTGCTTACCTCATCGCTCCGATGACATCATTGCTTACCTCATCGCTCCGATGACATCATTGCTTACCTCATCGCTCCGATGACATCATTGTTTGCATCATAAAAGTTCAAATTCAATTTGCACTCTTCCACCTCGTTTAACTTTTATACCATGAATTTACTATAATAATGTTACCATTCAAATTATAAAAATCATACTATTATATAATCACATCATACTACTATAATGTAGTATTATAATAATATATTTGAATGAATTATTTTATCGGACAAGATAAAATACCAATTTTTAACAAATGTCACGTGTTAAAAATTCCTCCGTTTAAATTCACATTGAATAAATATTTCCTTATCATATGTATTAAAATTAATTATTTATAAATAATATTACAAAACTACAATATTGACAACCAGGTCGTTCCCAGGAAAGTGGGGGCCTTCCAATAAGGATTTCTCCTTACTGGCGCGCAATTAATCAACCCTTTTCCTAGACAGAACTTCCTTAGACATTGCCAATAATGCTATCTAATAATATTATTCAAATAATATGAATTATTGATTTGATAATTTGAAATAATGTGCAATGACAATTATTGAATCAATAATATAAAATAGCAAAGTAGCACTTATTGATATAAAATATCAACGTAGTAAATATTGAACCAATAAAATATTATGCAATTATTGAATCAATAATATAAAATATTGAACAGTAATTACTGTAACAATAATTGAGTAAGTGCCTTTCTACGTAAGAATCAATAATTCGAAATACTGTGTAATACCGTGTGCTATTGTGCAACACCACGTATTACTGTATTTTAACCACCGGGTATTTCAACAGTACTAACGGTAACAGTTTTGCCATTATTATATAAAAAAGTTATTTCTGTCGCTTTCTATATCCGACATTCATTTCGTTGTGGGGTCCATCAATGACTGCGCCGTCGTACGAATATTCTCCGACAAAAAGAATATTCTTCGACCAAACGAATATTCCCCGATACAACGAATATTTTATAACCACTTGCTTACTTTGTAAACTTTGCATATTTCACCCATAACTTATCACATTTATCAAATCAACACCTTACTATTTCAAAATAATATATAAAGAAAATTAAATTTTATTCATAAAATTTGGGGTCTTACAGTGGGGGTGTATATATAATCAGTAAATATTTTTTTTAGGTGGGGGGGAGGGGGGTTGGGGGTGAGGGTGTACACATAATCAGTAAATATTTTTTTTTGAGGAGGGTGGGGGCGGGGGTTGGGTGTACATATAATTAGTAAATATAATCAGCCAATTTTATGCATTAAGATGGTTAATAATGATGTATTTTTTGTTTATTTAATTTTCACGTTTAACATTAATAAACAATATTAGAAATTAAAGAAGTCAAAAAATTATTAGTTTGAAAATAATTCAAAAAAAATAGTTCAAAATAAACATAAACACAACTTTTTTTGTAAGGAAAATGAAATAGTATAAAAAAGGGAGGAAAATAAAAGAAATGATGCAAGATAGAGAAGAGAAGAAGGGAATGAGGTTGACCTAGGAATGAGATAAACTCACCTATTTAGAAAGGAATGAAAAATAACTTTCAAATTTGGAAAGGAATAACTAAAGGAATGGAATGGTCATTCCAATTGACTAACCAAACATGTTTTAAGTCATTCCATAAGGAATGGTCATTCCATTTTCAACCCATTCAATTCCATTCCCACCAACCAAACACAACTAGTCCCTTACCACCTTCATGCATGCATGGCATATTGCTATGCGGATGTAATCTGAACATAACAATCGCATGAAATCAAAATAAAAGATTAATTTTAACTTTTTAAAAATAAATAGGTTCCAAAACACAATATTAATTGACTTTTTAAAAATAAATTGGAAATATTTGTAAACTCAAAATTAATACGAAGACAATTAATTTTAAAAAAATATAATTAAGAAAACTTTAAACCATCTACAAATTATTATTATTTTTGTTTCAAAATTAGAGATATAATTTGATTTTTGAACTCAAATGACGACATATTAAATTTTAAATTGATGTGAATTTATTTAATTTTAGTTGATACAATTATTATAAATGTATAGTAGATAACAAAAAATATTAATAACAAAATTAATTTTATTCAAAACTTTTTATGAATTATACCAATTTTTGAAGTTTAATGTGCTGTCATTTTATTTCAAAAGTCAAATTGTATTTCTAATTTTTAGACGGAGATAAGTACTAATTACGCATTTTATTATTTTAAAAATTAAATAAATCAATATCAAAATTAATATTATATTTACCACCCGTGTCTCGCATGGGCAAGAAAGCTATTTTTGTAAACTTGAAAATTTTTCTCTGCTAATGTTTTTAAGTTCTCAATGAAGGGACAAATTTTTACGACCAAAGTTGCCACGCATATAAAGATACGATGGATACAAATTTATACCTAATTCGATATTTTGTCATATTTTTAGGTTGGATTTCACTCAATCCGTATTATTAATGGATTACTTACTTACACGTAGTTTAGAACATTTATGTGGTGTTTGATAAAATTGAATAATTAAGATCTGAACAGTTAATACATATTACTAATAAATTAGACTATCTGAATGAAATAGCATCTGAATTTAAAAAACTGTTTGACAACTAAAAAGTGTAACACATTTGAATGACACTATTTTACCATTTTAACCCTCTGATTTATTTAAATGATCTTAAAAGTTGAAATTAGAGGAGTACAATATTTATTAAAACTATTTTTATCCATAAATTTTAAATAAATTATTAAGAGGCAGCTCTTAATAGTTAATATTTGAGTTTCTGTCTTAACGATTAAGAGACATTAAAAGGCAAAAAAAATTACCAAACAAAATTTGTCTCTGACCGAATCAGAGGCAAATGAATTAAGAGGCATTTAGACACAAACAAACACTACCTTAGTTTATTTTTAGCATGTACTTGAAAATCTTATTTGTATAAGGAGTTTATTTCAAAAGCATTTGAAAATTTCATAAATTTTTTTAATGAATAGATAATTTACTTATGCCAAATAAAAGTATTTTTACTTGTCTAGTTCCAAATGAACTTTTCGTGAATCGGATCTAAACTTGTTTTCATTTCCTGTGCCTTTCTACTGTACCATTTGTTTGTTAAACTCAAGGGGTTAGCCACTTAGCCTAGAGTGGCAAAAGAGGTTTGCTTTCTTTCTTGACTTTATTTGTTCAAATCTTGAGGTCAGTATTGAAGGGAAAATCTCTTGAATGTACCCTTACCGTCCAACAAAAAAACAATAAAGTAGTAGTATTTGTTTTTTCTCATGTATAGGAGGTCCTAGCAGCACTTGAGTTGGATCACAAAATCATCGGGTGTCGACTTCTCCACTGTCTAGATTCCTCTAAAATATGATTGCTAGCTTAGTGTATAGCACGTGATTCACGTGTTTTTAAAAGAATGAGGACGCACGTGATTCACGCCTATTTAAAAGAAGTGCAATGCTACTATCACATAATTTGGGTTATATAAAACTCACATACACACATATGTATATTTACAGATCCTGCATGTCACGCAGGGTCCACAGTATGCATATGTGTCATATGCATACAATGACACCCCCTCTAGATAACAATAATAACATTCACGTCCCCTCTAATTTTTTAATTAACAGATAGTACCTCTGCAAGCTTTTAGGGTTGACTAAATAGATAAAGTTACATATTTAGCCTTGTATGTTATCAAATTTTAATTCATAATATATATATATATATATATATATATGTTTAATTATCCTCTTTTTAGTACAATACATTTTAATTATAGTTTTATTTGTAATTAAGACTATCTCATTTAAATTGTTGGTAACTTATAAAAAAAAAATTAATTTCGTTTAATTAACACATATTTTTGGATAAGTGATACAAATATTAAAAAATTAAAATTAAAATATTAATGGAGTTATTCTAATTAGAGTGATTGAAATATTATTTAAATTCTTAGTTTCATAATATGATTTGTATTTGTTAAATTTTCTTGAGTATATGTAAAAAATTTGGATGTTTATGATTTTGATTATATTTTTTTAGTATACAGTTGACATTGTTTTTATGCAATGTTAAATAAAAAAAAATATAATAATATTTATTACTACCTCTATCTTGTAAAAAGCTTTTTCTTTTAAAACATTTTTTCTTTTTTTAAGTAACAACACTTGTCATTTTTACTATAAATAATTATGCTTAAGTGGGACTTATGTTTAGTTTAATATATATGAAAAATAATTAATATAATTTTTAATACTTTTTTTATATGAATAATAATATTCATTTTGTAATAATAAGTTTATTTTACACAAATTTTAATATTTAAAAAAAATAATTATAATTTTATTGTGTTAATTTATAATTTTATGGGTTACCATTTACAGTTCTAATTAGTGATATGGCATCAGCAATGGAGTTATTTTTCTCGCTATCCCTTCTCCTATTATTCTTTCTTCTCTTTTGACTATTTTTCTTATCAAATTTTCATTACAAAACACAAAAATAATAATTCAAAAATTCCCCTCCCGCCAGGTGCAACAGCCTGGCCTTTGATAGGCGAAAGTTTAAATTATTTGTCCATTATCAAAAGTAGGCTTCTTATATTGGAAAAAGAGAATGATATTTATTGGACATAAAATAGTGAGAGAACTAAAATTATATTTAATATTTAAGACAATAATAAAAACTAAGCAAATAAAACTTACTTAAAATTCTCAAACGATAAATATTTAAGAGACAAAAATATTTATTTAAAATAACTTATATTAAGGGACGGTGGAAGAAGTATAACTGCAAGTGATATGGCATAATAGGGACACCAGGGGATGCAAAGAAAGAGACTTAAATTTTTGGACAACATACATTTTCATTGGTACTCTCTCTATCCCTTAATATAAGATGTTTTAAAAAAGTGTTTTTATCCCTTATTATAATTCGTTTATGAATTTCAAGTAAGAATTCTCTCACTATATTTTGTCCAATATAAGGGTAATATAGGCAATTAATATTATATTTAATGCTATATAATTATTTCCTTATAAAACAATTGAAGTTTGAAATGAAGTTTGGGCTAAGTTTGGTCAATAAAAAGTTCGATCCATTATAGACTCGATCAAAATATAATATTAAATATAATGTTCATAATAAAAAAAGTCTCGCAATAAGAAAATACAACCTTGCACAACTTTTAAGAAACAAACGTGAAATGCATGCGTCCTTTTTCTACGGACAAATAATTATGAGTGCATGTGCTCCCTATAGACAAATAATTATGAGTGCATGTGCTCTCTATAGACAAATAATTATGAGTGCTTGTGCTTTATACAGACAAATAATTATTAATTTATGATTTAATGAGACCATATATTTATACAGTAGAACCTTTATAAATTAATATTTCATAAAGTAATAATTTTTTAAAATAATATTTTTTCTCAGTTCCGACTTGAATTAATAGGATAAATTAATAATTTTGATAAAATAATAAAACAATAATTTTTAAAAAGACCCTTATATAAATATATTGTCCCATCAAAATCATAAATTAATAATTCTTTTAAATTACAAATATATCTAGGGTGATATTGTAAAATATGATTCTATTCTCGTTTGTTTTGTCTTGAAATTCAAATCTATCTCAATTTCATCCTTAATTTTTCTTGAAATTCAAATCTAATTGAATTTCATCCTTAATATATGGTCCTATCAAAATAATATTTTGTCTTGAAATTCAAATCTAGATGAATATTAATTTTTTTTTGAAATAAAATGTGAATGTAATTTGAAAAGTGGATACAATGAACATTATTTAATTATTAAAAATAATTAATATCACTTACAATGAATTCTATTATTACATTAATTTAATAAGTATGATACATTGCATCAAAAAAAGTATGATATAAACATCAATAAAATGCAATAATTTTAATGTAATTAAATTTATGTTCACCGAATAGAAAAACACTCTTTAAATTAATAAATTATTAATTTATCGATTAAATAATAACTCTCTAAATTAATAAAATTTTTCAATCCCAATAGTATTAATTTATAGAGGTTCTACTGTATAAGGGTCTTTTTAAAAATTATTACTCCCTCCGTCCCATAATAAGTGATGTTTTAGGTGATTTCATTTGTCCCAAATTATTTGATGTTTTAAAAAATCTAGGAGCATTAATTATAATATTTCTAAAATTATCCCTCATTACTCTTACTTCAATACTCATATGCTTTTAACTCTCTCTCTCTCCTTATTAACACAAAGGGTATTATAGACAAATGATACTATATTTAATGCTATACAATCATTTCCTTAATGGTTGTGCTCAACTCTAAAACATCACTTATTATGGGACGGATGTAGTATTTTATCAAAATTATTAATTTATCACATTAGCCCAAGTCGGGACTGGGAAAAAAATATTATTTTAGAGAAATTATTAATTTATAGATGTTCTACTGTAGTATTTCTGAAGAAATTAGAGCAATGCTACTATCACATAATTTGGGTCACATAAAGCTCACATACACACACATGCATATTTGCGGGCCCTGCATGTCACGCAGGGCCCACAGTATGTGAGCATTATATGACCCAAAATTATGTGATAATAGCATTATTTTTCAACTTGCCACACACTGACACACAAGAACTACTTATTAATAATAGCTTAGCACATGCGTGACCACCAATCACCATAAAGTAACCGCTTCAGCTCTATCGTAGAGTCAGTTGAGAAATATTTCACTTTACGATTCCTTTGCTCTACGACCCATTCTACGATCGTTCTTCACTCAACGAGCCCTAATGAATAGTCATTCTACGATCAATTCTTGCACTGTTAGAAACTTCCAACAACGTGGTACTAAGGATTCAAATTTAACATTCCTAACTCACTAATTAACTTATTAAACCTAGATTTGTCTAGTGATTTAGTGAACACATGAACAAGTTAATTTTCAGTTGAGATAAAGTGTAATGCAATATTCTCATTTCGTACACGATCTGATTTCTATATGAACAATCTTAACAGAATAGTCATTCTTATGTTTATTTCAAAAGGAGATGAAATGAAAATTTCAATGAAATGTCATAGATAAAAAAGGACGACGAGCTTATTAGCAACATCAATAATCCATTATTGGTAAACAATAAGCTAAGAATAATCGTGCCCACCGAGCCTTTAATTCAATTGCACTAAAGGTCCTATAGTTTCTTTTCTTTTTATTTTATTTCTTAAAAAATTTATTTTTTGGAGAATACAATGTAAATGCTTGAGTATGCTTTTGTTTTTTAAAATCCCACTTTTTAGAAATAATATAACCTTATAATTAAGTATATTATTATTATTACAATAGGATGAACCAAACATTATCATTTCTAACTTATGCAACGCTGGTTAAATAAGTATTATAATTTGTCAAAATATAATTAATTAATTATCCATTCATACATGGTGGGTCCGAGTTCAAACTGAATGGACTAGTTTGCCTGTTTTATCATTTTTTGTATTTAAAGGGAAAATATATGAGTAAATATAAATGAATTTCATATATTAGTTAATATCATTCAAATTTTATGTTTAAAACTAAATATAAAGTTCATAATAAAAAAAATCTCACAACAAGAAAATAAACCTTGCACAACTTTTAAAAAACAAACATGAAATGCATGCGTCCTTTTTCTACCGACAAATAATTATGAGTGCATGTGCTCTCAACAAACAAATAATTACGAGTGGATGTTCATCTAACCAAAGTAGCAATATTTAAATGGTAGTGATATGGCAGTAGCTAACAATAGGAGTTGTTTTTCTCCATATCCCTATCCGTTCTCTTATTATTATTTATGTGTCAGTTTTTAATATAAAATTAATTTTAATTAATTGATTAATACAATGTCGATACGCAGGTCAGAAGTTAATCTTTTTTTCTATGTGTAGTATTGTATTGGTCAATTGACTAACTTACCATAAAATTAACTTCATAATAACCGGATCCATCTGCTCTTTGCCTATTTTTCTTATCAAATTTTCATTACAAAACACAAAAATAATGAATCAAAAATTCTCCTCCTGTTGGGTTACTCCTCGAATCCTATTATGAAAAGAATTGCTAATATGGAAAGGAAAAACTCCTATTTTTAATTGGAGTATTATTTTAGAAAGAAATCAATTTGTAGTAAGAATTTTATTTTAGAAGTGTCCTGTTTTGAATAGGAAGAGGAGATATGTGTGGTACTCTATAAATAGAGTATTATGTTTAGTTGTTGAAATGTAGCACAATCAAAAGTCATGTAGCATTCTAAAAGTTGAGAGAGGGTGTGAGTGGGTTTTGTGTTTGTGTGAGGGAGAGAGTTTTTTTGCAGTTTTTAGTCCGTCCAAAAAGTTGTTACGCGGTATTGTGAAACCTCAAGTTTTAGAGCGTAAAACTTGGGATGATTATTGTAAGCCCATTATTTTGATATAGTGGAGATTCGGAGTTTGGCCTGTGGTTTTTTCCTTTAAGGGTTTTCCACATTAAATCTTGTGTTGTTTTATCTCTCTTTATTTTATTATTTATTTTGCGTGACTTAATTCCCAACAAGTGGTATCAAGAGCTAGGTTGATTGGATCTGAGTTAGAAGGGGAATTAGTCGCATTGGTGTGACAAATAAAAAGAATAAAGATTGAAGTAATTGGTGTTCATCGTGATATTGATGAATAAGAGATTTTGCGCTTATAGAGAATCACCGTTGCAGTCGCTAAATGAAGATCATGAAGATGTTGATGAAGATAAAGACAATAATGATGGTAATGGTAATGATGATGAAGATAAAGATTATTGCAGTAGTGTAGATCATGCGGATGATATGGATGATGCAAATGATACGGAAGATGCGGATGTTGAAGATGATATGAAATATGCGGATGTTGCGGATGATGCAGATGATACATATATTGCGGATAACGAGAGTAATGCAGACAATGCGAATAATGCGGATGATGCGGATAGCGCGGGTGTGGATTATGGTGACAACTACAACAACGGTGAAAGTGATGAAGTTGAAGTGTTTGCGAATTCGAGTCGAGGGAGGAATTGTTGGAAAACTCCTCGAATCCTATTCAGATATAAAGTTGAAGTATTCGGGGATTCGACTCGAGGGAGAGATTGTTGGGTCACTCTTCGAATCCTATTATGAAAAGAATTGCTAATATGAAAAGGAAAAACTCCTATTTTTAATTGGAGTATTATTTAAGAAAGAAATTAATTTGTAGTAGGAATTTTATTTTAGAAGTGTCCTATTTTGAATAGGAAGAGGAGATATGTGTGGTACTCTATAAATAGAGTATTATGTTTAGTTGTTGAAGTGTAGCACAATCAAAAGTCATGTCATTCTAAAAGTTAAGAGAGGGTGTGAGTTAGTTTTGTGTTTGTGTGAGGGAGAGGTTTTTTTGCAGCTTTTATATTCCATGCAAAAAAGTTGTATTGTGGGTGAGAGGGTTTTGCAGCTTTTAGTCCGTTCAAAAAGTTGTGTCGCGGTATTGTGAAACCTCAAGTTTTAGGGCGAAAAACTTGGGATGATTATTGTAAGCCCATTATTTTGATATAGTGGAGATTCGGAGTTTGGCCTGTGATTTTTCCCTTTAAGGGTTTTTCACATTAAATCTTGTATTGTTTTATCTCTCTTTATTTTATTGTTTATTTTGCGTGACTTAATTCCCAACACCTCTCGCCCTTAATATAAGTCGTAAAGAAATAATTATATAATATTAAATATAATATCAATTGTCTATATTGTTCTTGTATTGAAAAAAAATATGTTATTTATTGGACATAAAATAGTGAGAGAACCAAAATTATATTTAATACTTGTAGTAATATTAAAAACTAAGCAATTAATGCTTACATGAATTTCTCAATCCACAAATATTAAGAGACAAAAATACTTTTTCTAAAATGACTTATATTAACCGACGGAGAAAGTATGTGTTAGGATTATATATTGAGAATGTTATTACTATTTATATATGATTTGATTATGATATAAATGAATGAATATGCAAGTATGCTTGCATTGACAAAAGTTGTAAAGTCCTTTGATAGATAATAGGAATATATGTACAAGGACTTAGAATGAATTGATCAAATATGTTAGGTTGGTCCTACATAAGCAAAACAGCTTTGTAAAGTCCTTAAAAAGAAATGATGTACAAGGACTATAAATATAGAAAGATCAAGCTTGTTAGGTTGATCTTATACAATGTAATAGATAGGCTTGTCTGATCGTCGAGCATTGCACCAGCATCGTAGTCTGCCTGAAGAGACAAGGAAGACTCGAGAACTATCAAGGCAGAATCGTAGTCTGCAAGGATAGTAGATCTTAGAGTTCGTAGTCTGTTGGGAGAAACGAGAAAGGATCGTAGTGTGTCAGGAAGAACTTTCTCAAAACCGTAGTCTGCTGTGGAAGTCATGTTCAGAATCGTAGAGACAGCCTATCTATAAATCAACTGAATGTCTGCCAGAGCTAAGTCAAGAATCGTAGATCACACTTGAAGCAGTGGAGTCTACGGATCTAATCAGAAGCAAAAATCGTAGTCGAGCCAGATCAGACGAGCACAACAAGCATAAAGGCAGAAATCTTAGTATGTCAAGATCTGATCTCGGAATCGTAGTGTCTGCAGCAACAAAGCTAAATCGTAGTCTGCAGAACTAAGGCTTCCAAAAAGGTTGCTCACAACGCTAAGGGAAGAATCGTAGTGTCAACACGATTCTCCATAGATGGGCTCTCCCAGAATATCAAAAGCATGGAGCCTCTGGTCTGAGCTACAAAGATACATTCCAAGGAAACCAGAGAGCACTCAACGAATGGCATGCAAGCTAACAGAAGATACAAGCATCAACTCAATCAACATGCAGATTGAAGTTATGAAGCCATTCGAGATGAAGTCTTCCACAAGTAAATTAGAAGAAGACTTCAGACATAGTAGCTGACTAGAGAAAGTCAGTAAGTGCAGATGCAGTCAAGAGAACAGAAGACAACGATCTTGAGAATCACTCAAGATCGTAGTGGTTTCCGAACGAAGAAGAAACTGATACAGTTTATACAGAGATACCGGCCAGCTTATGAAGAACAAGACAAAAGTGATTAAGCATGGGTCAGCCCATTGAAGATAGGTGAACGAGAGATCACCAGGAGAAAGAGAACTGGGTATGCCACAAATCTGAAGTGTCTTGCTATTCAGAAGAGGCCAGAACGACAAGTTAAGCTATCAGTTCCTGAGATCAGTCAAGGCAAGCATAAGTGTTGAAGCACTGCACAAGTAAAGGAAGAGGTGTTCTACATTGAAGATCTAAGAACACTCTTCAGAATCGTAGTGTTGTCTCAACCAGTTAAAGCAAAATTTAACAAGACACACTACGATAAAGGTCCAAGAACATCTGCATCAGAATCGTAAAGTTCGGGCATCTGAGTATTGAAGCACTGGCAATGAATCAATATAAAGACTGACATCTGAACGTTGCTGATTAAGAGCATCGATGCAGAAGGACAACTCCTAAGGATTTGAATCAAAGAATTAGAAAGGAGTAATAAAGATGACTACCAAGCCTGACACGGAACAGTGACATCTCTGAGGCGGTAGGTGAGAAAGCAGACTGCTGTGTCAGTAAAGTCAAAAAGGAGCTGTCACGTCACATCAGCATCACATCAGCAGTCTGCACCAAATAACTCGAGATCTGCGAAGCAATTCAAATAGCTTCCAACGGCTACTTTCCAACGGGAAGATCATGGAAGGGTATTTAATGGACAGAGCTTCAAGGATAAGAGTTGTTGAATGCTATACTGTTGACTCTACGAGTTCCACCTGAGCTAAACATAACAAGTCTCAGTGACAGTGAGACTACGAAGGTAGAAGTGAAGCAGACTTGAAGAAGGACTTGAACAGACTAAAGCTTCACTCAACAAGGATGAGAATGCCACTAAAGATGGTAGCCAAGCTGAGAGCCGAGAAGGCCAAGAAGATAACATTCAGGAAAGTGGCTGAGCATAAAGAAGATCAGAAGAGCCACTCTACGGATCACCATGAAGAAGTAGAAGCTGAACCAGAAAAGATGCAGAACCATGTCTGCATATCATTCAAGAAAGGTTCAAGGGCTGCTAAGGACTAGAAGAAGGTGACCCACAATGAAAAGCCTTAGAAGTCCTATGTGGTGATGGTGCACAGCTGACATCAAGTGAAGATGAGCTGAACAGAATGAAGATCAGCTGCACCAGAGAATAGGTCCAGACTCAAAGTAGAATACTGAGGACCAAGCCTAGCTGCTAAGTACAAAGATGATCAAGCTTCAAGACATCTTAGTAGCAAAGCACAAACAACTACAACAACTACAACAACGAGTAGCCAGGGCCTGAGGGGTCCTTGTCTGGAGGGATTAAATGAGTTCTAAGCCAGAGGGCTTGAAGAGTTCTTAGTGAACTGAAGTTCCAGGGCTGCTGGCCTTGAAGAGTTCTTAGTGAACTGAAGTTCCAGGGCTGAGGGCCTTGAAGGAATCTTAGTGATTCAGGGTGCTGCCCATTCCTTAGTAGATTTCCTGCGAGAGTGCAGAAGAGTGGATTAGGAGCTTGAGTCTCTGAACCACTTAAAACCCTTTGTGTCTTTTGCATTCTGTCATTTACATTATGTCTTTACATTGTGTACTTAACTGCTATAACTGCTATGTATGTTTTAACTACTTACAACTAAACTAACCCCAAGAACAATGTATTAATGTTTATAAATATATCAATGAAGGGGACATTTAACTTATTCCGCTGTGCTTGAAATGATTCTTATGTTTGTCATGTGCTAACTTCTTAGCAATACAAAATAAAAAGGAAAAGAGTTTAAAAACGCAAATGATCTATTCAACCCTCCCTTATAAATCTATTGTGTGCCTACTGGGAACTAACAATTGGTATCAGAGCAGGTTCTCATGCTATATTTAAGAGCTAATCGCTTTGAGTCTGATCTTAGGCACAAACATTGCTCTAAGCTTAGTTTAGTAGTAAGTCACTTGTAAATGCAGATGAGCTCACACGTTGGAAATAATGTGTACAGGTAAATGTGTATATACACCTGAAGCTGCTCTGATTGGTCCAAGTTCTTAAATGTCATACCATCAAGACCAATCCTTGTCCACAGTCAATCTTGTAGTCTGAAGACCAGAGATGAGAAGTCAAGTGGCATCAACAACAAAGAATCAAGCATCCTTCATTCTGAAAGATGAAAGGCCATACATGCTAAGAAATGTTTATCTAGAGGAGAAAGAAGAATTTCTCAAATATGTATTTGGCTAACCAGCAGTTGGATGTGAACCTTGAGGTTCAAGGTGATTAAAGAACTAAAGATGCCAAGACCTTCTTAGCTTATCTCTTCAAGGCTATGACTGATTGATCAAAGGACAACTGGAGCAACAAGCTGTCAGAAATGAATGTAAAGATATGCACATCAATGCCTAACCTCATTATAGAAAGATAAATGACTGTCAAGAAACTGACAGTGCAAAGGTACGGTTCCTCATTAATATAAATGTGTACATCACGTTGCATCACCTTATGTACTATAACAATATTCTATCAAGAGGCCATATTCTTCCTAAAAAGGGGAAGAGAGAAAGTACACTAAGGTTGGGAACTCAATTGCTAACAAACTTTCTCTCCACCCAAGTTTTAGGTTGAAGATAACATCTTAAAAAAAAGTCTGAAATAGGTCATAAGCATATCATGAATTAATTAAGTTTAAGTGGAGTAATCCTTGCTTAAGGGTTGGTATTTATGAACAAACCTATGCTCTAAGTTTTTGATAACACGTAGAGTATGATCAGTTCTAAAGGAGTATCTTGAAGATTCTTAGAAACTGATCATCTTCATGAATCAACCAGATACAACTAAATAATAGAGTTGATTCCTACTCTGCGAACATTCAAAAACTGTGAACATAACCAAGCAAAGGGTGAAACCATCAAAGAAAAAGAGTGTCTTATTAAAATGATTAATTTTACACACACTCACAATCATACATGATAAATGTCATATCTAAATCTGGTACATGCATGGATATGACGATTATTGATGCTAAAGTTGATGTAAGTTCTTGTATATGAGGAATAGGAGTTTTGAGAAACTAACCTAGCAGGACCCAATCAAGCTTGGGTACCAAAATAGAAATTATCTAAACCTGCAGGTACTTGGTCTATCTGACCACACTAAGGAAGGCAGAAGCTGATGGATTCAGTCACGAAGATTCACCCAGCTGGAGGCTCAAGACATTTCAGCAATGTTCTTGTCAAAATTCATCTTATGCTAAAGCCAGTTTCTAAAGATGTGCTGAGCCCACATGAATAAAGCTCACCTGATTGCTGATCTTCAAATGGTAGCTGACCATTCATGCCAAGATCCTCTATGCTTATTCATATAAAGCATATCAACTCAGAGGGAATATCAAAGAAGTTCACATCAAAGGATCATCAAGTATTTATCATGAAGAATGCACCATAGAAGCAGAACTCCACGAGTGGAGTCTATGAAAGAGCTTAAGGAAAATTGTGACGCCCCAAAAATAGGTTCAATACTCAACCCATTTTGAGTCGCCAAATACACTTAACAAAATTCAAATACAATCTTTCATATCACTCGGTTGTGCAAAATACGACCACACAACTGTGAGTGTCAATACAGACATGTAGAAAATATTAACAATCAAACTAAGTCCTCATTACATTTATTATCACACTATTTTAAATAAAAAAATTGTGAGGACTTCTACAGCTCTAACTCGGACCATCACTCCATTCCCCGACTAGTACCCGCGATATTCTCATTTCGTGAAGAGAACAATGGAAGAAAAGGGTGAGCTCAACTAGCCCAGTAAAAAATATTATGACTAAGATAATAAAAAATAAATTATCATTAGCCTTCAATAAATCAGATAAAATATTATGGACAACAAGTTTTAGATCAATATTCGCAGCGAAAATAACAATTCATTAGAAGAGTTAAGTAGAGAATGATGTCTACTATCTTCTTTGATTTAAAAGTCCATCATCAATATTTTATCCCTGTAACATCAATCAATATACATCTTGAATCAAATATCCATCTTTGCACTACGGGCCAAGGATATTTATCAGGTAATCATTCATCTTTGCACTAAAGGCCAAAGATATTCATCACGTAATTATTCATCTTTGCACTACAGGCCAAAGATATTCAGTTATATCACCATTTAGAACTGAGGATGATGAAAAATAATACGAATAACGGATCCCGTGAGATAAAGGATAAATATTAGAGAATTTATCCAGAGTTCAAGAATGAAGATAAAAACCTGGATCCAATCAAAAGATGATTTGGAAGAAAAAAAAATATTTTTTTACCGTGAATAGTATCCCGTGAATAGTAACTCGAGAATAGTAACTCGTGAATAATAACTCGAGAATAGTAACTCGTGAATAGTAACTCGACATGAAAAGATAAAAATTTAGAAGAAAATTCAGACCAATATTCCAGTGAAATAATATTAGATGAAGCGCAAAACTCAAGTAATATCTGATCATTTCAGGAATTATAGAAGCAATACCGTAGTAAGTTTAGAGTTAGGAATCAGAAATGAAACAATATACGAAACTGCAATTGGATTTTCACCCGTCTGGCGGTAGTCCGCTCAAACAGATTATTTTCACAATTTAATAACAACTGAATACGAAGGGTTATTCACCTGTCTGGCGGTAGTTCGCTCAGACAGATTATTTCCATAATTTAATAACAACTGAATACGAAGATTCACCCGTCTGGCTGTAGTCCGCTCAGACAGATTATTCCAATAGAATAATAAAGAATGGAATAACAACCCTTACGAGTATTGAAAGAAAATAACTCTCTTCATGAATACGAAAGAAATAATACCCCTTACCTTAAAATTTGGAGACTGCACTAGCGTAATAGCAGAATACTCTTCTTCTTTCTCTCTTATTCTCTCTATACCTTCTCTCTCTATAGATTTAGTGAATTGGTGAGAAATAATGAAGATATGAGCTTCTATTTATAGGCTCGGCAGAGTAAGAGTAAAATAGTCTTTTCGTCATAATTTATGACATCATCGCTTACATCATCGATCTATGACATCATTGCTTACCTCATCGTTCCGATCACATCATTGCTTACCTCATCGCTCCGATGACATCATTGTTTGCATCATAAGAGTTCAAATTTAATTTGCACTCTTCCACCTCGTTTAACTTTTATACCATGAATTTATTATAATAATGTTACCATTCAAATTATAAAAATCATACTATTATATAATCACATCATACTACTATAATGAAATATTATAATAATATATTTGAATGAATTATTTTATCGGACAAGATAGAATACCAATTTTTAACAAATGTCACGTGTTAAAAAATTCCTTGGTTTAAATCCACATTGAATAAATATTTCCTTATCATATGTATTAAAATTAATTATTCACAAATAATATTACATAACTACAATATTGACAACCAGGTCGTTCCCAGGAAAGAGGGGGCCTTCCGATAAGGATTTCTCCTTATTAGCGCGCAATTAATCAACCCCTTTCCTAGACAGAACTTCCTTAGACATTGCCAATAATGCTATCTAATAATATTATTCAAATAATATGAATTATTGATTTGATAATTTGAAATAATGTGCAATGACAATTATTAAATCAATAATATAAAATAGCAAAGTAGCACTTATTGATATAAAATATCAACGTAGTAAATATTGAACCAATAAAATATTATGCAATTATTGAATCAATAATATAAAATATTGACCAGTAATTACTGTAACAATAATTGAGTAAGTGCCTTCCTACGTAAGAATCAATAATTCGAAATACTGTGCAATACTGTGTGCTACTGTGCAACACCACGTATTACTGTATTTTAACCACCGGGTATTTCAACAGTACTAACGGTAACAGTTTTGCCATTATTATATAAAAAGGTTATTTCTGTCACTTTCTATATCCGACATTCATTTCGTTGTGGGGTCCACCAATGACTGCACCGTTATACGAATATTCTCCGACAAAAAGAATATTCCTCGACCAAACGAATATTCCCCGACACAACGAATATTTTATAACCACTTGCTTACTTTGTAAACTTTGCACATTTCACTCATAACTTATCACATTTATCAAATCAACACCTTACTATTTCAAAATAATATATAAAGAAAATTAAATTTTATTCATAAAATTTGGGGTCTTACAACCTCCCCTCCTTATGAAATTTCGTCCTCGAAATTGACGTACGTACCTGGTATGTCGAAAAGGTGAGGATACCTCGTTTTTATTTTCGATTCTAACTGCCAAGTCATTTCCTCGATATCATAGTTCCTCCACAAAACTTTAACTTGAGGTATAACCTTTGAGCATAAGACTTGTTCCTTCCTATCCAAGATCTTAACAGGTACCTCCTCGTATGTTAAATCTTCGGCTATCTCGTCTGGTTCTAACTCAATAATGTGGTTTGGATCTTTCACATATTTACGAAGCACAGATATGTAAAAAACGTTATGAACACGAGACATGCTTGGAGGTAAGGCGAGTCTATAGGCCACATTTCCTACTCGGTCAAGGATTCAAAATGGACCAATGAATCATGGGTTGAGCTTTCCTATCTTTTCGAATCTCGTAACTCCTTTTCATGGAGCAACACGTAATAATAAATGATCTCCGATATTAAACCCACGTCCCTTCGATGAAGATCAGCATAACTCTTTTGTCGATCTTGTGCAGTTTGTATACGTTGCCAGATCATTTGAATTTTTTCCATAGTCATACGTACTAACTCTGGTCCCAACAATGTTGCTTCACCCACCTCGTCCCAGCATACTGGAGAACGACATTTTCGTCCATACAACACCTCGAATGGAGCCATACCTATACTTGCCTGATAACTGTTGTTGTAGGAGAATTCCACCAATGGTAGGTACTTATCCCAACTCCCTCTGAAGTCTAGAACACAGAGTCTCAATAGATCTTCAAGAGTTTGGATAGTCCTTTCCGATTGTCCTTCCGTTTATGGATGATATGCCGAACTGAATCGTAAATCTGTGCCCATAGCTTTCTGCAAGCTGACCCAAAATCGTGAAGTGAATCTTGGGTCACGATCCGAAACTATGGATACTGGCATGCCATGCAATCTCACAATCTCATTCACGTACATACGAGCAAGACGTTAAAGGGAATAAGTGTAAGACCCCGAATTTTATAAATAAAGAATTAATTTTCTTTATATATTGTTTTTAAATAGTAAGGTGTTGATTTGATAAATGTTAAAAGTTATGGGTGAAATGTGCAAATATTTTAAAATGAGCAAGTTGTTATAAAATATTCATTGTTGTCGGGGAATATTCGTTTGGTCGTAGAATATTCTTGTTGTCAGGGAAAATTCGTACGACGGAGCAGCCATTTTTGGGCCCACAACGAAATAACTGTCAGATATAGAAAGCGACAGAAATAACCTTTTTATAAAATAACGGCGTAGTTGTTACCGTTAGTACTGTTGAAATACCCGGTGGTTAAAATACAGTAATACGCGGGGTTGCACAGTAGCACACGGTATTGCACAGTATTTTTAATTATTAATTCTTACATAAGAAGGCACTTACTCAATTATTGTTACAGTAATTACTGTTCAATATTTTATATTATTGATTCAATAATTGCATGATATTTTATTGGTTCAATAATTGCTACGTTGCTATTGATTCAATAATTGCTACAACTGTATAATATTTTATTGATTCAATAATTGCTGCAATTGCATAATATTTTATTGATTCAATAATTGATATGTTGATATTTTATATCAATAATTGCTACGTTGCTATTTTATATTATTGATTCAATAATTGTCATTGCACAGTATTCCACATTATCAAATCAATAATTTATATTATTTGAATAATATTATTAGATAGCATTATTGGCAATGTCTAAGAAAGTTCTGTCGAGGAAAGGGGTTAGGTTAATCTAATTGCGCGCCAGTAAGGAGAAATCCTTATCGGAAAGCTCCCTCTTTCCTTGGAACGGCCTGGTTGTCAATATTGTAGTTATGTAATATTATTTGTGAATAATTAATTATTGATTTATATGATAAGGAAATATTTATTTTGTGGATATAAAAGAATGAATTAGTGCTGATGTGTTTTTATCAGTATTTTGAGGTGGAAAATCATTCGTTTATGGATTTCGGATAATTTATGTTCGGAATTTGGAAAAAATTTCTTCTACAAAGTTGTAGAGAATTAAATTTCCTATAAAAAGACATAGAATTTGTATTTTTCTGACAAAAGGGCGATTTATTATGAATTATTGAAGTTTTGAAAAATAAATATTTTCTTATATGGGTGGGCCCCACTTTTGTTGGCTTGTAAATGTTGAATTTTTTTCCCACGAGGTGTGCTGGGAGAAGCCGTCGGGCGAAAAAGTCCACTTTGGCATCCTAAGCTTTTCCTATAAATAGGGTGTTTAGGTTAGAATTAAAAATTACACCAGAATCAGAAGTTTTCTCTCTCTATAATATCGAGCGTATTTTTGTGAGTATTTAGATACTTTGAGTGTTACTATTCAGTGCAAGTTTTCTTCAACCTTATATCCGATATTTCAGTCAGAAGTACTATTCTTTTGAGGTAAGGGATGTTATTTTCTTTCGTAAATGATGTTATTCTTCTCAATATCATTATACCAAAATATTGGCATGAATTTTATTATAAAATTCTTACTTTTCACGTATACGGCACTATTTACGGAAAAATTAAATTTTCTTCTATTTGTCCAAGTTGGCTATTATGGGTCCTATCTTTGATTGGATCTAAGTTTTGAGCTTTATTCTTAAATTTTGCTCCACAAAGTATTACTATAGAGTATTTTTGAACTTGGATGAACTAAAATACGAATCTTTAATCTTTGTCATTTATCTCACTGGATTCGTTCTTTAAAATATTTTTCATCATCCTCAGTCCTAAATTGTGATATAACTGAATATCTTTGTCTTGTAGAGCAAAGATGAATGATTACCTGATGAATATCTTTGGCCGTAGTGCAAAGATGAACAGGTGTTGAGATGAACATGACCACTGATGATACAAATGAATATCTTTGGCCGTAGTGCAAAGATGAATATTTGATTCGAGATGTATGTTGATTGATGTTACAGGGATAAAATATTGATGATGGACTTTTAAATCATAGAAGATAGTAGACTTTATTCTCTACTTAACTCTTCTAATGAACTGTTATTTACGCTGCGAATATTGATCTAAAACTGGTTGTCCATTATATTTTATCTGATTTGTTGAAGACTAACGATAATTTATTTTCCATTATCTTAGTCATAATATTCTTTACTGGGCTAGTTGAGCTCACCCTTTTCATCTATTGTCCTCTTAAGGAAATGAGAATTGCACAGGAACTAGTCGGGGGACAGAGTGACGGTCCGAGTTAGAGCAGTAGTAGTCCTCACTATTTCTAATAAATAGTGTGATAATAAGTGTAATGAGGACTTAGTTGAATGTTTATATTTTCTAGATGTTTGTATTGACACTCACAGTGTCTGGTCGTATTTTTCACGACCTTGTGTTATAAAAGATTGTATTTGAATTCTGTACCATGTATTTGGCACTTAGAATGGGTTGTGTTGATTGGACCTATTCTGGGGGTGTCATAGTTGGTATCAGAGCTTAGGGATATGATCTCTGGCGGAGATCGGGGAATAGAACTAGGAGGGGAGAGACGAGTAAATCCTTCACTAGTATGTCCTACCTAAGCTTATGTGGTATTTAATTGGTCAGTCGGAGTAGCCCTTGTTTTATGGCAGTATTTGAGAATGTTAACAACGAAGTGAATGAGATCGTGGAGACACCTTTAATCGTCAACCAGGAGAACGTGCAATAAGAAGGCAATGTCCATCCTAAAAATAACGCTGATCAGACGATAAACGATGAGATGTTTAGAAGTTTTTTGTAGTTCATACAAAACCAGACGAGGGAAACTCGTGTGCAAAATACAGGTGGAGATAATAACAACACGTGAAGTGTCACTGCCAAGCAGTTCAAAGAGCTGGGACCACCAGAGTTTTTGGGGAAGCCGGATCCGATTAAGGCGGAGACGTGGGTTAAGCAAATTACCAAGATATTTGATGTCTTTGGATGCACGGAGGAACAGAAGGTTCTATTCGCCACGTTTATGTTCCGTGGAGAGGCAGATTATTGGTGGGAATTCGTGAAGCTACCCAGCCTGCCGCACTCAAGATGAGTTGGGAAGCGTTCCAGAAACTGTTCAATGACAAGTACTTTCCTGAAAGTATTCGTCATATGAAGGAGGTAGAGTTTATCAGACTAGAACAAAACAACATGACTGTGTCTCAGTACGAAGCTAAGTTCGCGGAGTTGTCCAGGTTTGCACCTCATTTGGTGGAGAATGAGGAACGTATGACGCGGATGTTTCTGAGAGGTTTGAAACCCGAAATACGTCAATACCTCATTTCTCCTAAATTTTCTCTATATTCGGATGTAGTGAACAAGGCCCAGTTGTTAGAACGAGATAATGATTATGTTCAACCAAGGGAAAACAACCAAGGTCGTACCGGTGGCAGCAGTCATCGGAGCAATGACAACCAGCGAGGAGGAAAGTATAACAGAAACGGTAACCACTCCAGTGGTAATCGTGGCCATAATAGTAGAAAAAGCGAATCGGGAGGAGATTTCAAGAAGAGAAGGTACAACAATGAGAACGTGAAGACGTCAACATCAGCACCAGCATCAACTGTTTCTAGAGGAGGAGAACGACTACCTGTCGTATGCTATAAATGCGGGAAAGAGGGACACATCAGCCCAAACTGCCCTCAATAATTCAAAGCATATTATAACTGTGGAAAAGAAGGACATATAGCTCGAGATTGTCCTATTGCAAAACCAAGTCCAGCGGGGGTGGTGATTCCCAAGGCGATTTCCGACAAGTCAAAGTCGGTGATTCCTGGAAGAGCGTTTGTCGTGACAACCCAAAACGCGAGGAATCCACACGAGGTGATTACGGGTAAGCTAATCATAAACTCTTGTGAAGTTTACACCTTGTTAGATACCGGTGCTACCCATTCCTTTATTTCACCTGCTTATGCTCAACGTTTGAACTTGACTTCTGATAAATTAGACTTTGACTTATCTGTTGAAACTCCGTTGGGAGAAACCTTTGTTACATCCACAGTTTACAAATCTTGCTTGATTCAGATTGGTACCCTTAACTTACCTGTTGATCTTATATCTTTGAAAATACTTGCATTTGACGTGATTTTAGGAATTGACTGGTTAACCACTTACCATGCCAAAATTGATTATTTTCGTAGGGTTGTTATTTTTCATATTCCTAATCAACCTGTTGTGCGAATCCAAACCACCAAACCACTAAAATCAGTCAATATCATTTCAAGTCACAAAGCTATTCGTTTATTGAAAACGGATGTCAAGCTTTCTTAGCTCATGTCACTGATCTAAACCAGAATACGTCATATTTGAATAATATTTCCGTTGTTAATGAGTTTCCTGATGTATTTCCTGAAGAACTTCCCGGTCTACCCCCAGAACGTGAAGTTGAATTCTTTATTGACCTTGAGCCCGGTACAAAACCCATTTCTAAAACCCCATATCGAATGGCTCCTATTGAACTTCAGGAGTTAAAGGTCCAATTACAGGAATTATTAGACATCGGTTTTATTCGTCCTAGTACGTCTCCTTGGGGTGCTCCTATTTTATTCATAAAGAAGAAAGACGGGAGTATGCGACTTTGTATTGACTATCGGGAGTTGAACTATGTCACCATCAAGAATAGGTATCCGTTACCTCGTATTGATGACCTATTCGACCAGTTGCAAGGAGCACAATTCTTTTCAAAGATCGATCTTCGTTCTGGATATCATCAACTGAAGATTAAAACTGAGGATATTCCAAAGACTGCTTTCAGAACTCGGTACAGGCATTATGAGTTCTTAGTCATGTCTTTTGGATTGACTAATGCTCCTGCTGCTTTTATGGATATGATGAACCGTGTATTCAAGGAATATTTGGATCAGTTCGTGGTTGTCTTTATTGATGACATCCTCATTTATTCCAAAAGCCGTGAAGATCATGAGCACCACTTGAAGTTGGTACTTCAAAAGCTTCGTGAGAACAAGCTATATGCCAAGCTGAAGAAATGCGAGTTCTGGCTTGAGGAAGTAGCATTCCTTGGGCACGTGGTATCGAAACATGGAGTATCTGTTGACCCGGCGAAGATTGAAGCAATACAAAGTTGGGAGCAACCTAAGTCGGTGACCGAAGTACGAAGCTTTCTGGGCTTAGCTGGTTATTATCGGAGGTTCGTAGAGGGATTTTCTAGAATCGTTACTCCATTAACTCAGTTGACTCGGAAAGATACAAAATTCGTTTGGAGCGAGGAATGTGAGAAGAGCTTCCAAGAGCTCAAGAGGAAACTTATTTCGGCACCTGTTTTGACAATATCATCTGGTTCGGATGGATTTGTTATCTACAGCGATTCTTCGGGCAAAGGGTTAGGATGTGTTCTCATGCAACATGGGAAAGTCATAGCCTATGCTTCACGACAACTCAAGAAATATGAGAGGAATTATCCTACTCATGATTTAGAGTTGGCAGCTGTCATTTTCACGTTGAAGATCTGGAGACATTACCTGTACGGGGAGAAAGTGGAGATTTATACGGATCATAAGAGCCTTAATTATTTCTTCACTCAAAAGGAACTCAACATGCGGCAACGACGTTGGCTTGAGCTGTTGAAAGATTACGATCATACCATCCAATACTATCCTGAAAAAGCGAACGTGGTAGCTGACGCGTTGAGTAGAAGATCATATGCGGGAATGAGTGCGATGATGTGAAGTATACGCATAGAACCAGCTTTGATTGATAAAGTTAAAGCTGCTCAAGCTACAGACCCGGAGCTGATGAAGATGAAGAAGAAGGTGCAAGAAGGTGCCATTCCAGAAGCAAGGATTGATGAAGAAGGAATACTTCGAGTCAACTCCAGACTTTGTGTTCCTAACGATTCCGACTTGAAGCATAGAATCATGATGGAGGCACACAACACACCGTTTGCAATCCATCCTGGGAGTACTAAAATGTATCGTGATCTTCGACATACATTTTGGTGGAGCAATATGAAAAGAGAGATCGCGGAATTTATTTCGAGATGTTTAACGTGTCAACGTGTAAAAGCGGAGCATCAAGTGCCGAAAGGTCCATTGCAACCACTGGAAATTTTGAAATGGAAGTGGGAACACATTACGATGGATTTCGTTACAGGTCTTCCCAAGGTTTCTCAAGGCATAAATGCGATTTGGGTTATTGTTGATAGATTAACCAAGTCTGCTCATTTCTTGCCGATACGAGAGACTTATTCCCTTGAACGTCTTGCTCATATGTACGTGAATGAGATTGCATGGCATGCCAGTATCCATAGTTTCGGATCGTGACCCCAGATTTACTTCACGATTTTGGATCAGTTTGCAGAAAGCTATGGGCACGGATTTATGATTCAGTTCGGCTTATCATCCTCAAACCGACGGATAATCAGAAAGGACTATTCAAACTCTTGAAGATCTATTGAGACTCTGTGCTCTAGACTTCAAAGGGAGTTGGGATAAGTACTTACCATTGGTGGAATTCTCCTACAACAACAGTTATCAGGCAAGTATAGGCGTAGCTCCATTCGACGCGTTGTATGGACGAAAGTGTCGCACTTTAGTATGCTGGGATGAGGTGGGTGAAGCAACATTGTTGGGACCGGAATTAGTACGTATGACTACGGAAAAGATCCAAATGATCCGACAACGTATACAAACAGCACAGGATCGACAAAAGAGTTATGAGGATCTTCATCGAAAGGACGTGGAATTTAATGTTGGGGACCATGTGTTGTTACGTGTTGCTCCATGGAAGGGAGTTATGAGGTTTGACAAGAGAGAAAAGCTCAATCCACAATTCATTGGTCCATTTGAGATTCTTGATCGAGTAGGAAATGTGGCCTATAGACTCGCTTTACCTCCAAGCATGTCTCGTGTTCATAATGTTTTTCACATATCCTGTGTTGCGTAAATATGTGAAAGATCCAAACCACATTATTGAGTTAGAACGGACGAGATAGCTGAAGATTTAACGTATGAGGAGGTACCTATCAAGATCTTGGATAGGAAGGAGCATGTCCTACGCTCGAAAATTATACCTCAAGTTAAAGTTTTGTGGAGAAACCATGCTATTGAGGAAATGACCTGGGAGTTGAAATCAGGAAATGAAAGCGAGGTATCCTCACCATTTCGACATACCAGGTACGTACGTCAATTTCGAGGACGAAATTTCATAAGGAGGGGAGGTTGTAAGACCCCGAATTTTATAAATAAAGATTTAATTTTCTTTATATATTGTTTTTAAATAGTAAGGTGTTGATTTGATAACTGTGAAAAGTTATGGGTGAAATGTGCAAATATTTTAAAATGAGCAAGTGGTTATAAAATATTCATTGTTGTCGGGGAATATTCGTTTGGTCGTGGAATATTCTTGTTGTCGGGGAATATTCGTACGACGGCGCAGCCATTTGTGGGCCCCACAACGGAATAACTGTCGGATATAGAAAGCAACAGAAATAACCTTTTTATAAAATAACGGCGTAGTTGTTACCGTTAGTACTGTTTAAATACCCGGTGGTTAAAATACAGTAATACGCGGTGTTGCACAGTAGCACACGGTATTGCACAGTATTTTGAATTATTGATTCTTACATAAGAAGGCACTTACTTAATTATTGTTACAGTAATTACTGTTCAATATTTTATATTATTGATTCAATAATTGCATGATATTTTATTGGTTCAATAATTGCTACGTTGCTATTGATTCAATAATTGCTACAACTGCATAATATTTTATTGATTCAATAATTGCTGTAATTGCATAATATTTTATTGATTCAATAATTGATATGTTGATATTTTATATCAATAATTGCTACGTTGATATTTTATATTATTGATTCAATAATTGTCATTGCACAGTATTCCATATTATCAAATCAATAATTTATATTATTTGAATAATATTATTAGATAGCATTATTGGCAATGTCTAAGTAAGTTCTGTCGAGGAAAGGGGTTAGGTTAATCTAATTGCGCGCCAGTAAGGAGAAATCCTTATCGGAAAGCCCCCTCTTTCCTGGGAACGACCTGGTTGTCAATATTGTAGTTCTATAATATTATTTGTGAATAATTAATTATTGATTTATATGATAAGGAAATATTTATTTTGTGGATATAAAAGAAGGAATTAGTGCTGATGTGTTTTTATCAGTATTTTGAGGAGGAAAATCATCTGTTTATGGATTTCGGATAATTTATGTTTGGAATTTGGAAAAACTTTCTTCTACAAAGTTGTAGAGAATTAAATTTCTTATAAAAAGACATAGAATTTGTATTTTTCTGACAAAAGGGAGATTTATTATGAATTATTGAAGTTTCAAAAAATAAATATTTTCTTATATGGGTGTGCCCCACGAGGTGTGCTGGGAGAAGCCGCCGGGCGAAAAAGTCTACTTTGGCATCCTAAGCTTTTTCTATAAATAGGGTGCTTAGGTTAGAATTAAAAATCACACCAGAATCAGAAGTTTTCTCTCTCTATAATATCGAGCGTATTTTTGTGAGTATTTAAATACTTTGAGTGTTACTATTCAGTGCAAATTTTCTTCAGCCTTATATCCGATATTCCAGTCAGAAATACTATTCTTTTGAGGTAAGGGATGTTATTTTCTTTCGTAAATGAAGTTATTCTTCTCAATATCATTATACCAAAATATTGGCATGGATTTTATTATAAAATTCTTACTTTTTTTGTCGGGGTTACTATTCATGTATACGGCACTATTCACGTATACGGCACTATTTACGAAAAAATTAAATTTTCTTCTATTTGTCCAAGTTGGCTATTATGGGTCCTATCTTTGATTGGATCTAAGTTTTGAGCTTTATTCTTAAATTTTGCTCCACAAAGTATTACTATAGAGTATTTTTGAACTTGGATGAACTAAAATACGAATATTTAATCTTTGTCCTTTATCTCACTGGATTCGTTCTTTAAAATGTTTTTCATCATCCTCAGTCCTAAATTGTGATATAACTGAATATCTTTGGCTTGTAGAGCAAAGATGAATGATTACCTGATGAATATCTTTGGCCGTAGTGCAAAGATGAACAGGTGTTGAGATGAACATGACCACTGATGATACAAACGAATATCTTTGGCCGTAGTGCAACGATGAATATTTGATTCGAGATGTATATTGATTGATGTTACAGGGATAAAATATTGATGATGGACTTTTAAATCATAGAAGATAGTAGACTTCATTCTCTACTTAACTCTTCTAATGAACTGTTATTTACGCTGCGAATATTGATCTAATACTGGTTGTCCATTATATTTTATCTGATTTGTTGAAGACTAACGATAATTTATTTTCCATTATCTTAGTCATAATATTCTTTACTGGGCTAGTTGAGCTCACCCTTTTCATCTATTGTCCTCTTCAGGAAATGAGAATTGCGCAAGAACTAGTCGGGGGACAGAGTGATGGTCCGAGTTAGAGCAGTAGTAGTCCTCATTATTTTTAATAAATAGTGTGATAATAATTGTAATGAGGACTTAGTTGAATGTTTATATTTTCTAGATGTTTGTATTGACACTCACAGTATCTGGTCGTATTTTTCACGACCTTGTGTTATAAAAGATTGTATTTGAATTATGTACCATGTATTTGGCGACTCAGAATGGGTTGGGTTGACTGGACCTATTCTGGGGGCGTCACAATAAGTCTCTCGTATCGGCAAGAAATGAGCAGACTTGATTAATCTATCAACAATAACCCAAATTGCATCTATGCCTTGAGAAACCTTGGGAAGACCCGTAACGAAATCCATGGGAATGTGTTCCCACTTCCACTTTGGAATCTCAAGTGGTTGCAATGGACCCTTTGGCACTTGATGCTCCGCCTTGACACGTTAACACATTAAACACCTCGAGATAAACTCCGCGATCTCTCTCTTCATATTGCTCCACCAAAATGTATGTCGAAGATCACGATATATTTTGGTACTCCCAGGATGGATTGCAAACGGTGTGTTGTGTGCCTCCATTATGATTTTATACTTCAAATCAGAATCGTTAGGAACACAAAGTCTGGAGTTGACTAGAAGTATTCCTTCTTCATCGATTATTGCTTCTGGAATAGTACCTTCTTGCACCTTCTTCCTTATATTCATCAGCTCCGGGTCTGTAGCTTGAGCAGCTTTAACTTTATCAATCAAAGCTGGTTCTACGCGTATACTTGACATCATCGCATGGGTCCTCGGAGTCTTGAACTCTATCTCCATCTTTTGTAAATCACACAAAATAGGCCTTGAAAGCATCGCATTCGTTCCCGCATATGATCTTCTACTCAACGCGTCAGCTACCACGTTCGCTTTTCCAGGATGGTATTGGACTGGTATGATCATAATCTTTCAATAGCTCAAGCCAATGTCGTTGTCGCATATTGAGTTCCTTCTGGGTGAAGAAATATTTGAGGCTCTTATGATTCGTATAGATCTCCACTTTCTCCCCATACAGGTAGTGTCTCCAGATCTTCAACGCAAAAACGACTGCTGCCAACTCTAGATCATGAGTAGGATAATTCCTCTCATATTCCTTGAGTTGTCGCGAGGCATAGGCTATGACTTTCCCATGTTACATGAGAACACATCCTAACCCTTTGCCCGAAGCATCGCTGTAAATGACAAAACCATCCGAACCAGATGGTATCGTCAGAACAGGTGCCGAAATGAGTCTCCTCTTGAGCTCTTGAAAGCTCTTCTCGCATTCCTCGTTCCATACGAATTTTGTATCTTTCTGAGTCAGGTGAGTTAATGGAGTAGCGATTCGATAAAATCCTTCCACGAATCTCCGATAATAACCAGCTAAGCCCAGAAAGCTACGTACTTCGGTCACCGACTTCGGTTGCTCCCAACTTTGTATTGCTTCAATCTTCGCCGGGTCCACAGATACTCCACGTTTTGATACTACGTGCCCAAGGAATGCTACCTCCTCAAGCCAGAACTCGCATTTCTTCAGCTTGGCATATAGCTTGTTTTCACGAAGCCTTTGAAGTACCAGCTTCAAGTGGTGCTTATGATCTTCACGGCTTTTGGAATAGATGAGGATGTCATCAATAAAGACAACCACGAACTGATCCAAATATTCCTTGAATACACGGTTCATCATACCCATAAAAGCAGCAGGAGCATTAGTCAATCCAAAAGACATGACTAATAATTCATAATGCTCGTATCAATTTTCGAAAGCATTCTTTGGAATATCCTCAGTTTTAATCTTCAGCTGATGATATCCAGAACGAAGATCGATCTTTGAAAAGAATTGTGCACCTTACAACTGGTCGAATAGGTCATCAATACGAGGTAACGGATACCTATTCTTGATGGTGACATGGTTCAACTCCCGATAGTCAATACAAAGTCGCATACTCCCATCTTTCATCTTTACGAATAAAACAGGAGCACCCCAAGGAGATGTACTAGGACGTATAAAACCGATGTCTAACAACTCCTATAGTTGGACCTTTAACTCCTGAAGTTCAATAGGAGCCATTCGATATGGGGTTTTAGAAATGGGTTTTGTACCGGGTTCAAGGTCAATAAAGAATTCAACTTCACGTTCTGGGGTTAGACCAGGAAGTTCTTTGAGAAATACATCAGGAAACTCATTAACAACAGAAATATCATTTAAACCTGATGTATTCTGGTTTAGATCAGTGACATGGGCTAAGAAAGCTTGACATTTGTTTTTCAATAAACGAATTGCTTTATAACTTGAAATAACATTGATTGATTTTAGTGGTTTGGTTGTTTGAACTCACACAATAGGGTGGTTAGGAATATGAAAACTAACAACCTTACGAAAACAATCAATTTTGGCATGATAAGTGGTCAACCAGTCAATTCCTAAAATCACATCAAATGCAAGTATTTTTAACGATATAAGATCAACAGGTAGGGTGAGGGTACCAATTTGAATCGAGCAAGATTTGTAAACTGTAGATGTAACGAATGTTTCTCCCAACGGAGTTTCAACAGATAAGTCAAAGTCTAATTTCTCAGGTGTCAAGTTCAAACGTTGAGCACAAGTAGGTGAAATAAAAGAATGGGTAGCACCAGTATCTAATAAAGTATAAACTTCGCAAGAGTTTACTATCAGCTTACCCGTAATAACCTCGTTCGGGTTCCTTGCTATTTGGGCAGTCACGACAAAAGCTCTTCCAGGAACCACTGACTTTGACTTGTCAGGGATAGCCTTTGGAGTCACCATCTCTGCTGGACTTGGTTTCGCTACAGGACACACTCGAGCTATATGCCCTTCCTTTCCACAGTTATAACACAACTTAGATTGTTGTGTGCAGTTGGGGCTGATGTGTCCCTCTTGCCCGCATTTATAACATACGACCGGCGGTCGTTCTCCTCCCCTAGAAACAGTTGATGTTGGTGCTGCTGTCGATGCTTTCACGTTCTCATTGTTGTACCTTCTCTTCTTGAAATCTCCCCCCGACTCAATTTTTCTATTATCATGGCCACGATTACCACCGGAGTGGTTACCGCTTCTGTTATGATACTTTCCTCCCTGCTGGTTGTCATTGTTCCGATGACTACTGCCACCGGTACGACCTTGGTTGTGGTCCCTTGGTTGAACCGACTCATTATCCCGTTCTAATAACTGGGCCCTGTTCACTACATCCGAATATAGAGAAAATTTGTGAGAAATGAGGTATTGAAGAAATATTTGGTTTCAAACCTCTCAGAAACATCCGCGTCATACGTTCCTCATTCTCTACCAAATGAGGTACAAACCGGGATAACTCTGTGAACTTAGCCTCGTACTGGGACACAGTCGTGTTGTTCTGTTTCAGTCTGATAAATTCTACCTCCTTCATATGACGAATACTTTCTGAAAAATACTTGTTATTGAACAGTTTCTGGAATTCCTCCCAAGACATCTTGAGTGCGGTAGGATGGGTACGCTTCACAGATTCCCACCAGTAATCTGTCTCTCCACGGAACATAAACGTGACGAATGGAACCTTCTGTTCCTCCGTGCATCCCAAGACATAAAATATCTTGGTAATTTGCTTAATCCAATTTTCTGCCTTGATTGGATCTGGCTTTTCCTGAAACTCTAGTGGTCCCAACTCTTTGAACTGCTTAGCAGTGATAAGCCGCGAGTTGTTATTATTTTCACCTGTATTGTGAACACGAGTCTCCCTCGTCTGGTTTTGCATGAACTGCAAAAAGCTTCTAAACATCCCGTCATTTATCGTTTCTTCGGTAGGGTTGTTTACAGGAGAATTGTTGCCTTCCTGTTGCACGTTCTCTTGGTTGGTGATTAAAGGTGTCTCAACGGTCTCATTCACTCCATTATTTTGATTTTCAGCTGCCATTCTCAAATACTGCCACAAAACAAGGGTTAATCAAACAAATTAACATATCACATATTAACCCTATATTCTAACCGACCAATTAAATAACAATTAAGCTTAGGTAGGACACACTAGCGAAGGTTTTACTCGTCTCTCCCCTCCTAGTTCTATTCCCAGATCTCCGTCAGAGATCATATCCCTAAGCTCTGATACCAACTGTGACGCCCCCAAAATAGGTTCAACACTCAACCCATTTTGAGTCGCCAAATATACTCAACAAAATTCAAATACAATCTTTCATATCACTCGGTCGTGCAAAATACGACCACACAACTGTGAGTGTCAATACAGACATGTAGAAAATATTAACAATCAAACTAAGTCCTCATTACATTTATTATCACACTATTTTAAATAAAAAAATAATGAGGACTTCTATAGCTCTAACTCGGACCATCACTTCATTCCCCGACTAGTACCCGCGATATTCTCATTTCGTGAAGAGAACAATAGAAGAAAAGGGTGAGCTCAACTTGCCTAGTAAAGAATATTATGACTAAGATAATGAAAAATAAATTATCATTAGCCTTCAATAAATCAGATAAAATATTATGGACAACAAGTTTTAGATCAATATTCGCAGCGGAAATAACAATTCATTAGAAGAGTTAAGTAGAGAATGATGTCTACTATCTTCTTTGATTTAAAAGTCCATCATCAATATTTTATCCCTATAACATCAATCAATATACATCTTGAATCAAATATCCATCTTTGCACTACGGGCCAAAGATATTCCTTTAAATCATCAGTTGGTCATATTCATTTCAACACCTGTCCATCTTTGCACTACGGGCTAAAGATATTCATTAGGTAATCATTCATCTTTGCACTAAAGGCCAAAGATATTCGTCACGTAATTATTCATCTTTGCACTACAGGACAAAGATACTCAGTTATATCACCATTTAGAATTGAGGATGATTAAAAATAATACGAATAACGGATCCAGTGAGATAAAGGACAAATATTAGAGAATTTATCTAGAGTTCAAGAATGAAGATAAAAACCTGGATCCAATCAAAGATGATTTGGAAGAAAAAAAATATTTTTTTTTACCGTGAATATTACCCCGTGAATAGTAACTCGAGAATAGTAACTCGTGAATAGTAACTCGACATGAAAAGATATAAATTTCACAAGAAAGCTCTGACCAATATTCCAGTGAAATAATATTAGATGAAGCGCAAAACTCAAGTAATATCTGATCATTTCAGGAATTATAGAAGCAATACTTACCGTAGTAAGTTTAGAGTTAGGAATCTGAAATGAAACAATATACGAATCTGCAATTGGATTTTCACCCGTCTGGCGGTAGTCCGCTCAAACAGATTATTTTCATAATTTAATAACAACTGAATACGAAGGGTTATTCACCCGTCTGGCGGTAGTTCGCTCAAACAGATTATTTCCACAATTTAATAACAACTGAATACGAAGATTCACCCGTCTGGCGGTAGTCCGCTCAGACAGATTATTCCAACAGAATAATAAGGAATGGAATAACAACCCTTACGAGTATTGAAAGAAAATAACTCTCTTCATGAATACGAAAGAAATAATACCCCTTACCTTAAAATTTGGAGACTGCACTATCGTAACAGCAGAATACTCTTCTTCTTTCTCTCTTATTCTCTCTATACTTTCTCTCTATATAGATTTAGTGAATTGGTGAGAAATAATGAAGAAATGAGCTTCTATTTATAGGCTCGACAGAGTAAGGGTAAAATAGTCTTTTCGCCATAATTTATGACATCATCGCTTACATCATCGATCTATGACATCATTGCTTACCTCATCGCTCCGATGACATCATTGTTTGCATCATAAGAGTTCAAATTTAATTTGCACTCTTCCACTTCGTTTAACTTTTATACCATGAATTTACTATAATAATGTTACCATTCAAATTATAAAAATCATACTATTATATAATCGCATCATACTACTATAATGTAATATTATAATAATATATTTGAATCAATTATTTTATCAGACAAGATAAAATACCAATTTTTAACAAATGTCACGTGTTAAAAATTCTTCCGTTTAAATCCACATTGAATAAATATTTCCTTATCATATGTATTAAAATTAATTATTCACAAATAATATTACATAACTACAATATTGACAACCAGGTCGTTCCCAGGAAAGAGGGGGCCTTCCGATAAGGATTTCTCCTTACTGGCGCGCAATTAATCAACCCCTTTCCTAGACAGAACTTCCTTAGACATTGCCAATAATGCTATCTAATAATATTATTCAAATAATATGAATTATTGATTTGATAATTTGAAATAATATGCAATGACAATTATTGAATCAATAATATAAAATAGTAGAGTAGCACTTATTAATATAAAATATCAACGTAGTAAATATTGAACCAATAAAATATTATGAAATTATTGAATCAATAATATAAAATATTAAACAGTAATTACTGTAACAATAATTGAGTAAGTGCCTTTCTACGTAAGAATCAATAATTCGAAATACTGTGCAATACTGTGTGCTACTGTACAACACCACGTATTACTGTATTTTAACCACCGGGTATTTCAACAGTACTAACGGTAACAGTTTTGCCATTATTATATAAAAAAGTTATTTTTGTCGCTTTCTATATCCGACATTCATTCCGTTGTGGGGTCCACCAATGACTGCGCCGTCGTACGAATATTCTCCGACAAAAAGAATATTCCTCGACCAAACGAATATTATATAACCACTTGCTTACTTTGTAAACTTTGTACATTTCACCCATAACTTATCACATTTATCAAATCAACACCTTACTATTTCAAAATAATATATAAAGAAAATTAAATTTTATTCATAAAATTTGGGGTCTTACAACCTCCCCTCCGTATGAAATTCCGTCCTCGAAATTGACGTGCGTACCTGGTATGTCGAAAAGGTGAGGATACCTCGTTTTTATTTCTGATTCTAACTCCCAGGTCATTTCCTCGATATTATGGTTCCTCTACAAAACTTTAACTTGAGGTATAACCTTTGAGCGTCGGACTTGTTCCTTCCTATCCAAGATCTTAACAGGTACCTCCTCGTATGTTAAATCTTCGGCTATCTCGTCTGGTTCTAACTCAATAATGTGATTTGGATCTTTTACATATTTACGAAGCACAGATATGTGAAAAACGTTATGAACACGAGACATGCTTGGAGGTAAGGCGAGTCTATAGGCCACTTTTCCTAATTGGTCAAGGATTTCAAATGGACCAATGAATCGTGGGTTGAGCTTTCCTCTCTTTCTGAATCTCGTAACTCCTTTCCATGGAGCAACACTTAATAATACATGATCTCCGACATTAAACTCCACGTCCCTTCGATGAAGATCAGCAAAACTCTTTTGTCGATCTTGTGCAGTTTGTATACGTTGTCGGATCATTTAAATCTTTTTCGTAGTCATACATATTAACTCCGGTCCCAATAATGTTGCTTCACCCACCTCGTCCTAGCATACTGGAGAACGATATTTTCGTCCATACAACGCCTCGAATGGAGCCATGCCTATACTTGCCTGATAACTGTTGTTGTAGGAGAATTCTACCAATGGTAGGTACTTATCCCAACTCCCTCTGAAGTCTAGAACACAGAGTCTTAATAGATCTTCAAGAGTTTGGATAGTCCTTTCTGATTGTCCGTCCGTTTATGGATGATATGCCGAATTGAATAGTAAATCCGTGCCCATAGCTTTCTGCAAGCTGACCCAAAATCGGGAAGTAAATCTGGGGTCACGATCCGAAACTATTGATACTGGCATGCCATGTAATCTCACAATCTCATTCACATAAATACGAGCAAGACGTTCAAGGGAATAAGCCTCTCGTATTGGCAAGAAATGAGCAGACTTGGTTAATCTATCAACAATAACCCAAATCTCATCAATACCTTGAGAAACCTTGGGAAAACCCGAAACGAAATCCATGGTAATGTGTTCCCACTTCCACTTTGGAATCTCAAGTGGTTGCAATGGACCCTTTGGCACTTGATGCTCTGCCTTGACATGTTGACACGTTAAACACCTCGAGATAAATTCCGCGATCTCTCTCTTCATATTGCTCCACCAAAATGTATGTCGAAGATCACGATACATTTTGGTACTCCCAGGATGGATTGCAAACGGTGTGTTGTGTGCCTCCATCATGATTATATACTTCAAATCAGAATCGTCAGGAACATAAAGTCTGGAGTTAACTCGAAGTATTCCTTCTTCATCAATCCTTGCTTCTGGAATAGCGCCTTCTTGCACCTTTTTCCTTATATTCATCAGCTCCGAGTCTATAGCTTGAGCAGCTTTAACTTTTATCAATCAAAGCGGGTTCTACGCGTATACTTGACATCATCGCATGGGTCCCCGTAGTCTTGAACTCTATCTCCATCTTTTGTAAATCACACAAAATAGACCTTGAAAGTATCGCATTCGTTCCAGCATATGATCTTCTACTCAACGCGTCAGCTACCACGTTCGCTTTTCCAGGATGGTATTGGATGGTATGATCGTAATCTTTCAACAGCTCAAGCCAATGTCGTTGCCGCATGTTGAGTTCCTTCTGGGTGAAGAAATACTTGAGGCTCTTATGATCCGTATAGATCTCCACTTTCTCCCCATACAGGTAGTGTCTCCAGATCTTCAACGCGAAAACGACTGCTGCCAACTCTAGATCATGAGTAGGATAATTCCTCTTATATTCCTTGAGTTGTCGTGAGGCATAGGCTATGACTTTCCCATGTTGCATGAGAACACATCCTAACCCTTTGCCCGAAGCATCGCTGTAAATGACAAATTCATCCGAACCAGATGGTATCGTCAGAACAGGTGCCGAAATGAGTCTCCTCTTGAGCTCTTGAAAGCTCTTCTCGCATTCCTCGTTCCTATACGAATCTTGTATCTTTCCGAGTCAGCTGAGTTAATAGAGTAGCGATTCGAGAAAATCCTTCCACGAATCTCCGATAATAACCAGCTAAGCCCAAAAAGCTACGTACTTCGGTCACCGACTTCGGTTGCTCCCAACTTTGTATTGCTTCATTCTTCGCCGGGTCCACAGATACTCCACGTTTTGATACTACGTGCCCAAGGAATGCTACCTCCTCAAGCCAGAACTCGCATTTCTTCATCTTAGCATATAGCTTGTTTTCATGAAGCCTTTGAAGTACCAGCTTCAAGTGGTGTTCATGATCTTCACGGCTTTTGGAATAGATGAGGATGTCATCAATAAAGACAACCACGAACTGATCCAAATATTCTTTGAATACACGGTTCATCATATCCATAAAAGCAACAGGAGCATTAGTCAATCCAAAAGACATGACTAAGAATTCATAATACTCGTATCAAGTTCTGAAAGCAGTCTTTGGAATATTCTCAGTTTTAATCTTCAGCTGATGATATCCAGAACGAAGATTTATCTTTGAAAAGAATTGTGCACCTTGCAACTGGTCGAACAGGTCATCAATACGAGGTAACGGATACCTATTCTTGATGGTGATATGGTTCGACTCCCGATAGTCAATACAAAGTCGCATACTCCCGTCTTTCTTCTTTACGAATAAAACAGGAGCACCCCAAGGAGATGTACTAGGACGTATAAAACAGATGTCTAACAACTCCTGTAGTTGGACCTTTAACTCTTGAAGTTCTATAGGAGCCATTCGATATGGGGTTTTGGAAATGGGTTTTGTACCGGGTTCAAGGTCAATAAAGAATTCAACTTCACGTTCCGGGGGTAGACCGGGATGTTTTTCAGGAAATACATCAAGAAACTCATTAACAACAGAAATATCATTCAAACCTGACGTATTCTGGTTTAGATCAGTGACATGGGCTAAAAAAGCTTGACATCTGTTTTTCAATAAACGAATAGCTTTATGACTTGAAATAACATTGATTGATTTTAGTGGTTTGGTTGTTTGAATTCGCACAATAGGCTGGTTAGGAATATGAAAACTAACAACCTTACGAAAATAATTAATTTTGGCATGATAAGTGGTCAACCAATCAATTCCTAAAATCACATCAAATGCAAGTATTTTCGACGATGTAAGATCAACAGGTAGGGTGAGGGTACCAATTTGAATAGAGCAAAATTTATAAACTGTAGATGTAACGAATGTTTCTCCCAACGGAGTTTCAACAGATAAGTCAAAGTCTAATTTCTCAGGTGTCAAGTTCAAACGTTGAGCACAAGCAGGTAAAATAAAAGAATGGGTAGCTCCAGTATCTAATAAAGTGTAAACTTCGCAAGAGTTTATTATCAGCTTACCCATAATAACCTCGTTCGGGTTCCTTGCTTGTTTGGAAGTCACGATAAAAGCTCTTCCAGGAACCACTGACTTTGACTTGTTAGGGATAGCCTTTGGAGTCACCATCCCTGCTGGACTTGGTTTCGCTACAGGACACACTCGAGCTATGTGCCCTTCCTTTCCACAGTTATAACACAACTTGGATTGTTGTGTGCAGTTGGGGCTGATGTGTCCCTCTTGCCCGCATTTATAACATACGACCGGCGGTCGTTCTCCTCCCCTAGAAACAGTTGATGTTGGTGCTGCTGTCGATGCTTTCACGTTCTCATTGTTGTACCTCCTCTTCTTGAAATCTCCCCCCGACTCACTTTTTTTATTATCATGGCCACGATTACCACCGGAGTGGTTACTGCTTCTGGTATGATACTTTTTTCCCTGCTGGTTGTCATTTTTCCGATAACTGCTGCCACCGGTACGACCTTGGTTGTTGTCCCTTGGTTGAACATAATCATTATCTCGTTCTAATAACTGGGACCTGTTCACTACATCCGAATATAGAAAAAAATTGTGAGAAATGAGGTATTGACGAATCTCGGGTTTCAAACCTCTCAGAAATATCCGCGTCATACGTTCCTCATTCTCCACCAAATGAGGTGCAAACCGGGATAACTCCGCGAATTTAGCCTTTTACTGGGACACAGTCATGTTGTTCTGTTCCAGTTTGATGAACTCTACGTCTTTCATATGACGAATACTTTCTGGAAAGTACTTGTCATTGAACAGTTTCTGGAACGCCCCCCAAGACATCTTGAGTGCGGCAGGCTGGGTACACTTCACAGATTCCCACCACTAATCTGCCTCTCCATGGAACATAAAGGTGGCAAATGGAACCTTCTGTTCCCTCGTGCATCCCAAGACATCAAATATCTTGGTAATTTGCTTAATCTAATTTTTCGCCTTGATTGGATCTGGCTTTCCCTGAAACTCTGGTGGTCCCAACTCTTTAAACTGCTTGGCAGTGACAAGTCGCGAGTTGTTATTTCCACCGATATTATGAACACGAGTCTCCCTCGTCTGGTTTTGCATGAACTGCAAAAAGCTTCTAAACATCCCGTCATTTATCGTTTCTTCGGTAGGGTTGTTTATAGGAGAATTGTTGCCTTCCTGCTGCACGTTCTCTTGGTTGGTGATTAAAGGTGTCTCAACGGTCTCATTCACTCCATTATTTTGATTTTCAGCTGCCATTCTCAAATACTGCCACAAAACAAGGGTTAATCAAACAAATTAACATATCACATATTAACCCTATATTCCAACCGACCAATTAAATAACAATTAAGCTTAGGTAGGACACACTAGCGAAGGTTTTACTCGTCTCTCCCCTCCTAGTTCTATTCCCAGATCTCCGTCAGAGATTATATCCCTAAGCTCTGATACCAACTGTGACACCCCCAAAATAGGTTCAATACTCAACCCATTTTGAGTCGCCAAATACACTCAACAAAATTCAAATACAATCTTTCATATCACTCGGTCGTGAAAAATACGACCACACAACTGTGAGTGTCAATACAGACATGTAGAAAATACTACCTCCGTCCCATAATAAGTGCTTTTTTAGCTTAAATCACACATACCAATACACAAGCTAAAATGACAAAAATACCCTTAATATACTTTTTTGTTTTGTTTGAGACTTTTTTTATTGTCTTTTGATCTTTCTTTCTCTTTCTTAAATCTTTCAACTTCTCAATAAATATACAATAAATACCATTGGTGGCATAAGGGCACATATGGAAAAATATTATAAAAACTGTATTGGAATTCTAACACATTACTTATTTTGGGAAAAAATATTAAGTCTAAAAAAGCACTTATAATGGGACGGATGTAGTATTAAAAATCAAACTAAGTCCTCATTACATTTATTATCACACTATTTTAAATAAAAAAATAGTGAGGACTTCTATAGCTCTAACTCGGACCATCACTCCATTCCCCGACTAGTACCCGCGATATTATCATTTTTTGAAAAGAACAATGGAAGAAAAGGGTGAGCCTAACTAGCCCAGTAAAGAATATTATGACTAAGATAATGAAAAACAAATTATCATTAGCCTTCAATAAATCAGAAAAAATATTATGGACAATAAGTTTTAGATCAATATTCGCAGCGGAAATAACAATTCATTAGAAGAGTTAAGTAGAGAATGATGTCTACTATCTTCTTTGATTTAAAAGTCCATCATCAATATTTTATCCCTGTAACATCAATCAATATACATCTTGAATCAAATATCCATCTTTGCACTACGGGCCAAAGATATTCCTTTAAATCATCAGTTGGTCATGTTCATTTCAACACCTGTCCATCTTTACACTACGAGCTAAAGATATTCATCAGGTAATCATTCATCTTTGCACTACAGACCAAAGATATTCATCACGTAATTATTCATCTTTGCACTACAGGCCAAAGATATTCAGTTATATCACCATTTAGAACTGAGGATGATGAAAAATAATACGAATAACGGATTCAGTGAGATAAAGGACAAATATTAAAGAATTTATCCAGAGTTCAAGAATGAAGATAAAAACCTGGATCCAATCAAAGATAATTTGGAAGAAAAAAAATATTTTTTTTACCGTGAATAGTACCCCGTGAATAATAACTCGTGAATAGTAACTCGACATGAAAAGATAAAAATTTCACAAGAAAGTTCTGACCAATATTCCAGTGAAATAATATTAGATGAAGCGCAAAACTCAAGTAATATCTGATCATTTCAGGAATTATAGAAGCAATACTTACCGTAGTAAGTTTAGAGTTAGAATCTAAAATGAAACAATATACGAAACTGCAATTGAATTTTCACCCGTCTGGCGGTAGTCCGCTCAAACGGATTATTTTCATAATTTAATAACAACTGAATACGAAGGGTTATTCACCCGTCTGGCGGTAGTCCGCTCAGACAGATTATTTTCACAATTTAATAACAACTGAATACGAAGATTCACCCGTTTGGAGGTAGTCCGCTCAGACAGATTATTCTAACAGAATAATAAGGAATGGAATAACAACCCTTACGAGTATTGAAAGAAAATAACTCTCTTCATGAATACGAAAGAAATAATACCACTTACCTTAAAATTTAGAGACTGCACTAGCGTAATAGCAGAATACTCTTCTTCTTTCTCTCTTATTCTCTCTATATTTTCTCTCTCTATAGATTTAGTGAATTGGTGAGAAATAATGAAGATATGAGCTTCTATTTATAGGCTCGGCAGAGTAAGGGTAAAATAGTCTTTTTGCCATAATTTATGACATCATTGCTTACATCATCGATCTATGATTTCATTGCTTACCTCATCGCTCCGATGACATCATTGCTTACCTCATCGCTCTGATGACATCATTGTTTGCATCATAAAAGTTTAAATTCAATTTGCACTCTTCCACCTCGTTTAACTTTTATACCATGAATTTACTATAATAATGTTACCATTCAAATTATAAAAATTATACTATTATATAATCACATCATACTACTATAATGTAATATTATAATAATATATTTGAATCAATTATTTTATCGGACAAGATAAAATACCAATTTTTAACAAATGTCACGTGTTAAAAATTCCTCTATTTAAATTCACATTGAATAAATATTTTCTTATCATCTGTATTAAAATTAATTATTTATAAATAATATTACAAAACTATAATATTGACAACCAGGTCGTTCCCAGGAAAGAGGGGGCCTTCCGATAAGGATTTCTCCTTACTGACGCGCAATTAATCAACCCCTTTCCTAGACAGAACTTCCTTAGACATTGCCAATAATACTATCTAATAATATTATTCAAATAATATGAAATATTGATTTGATAATTTGAAATAATGTGCAATGACAATTATTGAATCAATAATATAAAATAGCAAAGTAGCACTTATTGATATAAAATATCAACGTAGTAAATATTGAACCAATAAAATATTATGCAATTATTGGATCAATAATATAAAATATTGAACAGTAATTACTGTAACAATAATTGAGTAAGTGCCTTCCTACGTAAGAATCAATAATTCGAAATACTGTGCAATACCGTGTGCTATTGTGCAACACCACGTATTACTGTATTTTAACCACTGGGTATTTCAACAGTACTAACGGTAACAGTTTTGCCATTATTATATAAAAAGGTTATTTCTGTCGCTTTTTATATCCGACATTCATTCCGTTGTGGGGTCCACCAATGACTGCGCCGTCGTACGAATATTCTCCGACAAAAAGAATATTCCTCGACCAAACGAATATTCCCTAACACAACGAATATTTTATAACCACTTGCTTACTTTGTAAACTTTGCATATTTCACCCATAACTTATCACATTTATCAAATCAACATCTTACTATTTCAAAATAATATATAAAAAAAATTAAATTTTATTCATAAAATTTGGGGTCTTACAGTGGGGGCATATATATAATCAGTAAATATTTTTTTTAGGTGGAGGGGGTGGGAGGGTGTACACATAATCAGTAAATATTTTTTTTGAGGGGGGTGGGGGCGGGGGTTGGGTGTACATATAATTAGTAAATATAATCAGCCAATTTTATGCATTAAGATGGTTAATAATGATGTATTTTTTGTTTATTTAATTTTCACGTTTAACATTAATAAACAATATTAGAAATTAAAGAAGTCAAAAAATTATTAGTTTGAAAATAATTCAAAAAAAATAGTTCAAAATAAACATAAACATAACTTTTTTTGTAAGGAAAATGAAATAGTATAAAAAGGGAGGAAAATAAAAGAAATGATGCAAGATAGAGAAGAGAAGAAGGGAAGGAGGTTGACCTAGGAATGAGATAAACTCAGCCTATTTAGAAAAGAATGAAAAATAACTTTCAAATTTGGAAGGGAATAACTAAAGGAATGGAATGGTCATTCCAATTGACTAACCAAACATATTTTAAGTCATTCCATAAAGAATGGTCATTCCATTTTCAACCTATTCAATTCTATTCCCACCAACCAAACACAACTAGTCCCTTACCACCTTCATGCATGCATGGCATATTGGCATGTGGATGTACTCTGAACTTAACAATCACATGAAATCAAAATAAAAGATTAATTTTAACTTTTTTAAAATAAATATGTTCCAAAACACAATATTAATTGACTTTTTAAAAATAAATGGGAAATATTTGTAAACTCAAAATTAATACGAAGACAATTAATTTTTAAAAAATATAATTAAGAAAACTTTAAACCATCTACAAATTATTATTATTTTTGTTTCAAAATTAGAGATATAATTTGATTTTTGAACTCAAATGACGACATATTAAATTTTAAATTGATGTGAATTTATTTAATTTTAGTTGATACAATTATTATAAATGTATAGTATATAACAAAAAATATTAATAACAAAATTAATTTTATTCAAAACTTTTTATGAATTATACCAATTTTGAAGTTTAATGTGCTGTCATTTGACTTCAAAAGTCAAATTGTATTTCTAATTTTTAGACGGAGATAAGTACTAATTATGCATTTTATTATTTTAAAAATTAAATAAATCAATATCAAAATTAATATTATATTTACCACCCGTGTCTCGCATGGGTAAGAAAGCTAATTTTGTAAACTTGAAAATTTTTCTCTGCTAATGTTTTTAAGTTCTCGATGAAGGGACAAATTTTTACGACCAAAGTTGCCACGCATATAAAGATATGATGGATACTAATTTATACCTAATTCGATATTTTGTCATATTTTTAGGTTGGATTTCACTCAATCCGTACTATTAATGGATTACTTACTTACACGTAGTTTAGAAAATTTAGGTGGTGTTTGATAAAATTGAGTAATTAAGATCTGAACAGTTAATACTTATTACTAATAAATTAGATTATATGAATGAAATAGCACCTGAATTTAAAAAACAGTTTGACAACTAAAAAGTGTAACACATTTGAATGACACTATTTTACTATTTTAACCCTCTGATTTATTTAAAAATTTATTTAAATGATCTTAAAATTTGAAATTAGAGGAGTACAATATTTATTAAAACTATTTTTATCCATAAATTTTAAATAAATTATTAAGAGGCAGCTCTTAATAGTTAATATTTGAGTTTCTGTCTTAATGATTAAAAGACATTAAAAGGCAAAAAAAATTACAAAACAAAATTTGTCTCTGACCGAATCAGAGGCAAATGAATTAAGAGGCATTTAGACACAAACAAACACTACCTTAGTTTATTTTTAGCATGTACTTGAAAATCTTATTTGTATAAGGAGTTTATTTCAAAAGCATTTGAAAATTTCATAAATTTTTTTAATGAATAGATAATTTACTTATGCCAAATAAAAGTATTTTTACTTATCTAGTTCCAAATGAACTTTTCGTGAATCGGATCTAAACTTGTTTTCATTTCCTGTGCCTTTCTACTGTACCATTTGTTTGTTAAACTCAAGGGGTTAGCCACTTAGCCTAGAGTGGCAAAAGAGGTTTGCTTTCTTTCTTGACTTTATTTGTTCAAATCTTGAGGCCAGTATTTAAGGGAAAATCTCTTAAATGTACCCTTACCGTCCAACAAAAAAACAATAAAGTAGTAGTATTTGTTTTTTCTCATGTATAGGAGGTCCTAGCAGCACTTGAGTTGGATCACAAAATCATCGGGTGTCGACTTCTCCACTGTCTAGATTCCTCTAAAATATGATTGCTAGCTTAGTGTATAGCACGTGATTCACGTGTATTTAAAAGAATGAGGACGCACGTGATTCACGCCTATTTAAAAGAAGTGCAATGCTACTATCACATAATTTGGGTTATATAAAACTCACATACACACATGTATATTTACGGATCCTGCATGTCACGCAGGGTCCACAGTATGCATATGTGTCATATACATACAATGACACTCTCTCTAGATAACAATAATAACATTCACGTCCCCTCTAATTTTTTAATTAACAGATAGTACCTCTGCAAGTTTTTAGGGTTGACTAAATAGATAAAGTTACATATTTAGCCTTGTATGTTATCAAATTTTAATTCATAATATATATATATATATATATATATATATATATGTTTAATTATCCTCTTTTTAATACAATACATTTTAATTATAGTTTTATTTGTAATTAAGACTATCTCATTTAAATTGTTGGTAACTTTATAAAAAAAAATTAATTTAGTTTAATTAACACATATTTTTGGATAAGTGATACAAATATTAAAAAATTTAAATTAAAATATTAATGGAGCTATTCTAATTACAGTGATTGAGTATGTTGATAGTTTAGTTTTTAGTGTTAACAACAAAAAATATTATTTAAATTCTTAGTTTCATAATATGATTTGTATTTGTTAAATTTTCTTGAGTATATGTAAAAATTTTGGATGTTTATGATTTTGATTATATTTTTTTAGTATAAAGTTGACATTGTTTTTATGCAATGTTAAATAAAAAATAATAATAATATTTATTACTACCTCTATCTTGTAAAAAGCTTTTTCTTTTAAAACATTTTTTCTTTTTTTAAGTAACAACACTTGTCATTTTTACTATAAATAATTATGCTTAAGTGGGACTTATGTTTAGTTTAATATATAAGAAAAATAATTAATATAATTTTTAATACTTTTTTTATATGAATAATAATATTCATTTTGTAATAATAAGTTTATTTTACACAAATTTTAATATTTAAAAAAATTAATTATAATTTTATTGTGTTAATTTATAATTTTATGGGTTACCATTTACAGTTCTAATTAGTGATATGGCATCAGCAATGGAGTTATTTTTCTCGCTATCCCTTCTCCTATTATTCTTTCTTCTCTTTTGACTATTTTTCTTATCAATTTTTCATTACAAAACACAGAAATAATAATTCAAAAATTCCCCTCCCGCCAGGTGCAACAGCCTGGCCTTTGATAGGCAAAAGTTTAAATTATTTGTCCATTATCAAAACAGTCCTTCTATGGGGACATGGAAACGGGACATGAAAATTAGGACATTTTTAATTTTTAATTTTTAATTTTTTTTTTGGTTTTTGTTGTGACTCCTAAAAAATGTATAGTATTTATTTCAACTGGAATTTTTACAAAAAAAAATGTTTTAGGTGTAATTTGGATACATATACAAGAACAGTGTTATGCAGACTGTACAACACTGTTTTTGTATATGTATCCAAATTACACCTAAAATATTTTTTTTTGTAAAAATTTCGGTTAGAATAAATACTATACATTTTTTAGGAGTCACAACAAAAATCAAAAAAAAAAAAATTGAAAATGTCCAATTTTCATGTCTGCCAAGACTTATTCTTATCAAAAGTAGGCTTCTTATATTGGAAAAAGAGAGTGATATTTATTGGACATAAAATAGTGAGAGAACTAAAATTATATTTAATATTTAAGACAATAATAAAAACTAAGCAAATAAAACTTACTTGAAATTCTCAAACGATAAATATTTAAGAGATAAAAATATTTATTTAAAATAACTTATATTAAGGGACAGTGGAAGAAGTATAATTGCTAGTGATATGGCATAATAGGGACGCCAGGGGATGCAAAGAAAGAGACTTAAATTTTTGGACAACATACATTTTCATTGGTACTCTCTCTATCCCTTAATATAAGATGTTTTAAAAAAGTGTTTTTATCCGTTAATATAATTCGTTTATGAATTTCAAGTAAGAATTCTCTCACTATATTTTGTCCAATATAAGGGTAATATAGACAATTAATATTATATTTAATACTATATAATTATTTCCTTATAAAACAATTGAAGTTTGAAATGAAGTTTGGGCTAAGTTTGGTAATAAAAAGTTTGATCCATAGACTCGATCAAAATATAATATTAAATATAATGTTCATAATAAAAAAAGTCTCGCAATAAAAAAATACAACCTTGCACAACTTTTAAGAAAGAAACGTGAAATGCATGCGTCCTTTTTCTACGGACAAATAATTATGAGTGCATGTGCTCTCTATAGACAAATAATTACGAGTGCTTGTGCTCTATACAGACAAATAATTATTAATTTATGATTTAATGAGACCATATATTTATACAGTAGAACATCTATAAATTAATATTTCATAAATTAATAATTTTTTAAAATAATATTTTTTTTCTCAGTTCCGACTTGAATTAATAGGATAAATTAATAATTTTGATAAAATAATAAAACAATAATTTTTAAAAAGACCGTTATATAAATATATTGTCCCATCAAAATTATAAATTAATAATTCTTTTAAATTACAAATATATCTAGGATGATCTTGTAAAATATGTTTCTATTCTCATTTGTTTTGTCTTGAAATTCAAATATATCTTAATTTCATCCTTAATTTTTCTTGAAATTCAAATCTAATTGAATTTCATCCTTAATATATGGTCCTATCAAAATAATATTTTGTCTTGAAATTCAAATCTAATTGAATATTAATTTTTTTTTTGAAATAAAATGTGAATGTAATTTGAAAAGTGGATACAATGAACATTATTTAATTATTAAAAATAATTAATATCACTTACAATGAATTCTATTATTACATTAATTTAATAAGTATGATACATTGCATCAAAAAAAGTATGATATAAACATCAATAAAATGTAATAATTTTAATGTAATTAAATTTATGTTCACTGAATAGAAAAACACTCTTTAAATTAATAAATTATTAATTTATCGATTAAATAATAACTCTCTAAATTAATAAAAAATTTCAATCCCAACAGTATTAATTTATAGAGGTTCTACTGTATAAGGGTCTTTTTAAAAATTATTACTCCATCTGTCCCATAATAAAGTGATGTTTTAGGTGATTTTATTTGTCCCAAATTATTTGATGTTTTAGAAAATCTAGGAGCATTAATTATAATATTTCTAAAATTATCCCTGATTACTCCTATTTCAATACTCATATGCTTTTAACTCTCTCTCTCTTCTTATTAACACAAACGGTATTATAGACAAATGATACTATATTTAATGCTATACAATTATTTCCTTAATGGTTGTGCTCAACTCTAAAACATCACTTATTATGGGACGGAGGTAGTATTTTATTATTTTATCGAAATTCTTAATTTATTACATTAGCCCAAGTCGGGACTGAAAAAAAAATATTATTTTAGAGAAATTATTAATTTATAGATGTTCTACTGTAGTATTTCTGAAGAAATTAGAGCAATGCTACTATCATATAATTTGGGTCACATAAACCTCACATACACACACATGCAGATTTGCGGGCCCTGCATGTCACGCAGGGCCTATAGTATACATGTGTGTGTATGTGAGCATTATGTGACCCAAAATTATGTGATAATAGCATTATTTTTCAACTTGCCACACACTGACACACAAGAACTACTTATTAATAATAGCTTAGCACATGCGTGACCACCAATCGTCATAAAGTAACCGCTTCAGCTCTATCGTAGAGTTCAGTTGAGAAATATTTCACTTTACGATTCCTTTGCTCTACGACCCATTCTACGATCGTTCTTCACTCAACGAGCCCGAATGAATAGTCATTCTACGATCAATTAGATTTTCACCCGTCTGGCGGTAGTCCGTTCAGACAGATTATTTTCACAATTTAATAACAACTGAATACGAAGATTCACCCGTCTGGCGGTAGTCCGCTCAGACAGATTATTCCAACAGAATAATAAGAAATGGAATAACAACCCTTACGAGTTTTGAAAGAAAATAACTCTCTTCATGAATACGAAAGAAATAATACCTCTTACCTTAAAATTTGGAGACTACACTAGCGTAATAGCAAAATACTCTTCTTCTTTCTCTCTTATTCTCTCTATACTTTCTCTCTCTATAGATTTAGTGAATTGGTGAGAAATAATGAAGATATGAGCTTCTATTTATAGGCTCGACCGAGTAAGGGTAAAATAGTCTTTTCGCCATAATTTATGACATCATTGCTTACCTCATCGCTCCGATGACATCATTGCTTACCTCATCGCTCCGATGACATCATTGCTTACCTCATCGCTCCGATGACATCATTGTTTGCATCATAAAAGTTCAAATTCAATTTGCACTCTTCCACCTCGTTTAACTTTTATACCATGAATTTACTATAATAATGTTACCATTCAAATTATAAAAATCATACTATTATATAATCACATCATACTACTATAATGTAATATTATAATAATATATTTGAATGAATTATTTTATCGGACAAGATAAAATACCATTTTTTAACAAATGTCACGTGTTAAAAATTCCTCCGTTTAAATTCACATTGAATAAATATTTCCTTATCATATGTATTAAAATTAATTATTTATAAATAATATTACAAAACTACAATATTGACAACCAGGTCGTTCCCAGGAAAGAGGGGGCCTTCCGATAAGGATTTCTCCTTACTGGCGCGCAATTAATCAACCCTTTTCCTAGACAGAACTTCCTTAGACATTGCCAATAATGCTATCTAATAATATTATTCAAATAATATGAATTATTGATTTGATAATTTGAAATAATGTGCAATGACAATTATTGAATCAATAATATAAAATAGCAAAGTAGCACTTATTGATATAAAATATCAACGTAGTAAATATTGAACCAATAAAATATTATGCAATTATTGAATCAATAATATAAAATATTGAACAGTAATTACTGTAACAATAATTGAGTAAGTGCCTTCCTACGTAAGAATCAATAATTCGAAATACTGTGTAATACCGTGTGCTATTGTGCAACACCACGTATTACTTGTATTTTAACCACCGAATATTTCAACAGTACTAACGGTAACAGTTTTGCCATTATTATATAAAAGAGTTATTTCTATCGCTTTCTATATCCGACATTCATTTCGTTGTGGGGTCCACCAATGACTGCGCCGCCGTACGAATATTCTCCGACAAAAAGAATATTCTTCGACCAAACGAATATTCTCCGACACAACGAATATTTTATAACCACTTGCTTACTTTGTAAACTTTGCATATTTCACCCATAACTTATCACATTTATCAAATCAACACCTTACTATTTCAAAATAATATATAAAAAAAAATAAATTTTATCCATAAAATTTGGGGTCTTACAGTGGGGGTGTATATATAATCAGTAAATATTTTTTTTAGGTGGGGGTGAGGGGGGGGGGTGGGTTGGGGGTGAGGGTGTACACATAATCAGTAAATATTTTTTTTTGAGGAAGGTGGGGGCGGGGGTTGGGTGTACATATAATTAGTAAATATAATCAGCCAATTTTATGCATTAAGATGGTTAATAATGATGTATTTTTTGTTTATTTAATTTTCACGTTTAACATTAATAAACAATATTAGAAATTAAAGAAGTCAAAAAATTATTAGTTTGAAAATAATTCAAAAAAAATAGTTCAAAATAAACATAAACACAACTTTTTTTCTAAGAAAAATGAAATAGTATAAAAAAGGGAGGAAAATAAAAGACATAATGCAAGATAGAGAAGAGAAGAAGGGAATGAGGTTGACCTAGGAATGAGATAAACTCACCTATTTAGAAATGAATGAAAAATAACTTTCAAATTTGAAAAGGAATAACTAAAGGAATGGAATGGTCATTCCAATTGACTAACCAAACATGTTTTAAGTCATTCCATAAGGAATGGTCATTACATTTTCAACCCATTCAATTCCATTCCCACCAACCAAACACAACTAGTCCCTTACCACCGTCATGCATGCATGGCATATTGGCATGTGGATGTAATCTGAACTTAACAATCGCATGAAATCAAAATAAAAGATTAATTTTAACTTTTTTAAAATAAATATGTTCCAAAACACAATATTAATTGACTTTTTTTTAAAATAAATTGGAAATATTTGTAAACTCAAAATTAATACGAAGACAATTAATTTTTAAAAAATATAATTAAGAAAACTTTAAACCATCTACAAATTATTATTATTTTTGTTTCAAAATTAGAGATATAATTTGATTTTTGAACTCAAATGACGACATATTAAATTTTAAATTGATGTGAATTTATTTAATTTTAGTTGATACAATTATTATAAATGTATAGTAGATAACAAAAAATATTAATAACAAAATTAATTTTATTCAAAACTTTTTATGAATTATACCAATTTTTGAAGTTTAATGTGCTGTCATTTTATTTCAAAAGTCAAATTGTATTTCTAATTTTTAGACGGAGATAAGTACTAATTACGCATTTTATTATTTTAAAAATTAAATAAATCAATATCAAAATTAATATTATATTTACCACCCGTGTCTCGCATGGGTAAGAAAGCTATTTTTGTAAACTTGAAAATTTTTCTCTGCTAATGTTTTTAAGTTCTCAATGAAGGGACAAATTTTTACGACCAAATTTGCCACGCATATAAAGATACCATGGATACAAATTTATACCTAATTCGATATTTTGTCATATTTTTAGGTTGGATTTCACTCAATCCGTATTATTAATGGATTACTTACATACACGTAGTTTAGAACATTTAGGTGGTGTTTGATAAAATTGAATAATTAAGATCTGAACAGTTAATACATATTACTAATAAATTAGACTATCTGAATGAAATAGCATCTGAATTTAAAAAACTGTTTGACAACTAAAAAGTGTAACACATTTGAATGACACTATTTTACCATTTTAACCCTCTGATTTATTTAAAAATTTATTTAAATGATCTTAAAATTTGAAATTAGAGGAGTACAATATTTATTAAAACTATTTTTATCCATAAATTTTAAATAAATTATTAAGAGGCAGCTCTTAATAGTTAATATTTGAGTTTCTGTCTTAACGATTAAGAGACATTAAGAGGCAAAAAAAAATTACCAAACAAAATTTATCTCTGACCGAATCAGAGGCAAATGAATTAAGAGGCATTTAGACACAAACAAACACTACCTTAGTTTATTTTTAGCATGTACTTGAAAATCTTATTTGGATAAGGAGTTTATTTCAAAAGCATTTGAAAAATTCATAATTTTTTTTAATGAATAGATAATTTACTTATGCCAAATAAAAGTATTTTTACTTATCTAGTTCCAAATGAACTTTTCGTGAATCGGATCTAAACTTGTTTTCATTTCCTGTGCCTTTCTACTGTACCATTTGTTTGTTAAACTCAAGGGGTTAGCCACTTAGCCTAGAGTGGCCAAAAGAGGTTTGCTTTCTTTCTTGACTTTATTTGTTCAAATCTCGAGGTCAGTATTTAAGGGAAAATCTCTTGAATGTACCCTTACCGTCCAACAAAAAAACAATAAAATATGTTGGATCACATGTTTAGATTCCTCTTAAACAATAAAATAATTTGTTTTTTCTCATGTATAGGAGGTCCTAGCAGCACTTGAGTTGGATCACAAAATCATCGGGTGTCGACTTCTCCACTGTCTAGATTCCTCTAAAATATGATTGCTAGCTTAGTGTATAGCACGTGATTCACGTGTATTTAAAAGAATGAGGACGCACGTGATTCACGCCTATTTAAAAGAAGTGCAATGCTACTATTACATAATTTGGGTTATATAAAACTTACATATGTATATTTACGGATCCTGCATGTCACGCAGTGTCTACAGTATGCATATGTGTTATATGCATACAATGACACCCCCTCTAGATAACTATAATAACATTTACGTCCCCTCTAATTTTTTAATTAACAGATAGTACCTCTGTAAGCTTTTAGGGTTAACTAAATAGATAAAGTTACATATTTAGCTTTGTATGTTATCAAATTTTAATTCATAATATATATATATATATATATATATATATATATATGTTTAATTATCCTCTTTTTAATACAATACATTTTAATTATAGTTTTATTTGTAATTAAGACTATCTCATTTAAATTGTTGGTAACTTATAAAAAAAAATTAATTTAGTTTAATTAACACATATTTTTGGATAAGTGATACAAATATTAAAAAATTTAAATTAAAATATTAATGGAGCTATTCTAATTAGCAGTGATTGAGTATGTTGATAGTTTAGTTTTTAGTGTTAACAACAAAAAATATTATTTAAATTCTTAGTTTCATATTATGATTTGTATATGTTAAATTTTCTTGAGTATATGTAAAAAATTTGGATGTTTATGATTTTGATTATATTTTTTTAGTATACAGTTGTTATTGATTTTATGCAATGTTAAATAAAAGAAAATATAATAATATTTATTACTACCTCTATCTTGTAAAAAGCTTTTTTTTTTTAAATATTTTTTCTTTTTTAAGTAACAACATTTGTCATTTTTACTGTAAATAATTATGCTTAAGTGGGACTTATGTTTAGTTTAATATACAAGAAAAATAATTAATATAATTTTTAATACTTTTTTTATATGAATAATAATATTCATTTTGTAATAATAAGTTTATTTTACACAAATTTTAATATTTAAAAAAATTAATTATAATTTTATTGTGTTAATTTGTAATTTTATGGGTTACCATTTACAGTTCTAATTAGTGATATAGCATCAGCAATGGAGTTGTTTTTCTTGCTATCCCTTCTCCTATTATTCTTTCTTCTCTTTTGACTATTTTTCTTATCAAATTTTCATTACAAAACACAGAAATAATAATTCAAAAATTCCCCTCCCGCCAGGTGCAACAGCCTGGCCTTTGATAGGCGAAAGTTTAAATTATTTGTCCATTATCAAAAGTGGGCTTCTTATATTGAAAAAAGAGAGTGATATTTATTGGACATAAAATAGTGAAAGAACTAAAATTATATTTAATATTTAAGACAATAATAAAAACAAAGCAAATAAAACTTACTTGAAATTCTCAAACGATAAATATTTAAGAGACAAAAATATTTATTTAAAACAACTTATATTAAGGGACGGAGGAAGAAGTATAATTGCTAGTGATATGGCATAATAGGGACGCCAGGGGATGCAAAGAAAGAGACTTAAATTTTTGGACAACATACATTTTCATTGGTACTCTCTCTGTCCCTTAATATAAGATGTTTTAAAAAAATATTTTTATTCCTTAATATAAGTCGTTTATGAATTTCAAGTAAGAATTCTCTAACTATATTTTGCCCAATATAAAGGTAATATAGATAATTAATATTATATTTAATGCTATTTAATTATTTTCTTATAAAACAATTGAAGTTTGAAATGAAGTTTGTGCCAAGTTTAGTCAATAAAAAGTTCGATCCATTATAGACTCAAACAAAATATAATATTAAATATAAAGTTCATAATAAAAAAAAAGTCTCGCAATAAGAAAATACAACCTTGCACAACTTTTAAGAAACAAACGTGAAATGCATGCGTCCTTTTTCTACTGACAAATAATTATGAGTGCATGTGCTCTCTATAGACAAATAATTATGAGTGCTTGTGCTCTATACAGACAAATAATTATTAATTTATGATTTAATGAGACCATCTATTTATAGAGTAGAAACTTTATAAATTAATCTTTGATAAATTAATAATTTTTTTAAAATAATATTTTTTTCTCAGTTCCGATTTGGGTTAATTGAATAAATTAATAATTTTGATAAAATAATAATTTTTAAAAAGACCCTTATATAAATATATTGTCCGATCAAAATCATAAATTAATAATTCTTTTAAATTACAAATATATCTAGGGTGATCTTGTAAAATATGATTCTATTCTCGTTTGTTTTGTCTTGAAATTCAAATCTATCTTAATTTCATCCTTAATTTTTCTTGAAATTCAAATCTAATTGAATTTCATCCTTAATATATGGTCCCATCAAAATAATGTTTTGTCTTGAAATTCAAATCTAATTGAATATTAATTTTTTTTTGAATCAAAATGTGAATGTAATTTGAAAAGTGGATACAATGAACATTATTTAATTATTAAAAATAATTAATATCACTTACAATGAATTCTATTATTACATTAATTTAATAAGTATGATACATTGTATCAAAAAAAGTATGATATAAACATCAATAAAATGCAATAATTTTAATGTAATTAAATTTATGTTTACCGAATAGAAAAACACTCTTTAAATTAATAAATTATTAATTTATCGATTAAATAATAACTCTCTAAATTAATAAAATTTTCCAATCCCAACAGTATTAATTTATAGAGGTTCTACTGTATTAGGGTCTTTTTAAAAATTAATATTTTATTATTTTATCGAAATTATTAATTTATCCCATTAGCCCAAGTCGGGATTGGAAAAAAATATTATTTTAGAGAGATTATTAATTTATAGAGGTTCTACTGTAGTATTTTTGAAGAAATTAGAGCAATGCTACTATCACATAATTTGGGTCACATAAATCTCATATACGCACACATGCATATTTGCGGGCCCTACATGTCACGCCAGGCCCACAGTATGCATGTGTGTGTATGTGAGCATTATGTGACTCAAAATTATGTGATAGTAGCATTATTTTTCAACTTGCCACACACTGACACACAAGAACTACTTATTAATAATAGCTTAGCACACGCGTGACCACCAATCGCCATAAAGTAACCGCTTTAGCTCTATCGTAGAGTTCAGTTGAGAAATATTTCACTCTACGATTCCTTTGCTCTATGACCTATTCTACGATCGTTCTTCACTCAACGAGCCCTTATGAATAGTCATTCTACGATCAATTTCTTGCACTGTTAGAAACTTCCAACAACGTGGTACTAAGGATTCAAATTTAACATTCCTAACTCATTAATTAACTTATTAAACCTAGATTTGTCTAGTGATTTAGTGAACACATCAATAAGTTAATTTTCAGTAGAGACAAAGTTTAATGCAATATTCTCATTTCGTACAAGATCTGATTTCTATATAAACATTCTTAACAGAATAGTCATTCTTATGTTTATTTCAAAAGGAGATGAAATGAAAATTTCAATGAAATGTCATAGATAAAGGACGACGAGCTTATTAGCAACATCAATCATCCGTTATTGGTAAACAATAAGCTAAGAATAGTCGTGCCCACCGAGCCATTAATTCAATTGCACTAAAGGTCCTATAGTTTCTTTTCTTTTTATTTTATTTCTTAAAAAAATTATTTTTTGGAGAATACAATATAAATGCTTGAGTATGCTTTTGTTTTTTAAAATCCCACTTTTTAGAAATAATATAAACTTATAATTAAGTATATTATTATTATTACAATATGATGAACCAAACATTATCATTTCTGACTTATTCAATGCTGGTTAAATGAGTATTATAATTTGTTAAAATATAATTAATTAATTATCCATTCATACATGGTGGGTCCGAGTTCAAACTGAATGGACTAGTTTACCTGTTTTATCATTTTTTGTATTTAAAGGGAAAATATATGAGTAAATATAAATGAATTTCATATTTAGTTAATATCATTCAAATTTTATGTTTAAAACTAAATATAAAGTTCATAATAAAAAAAAAGTCTCACAATAAGAAAATACAACCTTGCACAACTTTTAAGAAACAAACGTGAAATGCATGTGTCCTTTTTCTACCGACAAATAATTATGAGTGCATGTGCTCTCAACAAACAAATAGTAGTAGTAATTACGAGTGGATGTACATCTAACCAAAGTAGCAATATTTTAATGGTAGTGATATGGCAGCAACAAGCAATGGAGTTGTTTTTCTCCCGATCCCTTCTCTTATTATTATTTATGTGTCAGTGATTAATATCAAATTAATTTTAATTAATTAATTAATACAGTGTCGATACACATGTCAGTAGGTAATTTTTTTTCCTGTGTGTCATCACTGTATTGAATAATTGACTAACTTATCATGAAATTAACTTCATAGTAACCGGATTCATCTTCTTTTTGCCTATTTTTCTTATCAAATTTTCATTACAAAACACAAAAATAATGATTCAAAAATTCTCCTCCCGCCCTTAATATAAGTCGTAAGGAAATGGTTGTATAACACTAAATATAATATCAATTGTCTATATTGTTCTTGTATTAAAAAAAATGTGTTATTTATTGTGTAAGACCCCAAATTTTATGAATAAGATTTAATTTTCTTTATATATTATTTTGAAATAGTAAGGTGTTGATTTGATAAATGTGATAAGTTATGGGTGAGATGTGCAAAGTTTACAAAGAAAGCAAGTGGTTATAAAATATTCGTTGTGTCGGGAAATATTCGTTTGGTCGAGGAATATTCTTTTTGTCAGAGAATATTCGTACGACAGCGCAGTCATTGATGGACCCCACAACGGAATGAATGTCGGATATAGAAAGCGACAGAAGTAACTTTTTTATACGGCAAAACTTTTACCGTTAAAACTGTTGAAATACCCGGTGGTTAAAATACAATAATACGCGGTGTTGCACGGTAGCACACGGTATTGCACAGTAGATCTAATTATTGATTCTTACGTAAGAAGTCACTACTCAATAATTGTTACAGTAATTACTGTTCAATATTTTATTTTATTGATTCAATAATTGCTACTTTGATATTTTATAATAGTGATTCAATAATTGTCATTGCACAGTATTTCAAATTATTAAATCAATAATTCATATTATTATAATAATATTATTAGATAGCATTATTGGCAATGTCTAAGGAAGTTCTGTCTAGGAGGGGTTATTTAATTGATCGCCAGTAAGGAGAAATCCTTATCGGAAGGCCCCCTCTTTCCTTGGAACGACCTGGTTGTCAATATTGTAGTTCTATAATATTATTTGTGAATAATTAATTTTTGATCTATATGATAAGAAAATATTTATTCAATGTGGATTTAAACGGAGGAATTTTTAACATGTGACATTTGTTGAAAGTTGGTATTTTATCTTGTCCGATAAAATAATTCATTCAAATATATTATTATAAAATTACATTATAATAGTATGATGTGATTATATAATAGTATAATTTTTATAATTTAAATGGTAACATTATTATAGTTGTGACGCCCCCAGAATAGGTCCAATTAATCCAACCCATTCTGATTTGCCAAATACATGGTACAGAATCTAAATACAATCTTTTATAACACAAGGTCGTGAAAAATACGACCAGACACTGCGAGTGTCAATACAAACATCTAGAAAATATAAACATTTAACTAAGTCCACATTACAATTATTATCACACTATTTTATAAAAATAGTGAGGACTACTACTGCTCTTAACTCGGCCCATCACTCTGCTCCCCAACTAGTCCCTGCAACATTCTCATTTTCTGAAGAGGACAATAGATAAAAAGGGTGAGCTCAACTAGCCCAGTAAGGAATATCATGACTAAGATAATGAAAAATAAATTATCGTTAGTCTTCAATAAATCAGATAAAATAATATGAACAACAAGTTTTAGATCAACAACTGCAGCGGAAATAATAATATATCAGAAGAATAAAGTAGAAAATAATGTCTACTATCTTCTATGATTTAAAAGTTCATCATCAATATTTTATCCCTGTCAATCAATATATATCTCAAATCAAATATTCATCTTTACACTACGGGCCAAAGATATTCATTTGTATCACCAGTTAGTCATGTTCGTCTCAACACCTGTCATCTTTGCACTACAGGCCAAAGATATTCATCAAGTAATCGTTTATCTTTGCACTACAGGCCAAAGATATTCATTTATATCACCATTTAGGACTGAAAAATATTTTAAAGAACGAATCTAGTGAGATAAAGGACAAAATTTTGGGATTCGTAATTCTGTTTATCCAAGTTCAAAAATACTCCATAATACTTATTTGTGGAGCAAAATTCAAGAATAAAGTTCAAAACTTGGATCCAATCAAAGATAGGACCCATAATTGCCAACTTGGACAAATAGAAGAAATTTTTATTTTTCGGTGAATAGTGTCGTATTCGTGAATAGTGTCATATACGTGAATAGTGCCGTATACGCGAATAGTAACCTCAACATGAAAAATATAGAGATTTCATATGAAAAATCTTACTTCGTAAATAGTACTCGTGAATAGTACCGTATTCGTGAATAGTGCCGTATATGTGAACAGTGCCGTATACGTGAATAGTAACTCTGACGAAAAAGGTAAAAATTTCATAATAAGATTCATGCCAATATTTCGATGAAATGATATTGAAGGCAATAACATTATTTACGAAAAAAAATAACATCCATTACGTCAAAAACATAGTACTTCTGACTGGAATATCGGATATACAACTGAAGAAAACTTGCGCTGAATAGCAACACTCAAAGTATCCAAATACTTACAAAAATACGCTCGATATTATAGAGAGAGAAAACTTCTGATTCTGGTGTGATTTTTAAATTCTAATTCAGCATCCTATTTATAGGAAAATGCTTAGAACGCCAAAGCAGAAAATTTAATAAAATATTATTATTTTAAAAAAAATTCACGCACACCACCTCTCACTTTCACCAGCACTCCACAAGTGGGGCCCACCTCACAAAAAATATTTTTATTAAAAAAAATATTTTTAACCCAAAAATCACTTTCGACCCAATATTCCGGAACTTCAATAATTCATGAAAAATAGCACTTTTATCAGAAAAATTCGAGTCATATGTCTTTACTAAAGGAAATTTAATTCTCTACAACTTTGCAGAAGGAAGTTTTTTCAAATTTCAAACGAAAAATGGCCGAAATCCACAAACAGATGATTTTTCACACCAAACTACCGACAAAATACTGATAAAATACATCAACATTAATTCCTCCATTTATATCCATATAAAATAAATATTTTCTTACCATATAAATCAATAATTAATTATTCACAAATAATATTATAGAACTACAATATTGACAACCATGTTGTTCCCAGGAAAGAGGGGGCTTTCCGATAAGGATTTCTCCTTACTGGCGCAAAATTAAATAACTCCTCCTAGACAGAACTTCCTTAGACATTGCCAATAATGCTATCTAATAATATTATTCAAATAATATAAATTACTGATCTGATAATGAAAAATACTGTGCAGTAGCAATTATTGAATTAACAATAATATAAAAAATATTGTGCAATACTGTGTGCTACTGTGCAACGACGCGTATTACTTCATTTTTAACCATCCAAGTATTTCAACAGTGTTAACGGTAACAACTACTGTCGTTATTTATAGAAAACTCATTCTTGTCGTTTTCTTCATCCGACAGTTTTTCGTTGTTGGGCCTACAAATGGCTGCGCCGTCGTATGAATATTCCCCGATAGCAAGAATATTCCACGACCAAACTAATATTCCCAGACAACAATGAATATTTTATAACCACTTGCCTATTTTAAAAATATTTGCGCATATTACCCATAACATTCCACATTATGAAATTAACCCCTGACTATTTCAAAATAATATATAGAGAAAATTCAATTTTTTTATTCATAAAAGTTGGGGTCTTACAACCTCCCCTCCTTATTAAATTTCGTCCTCGAAATTGACGTACGTACCTGGTATGTCAAAAAGATGAGGATACCTCGTTTTCATTTCCGATTTTAACTCTCAGGTCATTTCTTCGATTCCAACTGTGACACTCATGGTGCTTCAACCATAGTACCTCACAATGGTACCTATCATTTTGCCACCGCACAAAAACGGAGTCCCCTACGGAGAGTCTGGCTTCAGTGCATCCAATACAAGAAGTCACCAGCGAAAGGCTCGGGGCTCTTCATAACTTATGGCTCTTGATGCTTCGCCTTGACACGTTAACACGTTAAACACCTCGAGATAAACTCCGCGATCTCTTTCTTCATATTGCCCCACCAAAATGTATGTCAAAGATCACGATACATTTTGGTACTATCGCGAACGGTGTGTTGTGTGCTTCCATCATGATTTTATACCTAAATCAGAGTCGTTAGGAACACAAAGTCTGGAGTTGACTCGAAGTATTCCTTCTTCATCGATTCTTGCTTCTGGAATGGCACCTTCTTGCACCTTCTTCCTCATCTTCATCAGCTCCGGGTGTGTAGTTTGAGCAGCTTTAACTTTATCAATCAAAGCTGGTTCTACGCGTATACTTGACATCATCATGTGGGTCCCCAGAGTCTTTAACTCTATTTCCATCCTTTGTATGTCATACAAAATAGGCCTTTGTGTTGACCACATCGTACTCATTCCCGCATACGATCTTCTACTCAACGCGTCAGCTACCACATTCGTTTTTTCCAGGATGGTATTGAATGGTACGATCGTAATCTTTCAACAGCTTCAACCAACGTCGTTATCGCATATTGAGTTCGTTATAAGTAAATAAATATTAAGATGTCATCAATAATGACAATCACGAAATGATCCAAATATTTCTCAAATATTCGGTTCATCATGTCCATGAACGCAGCATGGACATTGGTCAATCCGAACGATATAACTAGAAATTCGTAATGCCCGTATCGAGTTCTGAAGGCAGTCTTTGGAATGTCATCAGTTCTAATCTTTAACTGATGATATCCAGAACGGAAATCGATCTTTGAAAAGAATTGCGCATCTTGCAATTAGTCGAACAGGTCATCAATGCGAGGTAGCGGATACCTATTCTTGATGGTGACATGGTTCAACTCCCGATAGTCATTACAAAGTCGCACACTACCGTCTTTCTTCTTTACGAATAAAATAGGAGCACCCCAAGGAGACGTACTAGAACATATAAAGTCGGTGTCTAACAACTCCTGTAGTTAGACCTTTAACTCCTAAAGTTCAATAGGAGCCATTCGATATTGGGTTTTAGAAATAGATTTTGTATCGGGTTCAAGGACAATAAAGAATTTAACTTCACGTTCTGGGGGTAGACCAGAAAGTTCTTCGGGAAATACATCGGAAACTCATTAACAACAGAAATATCATTCAAACCTGACGTATTTTGGTTCAGATCAGTGACATGGGCTAAGAAAGCTTGACATCTGTTTTTCAATAAACGAATAGCTTTATGACTAGAAATGACATTGACTGATTATAGTGGTTTGGTGGTTTGAATTCGCACAACAGGTTGGTTAGGAATATGAAAACTAACAACCTTACAAAAACAATCAATTTTAACATGATGAGTGGTTAACCAGTCAATTCCAAAAATTACATCAAAATCAAGTATTTTCAAAGAGATAAGATCAACAGGTAGGGTGAGGGTACCAATCTAAATCAAGCATGATTTGTAAACTGTAGATGTAACGAAAGTTTCACCCAACGGAGTTTCAACAGATAAGTCAAAGTCTAGTTTCTCAGGTGTTAAATTTAAACGTTGAGCACAAGCAGGTGATATAAAAGGATGGGTAGAACCGGTATCTAATAAAGTATAGACTTCGCAATAATTTATAATTAACTAACCCGTGATAACCTCGTTCGGGTTCCTAGCGTTTTGGGCAGTCACGACAAACGCTCTTCCAAGAACCACCGACTTTGACTTGTCCGGAACCACCATTAGAATCACCAGCCCTGCCGGACTTGGTTTCGCTACAAGACAATCTCGAGCCATATGACCTTCCTTCCCACAGTTATAACATACCTTGAATTGTTGTGGGCAGTTTGGGCTGATATGTCACTCTTTCTCGCATTTATAGCATACGACCGGTGGTCGTTCTCCTCCCCTTGAAACAGTTGATGCTGGTGCTGCTGTTGATGTCTTCACGTTCTCATTGTTGTACTTTCTTTTCTTGAAATCTTCCCTCGATTTACTTTTTCTACTATCATGGCCACGATACCACCAGAGTGGTTACCGCTTCTGTCATGATACTTTCCTCCCTGCTGGTTGTCATTTCTCCGATGACTGCTGCCACCGGTATGACCCTGGTTGTGGTCACTCGGTTGAACAGACTCATTATCTCGTTCTAATAACTGAGCCCTATTTACTACATCTGAATATAGAGAAAATTTGTGAGAAATGAGGTATTGACGAATTTCGGGTTTCAAACCTCTCAGAAACATCCGCGTCATATGTTCCTCATTCTCTACCAAATGAGGTGCAAATCTGGACAACTCTGCGAACTTAGCCTGGTACTGGGACACAGTCATGTTATTTTGTTCCAGTCTGATAAACTCTACCTCCTTCATATGACGAATACTTTCAGGAAAGTACTTGTCATTGAACAGTTTCTGGAAAGCTTCCCAGGACATCTTGAGTGCGGCAGGCTGGGTACGCTTCACAGACTCCCACCCGTAATCTTCCTCTCCACGGAACATAAAGGTAGCGAATGGAACCTTCTGTTCCTCCGTGCATCCCAAGACATCAAATATCTTGATAATTTGCTTAACCCACGTCTTTGCCTTGATTGAATCTGGCTTTCCCTGAAATTCTGGTGGTCCCAACTCTTTGAACTGCTTGGCAGTGACAAGCCGCGAGTTGCTATTATCTCCACCTGTATTTTGCACACGAGTCTCCCTCGTCTGATTTTGCATGAACTGCAAAAAGCTTCTAAACATCTCATTGTTTATCGTCTGATCAGTGTTGTTTTCAGGATGAACATTGCCTTCCTGTTGCACGTTCTCCTGGTTGGTGATTAAAGTTGTCTCCACGGTCTCATTCACTCCATTGTTAACATTCTCAGTTGCCATTCTCAAATACTGGCATAAAACAAGGGTTAATTAAACAAATTAACATATCATATATTAACCCTATTCTCCGACTGACCAATTAAATACCACATAAGCTTAGGTAGGACATACTAGTGAAGGATTTATTCGTCTCTCCCCTCCTAGTTCTATTCCCCGATCTCTGCCAGAGATCATATCCCTAAGCTCTGATACCAACTGTGACGCCCTCAGAATAGGTCCAATCAACCTAACCCATTCTGAGTCGCCAAATACATGGTATAGAATTCAAATACAACCTTTTATAACACAAGGTCGTGAAAAATACGACCAGATACTGCGAGTGTCAATACAAACATCTAGAAAATATAAAAATTCAACTAAGTCCTCATTACAATTATTATCACACTATTTTATAAAAATAGTGAGGACTACTACTGCTCTTATTTCTGCCCATCACTCTGCTCCCCGACTAGTCCCTGCAACATTCTCATTTTCTGAAGAAGACAATAGATAAAAAAGGTGAGCTCAACTAGCCCAGTAAGGAACATTATGACTAAGATAATGGAAAATAAATTATCGTCAGTCTTCAACAAATCGGATAAAATAATATGGACAACAAGTTTTAGATCAACAACTGCTGCGGAAATAATAATATATCAGAAGAATAAAGTAGAAAATGATGTCTACTATCTTCTATGATTTAAAAGTCCATCATCAATATTTTATCCCTGTCAATCAATATATATCTCAAATCAAATATTCATCTTTGCATTACGGGCCAAAGATATTTATTTGTATCACCAGTTGGTCATGTTCGTCTCAACACCTGTCATCTTTGCACTACAGGCCAAAGATATTCATCAAGTAATCGTTCATCTTTGCACTACAGGCCAAAGATATTTATTTATATCACCATTTAGGACTAAAAATATTTTAAAGAACAAATCCAGTGAGATAAAGGACAAAATTTTGGGATTCGTAATTCAGTTTATCCAAGTTCAAAAATACTCCATAATACTCATTTGTGGAGCAAAATTCAAGAATAAAGTTCAAAACTTGGATCCAATCAAAGATAGGACCCATAATTGCCAACTTGGACAAATAGAAGAAAATTTCATTTTTCGGTGAATAGTGTCGTATTCGTGAATAGTGCCGTATACAGGTGAATAATAACCTCGACATGAAAAATGTAGAGATTTCATATGAAAAATCATACTTCGTAAATAGTACTCGTGAATAGTACCGTATTCGTGAATAATGCCGTATACGTGAACAGTGTCGTATACATAATAGTAACCCAGACGAAAAAAATAAAAATTTCATAATAAGATTCATGTCAATATTTCGATAAAATGATATTGAAGGTAATAACATCATTTATGAAAAAAAATAACATCCCTTACCTCAAAAGAACAGTACTTCTGACTGGAATATCGGATATACAACTGAAGGAAACTTGCGCTGAATAGCAACACTCAAAGTATCCAAATACTTACAAAAATACGCTCGATATTATAGAGAGAGAAAACTTCTGATTCTGGTGTGATTTTCAAGTTCTAATTCAGCATCCTATTTATAGGAAAATGCTTAGAATGCCAAAGCAGAAAATTTAATAAAATATTATTATTTTTTAAAAAAAATCACGCACACCACCTCTCACTTTCACCAGCACTCCACAAGTGGGGCCCACCTCACAAAAAATATTTTTATTAAAAAAAATATTTTTAAATCCAAAAATCACTTCCGACCCAATATTCCGGAACTTCAATAATTTGTGAAAAATAGCCCTTTTATCAGAAAAATTCAAATTTTATGTCCTTTCCAAAGAAAATTTAATTCTCTACAACTTTGCAGAAGGAAGTTTTTTCAAATTTCAAACGAAAAATGGCCGAAATCCACAAACGGATGATTTTTCACACCAAACTACCGACAAAATACTGATAAAATACATCAACATTAATTCCTTCATTTATATCCATATAAAATAAATATTTTCTTATCATATAAATCAACAATTAATTATTCACAAATAATATTATAGAACTACAATATTGGCAACCAGGTTGTTCCAAGGAAAGAGGGGCCTTCCGATAAGGATTTCTCCTTACTGGCACGCAATTAAATAACCCCTCCTAAACAGAACTTCTTAGACATTGCCAATAATTCTATCTAATAATATTATTCAAATAATATAAATTACTAATCTGATAATGAAAAATACTATGCAGTAGCAATTATTGAATTAACAATAATATAAATAATACTGTGCAATACCGTGTGTTACTGTGCAACGACGTGTATTACTTCATTTTTAACCACTGGGTATTTCAACAGTGTTAACGGTAACAACTACGCCGTTATTTATAGAAAACTCATTCTTGTCGTTTTCTTCATCCGACAGTTTTTCGTTACGGGGCACACAAATGGCTCCGCCGTCGTACGAATATTCCCCAACAGCAAGAATATTCCACGACCAAACAAATATTCCCCGACAACAATGAATATTTTATAACCACTTGCTTATTTTAAAAATATTTGCGCATATTACCCATAACATTCCACATTATGAAATTAACCCCTGACTATTTCAAAATAATATATAGAGGAAATTCAATTTTTTTTATTCATAAAAGTTGGGGTCTTACAATAGTAAATTCATGGTATAAAAGTAAAATGAGGTAGAAAAGAACAAATTGAATTTGAATTCTTATGATGTAAGCAATGATGTCATCGAAACGATAAGGTAAGCAATGATGTCATCAGAACGATGAGGTAAGCAATGATGTCATAGAATCGATGATGTAAGCAATGATGTCATAAATTATGACGAAAAGACTATTTTACCCTTACAATGCCGAGCCTATAAATAGAAGCTCATTTCTTCATTATTTATCACCAATTCACTAAAGCTATAGAGAGAGAAAGTATAGAGAGAATAAGAGAGAAAGAAGAAGAGTATTCTACTATTACACTAGTGCAGTCTCCAAAATTTTAAGGTAAGGGGTATTATTTCTTTCGTATTCATGAAGAGAATTATTTTCTTCAATACTCCTAAAACCCCAAATTTTATGAATAAAGATTTAAATTTCTTTATATATTATTTTGAAATAGTAAGGTGTTAATTTGATAAATGTGATAAGTTATGGGTGAAATGTGCAAATATTTTAAAATAAGCAAGTGGTTATAAAATATTCATTGTGTTCGAGAATATTCGTTTGGTCGAGGAATATTATTTTTGTCAAAGAATATTCTTACGACGGCGCAATCATTGGTGGACCCCATAACGGAATGAATGTCGGATATAGAAAGCGGCAGAAATAACCTTTTTATAAAAATAACGGTAAAACAGTTACCGTTAAACTGTTGAAATACCCGATGATAAAAATACAGTAATACGCGTTGTTGCATAGTAACACACAGTATTGCACAGTATTTCGAATTATTGATTCTTACGTAAGAAGTCACTTACTCAATAATTGCTACATTGATAATTGAATAATTGCTACGTTGATATTTCATATTATTGATTCAATAATTGTCATTGCACAGTATTTTAAATTATCAAATTAATAATTCATATTATTTGAATAATATTATTAGATATCATTATTGGCAATGTTTAAGGAAGTTCTGTCCAGGAAAGGGGTTAGGTAATTGCGCGCCAGTAAGGAGAAATCCTTATCGGAAGGCCCCCTCTTTCCTGGGAACGACCTGGTTGTCAATATTGTAGTTCTGTAATATTATTTGTGAATAATTAATTATTTATTTATATGATAAGAAAATATTTATTTTGTGGATATAAAAGGAGGAATTAGTGTTGAGGTGTTTTTATCAGTATTTTGGTGTGGAAAGTCATCAGTTTGTGAATTTCGGTCATTTTCCGTTAGAAATTTGGAAAAACTTCCTTCTACAAAGTTGTAGAGAATTAAATTTTCTATGAAAAGAACATAGAATGTGTATTTTTCTGATAGAAGGGCTATTTATTATGAATTATTGAAGTTTCGGAATAAATATTTTTTTAAAAATATGGGTGGGCCCCACTCTTGTTTTTTTGTGGAGTATAATGCTGAAAATTCAATTCTTTGTTGGTATGCTGAGTTGGTGCATGCGTTCAAATTTTCAAAGAGGTAATAGCCACCGGTTGCAGGTATTGTCAATCTTGGCATCCTAACATTTTCCTATAAATAGGGTGCTTAGTTAGAAATGAAAATCACACTAGAATTAGAAAATTTTCTTTCTATAATATCGAGTATATTTCTTGTGAGTATAATGATAGTTTGAGTGTGGATTATGATACAAGTTTTTCTCAGTATTATATCCGATATTCCAGTTAAAACTACTCTCCTGTTAAGGTAAGGGATATTATTTTTTGAGTAAATGATGTAATTATCTTTCAATATTCATAAAGAATATTATTTTCTTTCATATTTCATATTATGGAGGTAATAATATTTCATTTCATATTCCTAAATCTGAACTTACTACGGTAAGTATTGCTTCTATAATTCCTGAAATGATCAGAAATTTCTTGAGTTTTGCTCTCCATCTAGTATCATTTCACCGGAATAATTTTCTGAACTTTCTCGTGAAATTTTTATCTTTTTATGTCGAGTTACTATTCATGAGTTACTATTTACGATAAAAAAAATATTTTTTTTATCTTTGATTGAATCCAAGTTTTGATCTTCATTCTTGAATTTTGCTCCACAACTGATTATTACGGATTATTATTGAACTTGGATAAACTAAATTACGAATCCCTAATCTTTGTCCTTTATCTCACTGGATTCGTTCCTTATATTGTTTTTCATCATCCTCAGTCCTAAATGGTGATATAACTGAATATCTTTGGCCTGTTGTGCAAAGATGAATGATTACCTGATGAATATCTTTGGCTCGTAGTGCAAAGATGGACAGGTGTTGAGATGAGCATGACCAACTGGTGATACAAATGAATATTTTTGGCCCGTAGTGCAAAGATGATTATTTGGTTCGATATGTATATTGATTGATGTTACAGGGATAAAATAGTAATGATGGACTTTTAAATCATATAAGATAGTAGACTTCATTATCTACTTAACTCTTCTAATGAATTGTTATTTCCGCTGCGAATTTTGATTTAAAACTTGTTGTCCATTATATTTTATCTGATTTATTGAAGGCTAACGATAATTTGTTTTTCATTATCTTAGTCATAATATTCTTTACTGGGTTAGTTGAGCTCACCCTTTTTATCTATGGTTCTCTTCAAAATCAGAATATCGCGGAAACTAGTTGGGGAACAGTGTGATGATCAGAGTTAGATCTGTAAAAGTCCTCACTATTCTATAAAATAGTGAGACAATTATTGTAATGAATAAAGAATGAATTTGAATGTTTATATTTCGTATTATATACGATTTGTATTGAAACTCACAGTTTGAATGGTCGTATTTTGAACGACCGTTTGTTATAATAGATTGTATTTGAATTCTGTACCATGTATTTGGCGACTCAGAATAGGTTAAGTATTGAACCTATTTTGGGGGAGTTACAGTTGTTATTCCATTCTTTATTATTCTGTTGGAATAACCTGTCAACGCGGACTACCGCATGTATGGTGAAATCTTGTTGTTATTCCATTCTTTATTATTCTGTGGGAATAACCTGTCTACGCGGACTACCGCATGCCTGGTGAATAACCCTTCGTATTCAGTTGTTATTATATTATGGAAATAATCTGTCTGAGCGGACTACCGCCTGACGGGTGAAAATCCAATTGCAGTTCGTATATAGTTTCATTTCAGATTCCTAACTCTAAGCTTACTACGGTAAGTATTGCTTCTATAATTCCTGAAATGATCAAAAATTCCTTGAGTTTTGCGCTTCATCTAATATCATTTCACTGGAATATTGGTTTGAACTTTCTTGTGAAATTTTTATCTTTTCATGTCGAGTTACTATTCATGAGTTACTATTCACGAGGTACTATTTACGGTAAAAAAAAATTATTTTTTTCTTTTCAAATCATCTTTGATTGGATCCAGATTTTGATCTTCATTCTTGAACTCTGGATAAATTCTCTAATATTTGTTCTTTATCTCACCGGATTCGTTATTCGTATTATTTTCCATCATCCTCAGTCCTAAATGGTGATATAACTGAATATTTTTGGCCTGTAGTGCAAAGATGAATGATTACTTGATGAATATCTTTGGCCTGTAGTGCAAAGATGAATGATTACCTGATGAATATCTTTGGCCCGTAGTGCAAAGATGGACAGGTGTTGAGATGAACATGACTAACTGGTGATACAAATGAATATCTTTGGCCGTAGTGCAAAAGATGAATATTTGATTCAAGATGTATATTGATTGATGTTACAGGGATAAAATATTGATGATGAACTTTTAAATCAGAGAAGATAGTAGACATCATTATCTACTTAACTTTTCTATTGAATTGTTATTTTCACTGCGAATATTGATCTAAAACTTGTTGTCCATAATATTTTATCTGATTTGTTGAAGACTAACGATAATTTATTTTCCATTATCTTAGTCATAATATTCTTTACTGGGCTAGTTGAGCTCACCCTTTTCTTCCATTGTTCTCTTCAGGAAAGGAGAATATCGCGGGTACTAGTCGGAGAATGGAGTGATGGTCCGAGTTAGAGTTGTAGAAGTCCTCACTATTTTTTTTTATAAAATAGTGTGATAATAAATGTAATCAGGACTTAGTTTAAATAGTTGTGTGGTCGTATTTTGCACGACCGTTTGATATAAAAGATTGTATTTGAATTCTGTACCATGTATTTGGCGACTCAGAATGAGTTGAGTATTTAACCTATTTTGGGGGCGTCACAGTTGGTATCAGAGCTTAGGGATATGATCTCTGGCGGAGATCTGGGAATAGAACTAGGAGGGGAGAGACGAGTAAAATCTTTCGCTAGTGTGTGTCATACCAAAGCTTATTTGGTATTTAATTGGTTGTTTGGAACATAGGTTTAATATGTGATATAATAATTTATTTGATTAACCCTTATTTTATGGCAGTATTTGAGAATGGCAGCTGAAAATCTAAACAATGGAGTGAATGAGACCGTTGAAACACCTTTAATCACCAACTAGGAGAACGTGCAACAAGAAGGCAATATTCCTTCTGGAAACGACACCACCGATCAGACGATGAATGATGGAATGTTTAGAAGTTTTTTGCAGTTCATGCAAAACCAGACGAGGGAGACTCGTGTTCATAATACAGGTGAAAATAATAACAACTCGCGTCTTATCACTGCTAAGCAGTTCAAAGAGTTGGGACCACCAGAGTTTCAGGGAAAGCCAGATCCAATCAAGGCAGAAAATTGGATTAAGCAAATTACCAAGATATTTTATGTCTTGGGATGCACGGAGGAACAGAAGGTTCCATTCGCCACGTTTATGTTCCGTGGAGAGGCAGATTACTGGTGGGAATCTGTGAAGCGTACCCAGCCTGCCGCACTCAAGATGTCTTAGGAGGAATTCCAGAAACTGTTTAATGACAAGTATTTTTCAGAAAGTATTCGTCATATGAAGGAGGTAGAATTTATCAGACTGGAACAGAACAACACGACTGTGTCCCAGTACGAGGCTAAGTTCACAGAGTTATCCCGGTTTGTACCTCATTTGGTAGAGAATGAGGAACGTATGACGCGGATGTTTTTGAGAGGTTTGAAACCAAATAATTCGTCAATACCTCATTTCTCACAAATTTTCTCTATATTCGGATGTAGTGAACAGGGCCTAGTTATTAGAACGAGATAATGAGTCGGTTCAACTAAGGGACCACAACCAAGGTCGTACCGGTGGCAGCAGTCATCGGAACAATGACAACCAGTAGGGAGAAAAGTATCATAACAGAAGCGGTAACCACTCCGGTGGTAATCGTGGCCATGATAATAGAAAAATTGAGTCGGGGGGAGATTTCAAGAAGAGAAGGTACAACAATGAGAACGTGAAAGCATCGACAGCAGCACTAACATTAACTGTTTCTAGGGGAGGAGAACGACCGCCGGTCGTATGCTATAAATGAGAGCAAGAGGGACACATCAGCCCCAAATGCACATAACAATCCAAGGTGTGTTATAACTATGGAAAGGAAGGGCACATAGCTCGAGTGTGTCCTGTAACGAAACCAAGTCCAGCAAGGATGGTGACTCCAAAGGCTATCCCTGACAAGTCAAAGTCAGTGGTTCCTGGAAGAGCTTTTGTCGTGACTGCCCAACAAGCAAGGAACCCGAACGAGGTTATTACGGGTAAGCTGATAATAAACTCTTGCGAAGTTTACACTTTATTAGATACTGGTGCTACCCATTATTTTATTTCACCTGTTTGTGCTCAACGTTTGAACTTGACTCCTGATAAATTAGACTTTGACTTATCTGTTGAAACTCCGTTAGGAGAAACCTTCGTTACATCTACAGTTTACAAATCTTGCTCGATTCAAATTGGTACCCTCACCCTACCTATTGATTTTATATCTTTGAAAATACTTACATTTGATGTGATTTTAGGAATTGACTGCTTGACCACTTATGTAAGACCCCAACTTTTATGAATAAAGATTTAATTTCCTCTATATATTATTTTGAAACAATAAGGTGTTGATTAGATAAATGTGATAAGTTATGGGTGGAATGTGCAAATTTTACAAAGTAAGCAAGTGGTCATAACATATTTGTTGTGTCGGAAAATATTCTTTTGTCGGAGAATATTCGTACAACGCCGCAGTCATTGGTGGACCCCACAACTAAATAATTGTCGGACATAGAAAGCGACAGAAATAACATTTTCAAGGCAAAATTTTTACCGTTAAACTGTTAAAATACCCGGTGATAAAAATACAGTAATACGCGTTATTGCAAAATAGCACACGGTATTGCACAATATCTTTGATTATTGATGCTTACGTAAGAAGTAACTCAGTATTCAATAATTGCTACAGTAGTTGTTGCATAATATATCATATTATTGATTCAATTAATGTCATAGTATCATCTGCATAATATTTTATATTATTAAATCAATAATGGTCAGTTATATTATTTAAATAATATTATTAGATAGCATTATTGGCAATGTCTAGAAAGTTTTGTCTAAGAAAGGGGTTAGTTAATTGCGCGCCAGTAAGAAGAAATCTTTATCAGAAGGCCCCCTCTTTCCTAGGAACGACCTGATTGTCATTATTGTGATTCTGTAATATTAATTTAAATAATAATTGATGAATGGTTGATAAAAATATTTTCATTGTGTTGAAAATATTAATGTTAATAGAAATCAATATTTATTTCGATAATAGTTGATTTTCGGATGTTAAATTGACCAAATAGAGAATTAATCGAATAAATGAGCAATTAATGGGTGGTTAACATGTGGGACCCACTTATTGGTGGATAATAAATAGTTGGTGGGTAGTTGCAGGGGTGGAGGTGTAAGATTTATAAACTTGAGGGACTAAATTAAAATTTTAGGCAAAGATGGAGGTACTAAAGTGTAATTAACCAACCTTTTTCTAGCCTATAAATAGCAAGCTAATTTCATTCATTTCTCACCATTCTTGAAGAGCAAAGTTATAATAGTGAGAAAAATTATAGAGAGAGAAAGAAGAAGAGTATTCTGTTACTACACTATTCCAGTATCCAATCTTCTACTGAGGTAAGGGATATTGTTTTTCTCGTAAGGGATATTATTTCTTTTGTATTCATAAAGAATGCTATTTTCTTTCAATACTCGTAAGGGTTGTTACTCTATTCTTTATTGATCTGTGGGAGTAACCTGTCTACGCGGATTACCACATGCATGGTGAATAACCCTTCGTATTATTCTTTATTGATCTGTGGGAGTAACCTGTCTACGCGGATTACCGCATGCCTGGTGAAAACCTTTTGTATTCATTCAATTCCTTAATAATCTGTGAGAATAACCTGTCTACGCGGATTACCGCATGCGTGGTGAAATCACCCTTCGTATTCATTTCTATTAAATTGTGGAAATGATCTGTCTACGCGGATTACCGCATGACGGGTGAAAATCCAATTACAGGTTCGTATATTCATTCATACTCGTACGAAATATTATTTCACTGGAATATTGGTCTGAACTTGTTATGAAATTTTCATATTTTCATGACAAGTTACTATTCACGGTAAAAAAAATATTTTTTTTTGATTGGATCCAAGTTTTGAACTTCATTCTTGAATTTTGCTCCACAATTGATTATTACGGAGTATACTTGAACTTGGATAAACTAAATTGCGAATCCATAATTTTTGTCCTTTATCTCACTGGATTCGTTTTTATATTATTTTTCATCATCCGTAGTCTTAAATGATGATACAAATGAATATCTTTGGCCTGTAGTGCAAAGTTGAATGATTATTTGATAAATATCTTTGGCCTGTAGTGCAAAGATGATTACCTAATGAATATCTTTGGCCCGTAATGCAAAGATGGACAAGTGTTGAGATGAATATGACCACTGGTGATACAAATGAATATCTTTATCCGTAGTGCAAAGATGAATATTTGATTCGAGATATCTATTGATTGATGTTACAGGGATAAAATATTGATGATGGACTTTAAATCATAGAAGATAGTAGACATCATTCTCTACTTAATTCTTTTAATGAATTGTTATTTCCGCTGCAGTTGTTGATCTAAAACTTGTTGTCCATAATATTTTATCTGATTTGTTGAAGACTAACGATAATTTATTCTTCATTATTTTAGTCATAATATTCTTTACTGGGCTAGTTGAGTTCACCATTTTCTTCCATTATTCTCTTCAGGAAATGAGAATATCGAGGGTACTAGTCTGGGAATGGAGTGATGGTTCGAGTTAGAGCTGTAGAAGTCGTCATTATTTTTTTTAAATAGTGTGATAATAAATTTAATGAGGACTTAGTTTGAATGTTAATATTTTTTACATGTCTGTATTGACACTCATAGTTGTGTGGTCGTATTTTGCACGACTGTTCGATATGAAAGATTGTATTTGGATTCTGTACCATGTATTTGGCGACTCAGAATGGGTTGGGTTGATTGGACCAATTCTGGGGGCGTCACAGTTGGTATCAGAGCTTAGGGATATGATCTCTGGCAGAGATATGTGAATAGAACTAGGAGGGGAGAGACGAGTAAATCCTTTGCTAGTGTGTGTCCTACCTAAGCTTGTGTGGTATTTATTTTGTCGGTCTGAATAAAGGGTTAATATGTGATATGTTAATTTGTTTAATTAACCCTTGTTTTATGGCAGTATTTGGGAATGGCAGCTGAAAATCTAAACAATGGAGTGAATGAGACCGTTGAGGCACAGCTAATCACCAACCAGGATAATGTGATGTCGGGAGAAGAAGAAATTAGAAATATCCATGTGGTGAGTGAAGAATTAATAGTTGCACCCGAGCTAGTCGCAGAGGTAGCAGCTGAGAGTGAGGAAGAAGAGGAACCTGAGGAGGAGCATTTGTTAGGAGAATTTTATGATCGAAATGTTGAACTGCAAGATCGTATTCATAGTTCGAAGAGCAGGGTGAAGAATGACAGACAGCCGTGGAACAAAGGGATACAACAATTTAAGAAACGGATGCAGAAATTCAAGATTTTTCTACTCGATATGCGAGGCTTGAACAGAAGCTCTCTCTGGAAGAACATATGATATTAGAGCTGGAATCTAAAAATGCAAATGTCAACGATCAGCTAAAAGAAGAAGCAACTGAATGAGTGAGAATTGAAGATGCATGGGTAAAAGCCGCACGACGCGTTGATATTTTAGAAAGAGACGTCCGATCTAAGAAGGCCAAAATAGACGACATGGATTTTACTTTTTGGACAGCAATTGGGAGAAGCCAACATCGAGTTTGGAATTACCCTGTGCATAGCGGTCAACCCCAATTCAATATGGATCGAAGAGTAATGATTCACATCATGGATCAGGAGTGTGACAAAGCAGTTGAGGGTGGAATGAGCTGTATAGCAAAGTCAAGACCAGTTGGGATAGTGACACCAAAGACTGTCCCAGACAAATCAAAGTCGGTGGTTCCTGGAAAAACGTTTGTCGTGACTGCCCAAAATACGAGGAACCAGACTGAATTTATCATGGGTTAGTTAATCATAAATTTTTGCGAAGTCTATACCTTATTAGATACCGGTTCTAACCATTTTGTTATTTCACCTACTTGTGCTCAACGTTTGAACTTGACTTCTGAGAAATTAGACTTTGACTTATCTGTTGAAACTCCGTTGGGTGAAACCTTCGTTACATCTATTGTTTACAAATCTTGTTTGATTCAAATTGGTACCCTCACACTTTTTGTTGATCTTATATCTTTGAAAATTTTTGCATTTGATGTGATTTTTTTGAATCGATTGGTTAACCATTCATCATGCCAAAATTGATTGTTTTCGTAAGGTTGTTAGTTTTCATATTTCTAACCAACCTGTTGTGCGAATTCAAACAACCAAACCATTAAAATCAATCATTGTCATTTCAAGTCATACAGCTATTCGTTTATTGAAAAAAAGATGTCAAGCTTTCTTAGCCCATGTCACTGATCTAAATTAGAATACATCAGATTTGAATGATATTTTTGTTGTTAATGAGTTTCCTGATGTATTTCCCGAAGAACTTCCCGTTCTACCCAGAACGTGAAGTTGAATTCTTTATTGACCTTGAACCCGGTGCAAAACCCATTTCTAAAACCCCATATCGAATGGCTCCTATTGAACTTCAGGAGTTAAAGGTCCAACTACAGGAGTTGTTAGACATCGGTTTTATACTTCATAGTACATCTCTTTGGGGTGCTCCTGTTTTATTCGTAAAGAAGAAAGACGGTAGTATAGGACTATGTATTGACTATCGGGAGTTAAACCATGTCACCATCAAGAATAGGTATCCGTTACCTCGTATTGATGACCTGTTCGACCAATTGCGAGGTGCTATGGTTGAAGCACCATGAGGGTCACAGTTGGTATTAAATATTTGGATCATTTCGTGGTTGTCATTATTGATAACATCCTAATATACTCCAAAAGCCTCAAATATTTTTCCAAAAAGAACTCAACATGCGACAACGAAGTTGGCTCGAGCTGTTGAAAGATTACGAAAATACCATCCTGGAAAAAGCGAACGTGGTTGCTGACGCGTTGAGTAGAAGATCGTATGCGGGTACAAGTGCGATATTGTCAACACGAAGCCCATTTTATATTACGTACAAAGGATGAAGATAGAGTTAAAGACTCCGGAGACCCACGTGATGATGTCAAGTATACGCGTAGAACCAGTTTTGATCGATGAATTTAAAGCTGCTCAAGCTACAGACCCGGAGCTAATAAAGATGAAGAAGAAGGTGCAAGAAGATACTATTCCCGAAGCAAGAATCGATGAAGAAGAAATACTTCGAGTTAACTCCAGACTTTGTGTTCCTAACGATTCTGATTTGAAGTATAAAATCATGATGGAAACACACAACACACCGTTCGCAATCCATCCTGGAAGTACCAAAATGTATCGTGATAGTTAACATACAATTTGGTGGAGCAATATGAAGAGAGAGATCGCGGAGTTTATCTTGAGGTGTTTAACGTGTCAACGTGTTAAGACGGAGCATCAAGTGCCAAAGGGTCCATTGCAACCACTTGATATTCCAAAATGGAAGTGGGAACACATTACCATAGATTTTGTTACGGGTCTTCCCAAGGTTTCTCAAGGCATAGATGCAATTTGGGTTATTGTCGATAGATTAACCAAGTCTGCTCATTTCTTGCCTATACGAGAGACTTATTCACTGGAACGTCTTGCTCATATGTACATAAATGAGATTGTGAGATTGCATGGCATGCCAGTATCCCTAATTTTGGATCGTGACCCAAGATTTACTTCACGATTTTGGGTCAGTTTGCAGAAAGCTATGGGCACCGATCAACGATTCAGTTCTGCATATCATCCTCAAACTGATTGGGCAATCGGAAAGCACTATTCAAACTCTTGAAGATCTATTGAGACTCTGTGTTCTAGACTTCAAAGGGAGTTGGGACAAGTATTTACCATTGGTGGAATTCTCCTACAATAACAGTTATCAGGCAAGTATAGGCATGGCTCTATTCGAGGCATTGTATGGACGAAAGTGTCGTTCTCCAGTATGCTAGGATGAGGTGGGTGAAGCAACATTGTTGGGACCGAAGTTAGTACGTATGACTACGAAAAAGATTCAAATAATCCGACAACGTATACAAACGGCACAAGATCGACAAAAGAGTTATGCGGTTCTTCATCGAAGAGACATAGAATTTAATATCGGAGATCATGTATTGTTACGTGTTGCTCCATGGAAAGGAGTTACGAGATTCGAGAAGAGAGGAAAGCTCAATCCACGATTCATTGGTCCATATGAGATCCTTAACCGAGTAGGAAAGGTGGCCTATAGACTCGCTTTACCTCCAAGCATGTCTCGTGTTCATAACGTTTTTCACATATTCATGTTACGTAAATATGTGAAAGACCCAAATCACATTATTGAGTTAGAACCAGATGAGATAGCCGAAGATTTAACGTACGAGGAGGTACCTGTCAAGATCTTGGTTAAGAAGGAACATGTCCTACGCTCGAAGATTATTCCTCTAGTTAAAGTTTTGTGGAGGAACCATGATATCGAGGAAATGACCTGGGAGTTAGAATCGGAAATGAAAGAGAGGTATCCTCACCTTTTCGATATACCAGGTACGTAAGTCAATTTCGATGACGAAATTTCATAAGGAGGGGAGGTTGTAAGACCCCAACTTTTATGAATAAAGATTTAATTTCCTCTATATATTATTTTGAAATAGTAAGGTGTTGATTTGATAAATGTGGTAAGTTATGGGTGGAATGTGCAAATTTTACAAAGTAAGCAAGTGGTCATAACATATTCGTTGTGTCCGAAAATATTCTTTTGTCGGAGAATATTCGTACGACGGCGCAGTCATTGGTGGACCCCACAATGAAATAATTGTCGAACATAGAAAGCGACAGAAAAAATATTTTCACGGCAAAACTTTTACCGTTAAACTGTTAAAATACCCGGTGATAAAAATACAGTAATACGCGTTGTTGCAAAATAGCACACGGTATTGCACAATATCTTTGATTATTGATGCTTACGTAAGAAGTCACTCAGTATTCAATAATTGCTACAGTAGTTGCTGCAAAGTATATCATATTATTGATTCAATTATTGTCACAGTATCATCTGCACAATATTTTACATTATTAAATCAATAATAGTCAGTTATATTATTTAAATAATATTATTAGATAGCATTATTGGCAATGTCTAGAAAGTTCTATCTAGAAAATGGGTTAGTTAATTGCGCGCCAGTAAGAAGAAATCTTTATCGGAAGGCCCCCTCTTTCTTGGGAACGACCTGATTGTCATTATTGTGATTCTGTAATATTAATTTAAATAATAATTGATGAATGGTTGATAAAAATATTTTCATTGTGTTGAAAATATTAATGTTAGTAGAAATAGACATTTATTTCGATAATAGTTGATTTTCGGATGTTAAATTGACCAAACGGAGAATTAATCGGATAAATGAGCAATTAATGGGTGGTTAACATGTGGGACCCACTTATTGGTGGATAATAAATAGTTGGTGGATAGTTGCAGGGGTGGAGGTGCAAGATTTATAAACTTGAGGGACTAAATTAAAATTTTAGGCAAAGATGGAGGTCTTAAAGTGTAATTAACCAACCTTTTTCTAGCCTATAAATAGCAAGCTAATTTCATTCATTTCTCACCATTCTTGAAGAGCAAAGTTATAATAGTGAGAAAAATTATAGAGAGAGAAAGAAGAAGAGTATTCTGCAACTACACTATTCCAGTATCCAATCTTCTACTGAGGTAAGGGATATTATTTTTCTCGTAAGGGATATTATTTCTTTTGTATTCATAAAGAATGCTATTTTCTTTCAATACTCGTAAGGGTTGTTACTCTATTCTTTATTGATCTGTGGGAGTAACCTGTCTACGCGGATTACCGCATGCATGGTGAATAACCCTTCGTATTATTCTTTATTGATCTGTGGGAGTAACCTGTCTACGCGGATTACCGCATGCCTGGTGAAAACCTTTTGTATTCATTCAATTCCTTAACAATCTGTTGGAATAACCTGTCTACGCGGATTACCGCATGCGTGGTGAATCACCCTTCGTATTCATTTCTATTAAATTGTGGAAATGATCTGTCTACGCGGATTACCGTATGATGGGTGAAAATCTAATTACAGTTTCGTATATTCATTCATACTCATACGAAATATTATTTCACTGAAATATTGGTCTGAACTTGTTATGAAATTTCATATTTTCATGACAAGTTACTACTCACGGTAAAAAAAATATTTTTTTTTATTTTTGATTGGATCCAAGTTTTGAACTTCATTCTTGAATTTTGCTCCACAATTGATTATTACGGAGTATTCTTGAACTTGGATAAACTAAATTGCGAATCCCTAATTTTTGTCCTTTATCTCACTGGATTCGTTTTTATATTATTTTTCATCATCCGTAGTCTTAAATGATGATACAAATGAATATCTTTGGCCTGTAGTGCAAAGATGAATGATTATTTGATGAATATCTTTGGCCTGTAGTGCAAAGATGATTACCTAATGAATATCTTTGGCCCGTAGTGCAAAGATGGACATGTGTTGAGATGAACATGACAACTGGTGATACAAATGAATATCTTTAGCCGTAGTGCAAAGATGAATATTTGATTCGAGATATTTATTGATTGATGTTACAGGGATAAAATATTGATGATGGACTTTAAATCATAGAAGATAGTAGACATCATTCTCTACTTAACTCTTCTAATGAATTGTTATTTCCGCTGCAGTTGTTGATCTAAAACTTGTTGTCCATAATATTTTATCTGATTTGTTGAAGACTAACGATAATTTATTCTTCATTATCTTAGTCATAATATTCTTTACTGGGCTAGTTGAGCTCATCTTTTTCTTCCATTGTTCTATTCAGGAAATGAGAATATCGCGGGTACTAGTCGGGGAATGGAGTGATGGTCTGAGTTAGAGCTGTAGAAGTCCTCACTATTTTTTTTAAATAGTGTGATAATAAATGTAATGAGGACTTAGTTTGAATGTTAATATTTTCTACATGTCTGCATTGACACTCACAGTTGTGTGGTTGTATTTTGCACGACTGTTTGATATGAAAGATTGTATTTGGATTATGTACCATGTATTTGGCGACTCAGAATGGGTTGGGTTGATTGGACCAATTCTGGGGGCGTCACAACTTATCATGCCAAAATTGATTGTGTTCGTAAGGTTGTTAGTTTTCATATTCCTAACCAACCTATTGTGCGAATTCAAACAACCAAACCACTAAAATCAATCAATGTTATTTCTAGTCATAAAGCTATTTGTTTATTGAAAAACGGATGCCAAGTTTTCTTAGCCCATGTCACTGATTTAAACCAGAATACGTCGGGTTTGAATGATATTTCTATTGTTAATGAGTTTCCTGATGTATTTCCCGAAGAACTTCCTGGTCTACCCCCAGAACGTGATGTTGAATTCTTTATTGACCTTGAATCCGGTACAAAACCCATTTCTAAAACCCCATATCGAATGGCTCCTATTGAACTTCAGGAGTTAAAGGTCCAACTACAGGAGTTGTTAGACATTGGTTTCATTCGTCCTAGTACATCTCCTTAGGGTGCTCCTGTTTTATTCGTAAAGAAGAAAAACGGGAGTATGCGACTTTGTATTGACTATCGGGAGTTGAACCATGTCACAATCAAGAATAGGTATCCGTTACCTCGTATTGATGACATGTTCGACCAGTTGCAAGGTGCACAATTATTTTCAAAGATCGATCTTCGTTCTGGATATCATCAGTTAAAGATTAAAACTAAGGATATTCCGAAAACTGCCTTCAAAACTCGGTACGGGCATTATGAATTCTTAGTCATGTCTTTTGGATTGACTAATGCTCCTGCTGCCTTCATGGATATGATGAACCGTGTATTCAAGGAATATTTGGATCAGTTCATGGTTGTCTTTATTGATGACATCCTCATCTATTCCAAAAGCCGTGAAGATCATGAGTACCACTTGAAGCTAGTACTTTAAAGGCTTTGTGAAAACAAGTTATATGTCAAGCTGAAGAAATGTGAGTTCTGGCTTGAGGAGGTAGCATTCCTTGGGCACGTAGTATCAAAATGTGGAGTATCTGTGGACCCGGCGAAGATTGAAGTAATACAAAGTTGGGAGCAACCGAAGTCGGTGACCGAAGTACGTAGCTTTCTGGGCTTAGCTGGTTATTATCGGAGATTCGTTGAAGGATTTTCTCGAATCGCTACTCCATTAACTCAGCTGACTCGGAAAGAATCAAAATTTGTATGGAACGAGGAATGCGAGAAGAGCTTCCAAGAGCTTAAGAGGAGACTTATTTCGGCACCTGTTCTGACGATACCATCTGGTTCGGATGGATTTGTCATTTACAGCGATGCTTCGGGCAAAGGGTTAGGATGTGTTCTCATGCAACATGGGAAAGTCATAGACTATGCCTCGCGATAACTCAAGAAATATGAGAGGAATTATCCTACTCATGATCTAGAGTTGGCAGCTGTCGTTTTCGCGTTGAAGATCTGGAGACACTACCTGTATGGGGAAAAAGTGGAGATCTATACGGATCATAAGAGCCTTAAATATTTCTTCACCCAAAACGAACTCAACATGCGGCGACGACGTTGGCTTGAGCTGTTGAAAGATTATGACCATGCCATCCAATACCATCCTAGAAAAGCGAACGTGGTAGCTGACGCGTTGAGTAAAAGATCATATGCGGGAACGAATGCGATGCTGTCAAAGCCTATTTTGTGTGACTTACAAAGGATGGAGATAGAGTTCAAGACTTTGAAGACCCATTCGATGATGTCAAGTATACGCGTAGAACCAACTTTGATTGATAAAGTCAAAGCTGCTCAAGCTACAGACCCGGAGCTGATGAAGATGAAGAAGAAAGTGCAAGAAGGTGCTATTTCAGAAGCAAGGATCGATGAAGAAGTAATACTTTGAGTCAACTCCAGAATTTGTGTTCCCAACGATTCTGACTTGAAGTGTAAAATCATAATGGAGGCACATAACACATCGTTTGCAATCCATCCTGGGAGTACCAAAATGTATCGTGATCTTCGTCATACATTTTGGTGGAGCAATATGAAGAGAGAAATTGCGAAGTTCATCTTGAGGTGTTTAACGTGTCAACGTGTCAAGGCAGAGCATCAGGTGCCAAAGGGTCCATTGCAAACACTTGAGATTCCAAAGTGGAAGTGGAAACACATTACCATGGATTTTGTTACGGGTCTTCCCAAGGTTTCTCAAGGCATAGATGCAATTTGGGTTATTGTCGATAGATTAACCAAGTCTGCTCATTTCTTGCCTATACGAGAGACTTATTCACTGGAACGTCTTGCTCGTATCTACATAAATGAGATTGTGAGATTGCATGGCATGCCAGTATCCATAGTTTCGGATCGTGACCCAAGATTCACTTCACGATTTTGGGTCAGTTTGCAGAAAGCTATGGGCACGGATTTACGATTCAGTTCGGCATATCATCCTCAAACGGACTGACAATCGGAAAGAACTATTCAAACTCTTGAAGATCAATTGAGACTCTGTGTTCTAGACTTCAAAGGGAGTTGGGACAAGTATTTACCATTGGTGGAATTCTCCTACAACAATAGTTATCAGGCAAGTATAAGCATGGCTCCATTCGAGGCGTTGTATGGACGAAAATGTCGTTCTCCAGTATGCTAGGACGAGGTGGGCGAAGCAACATTGTTGGGACCGGATTTAGTACGTATGACTACGGAAAAGATTCAAATGATCCGGCAACGTATATAAACTGCACAAGATCGACAAAAGAGTTATGCTGATCTTCATCGAAGGGACGTGAAGTTTAATGTCGGAGATCATGTATTGTTTACGTGTTGTTCCATGGAAAGGAGTTACGAGATTCGAAAAGAGAGGAAAGCTCAACCCACGATTCATTGGTCCATTTGAAATCCTTGACCGAGTAGGAAATGTGGCCTATAGACTCGCCTTACCTTCAAGCATGTCTCGTGTTCATAACGTTTTTCACATATCCGTGCTTCGTAAATATGTGAAAGACCCAAATCACATTATTGAGTTAGAACCAGACGAGATAGCCGAAGATTTAACATACGAGGAGGTACCTGTCAAAATCTTGTATAGGAAGGAACATGTCCTATGCTCAAAGGTTATACCTCAAGTTAAAAATTTATGGAGGAACCATGATATCGAGAAAATGACCTGAGAGTTAGTATCAGAAATGAAAGCGAGGTATCCTCACCTTTTTGACATACCAGGTACGTACGTCAATTTCGAGGACGAAATTTCATAAGGAGGGGAGGTTGTAAGACACTAAATTTTATGAATAAGATTTAATTTTTTTTATATATTATTTTGAAATAGTAAGATGTTGATTTGATAAATGTGATAAGTTATGGGTGAGATGTGCAAAGTTTATAAAGAAAGCAAGTGGTTATAAAATATTCGTTGTGTCGGGGAATATTCGTTTGGTTGAGGAATATTCTTTTTGTTGGAGAATATTCGTACGACGGCGCAGTCATTGGTGGACCCCACAACGGAATGAATGTCGGATATAGAAAGCCACAGAAGTAACCTTTTTATACGGCAAAACTTTTACCGTTAAAACTGTTGAAATACCCGATGGTTAAAATACAGTAATACGCGGTGTTGCACGATAGCACACGGTATTGCACAGTTGATCTAATTATTGATTCTTACGTACGAAGTCACTACTCAATAATTGTTACAGTAATTACTGTTCAATATTTTATTTTATTGATTCAATAATTGCTACGTTGATATTTTATATTAGTGATTCAATAATTGTCATTGCACAGTATTTCAAATTATCAAATTAATAATTCATATTATTGGAATAATATTATTAGATAGCATTATTGGCAGTGTTTAAGGAAGTTCTGTCTAGGAGGGGTTATTTAATTGCGTGCTAGTAAGGAGAAATCCTTATCGGAAGGCCCCCTCTTTCCTAGGAACGACTTGGTTGTCAATATTGTAGTTCTGTAATATTATTTGTGAATAATTAATTTTTGATATATATGATAAGAAAACATTTATTCAATGTGGATTTAAACGGAGGAATTTTTAACATGTGACATTTGTTAAAAGTTGGTATTTTATCTTGTCCGATAAAATAATTCATTCAAATATATTATTATAATATTATATTATAGTAGTATGATGTGATTATATAATAGTATGATTTTTAGAATTTGAATGGTAACATTATTATAGTAAATTTATGGTATAAAAGTAAAATGAGGTAGAAAAGAACAAATTGAATTTGAATTCTTATAATGTAAGCAATGATGTCATCAGAACGATGAGGTAAGCAATGATGTCATCGAAACGATGAGGTAAGCAATGATGTCATAGGATCGATAATGTAAGCGATGATGTCATAAATTATGACGAAAAGACTATTTTACCCTTACTCTGCTGAGCCTATAAATAGAAGCTCATTTCTTCATTATTTATCACCAATTCACTAAAGTTATAGAGAGAGAAAGTATAGAGAGAATAAAAGAGAAAGAAGAAGATTATTTTGCTATTACACTAGTGCAGTCTCTAAATTTTTAAGGTAAGGGGTATTATTTCTTTCGTATTCATGAAGAGAGTTATTTTCTTCAATACTCGTAAGGATTGTTATTCCATTCTTTATTATTCTGTTGGAATAACCTGTCTACGCGGACTACCGCATGCATGGTGAAATTCTGTTGTTATTCCATTCTTTATTATTCTGTGGGAATAACTTGTCTACGCGGATTACAGCATGCTTGGTGAATAACCCTTCGTATTCAGTTGTTATTAAATTGTGAAAATAATCTGTCAGAGCGGACTACTGCCTAACGGGTGAAAATCAAACTGCAGTTCGTATATTGTTTCATTTCAGATTCCTAACTCTAAGCTTACTACGGGAAGTATTGCTTCTATAATTCCTGAAATGATAAGAAATTTCTTGAGTTTTGCGCTTCATCTAATAACATTTCGCTGGAATATTGGTCTGAACTTTCTTGTGAAATTTTTATCTTTTCATGTCGAGTTACTATTCACGAGTTACTATTCACGGGATACTATTTACGGTAAAAAAATAATATTTTTTTCTTTCCAAATCATCTTTGATTGAATCCACGTTTTGATCTTCATTCTTGAACTTTGAATAAATTCTCTAATATTTATCTTTTATCTCACTGGATTCGTTATTTGTATTGTTTTTCATCATTCTCAGTCCTAAATGATGATATAACTGAATATCTTTGGCCTGTAGCGCAAAGATGAATGATTACTTGATGAATATCTTTGGCCTGTAGTGCAAATATGGATGATTACCTGATGAATATTTTTGGCCCGTAGTGCAAAGATGGACAGGTGTTGAGATGAACATGACCAACTGGTGATACAAATGAATATCTTTGGCCGTAGTGCAAAAGATGAATATTTAATTCGAGATGTATATTGATTGATGTTACAGGGATAAAATATTGATGATGAACTTTTAAATCAGAGAAGATAGTAGACATCATTATCTACTTAACTTTTCTATTGAATTGTTATTTTCGCTGCGAATATTGATCTAAAACTTGTTGTCCATAATATTTTATCTGATTTGTTGAAGACTAACGATAATTTATTTTTCATTATCTTAGTCATAATATTCTTTACTGGGCTAATTGAGCTCACCCTTTTCTTCCATTGTTCTCTTCAGGAAAGGAGAATATCGCGGGTACTAGTCGGGAAGTGGAGTGATGGTCCGAGTTAGAGTTTTAGAAGTTTTCACTTTTTTTTGTAAAATAGTGTGATAATAAATGTTAAGAGGACTTAGTTTGAATGTTTATATTTTCTACATGTCTGTATTGACACTCACAGTTGTGTGGTCGTATTTTGCACGACCGTTTGATATAAAAGATTGTATTTGAATTCTGTACCATGTATTTGGCGACTCAGAATGGGTTGAGTATTGTACCTATTTTTGGGGCGTCACATATTGGACATAAAATAGTGAGAGAACCAAAGTTGTATTTAATACTTGTGGTAATATTATAAATTAAACAATTAATGCTCACTTGAATTTCTCAATCCACAAATATTAAGAGACAAAAATACTTTTCTAAAATGACTTATATTAACCGACGGAGAAAGTATGATTGCTAGCTTAGTTTATACCACGTTATTCACGTCTATTTAAAAGAACTCTTCTCAGCGGACATGAAAATTGAACATGAGTGTATTTAAATTTCATCTATTTATATTTTTACCCATAATTGAAGTCAAAATACAAATAAATAAAATTTAAATACATCCATATCTAATATTCATGTCTGCATAGAATTTTTGTTAAAATAATAGGGGGGACGCCAGGGGTCCATAGAAAGAGTTAAATTTTTGGACATTTTCATTGGTATTAATAATGATACTACGTCAAACCAAAGTAGAAATTAGTGATAGTGATACGACGGCAGCAGCAATTAATGGAGTTGTTTCTCTCCCTATCCCTTGTCCTATTCTTCTTTCTTCTCTTTGCCTATTTTTCTTATCAAATTTTCATTACTACAAAACACATAAATAATGACGACTCAAAAATTCCCCTTCCGCCAGGTGCAACAGGCTGGCCCTTGATAGGCGAAAGTATAAATTATTTGTCTACTCTCAAAAGCGGGCATCTTGAGAATTTTGTGACATATAGGAAGGAAAAGTACTCCAACAAAGTTTTCCGGACATCACTTTTTGGGGAATCAGTGGCAATCTTGTGTGGCCCTGAGGGGAACAAATTCCTCTTCTCCAATGAAAGAAAGCTAGTCCAAGTTTGGTTCCCGAGCTCGGTCGAAAAGATCTTCTCCAAATCTCATGGCGAATCCAACGCAGAGAGCTTCCACAAAGAACGCAAAATGGTCATGTCCAAACTCAAGGCGGATGCAATGAAAAAATATGTTGGGTTAATGGACACGGTCATGAAACAGTTTTTGCATACCCATTGGAATCATCATCGCCAACCACAGATCAATGTCCATAACACGGTTATGAGTTACAGCCTCATGTTGGCCTGTCGGGTGTTTATGAGTATTGATGATGATGCAGAGCAATTATTAGTTAGAAAAATCGGCAACTCAATTCACCGCATAGAGGCTGGACTCTTTGCTGCGCCCATAAATTTACCAGGGACAGCTATGAATCGTGCCATTAAGGCGGCGAGGCTGCTGTCTAAAGAGCTTGAGGTGGTGGTTAAGCAAAGAAAAACGGATCTTTTAGAGAATAAGCAAGCGTCTCCAACGCAAGATATATTGTCACAGTTGCTACTTACGCCCAATGAGGATGGCCGGTTTATGAGCGAATCGGATATTGCTGGGCAGTTGTTAGGATTGATGCAAGGTTCCTATAGCTCCTTAAATAGTGTAATCACCTTCGTTATTAACTATCTTGCAGAGCTTCCTCATGTCTACGATCAAGTCCTTAAAGGTACGTACGTACGCAATTCGATATATATATATATATATATATATAGTCCGCTTCTCCAGCGAACTGGAAGGAGAGCGAACCAGCTATAGCGACGGTTTTTTCCGTCGCTATAGCATAAAAAGCCGGTTTTTTATTCTATTGCGACGGAAAAAACCGTCGCTATAGCCGGTTCGCTCTTAGTTCGCATCCTCCAGTTTGATTCCGTATATATATATATATTAATTACTCAAAAGGATGCACAATTGTTTTTAAGGTATTCATTTATGTTTTGTCATTTTAACTAATTTAAAAAATATGGAGATATATATTATTCCCATGATTAGTTAGTTATATTTTTTAAGTTCAAACTAATTATTTTTTCATAATATTTGATCTTCTGAACTGCAAAGATTTTAATATTTTTATCCATAGGTTGTCAGAATGAGCAAATATTAAAATGTTGTATTCAAATATACATACTACACAAATTAGTTATCAAACAATTTATTTTTATTTTTAAACTTTGTTTAAAAAAAAATTCAATTTTATACAAAACCTAGTACTTTAATAAGCTCTTATTGTTATCGTCTACTGCTACTTACATATATTTTTATATATTGTTTCGGGGGATGAAGAGCAACTGGAAATAGCAAACTCAAAAAACCCAAAAGAGTTGCTTAATTGGGAGGATTTGAGTAAGATGAAGTATTCGTGGAATGTTGTTCAAGAGGTATTGAGACTAAGATCACCAGGAATTGGAGTATTCAGAGAGGCTATTACCGACTTCACCTACGCTGGATATTTAATTCCAAAAGGATGGAAGGTAACAAACTAATTAACGAACTACTTAAAACTTGGTTCTTCTATCTTTTAAGACTATTAGATATGCTTACCATTTGATTTTTGAGATCATCACCGGATACAATTATTATGATTGTATAGTACTATATAACAAAAACTATTATTAATCGCTAAATTTATTTCATTTTAAACTTTAAAAGTCATAATAATTTTGAAGTTTAATATTTCGCCGTCGTTTTATCTCAAAATTAAAGTCAAATTGTATCTTTAATTTTGAAACGGAGGAATTAATAACACATACGGAGTAGTATTAACTTGTAGTATAAACTACGTACTAATATTTTGCAGCTTCATGTGATTCCAATTGCCACACACAAGAACCCAACATATTTTCCGAATCCAGAAAATTTCGATCCAACGAGGTTTGAGGGAAGTGGTCCGGCTCCATATACCTTGACTCCTTTCGGAGGGGGACCTCGAATGTGTCCAGGAACTGAATATGCACGCCTAGCAATACTCATTTTTATGCACAATGCGGTGACAAACTTCAGGTGGGAGAAGCTCATTCCTAATGAACAAATTTTCACTTATCCAGCCCCAAGTTTTGCGCATGGACTTCCGATTCATCTGCATCCCCACAACCCCTAAATATTTGGCT